>JAHRHZ010000249.1:63961536-64010093 GCA_024137785.1 Ginglymostoma cirratum
TGTGTTCATCCAGCTCCACACCTTGTTATCTCGGATTCTCCAGCATCTGCAGTACCTATTAACTCTGATACACTAGTCACCCGACTGTACATCAGAGACATATCAGAGATAACCACAAGACTACTCAGACCCGTAGGTATCAGGGTAGCCCACAAATTAACACCCACACTGTGACAGCTTGTAACGAACGTAAAGGATCCCACACCCACAACCAATAAAACTAACGTAATATACAAAATACCATGCAAGGGCTGTGAAAAATGTTACATAGGCCAAACTGGAAGAAAACTGACAATAAGGATACATGAATACCAAATAGCCACCAAGAGACAGAATCAATTCTCACTGGTCTCAACAGACACGGACAAAGAAGGACACAAATTCGACTGGGTCAACACATCCATAATAGCACGAGCCAAACAGAGACATGCCAGGGAACTCCTGGAGCCCTGGCATTCCAACTGGAACTCCATCAACAAACACATTGAACTGGACCCAATAAACAAACCACTGAAAAACACAACTGGAAGTAATGCTAACCACCCCAGCAAACTGAAGCATATAAATAACAAGTGAGACAGAACATCAACGCTTCAGTGAAGGCACACTGACGATGTTACCTAGCAGGGTAACGAAACGTTTGCAACCAAACACACTGACTCAGCGAGCAAGTCTACAACTTCAATGAGGAACTTAGGTAGGGTCAATGGTAGTTGTCTTTTCCCTTGGATGGGGAGATTTCAAGACTAGGGGTCACATTTTTAAACTGAGACAGATTTAAAAAAGACAGGAGGAACAAATTCTTTACACAGAGGGTGGTTTATGTGTGGTATGACCTGCCTGTGGAAGTGGTGGATGTTAGTAGAATTGCAACATTTAAAAGACATTTGGATAGGTACATGAATAGGAAAGGATTGGGGGGGATATGGGCCAGGAGAAGGCAGGTGGGACTAGTTTAGTTTGGGATTATGTTCAGCATGGACTGGTTGGACCAAAGGGTCTGTTTCCATGCTGTATGACTCTGACTTTATGACCGTATAAAGCTATTTTCAATTGGTATTATGGTGACTGAACAGACTTTTGAGGTGTTCATTCCAGATTGTGAACTGTTTTACTGGTGTGTGTGTGTGCAATAGTTGTGATCTTGTGAAAGTGCAGATGGTACTCCACCAAATAGAGGTGTCAGTCACAGACACAGCCTTTGATTTACAACTGGTTGTGGGACAGTGGAACCACTGCATGGATGAATATGTTGGCGACCAATGATGGCAGTGTAGTGTGAGGGAGTTGTGGGCAGAAAGTCACGTGAGCTTCCAGGAATCCCTTCAATGAAGAGAATTGATGGCTCTATCCTCAACTGTCAGTCAGTTTCCTTGACATTCAATTCTGAATAAAAAGAGATTTCCTTCAATAAATATTGGCAAGGACCAAAGCATTATCTTCTATTCTTGCTACAAACTCCATTCGCTAGGCACTGACTTCATCCTTCTCCCTTAGAGGATGAACCAGGCAGTTTGTGACATTGATACTATTTGACCCTGAGTTGAGGTTCTAATCACAAGGGCATCTATATTATCCACTTGTTATTCCATCTATTTATTGGTGCAATTTCCAAGGTTTCCTAAAAACAAGAACGGAAAGAAGCAATAACGGTGGTCATGCAAGACCAAATTCAAAATATTGAAATGGTCAGACTGAGTAAATTGTGGGGAAAATATGTATAAAATACAGTTCTAGATATTTTTTCAAAACAGGGATAAATTTTCACCTTCCCATTCCAACTGTTGCCATAAGTGCGTTTGTCTATTGCTAGACGGTGCTATTCTGGGAGTCCGAAGTTTAGCAGCCCTGATGTGATGTAATTGTGCGCCATGCTGAGTTGTGCGCATGTGCATTGCTGCTTGATGGCGCGGTCCTGTTTGAGGCGTGGAGACGCTGAGTGGGGTGACGAGCGCTGAGCAAGATCAGGTACACTTTCACATGGTCTACTTCACCGGCTCGCTACCTACGCAGGCCGAACCGAGATTCCGTCTCCGAAAATTTGGTAAACCCTGACTGGGGTGCTGTGTGTTTAGGTGTGAATATCTGCCGCAGATTTATGCCGGAACGGTAAACAACAGGCGTGGGACCGAAAAGCTGCCGCAGTGGGCGGCTTGCGGCCAGTGGCCGTCCAGAATTGGTGTTAATATGATTGACTTTATCAGATTCCAATCAGCCCCTCTTGTCCTATTTCCAAATATATGTAGACTTTCCCTAAACAATGTATCTTCACCTTTGCCAGCACTACGAGAATAAATACCCTGAAATGTATTGCAGGAAGTGGACTGCGTATTTTGCATCCCGAAAATGTGTAACCGGGCTACGAAGCAAATGCTTCGAATTGGTAGGAATCTCAGGCGCGAGTGTGTAAAGCACGTAATTATAACACGCCGGAATTTTCTGGCTCCCTTATTCCCCGCTGTTGCTCCCTGTGCCTCGAAAAAATCTTGACTCATAATAAAGGCATCCTTGAGGCATTTATCTGCATTCACACTTGCTTTGCATAATGCGACCGATGCTTTGAAACTTTATTAAAATACTTAAGAGCATTTTTTTTTTAGACCTTGATTGTTTACATTAATTTCTGCTTGTTTATGCCCCTTTCTGTGTTGTGCTTAACTACATATCGGGAAAGGTAACATCGCCATCGTCCTAACAGACAATAGGACCGCTCCTTCACTAGATAGAGACAACTATGGTGGTTTAAAATCAGGTTACCATGCTTCGGGGGAGAGGAGGTTGAGAAGGAGAATCCTCCAAGGTAGTCTAAGCCAGTGTGGGGACTAAACCCATGTTGGTATTACTCTGCATTGCAAATCAGCTGTCCAGCTAACTAACCCCCAGTCCCCATGTCTAGATGCTGTCAAAATAATATAATTTGTGTGGCACCCCATAACCTTAATATTTTCATATGTTACATCAGAATTTTGCTGTATATTTGAGAATTGTGGAAGGTGACAGGACGAAAGGGTGATATTTGTCCTATTTTGTCTATGTTGGCTATTTGTAAAAGTAATTAGAAATATTTCTTCCCATCACCCAAATAAGGGTGCTAAGGTTGTAGTTATCTTTTCCTCAGTTAGTCCTTTGGCAAACAGTTGTATTTAATAAATCTTCATAGTTTACGCTTGTGCTGAATTGCTTTCTTCGCACACTTTGAAAGAAGATCTGCGTTGACGTAGTTACTTTTGTGACAACTGAAATATGTCAAAGTAGTTTGTAACTGATTCATAGTTTAGAAGTGTTGGCAGGTGAGAAATGAAGCCACAGCACTTTTTTTATTTATTCATAGAATGTGGGTGTTTCTATCCTTTAATTATCAAGAGTCAACCACATTATTGTTGGGTTCACATGTAGGCCAAACCAAGTAAGGATGACAATTTCCATCCATTAAAACCCAATAGTGAAGCAGACAGGTTTTCTCATCATCGTCAACAGGTTTCAAAGTCATCATTAAACTCTTAATTCAGATTTTTATTGAATTCAAATTCCATCACTAGCCGTACCACGGTGAGATTCAAACAGTCTGAATTGTTAGTTTAGTAACATTACCATTATGCCATTGGCTTCCCTGTTACATTACAGAAATGTGATAAATTACCAGATAACCAATTTAAATGTTTGTCCAGGGACGAGGACCCTGCAAATAATTTTCCTCCTGTACAGAATTGTGCCATGCAATGTTTATCTACATCGGAGAGCACAGGTGGGGTGTTGATTGAACATCTCATCCAAATTGTGGCACTCTGTCAGTGCAATACTCCTTCATTACTGTGCTAGATTGTTAGCCTGGATATGCTTAGGATTCTGGAGTGGGACTTGAACCCACAAGCTTCTGAGTATGCTATTTACTAAGGTACGGCTGACATTGTTTTAAATTTATGATCGCCCCCACCCAAAACATAACCAGAGAACATTGAAGTTTCTCTATTCACACTGTCAAAATCTCCCATAATTTTAAAAAATCTTAATTTTCTTAATAGTTTTTGCTCCTTTAGTAGCTGTCACAGTAACTTTTTAATCTGTTCATGGCATGAGAACATCATTGGAAAGGCCTACGTTTATAGTCAATCCTAAATTGCCCTTAAGGTGTTGGCTGAACCACTGCAGTGCCTGTGTTATAGTGCTGACAGTGCTATTAGAAAGGAAGTTCCAGGTTTATGGCTTGGTGATAGTGAAGGAATGACAATATAGTTCTAAATCAAGAGAAAAGAGACAGCCTGTTAATCCTTACCTGATATACCCTTGTATGTATCGTGGTGAGAGACTTGTTGGGAATCTAACAATTGGAGGTATTCCATTGTGCCTGCTGCTGCCATCCGACACGGTGTTAGATGTAAATTTGGGAGGTGGTGTTGAAGGAACAAAGGCAGGTAGTAACTCCTGCTTACGGTACACACTACTGCCACGGTGTGTCGGTGCTGGAGGTAGTAAATGGGATGCCGATAAAGTAGGTCATTTTGACATGGATGGTGTCAAACATCTTGAGTATTATTGTTGCTACTCCAAGAAATTTGAGAGCATTCTGTTGCACATTGGACTGACGCATTGAAGAAACTGGATAAGCTTTGGGGAGTCAGAAGCTTAGCTACTTGCAGAATTCCCAACTTCTGACCTGCTCTTGTTGCCGTAGTATTGATATGGCTGGTTCGGTTAAGTTTCTGGTCAATAATAATACCAGCGTCCCGATGGTGGGATTTTCACTAATAGTAATAGTGTTGAATGTCAAGGGGAGGTGATTTTGTTGTCTTTTGGAGATGATCATTGGCTGGCACATGGATGTTACTTGCTGTGTATTAACCCATGCCTGAATGTTGTCAATATCTGCCTGGACTGCTTTGCTATCTGAGCATTTATGAAAGGGACTGATCGAAACAGTCACCAGTGAACATGCCTAATTCTGATCTGACCCTGCACTGGGGGAAAAGTCATTGTTAAATTAACAGGGGATATTTCTAGTGAGGGCTGATGATCTCTCTCAGTGATGTAATGGGACTGAGATGATCAGCCTAAAACTATCTTCCTTTGTGCTAGTTGTGACTCTGTCTGGTGGAGAATTTTTTTTTTGATTCCTATTGATCTCTGTTTGCGAGGCTGTTTGCCTCATTCAAACTAGTGCTGCACTGATACTGTAGACAGTGACTCTCGTCTTAGATCTGGAGTTTTACTCCTTTGTTCATGGATCAAGGATCTAATGATGTTGGGAATCAAATGCCCCTTGTGGAAAGTAAATTTAGCATTTTTTGAGCAGTTTATTGATGAGTAAGTTCCACTTAAGATTGATAAGGAGACTGGTTGATTCTATTAGTTCGTCCTGCTTTTTGTGAGCCATCTTCCTTATTGCCAGTGTTGTCGAAGGATGGCATGGTTTATTCAGGAGCTTGAATTTTCACTTCTACAGTTGAATATTGTCCGGGCTCGTAGCATGAGTTGAGTCTAGCACCTTCAGTCATTTCTTGATCCACGATGCTTTCATTCTTGGGAGGATGTCTAAATGGATCATTCATTTGGCATTTCTGGCTAAGGGTGGTTGTGATTGTTTCAGTTCCCATTTTTATACTACAGGGTTTCTCCATCATTAAGGATGGGTATGTTTATGGAGCTGCCTCTTCTGGTTAGCTGAGGCCAATTATACACCACCATTCATACTACCTGAGGCATGACAGCAGTGTTTTGATCTGAAAGTTGGTTTGGGATTGTTTGACTGCCTATTGCATACTGTTTGGAATGCATGTAGTCTTCGTAGCTTTGCCAGTTGACACCTCATTTTATAGATATATTTGGTGATACTTTAAACATGATTTTGTAGCTCCAAGTATGTGCAAGTGCACCACACTGCCAGCTCAAATAAGAATCTTAGATTGGTTCTTGGCACAGTCTGAATAATTCAGAGCTAATATTGTCCAATCATGGAAACCTATCTAATGCTACACTCTGTTTTTAAGTTCTGCAAGTATATACTAATGTTCTTAAGAAGGGAGACTGCCATCCTTATGTGGTCTGGCCTACAATGACTCCAGGCTCTCAACAAAGTGGTTTACTCTTAATTGCTCCCTTGGCGTATAGGGCTGGGCAGTAAATGGACTACCCTAGTTCTCGATGCCCATATCCCACGAATGAGTAAAAACTGCTGGTTGGGTATGGTTAGTATGTTGCGTGTTGTGAGCTGCTAAAGGATACTTTGTGAGGTAACGCCTATGATGATCAGGTCATTTCTTGGTGTATCTTGCCAACTAAAACATTTGATCCTGAAAAATAGAGATAACAAGGTGTGGGGCTGGATGAACACAGCAGGCCAAGCAGCATCATAGGAGCAGGAAAGCTTGACGTTTCGGGCCTAGACCCTTCTTTGACTTGTCTGCCTCTTCTCCACCTATCCTCTCCTCTATCCATCTTCCATCCGCCTCCCCCTCTCTCCCTATTCATTTCAGAACCCTCTTCCCCTCTTCCATTTCTGATGAAGGGTCTAGGCCCGAAACATCAAGCTTTCCTGCTCCAATGATGCTGCTTGGCCTGCTGTGTTCATCCAGCCCTACACCTTGTTATCTCTGATTCTCCAGCATCTGCAGTACCTTTTATCTCTGATCCTGAAAAATGCCTGGTCTATCTCAATACCAAGGAAAGGTGAGATATGCTGAAATTATCACCTTATTTGAGGAAGGATGTTCTACCAATGAAGGGAGTGCAACAAAGGTTTACCAGACTGTATCCTGGAATGGCAGGACTGATGTCTGAAGAGAAATTGGATTGTTTAGGACCACATTCACTGGAGTTTAGAAGAATGAAGGGGAATCTCCTAGAATCCTGTTAAATTCTACCTATACAGGACTGTAGAGGGTAAACGTAACAAAGGCCAGGGAGTTCAGAACCCTGGATTTACAGTCTGCGGATATCGGGATAGGCCGTTTAAGACTGAAATGAGAAATCTTTTCACTAGAGAGTCAGGAGTCTGGGGAATTCTGTCACTGGTTTAGGTTAAAAATTAAATCTTTTCAAGAAGGAGTTAGATATGTAAGTTAACGTGAACATTTTTTGAACATAAACTAAGAAAATAAAGGAATGAGTTAAAAGTTCAACAGTCTTTGATGAGTCTGCCACTTATCTTGCTCTCCGGGGAGACCTTGGCTGCCTGTTCTTAATGCTGCCACAGCAGATACTGCTGCTAGAGCTGCAACCTTCTGATCTCCTCAGTGCCTCATGAACATGCTCGGGCAGGACCCACTCACGCTGAGTCGAGACACTGTCATGAGCCGCCAAGAGACCGAGCCAACGTACAGCCGAGAGACCAGGCTGAGACCTGCCACAAGCCGATGAGAGCTGCGGAGAGACTGGGGCAACATACCACCATGAGTCGCTGAGAGACAAGCCTAGACCTGCCATGAGCTGTCATTAGACGAGGCCGAGACCTACCACAGGGGAGGTGAAGAAGCACCAAGGGGGGAAAACGCAAAAAAGGGAAAGGAAATATGAAAAAAAGGAAAGAAAAGAGAAGGAAATGAGAAATAAACGGACAGAGTGGTGGAGCTCTGGCTGGAGTGTCCTACTTTGCCACTGCCTTGGAATATAGATCTTAAGGCTAAAGGGATCATAGGGAATGGGGATAGAGCAGGAGCAGGATACTGGACTCGGATGATCAACCATGATCAAATTGAATGGTGCAGCGGGCTGAAAAGGGCTGCATGGCCTACTCCTTCAGTTTTCTGTTTTTATGTTTCATGCTGCGAATATGCAATCGCAACAACTGGTGTTCGCCACTAACAGGAAGTTGCTACGAAGCCAAAACAAAGCTCTCCCTATCACAGAAATGAAAATGTGGTATATGAATTTCAGTTCTAAAATGATGGTAGGTCTGTAGGTCCATATGTCCCAAATACTCGCAGATTGATCACCCATTATTTACGATAAGTAAGGTATTGACTACCAGGCTGTGTTTGCATAACTCAACATGAAATGTGTTTCTGTGATTAGACATAATTCGCTAAATAATCCTGAGAATGCTCACAATTACACTGGCAAACGATCTAGACCCCACCACCAAAGACATCTTTCCCTCCCCACCCTTATCTGCCTTCCGGAGGGACCACTCCCTCCGCGACTCCCTTGTCCGCGCCACACTCCCCTCCAGCCCCACCACACCCGGCACTTTTCCTTGTAACCGCAGGAAGTGCTACACCTGCCCCCACACCTCCTCCCTCACCCCAATCCCAGGCCCCAAGAAGACATTCCACATCAGGCAGAGGTTCACCTGCACATCTGCCAATGTGGTATACTGCATCCGCTGTACCCGTTGTGGCTTCCTCTACATCGGGGAAACCAAGCGGAGGCTTGGGGACCGCTTTGCAGAACACCTGCGCTCAGTTCGCAACAAACAACTGCACCTCCCAGTCGCGAACCATTTCAACTCCCCCTCCCATTCCTCAGATGACATGTCCATCCTAGGCCTCCTACAATGCCACAGTGATGCCACCCGAAGGCTGCGGGAACAGCAAATCATATTCAGCCTGGGAACCCTGCAGCCCAATGGCATCAATGTGGATTTCACAAGTTTCAAAATCTCCCCTCCCCCAACCGCATCCCAAAACCAGCCCAGCTCATCTCCACCTCCCTAACCTGTTTTTCCTCTCACCTCAAGCCACACCCCCATCTCCTATCTACTAACATCATCCCGCCCCCTTGACCTGTCCGTCCTCCCTGGACTGACCTATCTCCTCCCTACCCCCCTACCTACACTCACCTTTACTGGCTCCATCCCCGCCTCTTCGACTTGTCTGCCTCCTCTCCACCTATCCTCTCCTCTACCCATCTTCTATCTGCCTCCCCCTCTCTCCCTATTTATTTCAGAACCCTCTTCCCCTCCCCCATTTCTGATGAAGGGTTTAGGCCCGAAACGTCAAGTTTTCCTGCTCCTATGATGCTGCTTGACCTGCTGTGTTCATCCAGCCCCATGCTTGTTATCTCGGATTCTCCAGCATCTGCAGTACCTTTTTATCTCTGATCTAAAATTGTCTGTTGGTTTGCAGTGTGGAAGTTGTGGATATTATTTCACAGGACCTTGCTCTTTCTATCTGTAAAGAACATGTACAAACAGCTTCAGCACAATAAAATAAGCAATAGCCGTTCTCTGTTCATTTTGCAAGACATTGTCCTCACCAATCAGTCAACCTCTTGGATTTAAACGTTGAACAAACATTGGTGGTCAGGGTCATCATATAACTGATGCATTCTCCATATCAAAGCCTCTACCAACCAGTGTCCACATGCCAATTAATTAGTAAACACTTCACATAGGGTATGAAATTATTGTTCTGCCTTCGCATGGATAGTTTTGCAGGTGTACACGAGGGCTAGATAAAAACCTTTGACAAAACGAGCTTTCTCAGCAAAGCCTAAATTCTGTACTACCAAACAACTAGTTACTGTTCCACTGTTACAAGTGAAAAATATCAGAAACAAAATAACCATTCAAAAGTGGATGCGAGTCTGTACTTAATATGCTGTTAACCTTTTATTTTCCATGCTCCTGGCCAATGGATTTTGAATTTTGAGACCCTTTGAGATTACGCTGCAGATTCTGTGACTTTGCTATTTATTCTTTCTCTTATGTAATTACTTGAGTGTGCGTGAAGTAAATGATAGAAGGGAAGTGGTGATAAATATGTCAAAAATTAGGACTGAAGATCCAGAGTAAAATTTAAAAATGCAGTAATTTTCATCTCTCCAGTCTCTATTTAACAAAGGAGAAGAACAGTTGGACAGACAAAGGAGTGGATAACGATTTGGCTAGGAGGTTTCATAGCTATTAATGGACACTGTTTGTGGCTAAGAATGGGTTGTGTGTAAAAGTGGACTATGTGATCACAGAGCCTGATGTGTGGCAGTGGGGGCTGGGACATAGAGGAGTTCAAGCCCTAAAATTATTGAACTTTGTGTCTTCCCTCCTGCAACAGCAATAGGGTCTCCTTGTCCTTATCTACCATTTCACCAGCATCCACATCCAGAAAATCATTAGCCTCCATCTCCACCACCTCCAGCAAGATGCCACCACTAGACACACATTCCCTTCCCTTCCCCTCCCTTATCTGCCTTTCACAAGAACTGTTGCCTCCAGCACACCCGGTCCACTTTTCCTTCACTCCTAACAGCCCCACAGCACCTTCCCTTGCTACTGCAGAAGGTGTAACACTTGTCCGTTTACTTCCCCCATCAGTATCCAAGAGCCCAAAACCTTCCAAGTGAAGCAGCGCTTTACCTGCACTTTGCACAATCTAGTCTACTACATTTGTTGCTCACATTGTGGTCTCTTCTACACTGGGGAAACAAAGTGTAGACTAGGTGACCACTTTGAGGAACACCTACATTCTGCCTGCCAAAATGACTGAGTTTTCAGTTGCCTGCCACTTCAACACACCACCCTGTTCTCAATCTTGGGCTTGATGCAGTGCTCCAGCAAAGCTCAATGTAAGCTGGAGGGACCACACCTCATTTTCCACTGGGGTCTCTGCAGTTTTCTGGACTCAAAATTAAGTTCAATAACTTTAGGGCTTGAACTCCCCTATGTCCTAGCCCTCACCCCCACACACCGTGCCCTTTGATCACGTGGTTTGCTTTTACAAACAACTCAATGATAGCCACTATAGTCTGCATTAAAAGCTATTTCCCCCCACCCCAGCCAGATATTTATCCACTTTGTCCAACTGTTCTTCTGTCTTTCTGGGCTCTATCCCCACCTTTCTCCTTTTACTCCTTACCCCTACCCCCACCCTTTCTTTACATTTTCCTAGCTACCATCAGTTCTGAGGAAGGGTCACTAGACCTGAAACGTTAACTCTGATTTCTCTTTGCAGATGCTGCAGACCTGCTGAGCTTTTCCAGCAATTTCTGTTTTTGTTTCTGATTTACAGCATCTGCAGTTTGGTTTTATTTAACAAAGAAGGCGTTTGGTACGCTTGCCTTTATTGGTCAGTGCATTGAGTATGAGAGTAAGGAGGTCATGATGCGGCTGTCCAGGGCATCGATTAGGCCACTTCTAGAATACTGTATTCAATTCTGGTCTCCCTGCTATAAGAAAGATATTGTGAAGCTTGAAAGAGTTCAGAAAAAAATTACAAGGATGTTGCTGGGGTTGGACAGTTTGAGCTATAGGGAGAGGCTGAATAGGCTGGGGCTGTTTTCCCTGGCGTCTGAGGCTGAGGGGTCACCTTATAGAGGTTTATAAAACCATGAGGGACATGGATGCGGTGAATAGTCAAGGTCTTTTCTCCACGGTAGGGGAGTCAAAAACAAGAGGGCATAAGTTTATGGTGAGAGGAGAAAGATATAAAAAGGACCGAAGGGGCAACTTTTTCATGCCGAGAGTGGTGCGCATATGAAAAGAGTTGCCAGAGGAAGTGATGGAGGCTGGTACAATTACAACATTTAAAAGGCATCTGGATAGGTATATGAATAGGAAAGGTTTAGAGGGATATGGGCCAAATGTTGGCACATGGGACTAGATTAATTTAGGATATCTGGTCAGCGTGGACGAGTTCGACCAAAGGATCTGTTTCCGTGCAGCCCACAGTGCTATTAAGGAGGGAATTCCAGAATTCCAGCAATATTGAAGGAATAGTGATATGTTCCCAAGTCAGGATGGGAGTGTTTTGGAGGGAAACTTGCAGGTGGTGGTGCTGTTGTTACCCTTTTAACTTTTTTGTTTATGAAGTCTCTCTTCATCATTCTTATGAAAAACATTACTTTGCACTCCCCTGCTTTAAATTTAAATTTAATCTGCATTAATCATCAGTTTCACCAGTTTGTCGCCTCAGAATTAATCTCTATCTCCCTGACTGCTGAAAATGCTTGGTATTTGTATTCTATGGAACTAAGACTGAGACATTAATAGATCAGGAAAAGCAATGATCTGAAAATCCACTCTCGGGGATCATCGCTCAGCTAACTAAATTATTCCCAGTTATTCACTGTGTTAAATGTAGAATGTTTTGCAACACAGATTTTCCTTGAATATTCTTCTCAACAGATTTAGTGTGTTCATGGTTTTAACGTTACATTGAGATATATAGTTACTCTATAAAGCGTTTGTGAGGAGATAGGTCTTGCCCTTCTGAACTTTCCACCTGTCTCTGATACATTTTTCACTTAAAATCTTGCGTGTAGTGCTAATGTGCATAAATCTGCTAATATTATGAACTATAAATTGGTGTTCCTGGTTCTCAGCCCCCTCAAACTGTTTTCTTTTTCTCCTGTCCCCTGTGCCTAGACCCCTCATGATTTTAAACATGTCTGTCAAGTCTCCTGCCAGCCCAAGTCTCCTTGCCAACATTCTAATCCATTGATATAAGGAGAAGTTGCTCATCTATGTAAATGATTCTCTTCAGCATTTTTCTGCACCCTCTACAAAAGCCTTCATGTTCTTCCCGAACTCTGGTGCGTAGGCTAGTACAATTGAGGACAGTGATCACACAGCATTTTAACGATGTTAGTGCTTATGTTGTGTGACTGTGACAATACACTGTATAAACCTGATTACTAATCAGGATGAGGAAAATCAATATTGTTCGTGGTGTCTTTTGCACAATTTCCAAGAATAATACACTCTAGAGCCAATCAGGACACAGACAATTTTAGACTTGATAATATGTATTATGACAGGACTAATTAATGACCTTTTATAGTAAAGGTGTCTTTTAGTTAACTGATCATAACATAGAATTTCACGTTCAGTTTGAGTGTGAGGGAAACATGTTTCCCTATCTCGACTCCATTTTCTCCCCCTTGGTCCAGGAACTCCCTACCTACATCTGTGACACCACCCACGCCCTCCATCTTCTCCAGAACTTCCAATTCCCCAGTCCCCAACACCTCATCTTTACTATGGATATCCAGTCCCTATACACCTGCATTCCCCATGCAGATGGCCTAAAGGCCCTCCGCTTCTTCCTGTCCTGCAGGCCTGATCAGTCCCCCTCCACTGACACCCTCATCTGCTTAGCCGAACTCGTCTTCGCCCTCAACAACTTCTCTTTAAATTCCTCCCACTTTCTACAGACAAAGGGGGTGGCCATGGGTACCGGCATGGGCCCAAGCTATGCCTGCCTCTTTGTAGGTTATGTGGAACAATCCCTCTTCCGTACCTACACTGGCCCTAAACCCCACCTCTTCCTCTGTTACATCGATGACTATATCGGCGCCGCCTCATGCTCCCATGAGGAGCTCGAACAGTTCATCCACTTCACCAACACCTTCCACCCCAACCTGAAGTTCGCCTGGACCATCTCTGATACCTCTCTCTCCTTCATGGACCTCTCTGTTTCCATCTCTGGCAACCACCTGGAAACCGATATCCAGTTCAAGCCCACCGACTCCCACAGCTACCTAGACTACACCTACTCACACCCACCTTCCTGCAAAAATGCCATCTCCTATTCTCAATTCTTTCACCTCTGCCGCATCTGCTCCCAGTATGAGGCATTCCACTCCCGTACATCTGAGGTGTCCTTGTTTTTCAAGGACCGCGACTTCCCTCCCTCAGTGGTCGAGAACACCCTCGACTGTGTCTCCTGCATTTCCTGCAACTCATCCCTCACACCCCTCCCCGCAATAACAACCAAAACAGAATCCCCCTCATCCTTACGTACAACCCCACCTACCTCCGGATCCAACGCATCATCCTCCGACACTTCCGCCATCTGCAATCGGACCCCACCACCAAAGACATTTTTTCCTCCCCACCCTTATCTGCTTTCCGGAGGGACCACTCTCTCCGTGACTCCCTTGTCCGTTCCACACTCCCCTCCAGTCCCACCACACCCGGCACTTTTCCCTGCAACCGCAGGAAGTGCTACACCTGCCCCTACACCTCCCCCTCACCCCCATCCCAGGCCCCAAGAAGACTTTCCACATCAAGCAGATGTTCCCCTGCACATCTGCTAATGTGGTCTACCGTATCCGCTGTTCCCGTTGTGGTCTCCTCTACATTGGGGAAACAAAGCGGAGGCTTGGGGACCGCTTTGCAGAACACCTACACTCGGTTTGCACTAAACAACTGCACCACCCAGTCGCGAACCATTCCTCAGACGACATGTCCATCCTGGGCCTCCTGTGATGCCACCTGAAGGTTGCAGGAACAGTGCCTCATATTTCGCTTGGGAACCCTGCAGCCCAATGGTATCAATGTGGACTTCACAAGCTTCAAAATCTCCCCTCCCCCTATCGCATCCCAAAACTAGCCCAGCTCGTCCCCGCTTCCCTAACCTGTCCTTCCTCCCACCTATCCCCTCCTCCCACCTCAAGCCCCACCCCCATCTCCTACCTACTAACCTCATCCCGCCCTCTTGACCTGTCCGTCCTCCCTGGACTGACCGATCTCCTCCCTACCTCTCCACCTACACTCACCTTTACTGGCTCCATCCCCGCCTCTTTGACCGGTCTGTCTCATCTCCACCTATCTTCTCCTCTATCCATCTTCTATCCTCCTCCTCTTTCCCTATTTATTTCAGAACACCTTTCCCCTCCCCCATTTCTGAAGAGGGGTCTAGGCCCGAAACATCAGCGTTCTGCTCCTCTGATGCTGCTTGGCCTGCTGTGTTCACCCAGCTCTACACCTTGTTATTTCAGCCTAGTGTCCTCAGCTTAAATAAAGGTAGTTGCAATCCTGTGAAGATGGACTTTAAAAATAAAGATGGTAGAGAAAATGTGGCAGCCATTCAAGAAGAAATTTCAGAACTGTCAACAAGGATATATTGTATTGATAAAGAAATATTCGACAAGGTTACACCATCTATGGATAACTAAGGAAGTTAGGGATGAAATCAAATTGATAGAAAAATGCCAACAAGTCTGTGAAGATTAGTGATATTTCACCTGATTGTCTTGGAAGCCAGCAAAGAGTGACAAAAATGAAGGAGAAATTAGAGTATGAGGGAAAAGCAAGAAATATAAACTCAGTAAGGTTCTACAAGTCTGTTTCAAAAGAAAAGTGTAGTTAGCAAGAGAGTATTAGTTCCTCAGAGAGTCTTAAGATTTATTAACAGCACACAAGAAAATGTTGGAAGGTTTACACAGATTCTAAAGAGGCACCAGCAGGTTGGAAAACCACAATGTTACACCCCTATTCAGGAATGGTAAGAGACAGAGCAGGAAGCTTGTAGGCCAGTGAGCCCAACATCTGACTTAGGGAAAATCCACCATTAAGGAAGTTATAGCACAATATTTAGAAAGTCATAACACTGGTAAACCGAGTCAACATGGTTTTGTGAAAAGGAAATTGAGTTTGATTCATGACAATTCTCCGAGAAAGTAACAAGCAGGATGGAAGTAGGAAAACTTCATATGTGTTGTATTTAGATTTCCCAAGGTATTTGGTGAGGTGGTAGGTGAAAGATTATTATACAAGTGCTCATGGTGTTGGGTAGACATTTGGTTAGCTAACAGCAGAATGTGTGGTTGTTTTTGTTTGGCAAGGTGTAACTAAAGGAAGGCCACAAGAATCTGTGCTAGTGCCTGAACTATTTAGAATCTCTAGTAATGGCATGTGAAGGAACTTGTTCTTTATGATGTAACACTGAACAAAAGAACAACACAGCATAGGAACAGACCTTTCGGCCTTCCAAGCCTGCGCGAACACATTTTGTCCTTCTACGCTAAAACTATCTTCACTTACAGGATCTATATTCATCTATTCCCTTCCTAATCATGTATTCATCCAGGTGTTTCTTGTTATTGTGCCTGCTTCCACCACCACCTCTGGCAGCACGTTCCAGGCACTCGCCACCCTTTGAGTGAAAAACTTGCCCCCCTGCACCTTGAACCTGTGTCTCCGAGTAATTGACCCCTTCACTCTGGGGGGGAAAAAGCCGCATACTTTCCACTCTATCCATGCCATTCACAATTTATCAAATTTCTTTCAGATCGCCCCTCAACATCCTGCATTCCAGTGAAAACAAACCCAGTCTAACCAACCTTTCTTCATATCAATAATCCCCCATACGAAGTAATATCCTGGTAAACCTTTTCTGTACCCTCTACAAAGCACCCATGTCCTTCTGGTAGTGTGGTGACCAGAACTGTATGCAATATTCCAATTGTGGCCTAACTAAAGTTCAGCAAAGCCACAGCATAACTTGTCTACCCTTATACTCAATGCCCTTTCCAATGAAGTGGAGGTGTGAAGGCAAGCATGCCATAGGCCTTTTGTATGACCTTACGTACCTGTCTTGCCACCTTCAGTGATCTGTGGACCTGCACACCCAGATCTCTCTCCACATCAGTACTCCTAAGGGTTCTGCCATTCACAGTATAATTTCCACCTGTACTTGACCTCACATTTGTCCAGATTCAACTCTGTCTGCCATTTTTCTGCCCATGCATCCAACTCATCTATATCCTGCCATTTTCTCTGACAGTCCTCCTCACTATTCGCAATTCCACCAATCTTTCTATTGTCTGCAAACTCACAAATTAGACCAGCTACTTTTTCCTCCAAATTGTTTACGTAGACCACAACAGCAGAGATCCAGCACTGATCATTATTAGGATTCCTACAGTGTGGAAACAGGCCCTTCGGCCCAACAAGTCCACTCCGACCCTTGGAGCATCCCACCCAGACCCATCCCCCTATAACCCACACACCCCTGAACACTGGGCAATTTAGCATGGCCAATCCACCTAGCCTGCGCATCATTGGACTGTGGGAGGAAACCGGAGCACCCGGAGGGAACCCATGCAGACACGGGGAGAATGTGCAAACTCCACACAGACAGTTACCTGAGGCTGGACTTGAACCTGGGTCCCTGGCGCTGTAAGGCTGCAGTGCTAACCACTGAGCCACCGTGCTACTCTTAGGATCCCTGTGGAACTCCACTAGTCACAGCCCTCCACTCCAAAAAGCATCCTTCCACTGCTACCCTCTGTCCTCTATGACTGAACCAGTTCTGTATGAATTTTGCCAGCTTGCCCCAATATGCGGCTTCACCTTTTGTACCAGTCTGCCATGAGGGACCTTGTCAAAGGCTTTACTGATGTTGCCTTTGCTGCTGGCAGGCTGGTCTTACCCTAATTGTATGTTGATGCTTTCATAGTGTCATGGCGGAATAACAGCAACAATTGACTAGTTTCTGCATCTGAAAGAATGTACCTGTCTGCCACTTCTTTTCTCCTACAGAATCAGGTGATCTGTCTGAAGATTTTATTTCTGTGTGACTGGGCCATGTTTGAGACTGTTTTCCAACTTCTGTCTAATTGTGACAGCCTAGAGATTTCTGCCAACTCTCTATCTGGAGACGTTATAAACTGAACAACTGCCCTTCTGCTAGAATAACTTCTTGTGGTCCCTGACCATCTGTTTCTGTATTATTAAAAGCTCAACTTTATGAACATTCAATAGTTAACTCCCCACTGTTAAATGATCAAGTCATTTAACTTAAGTTACATGCTTTCTTGGAAATGTTGTCTTTAGTTCGCTGTTCAATTTGACTTTTGGACCTTTACAAAATAAACAAGTCATATCCAAAGAAATTAAAATTATAATTTTTCTTTTCTTACTCATTGGAATTCAAGTTTCTAAATAACAGCAGCATACTGCAAATGTATCCCGATATCCCTGTAAGCAATGGGAAATGACAGAGGCATTTTCTGCATGAATGGATCACCTCAAAGTACTGTAGTGAAAGGAATTGCTTGGTGTGAAGGTTGAGCCAGTACACAGCAACAGAGGGGGGAAAACTGGGAAGGCATTTTAATGCTCCATGATCACAGGGTTTACTGAGATAATCCTGTTGGCTGGTTAGGACTTCTTGCTCCTCAATTTTCCTTCTCCAGGCACTTTCACTTGCTTGCATTTTCTCCATATGCCTACATTCTCCTACTGATGAAGAATCTAAGCCTTAAGTGCATGCAGGGACTCTACCCCCACAACTTTCTGTGGCAAGGAGTTCAGAGAAGTTCTTCCTCATCTCAGTCTTAAGTTATTCTGAGACTATGTGGTCTGGAATAAGACTCCAGCTCCAGCTTGTCTGGGATAAATTTCCTCACTGAACAAACATCAGTTTAAACAGCAAGTGCTGTTAAAAACTGCATTAACTGTTTCTACAATTCGTGGTTTTTAAAACTTTCTCACTTCAGTGCACAATCAAAAATGCAGAGACATAAGAAGAAATGATTTTTCTTAGTCTCATGCTAGAAGCAGGTAAAATAGCAATGTTTAAGAGGTATCTTGATAGGTACATGAGTAGGCAGGGAATTGAGGGACACAGACTGAACAGAGGCAAAAGGTGTTTCGTTTAGAAAGTTGGCACAGACTTGGTGGGCTTTAACGCCTGTTCCTGTGCTGTAGTGTTCTTTGAAAAAGAATTGTTCGGCCGTTCGCATGTTCATTCATGGGATGTGGGCATCGTTGCCCTGGCAGCTTTTATGGTCCACCCCCAATTGCCCAGAGGGCGGTTCAGAGTTAACCATATTGCTGTGGGTCTGGAGTCAAATATATGCCAGACCAGGTAAGGATGACAGTTTCCTTCCCTAAAGGACATTAGTGAACCAGATGGGTTTTTTTTTCCAAAAATTGACAATGGATTCATGGTCATCATTAGATTCTTAATTCCAGATATCTATAGAATTCAAATTCCACCATTTGCCGTGGTGGGATTTGAACCTGGGGTCCCAGAATATTATCTGGCCTCTGGGTTAACAGTCTACTACTAGGTAATGCTACTAGGCCACCACCTCTCTTAGGGGTTTGAAGTTGATTGAATGATGGAAATGGGCAAATTAATCTTTATCCCACTATGTATTTAGCCAATATGCTTGGTGATATTTTTCAAATTAGTTTGTTTAGTGATGTTGTGGACTAAAGCTGCTTATGTACAGCTTTGAACTGATTGTGATGAGAACATTTAATTAGGTTTTATTTGTGAATTTATTAGCTTTTGGCTAATAAAAGTGCTGACATTTTTATTCGTTTCTGTCAGGTAATATGTTCAGAATGTGGCAGTGAACACTGATTAGGTGCAAAATATGATAGCAAGAATATATATTAAAGAAAAAGATAAAATTCAGGCTCTGCTGAGAAACAAGTAAACATTAAAATAAGAAAAACGAGATGTATAAACAAGGTTAAAAATATCATGAAAATTATTTCTTTTCTGTATCAGTTGTAAGTCAGGATACTGGATGAGGTTAAAAATAGAAAGAAAGATTAGGTACAATAATACTTGCGATTGACCTATGTCTTCAGGCACCATAAGCAACAAATGACTTAATTGATGTGTTGGGTCTTGCGGAAGCCTTGACGTGCACATGCAGTACTTCTCAGGCAGTGCGAACTTCCAATTGCTGGTTTTATCCTGTTTAGATTGCTGTATGATTGTCTTTTTGAAGATATGGCCAGAACCTCGGAGACTTGAGTTGATTGTGCAACACTTACCCTGGTTTTTGAATGTTGTTATGCTGATTTACTTGACTTTTCTGAACAGATATAAAACCAGTTGAGGAGCACAGTTCAAAGCGAAAGCATTCTAGCATCTACAGCATGTCGATGCTATTTAACCTGACCCCCCACAAGGCAATGTTCAATGTTGGAAAAGTCAGCATTGTTGGCGTTGTGTGGTGAGAGAGAATGGGCATTGTTTGGATGAAGGTGGTGAGAAAAAGCAGAGAGAAGGGTCATTTACTGTAGGGGAGTGAGGCAGGTTCTGAACGTTACTGGGGATGTGGATTGAGGAAATGAATATTGTGGGCATGGGCTGGTGGTCATTGTCAGAGATGTGAGTGAAGGAGGGATGTGAACACTGTCAGCTGTGTGAGGGGGGTGGGTGAAAATTCTCATGGTACGATGGGATTGTGAACATTGTTGAGGTGTTGGCTAGCAGAAAACAGTTTGTAAGTGGGTCTTTGGCAGGATGTGATAAGTGAGGTTCGCAGGGCTGTATGCTAGGGCCATCAACTTTTTTTGCATAATTTACATCAGTTACTTGGATGAGAGGATTGTTGGCATGGTGACTAAATTTGCAGATGATACAAAGATAGATAGAAAAGTGTAACAAAGATGCAGACCGACAAAGCTTAAATGAAAATGGAAGAAACCTGGGAGATAGTATATAAGATTAAGGGAGATTAAGGACTACTATGCTTTTTTAAAAGGAGAACAATGAAGAATTCCGAGGTGCAGGGAGATATAGGTGTCCTAGTGGATGAGCCACAAAAGGTAATTATGCAGGTACAACATGTAAATAAAAGGCTTGTGGAATGTTAGCTTTTGTTTCAATCCCTCTTGTGTCATGGATGTTATTTTCAGTTAACTTAGGTATTGGTAGGCCACTTTTCAAATACTGAGTACAATTCTAATCTCTACTTAGCGAGGGGTGTGCGTGTGTTGGGCATGATTCAGAGGAGGCTCACTGAATTGAGTGGGTTGTCTGATCAGGAAAGATTGCACAAGTTGGGCTTGTTTTCAAAAGATGGTTGGTGTTATCAACCTTGTTGAGGGGTCGATGGGCTTTGTCAACATTGCTGGGAGGAGATTGCTTCTGGAGGGTGAGGGCGGGATGAGAACAGTGAGAGAGGAGGTGGATGTGTGAACACAGGAAAAGGGTTGGAGCTGTGAACCTGGAAGGCATGCTGAGGTGGTGAACATTGTCAGTTAACAGTGGTAATTCTGCAGGATATTGCTAGTGGGGGTGTCAGAGTTGGTATTGCTTAATACCAAAGGAAGATGGTTGGATTCTTGTTGCCTTGGCTTTGCCTAATCCAAAGATTTTGTGTCATTTATTATTCCATCCTGTGGTTCTCCTGCAGTGAATACCGGCCCGAAAGTGATTGTCCTCCAACAACTACAACAGTTTTTCTTTATGCCAGGAATGACTCTAACTGATAGATGCTTTTTCTTCTGATTATTACTGACTTCAGTTTTTCTCGTGCTTCTTGGTGTCCTGCTTGATCAAATGCTGGCTTGATGCTTGAGGGAAGTTACTTTTTCCTCTTTTCCATGCTTTAGTTGTGCTATTTGAGACCAAGCAAGCAAGTCCAAAAGAACCTTATAAAACACTAGCAAAACTGCAGTCACAGTGCTCCATGCAGTTCTGATTACTCATAACAGGAAGGATGGTGCCGAGGAAAGATTGTATAGACTTGTATTGGTTTCTTTAAAGCATAAGAGCTTGAGGGGAGATTTGATCAAGTTCAATAAAAAGTTATGTGTGGCTTAAGTGGAGTGGATAAGAAGGACCTATTTCTATTCTCAAAAGGGGTCTATAACCATTAAGTGTAGATTTTAAGTTATTAGTAGGATTAGAGGTGATTAAAGGAGAAATTGGTGATGGAAGTTCTGGGACTCATTATCTGAAAGGGTAGTAGAGGGTAGAAACCCTCATCAGAAGTAAGGAAAAATAACTTGGTGTATCTCGACCTACAAGTCTAAGGACTGAAAGCTGGAAAGTGCAATTAGATTTTTTTTGCAGCCACCATGATATGCTGGCAGTCATTATTTCAAGTTTATTTGTAATTTAAATGTTAATTTACTTGATCCTACCTGTTCTGATAACTGTCGCAACCTGAAAGTAGATCTCATTAGAAAATCCAGGAGTCGTTGCTATTGCTGTAATCATTATAGTTCCTCTATGTGCAAACAAAATATTGTTCTTGGAGTTAATCTAAAGGCTACCCTTTACAATAAATGCTTACTTTGCATTTGATTAATACAAAGTCATGCCCTATATGTAAGAAAATAGCAATGAGGAATTTAAAAAATCCCCTGTTAAAATCCACAGGGGCTTGGAATAGTTGGTTGTGCTTTGGTGACTGAAACCTGATTTGTAAACAGAAGCAGCCTGTACAGAACTGGTGTGCATACATAGACTCTGAAAAAATAATCCAACCTGAGGGATATTGACTAAATTTTGCAAGTGAGTACAACTCAATTCAATTTGATTAGAAAAGGAGTTGGGGGTGGGGAGGGGAAAGGAGTGTGAGGCAGTATAATGTAATTGGGAACATCTCCGGAATTCTTGGAAATTAGGAGGGAAAAGGGAGGCAGGAATTTAAAACAAGCTGAGTATCTTGGGAAAATATGCTGGGGGAGAACTGTTAGAACAATAGACTGATAAGTCCTTTGAACCCAATGATCTGTATCCGAGAATCTTAAAAGATGCGGCTGCTGAGAAATTGCCAATCTCTGTGGTGCCATTGTCAGCACGTCGGCTGTTAACCAAAAGGTTGTTGGTTTGAAACCACCCAGGGATGGAGCCTGTGCTTTTTCATTCCATAAGTTTTCAGTTGGGGAGCCAATGGCCTAGTGATATTATTGCTGGACTGTTAATCCAGAAACCAAAATAATGTTCTGGATTTGAATCTAGCTGTGGCAGGTGGTGTAATTTGAATTAAACAAAAACAATAATCCATTGTTGATTGTCAGGAAAACTCATCTGGTTGACTAGTGCCCTTTTAGGGAAGGAAACTGCCATCCTTACTTGGTCATGTGTCTCCAGGCAGCAATGTGGTTGACTCTTAGGGATGGGCAATAAATACTGCCTAGCCAGGAACGCCCTTATCCCATGAATGAATAAAAATAAACAAGATGCTCTGGATTTGTAATAATCCAAACTTCCCCAGATTCTGGAAAGGCCCCATAAAATTAAAAAAAAAATCACAACTGCTACACTGCCATTCAAGAAAGAAAGAAGACAGAAAGTAGAAAATCATGGGCCAGTTAGACAAAGATGTCATTGGGAAAATGCTGGAAATCATTGTTTGCGGAGGTAATAGCAGGCCTTTTAGAAAATCATAATAAAGGTGGGGTCAGCATAGTTCTGTAACGGAAAAGAGTCTTTGATTAATTTATCAAAATTCTTCGGCATAATAAGCAGGTTAATAGAGGGAACGAAAGGAAACTTGTTGGTATCTGCTTGAATTTCCAAAAGGTGTTCAATAAGGTGCCACATCAAAAGCCAGTATACAAACAAAGAGTGCATCATGTAGTGGGTAATGTATAAGCACAGGTTTAGTTAGCCAACAGGAAGCAGAGTAGCAATAATTGGGTCATTTTCAGATTGGAAGGCTGTAGCTCATGGAGTGCAAGAAAGAACAGTGTTAGGGTCTCAATTATTTTCAGTCTGTACAGTACTGATGATTTGGATGAAGAGATCGAATAAATGATAACTAACTTTGCTGTTGACAAGAGAAGGAGAAAAGTTTGTTACCCAGAGTAAAATATGGGAAAATTTGAACTCTGTTCCTTTGGCAGGAAGAAAAGAAAAGTTTGTTGCAAGCAGATTGAAGCAAGGAACTGCAGAATGAAGGGAGACTTGGTACTTCGCAGACTATTGTATTTAGTACAGAATGTGGATGTACCTACTAGAAAAGTTACAAAACGTAACTTACTTTTGGGAAATAAGGCAGTGCAGATGACTAAGGTGTCATCTCACTTTGGGGCCAGTGACCGTAATTCTATAAATTTTAAAATAGATGGAAAAGGATAAATTGAATCTAAAAGTTGGAGTTCTAATTCGGATGAAGGCCAGTTTTGATGGTATTAGGCAAGAACTTCCAGAAATTGACTGGGGGCAGATAATCACAGATAAAGGGATGAATGGAAAAGGAGAAGCCTTCCAAAATTAGATAACAAGGGCCCAGAGACAGTATGTTCCTGTTAGGGTGAAGGGCAAGGCTGGTAGGTGTATGCAAAGCTGGATGACTAAAGAAATTGGGGTTTTGGTCAAAATAAAGAAGAAAGCATGTGTCAGGTATAGACAGCAGAGATTGAGTGAGTGCATCTTTAGAAGAGTATAAAGGTAGTAAGAGTATACATAAGAGGGAAATCAGGAGTGCTAAAAAGGGACATGAGATAGCTTTGACAAATAGGGTTAACGAGAAACCAAAGGGATTTTATAAATACATTTAGGACAAAAGGGTAAGTAGGGAGAGAATAGGGCCCCTTAAAGATCAGCAAGGCCACCTATGTTTGGAGCTGCAGGAGATGGGGGAAAGACTAAACAGGTATTTTGCATCAGTGTTTACTGTGGAGAAGGATATGGAAGCTATAGAAAGTGGGCAGATAAATAGCAACATCTTGAAAAATGTCTATATTACAGAGGAGATGCTGGACAGCTTAAAACGCATGAAGGTGAATAAATCTCCGGCACCTGATCAGATGTACCCTAGAACTCTGTGGGAAGCTGGGGAAGTGATTGCTGGACCCCTTGCATAGATATTTGTATCATTGATAGCCAAAGGCGAGGTGCCGGAAGACTGGAGGTTGGCTAATGTGGTGCCACTATTTAAGAAAGGTGGTAAAGAAAAGCCAGGGAACTGTAAACCAGTGAGCTTAATGTCAGTGGTGGGCACGTTGTTGGAGGGAATCCTGAGGGACAGGATTTACATGTATTTGGAAAGGCAAGAACTGACTAGAGATAGTCAACATGGCTTTGTGTGTGGGAAATCGTGTATCACTAACTGGATTGAGTTTTTTTGAAGAAGTAACGAAGAGAATTGATGAGGGCAGAGCGGTGGAAATGATCTATATGGACTTCAGTAAGCCATTTGACATGGTTCCTCATGATTGACTGGTTAGCAAGGTTAGAGCACATAGAATACAGGAGAAACTAGCCATTTTGATACAGAACTGGCTCGAAGGTAAAAGACAGGATGATGGTGGAGGGTTGCTTTTCAGTCTGGTAGCCTGTGATGAGAGGTGTGCTACCAGGGTCGGTGCTGGGTCTGCTGCTTCTTGTCATTTATACAAATGATTTGGATGTGAGCATAGGAGGTACGGTTAGTAAGTTTGCAGGTGACACCAAAATTGTAGGTGTAATGGATAGCGAAGAAGTACATCCGAGTACAACGGGATCTTGATCCGATGGGCTCATGGGCTGAGAAGTGGCAGGTGGAGTTTAATTTAGATAAATGTGAGCTGCTGCATTTTGCAAAGGCAAATCAGGACAACACTTACACACTTAATGGTAAGGTCCTGGGGAGTGTTGCTGAACAAAGAGACCTTGGAGTGCAGGTTTATAGTTCTTTGAAAGTGGAGTTGCAGGTAGAAAGGATGGTGAAGAAGGCATTTGGTATGCTTGCCTAATTGGTCAGTGCAATGAGTGCAGGAGTTAGGAGGTCATGTTGCAGCTGTACAGGACATTGGTTAGGCCATTTTTGGAATATTCGTGCAGTTCTGGTCTCCCTGCTATGGGAAAGATGCTGTGAAGCTTGAAAGGGTTCAGAAAAGATTTACAAGTACATTGCCAGAGTTGGCGGATTTGAGCTGTAGGGAGAGGCTGAATTGACTGGGGCTATATTCCCTGGAGTGTTGGAGGCTGAAGGGTGACCTTATCGAGGTTTATAAAATCATGAGGGGCACGGATAGGATAAACAAATGGGAGTCCGAAACTAGAGGGCATAGATTTAAGGTGAGAGGGGCAAGATTTAAAAGGGACCTAAAGGGCAACTTTTTCACGCAGACAGTGGTACATGTTCCAGAGGAAATGGTGGAGGCTGGTACAATTAGAACCTTTAAAAGGCATCTGGATGGCTATTTGAATAGGAAGGGTTTGGAAGGAAATGGGCCGAATGCTGGCAAATGGGACTAGATTTATCTAAGATATCTGGTCGGCATAGACGAGTTGGACCAAAGGGTCTGTTTCCATACTATTCACTATTTAGCCTGCTTGCATTTTATGCCACTAGATGGCACTGTATTATCAAGTATCATTTATTAATTGGTGTACTTCAAAGATAATTTTATATCTTTCAGAAGGCAACATTCAATTTAGTCTTGTGTCATGCTTCAGTTACTGATCTGTTAGTGATTTAGGTATGGTGATTTGCTTCAATCAACGTCTCTTAATGGCTTTGTTTCCATTAATCTCAAATTTCTTTTGCTAAGCCACAATGAATACCTTTGGGTTCTTTACAAATTTGTGTACTTCAATCCAAAGAAAACCAGACTAGAGTATTTTCTAGATGTTGAACAGCTAGGAATTGTGAAAGGGCAGACTCAAAGGGCCCAAGGGTATTTTTCTGTGCTGTGGATCTCTATGACTCTAAACAGAGACTTAAGGGTCCATGTACAAAACTCATTAAAAGCCAAAGCACAGATTTAAAAAAAAAGTTGTCCCGTGAAATGTCGAGCTTAATCAATAGAAAACTGGGATTCAAAATGGTGGGAGTTAAAGTAAAGCTGTACAGAGTTTGAGAGAACCCATGTGGAGTACAGGAGGTCTCGATTTATGAACATCCATACTTAGGATCAAATTCTCATAGTTATGTTAATTTTAAAGATTTGACCGTTTACTCATACCAATGAATAGCTACTTTATACTGTCCTGTATTACAATGTGTTCTGACTTGCAAAAAATTGACTTAACAACATATTCAAGAATGGAACCCATTTGTAACCCAGGGACTGCCTATACTGCATTCAGTTCTCACTACTTCATTTCAGAAAGAGTACCTTAGAACCTAGAACATAGACCAGTACAGTACAGGCTTTTCGGCCCATGATGTTGTGCCGACCTGTTATCCTACTCAACTACCCTGCATACCCTTCGTTTTACTATCATCCATGTGCCAATCTAAGAGTCGCTTAAATGTCCCTAATGTATCTGACTCTGCCAGCGGTGGTAGTAGTGCTTTCCATGCACTCACCACTCACTGTGTAAAGAACCTACCTCTGACATCTCCCCTATACCTTCCTCCAATCACCTTAAAATTATGCCCTCTCGTGATAGTCATTTCTGCCCTGGGAAAAAGTCTCTGGCTATCCATTCTATGGCTCATCATCTTGTACACCTCTATCAAGTCACCTCTCAACCTTCTGTGCTTCAATGAGAAAAGCTCTAGCTCCCTCAACCTTTCCTCATAAGACCTGCCCTCCAATCCAGACAGCATCCTGGTAAATCTCCCTTGCATCCTCTCTAAAGCTTCCACATCCTTCCTGTAATGAGGCAACCAGAACTGAACACAGTATTCAAGTGTGGTCTAACCAGAGTTTTATAGAGCTGCAGCATAATCTCGCGGCTCTTAAATTCAGTTCCCCTGCCAATGAAAGCCAACACACCATACGCCTTCTTAACAACCCTATCAACTTGGGTGGCAACTTTTGAGGGATCTGTGGACGTGGACCCCAAGTTCCCTCTGTTCCTCCACACTGCCAAGAATCCTGCCATTAACTCTGTATTCTGCATTCAAATTCGACCTTCCAAAATGAATCACTTCACACTTTTCTGGGTTGAATTCCATCTGCCACTTCTTTGCCCAGCTCTGCATCCTGTCAATATCCTGTTGCAACCTACAACAGCCCTCCATACTATCCACAACTCCACCAACCTTCGTGTCATTGGCACACTTACTGATCCACCCTTCCACTTCCTCATCCGAGTCGTTTATAAAGATCACAAAGAGCAGAAGTCCCAGAACAGATCCCTGCGGAACACCACCGGTCACTGAGCTCTAGGCTAAATACTTTTCATCTCCTACCACCCTCTGTCTTCTATTGGACAGCCAATTCTATATCCAAACAGCCAAATTTCCCTGAATCCCATGCCTCCTTACTTTCTGACTGAGCCTACCATGGGGAACCTTATCGAATGCCTTACTAAAATCCATATACACCACATCCACTGCTCTAACTTCATCAATGTGTTTTGTCACATTCTCAAAGAATTCAATAACGCTTGTGAGGCATGACCTGCCCCTCTCAAAGCCATGCTGACTATTTCTAATCAAACTGTGCTTTTCCAAATAATCATAAATACTATCTCTCAGAATCCTCTTCAATAATTTGCCACCACAGATGTAAGACTAACTGGTCTGTAATTTCCAGTGTTATCCCTATGCCCTACTTGAACAAGGGAATGACATTTGCCACCCTCCAATCATCTGTTACTACTCCAGTGGACAGTGAGGACTTAAAGATCATCATCAAAGGCACAGCAATCTCTTCCCTTGCTTCCCGTAGTAACCTTGGGTATATCCCGTCCGGCCCAGGGGATTTATCTATCCTCATGTTTTTCAAAATTTCTAGCACATACTCCTTCCTAGCATTAACCTATTTGAGCATATCAGCCTGTTTCATGTTGTCCTCACAGACTACAGAGTCCCTCTCATTGGTGAATACTGAAGCAAAGTATTCATTAAGGACCTCCCCTACCACCTCCGACTCCAGGCTCAAGTTCCTTCCACTGTCTCTGATCGGCCCTACCCTCACTTTGGCCATCGTCTTGTTCCTCACATAAGTATAGAACACCTTGGAGTTTTCCTTAATCCTACCCACCAAGGCTTTCTCATGCCTCCTTCTAGTTCTCCTGAGTCTATTCTTCAGTTCCTTCCTGGCTACCTTGTAACACTCTAGAGCCTTGTCTGATCCTTGCTTCGTCAATCTTAAGTAAGCTTCGTTCTTCCTGTTGACTAGACGTTCCACATGCCTTGTCATCCAAGGTTCCTTCATCTTACCATCTTTTCCTTGCCTCAGTGGGACACGCCTATTGAGTACTCGTAGCACGTGCTCCCTAAACAACCTCCATGTCGAAGGATATCATCATTTTCGATCTCATCTTTGCTAGTGTCTTTGATGCTGAGGAATTCTTGGGATGAGTGGATGGAGTGGATAGTGTTGTCCACTAAGTATTTTAATTTCTCTTGTAGTTCCTTGGCAAGTCTACATATTGGTGTACCTGGCAATGAGACAATGGGTCTGAAGGGTCCCCTTGTTTGTGTACCTTGGGAGTCCATAGAATTAGGGTGTGTTGGATCCCTCTGGCTTCATTTTTTTTCAGAAGTCTGTCTTGCTGATCTCTCCTGAGTTGTGTAATTTCTTCAGGGTCGTTCTAATCCGGCTTTCTAGCTGTGGTATCGGGTCTGTCACCATCTGTTGGTAGGTGTCGGTATCTGCTAGTAGTGCGTTAGCTTTCTCGATGTATTGGGTTCTACTGAGGATTACTGTCATCTGTCCTTTGTCTGCTGGTAAGATTACAATGTTCCTGTCTTGAGTCTTTCCAGGGCTTTCCTCTGTTCGCTGAATGTGTTCCACTTTCCTCCTCAGCTATTTCCTCTGTCTTAGCTTGCAATGAAAAAACTTTTTAAAAACCAGTGTGTGTCACGTCATCATTACTTCCAGCTTGGATGTTTTGTTTACAACATGATGTCTTTCACCTACACTTCCCAGTTTTTAAGCAGTAAACTCATTGTGTTCTTTGATGTTCATAAATTTGCCTTGGTGCATTGTTTAAGAGCAGTGGTGACCTCGAAAAATGCAACATTTTACGTTAGATTTTGTTTCTTTCATCAAGCATTTTTGCATTCAGTTTTTAATATGCAGACATATTATACAAATAGATGAGCAAATAATTAGCATTCTTCATTACATTGAATCAGTGAATCTGTTTAAATGAGTTACGAATAGTGAATAGCCGATCTGGAATACTTTCAATATTTACAGTGGGACAAATATTTGTGATTTGCTTTGCCAGTATAAATGTGCCGTGTTTCAATTTCTTCATACTTTTTCAACAAGGTTATTTTGTAGTTGCAATTAATTGCAGACAATTAAAGGAGTAGTCAGGACTATTGTCCCAGTAGCTGTGGCAGACCAATCCTGAGCAATGGAAAAGTTAATTCTGTTACCAGTTTGAGTTCTTAAGAGAGAATGAAGCATGAAGAAGGCACCATACAATACACTGCAGACCTTTATAAAATCATTTGAAAGCTCTTTTACTCAGATGTCAGAAATGGAGTAAATGGAAAGTTGTTTTTTTTTTATTTCCAAAGTGCCTTTCAAAATAACTGGTGACCCAAATGCTTTACAGCCAATGAAGTCCTTTTAGGGAAAAAATAAAACTGTGGATACTGAAGACCTGTAAAGAAAACAGAAATTGCTGGAGAAACTCAGCAGATCTGGCAGCATCAGAGTTAACATTTTGTGTGCAATGATCCTTCTTCAGAATGGCAGTTCTAGAATCTCCAACCGGTGGAAATAGTTTATCTTTATCTACTCTGTCTTTTCCTGTTCGAAGCTTGAAGACTTCAATCAGATCACACTTAACCTTGTATATTCTAGAGAAAACAGGTCTAATTTGTATAAAACTCCTTGTTTCCTTGAAGTCCATGTATCATTCTTGTAAACCTATGTTGTTCTCCTGTCAGGGCTAATATATCCTTTCTGTGGTGTGGTATTCAGACCTCATCTCAGTACACCAAGTGAGGCCTAACCAGGGTTTTGTATAGCTGCAGCATAACTTCTGCGTCCTTACACTTCAGTCCTATTCCATTGGCTGCCTTGATTATTTTCTGCATCTGTATTTATCACTTTAAAGTTTTATATACCTGAACTCCCAGGTCTGTTTGGAAATCCAGCTTTCTCTACCTATTCTGCTATCTTTAATGACTCATGTACAGGTATGTCCATTTCTTGCTGCTTCTTGTGCACCCTTTAGAATCATTCTGATTAATCAGTAATATATGAATCTTTTGCTATCTCTGTCCATGTTGTTGCAAAGCTAATATTGATTTTCTTCTTAGGCATTAATATAAATTTTGTGTAGTGCAATTTATATCTTGTGAAGGTAAAGTCACCATTGTTTTACCAGAGCAGAGGGCTGCCTGCCCATTAGAGAGAGACAACTGGTATTGGTTTGACCTGAGGGTCAGCACACCTCGAACAAGGGACAAGGTTGAGAAAGTGGGAACTTTGTGGTATCCTCTCCTGGTATGGGATTTGAACCCATGCTATTGCCATTACTATGCATCGCCAAGTAGCCTTCCAGCTAACTGAACTAACCAATCTACTGAACTTAGCTGTTTAAACACTAGGGGAATCATTCGCCTTTGCTCATTCTCCAGGGAGAACTTGCTATTTTGTATGTTGAAAATACTTTTTGTTTCCATGCCAGGTTCTCTATGGATATCAGTTGCGCTAGTGTTATTGTCCTGCAGACTTTGACCCAGGCTTCTAGTCAAGACACAGCTGTGTTGAAGCCAGCTGAGGAGCAGTTAAAACAATGGGAGACACAACCTGGTTTCTACTCGGCTTTGTTGGTGAGTTATACATAATGGCCTGGATCTATCTCCTGGTGTAGCGTGTTGGATAAACAAACTAACACCTTGATATGCAACTAGTGGTTACATAAGCAATTAGTCAACATTTCTAATAATATTACATGGGATGGTCATTCAACAACTTGTTTCTTAAATTCATAAAACAATAAAATTTGCTATTCTTGTAGCATTTTAAATATATTCATACTTAAGGTAACGTAGACTTTGAATATAAATTTAAGATATTAATTTTACCTCTTTCTGAAAGAGAAATGTTTAGGTTACTGTGTGTGACCGTACTTAATCTGAATTAAGTTGCACTATAAATGTTCAGGTATGACCAGATATCATTCCAATTTGCTGAATTCAGAAGGACCATATTTTTCACAAAATTCACCAACAGAAATATACTTAACCTCTATCTCGGAACTCTGAGGAACATGGTTGAGATATTTGTGGCGTGGTGGCTCAGTGGTTAGCATTGCTGCCTCACAGTGCCAGGGACCTGGATTCCTTTTAAAGTGCTAGCTTCAGTGACTGCAGCAAAAACAAATTCCGTGAGTCTGCAGACTTGGAGACAGGTGACCGCACCTTCCGCCACTGCTCCCCGCCCCCACCGCCAACACCTCTGCAATGTCACAGTGATTGTTTCCATTCTAATCTATTTAAAATTAGCTAAAGTGTAACTTTCAATGACTTCTTTCTGGTCCCACTCTGTGACCTCTGTAAATGGGGACTATGGTGACGAGACAGACAAAGTTTAGACATGTGGTGTGTTGAAACAGCAGGTGTAGTTGAGTGGTGGTAGAGTTTTTGTTTCGGGGTGAATATAGGAAGAAGTAGGGTTGCAGCATAACTTGGCTCATTGAATCCACACCAACCCTCCGAAGAGCATCCTATCCAGATACCCTCGGGCGACTGTCTGTGTGGAGTTTGCACGTTCTTCTCTGCGTGGGTTTCCTCTGGGTGCTCCAGTTTCCTCCCACACTCCAGTGATGTGCAACTTAGGTGGATTGGCCATGCTAAATTGCCCCATAGTGGCCAGGGATAGGTAGGTTAGATTTGTTAGCTGTAGGAACTGTTGGGTGGGTGATGGGTCTGTGTGTGCTTCCCTATGGAGTGGCTGTGTGGATTTGTTGGGCCAAATGGTCTGTTTCCACACCGTAGGGACTTTGTGAAAATTAGCCACATTTTATTGTTGATCTGGTTTCTTGGAAAATACTTCCCAGTTTGTTTTTGTTTGTTCATGGAATGTTAACATCACAGGTAAGGCACGCAATTATTGCCCATCCCTAGTTGCCATTGTGAAGATGTTGATGAGCTGTCTTTTTGAACTAATGTTGTCCATGTAGTGTAAGAATGCTTTCAGTGCTGTTACAAAGGGAGTTTCAGGATTTTGATCCAGGTGACTGAAAGGGAATGATGATTCAGTTCTTATTTGGAATAGCGAGTGATTTGGATGGCGCTGTCAAAGGAATTTTGGTGAGTTGCTGCTGTGCATCCTGTATATGTCACAGTTTGTTGTTGCTGAAAAGAATAAAATTAAGTGCTGATCAGGTGATGCTCTGTCCTGAATGGCGTTGACTATCATGAGTGTCACCTGTCGAGCTGTGCTAATTCAGTCAAATGGAGAGTTGCTCCATCATACTTCTGACTTGTGAATTGGCTGTAAGGAGCCAAGAGTGAGTTACTCACCAAAGACTTCCCAATTTCTGATCTATTCTAAACGTGTATATAGAATAGGGCTAGCACAGTTAGGTGTCTAGAAAATAGCATTCCCACGTGTGGATATTGGGGAATTCAATGTTGGTAATACCATAAGCCATTAAATGGCAATGGGATGAAACATCTGAAGCATTGTTACAGCCATGATATTAAAGGTTGGGATTGTTCAATTTAGGTTGATGGTATCCATGCCGATGTTGATATTAGGAAATTCAGCAGTAGTAATGATATTAAATTTTAAAGGGGAGATGGTTAGATTCTCTCATTGGAGATGACCATTGCCTGGTGCTTGTGTGGTGCAATTGTTACTTGCCACTTGTAAGCCCAAGCTTGACTGGTGTTCAGGTATTGCTATATGTGTACATGGGCTACTGCAGTATTTAGTTGCAAAAGTAATCGAATATTGTACGTTAGACAGTGAGCATCCCAACTTCTGACCTTGCGATGTAGGGAAACTTATTGATGAAGCAGCTAAAGATTGTGTCATAGAATCCCTACACTGTGGAAACAGGCCATTTAGCCCATTGAATCCACGCCGACCCTCCGAAGAGTGTCCCACCCAGACAAGCCCTATCCCTGTAACCCTGCACTTTCAAAGAACAAAGAAAATTACAGCACAGGAACAGGCCATTCGGCCCTCCAAGCCTGCGCCGATCCAGATCCTCTGTCTAAACTTGTCATCTATTTTCTAAGGGTCTGTATCCCTTTGCGCCCTGCCCATCCATGTACCTGTCCAGATACATCTTAAAAGGCACTAACTTGTCTGCGTCTACCACCTCCGCTGGCTACGTGTTCCACGCACCCACCACCCTCTTTCCATGCATATCTCCCGTAAACTTTCCTCCTCTCACTTTGAACTCATGACCCCTAGTAATTAGTCCCCCTATTTCTATGGCTAATCCACCTAAACTACACATCCTTGGCCACTATAGGCAATTTAGCAAAGCCAATCCACCTAACTTTCATATCTTTGGACTGCGGAAGGAAATCGGAGCACCCAGAGGAAACCGACACAGACATGGGGAGAATATGCAGACACCACACAGACAGCTGTCCCAGGGTTGAATCAAACTTGAGTCCCTGGTACTGTGAGGCAACAGTGCCCATGGTGCTTAGCCTTAGGACGTGAATTTCTACAGCGATGCCCTGGGGCTGAAATGATGGACTCTTTGTTAATACTAATGCATGCCTTTCATTGCCATTTTCTTAACCACTTCCGTTTCGTTTCAATGGCCGATGGCCTAATAGTATTCCATCCTACCACATTCTTAAGGGCTGGAATAGAATTTGGATTGTCAGTCCGATGTGCAATGCTCCCATTGTATTCTCATCGTGTTTATCACACTCGGTTCATCTCTGTTCACTTATTGTCATCACACTCCACATACAGCTCCCTATTATGCTGCAACCCTACTTCCTCTTGTATTCACCCCAAAACAAAAATTCTACCACCACTCAACTACACCTGTTTCAACCCACCATATGTCTAAACTTTATCTGTCTCGTCACCATAGTCCCTATTGATAGAGGTCATGGTGTGGGAGCAGAAAGAGAAGTCATTGAAAGTTACATTTTAGCTAATTTTAAATAGATTAGAATGGAAACGATCACTGTGTAACATTGTGGAGGTGGAAGGTGTGGTCACCTCATGGAGTTTGTTTTTGCTGCACTGGAGCTAGCACTTTAAACGTCCAAATGAGTTGAAGAGTAAGGGGAGAAAGGTTTTAAGAAGATGATTTGATGTAGTGGAATGAAGCTGGTGGTTTTCCAAAATTCCAGGTAATCATGAATTTGGTGAACACTTTTAGCAGGATTCGACCTCACATCATGAGACACTGGGTCAAAATACTGAAAAACCTTTCGTCATGGCACTGTGGGTGCACCCATGTCAGTTGCTCTGCAACAGTTCACAGAGGTGGCTCATCTTAATCTTTTGGAGGTCTTGTGGGTATGGGCATCAATTGTCAGGCCCTCATCCCATGGAAAAGAGCCAGGGAGGTTTAGGGAAGGAAGTCCTGAGTTTTGGATTTAGGCAACCGAAGACATTGCTGTGTCTTCACCATTGCTGCCACTACCAAAATGGGTTTGAACAAAGAACAAAGAAAACTTACAGCCCAGGAGCAGGCCCTTCGGCCCTCCAAGCCTGTGCCGATCCAAATCCACTGTCTAAACCTATCGCCCAATTATAAGGATCTGTATCCCTCTGCTCCCCACCTACTCATGCATCTGTCCAGACGCTCCTTAAATGAATCTACCGTGCCTGCCTCTACTACCTCTGCTGGCAACGCGTTCCAGGCACCTACCACCCTCTGTGTAAAGTACTTTCCGCGTGTATCCTCCTTAAACTTTTCTCCTCTCACCTTGAACGCGTGACCCCTCGTTATTGAATCCCTCACCCTGGGAAAAAGCTTATCTCTATCAACCCTGTCTATACCCTTCATGATTTTGAAGACCTCAATCAGGTCCCCCCTCAATCTCCTTTTTTCTAATGAAAACAATCTTAACCTACTCAACCTCTCTTCATAGCTAGCACCTTCCATACCAGGCAACATCCTCGTAAACCTTCTCTGTACCCTCTCCAAAGCTTCCACATCCTTTTGGTAATGTGGCGACCAGAACTGTACACAGTATTCTAAATGCGGCCGAACCAAAGTCTTGTACAATTTTAACATGACCTGCCAGCTCTTATACTCAATACCCCGTCCGATGAAGGCAAGTATACCATATGCCTTCTTGACCACTCTATCCACCTGTGCAGCCACCTTCAGGGTACAGTGGACCTGAACTCCCAGATCTCTCTGCTCATCAACTTTTCCCAAGGCTCTTCCGTTTACAGTATAGTTTGCTCTAGAATTAGACCTCCCAAAATGCATCACCTCACACTTGCCCAGATTGAACTCCATCTGCCACTTCTCCGCCCAACTCTCCAGTCTATCTATATTCTCCTGTATTCTTTGACAGTCCCCTATGCTTTCTGCTACTCCCCCAATCTTCGTGTCATCTGCAAACTTACTGATCAGACCACTTATGCCCTCTTCCAGATCATTTATGTATATCACAAACAACAGTGGCCCCAGCACTGATCCCTGTGGAACACCACTGGTCACCTTTCTCCATTTCGAGAAACTCCCTTCAACTACTACTCTCTGTCTCCTGTTGCTCAACCAGTTCTTTATCCACCTAGCTCGAACACCCTGCACACCATGTGACTTCACTTTCTCCATTAGTTTACGATGGGGAACCTTATCAAACGTTTGCTCCAAATAGGGTTGGAGGAGCTCAGATATCTCTGAGAAGTGTCGGGATGGGGATGGTTGAGGCCATGGAAGGATTTGAGAATCAGGATTAGAATTATTTAATGGGGATGTTGCTGAACAAGGAGCCGCAGTAGGTCATCAAGCACGGTGGTGGTTTCACAGGACTGTGAATTAAAAAAGCTCTGAATGTTTCTTTGTTTATGGGAGCCATTAATCAAGGCACAATCTTCGCATTATCTATGAGATGTGACAGTCACATTGAAATGTGTCTGGATTCACTTTAGATTGTATGATTGGAGTGGGTGCAAATTTGAATCCTTTGTTTCTTGTTCTTCTGAAGTGTAGGTGTTGACTTTCTAAAGTAAAGTTCCCTTTGAGTACAGCTTGGACTTAAACAGCATCTCAAGGCACTTCAGGGTGAGCCTGCAGATCACAATGCACGTTGAAATATCTACAGGTTACTGTTGGAATTGTAACTGTCAAATTGTAGGGTTAAATGGAATGGAATTTCTTTGTTGAATCAGTTGGAGGAGCCATTGTATACATTAGTAATTTAGAAAGGCTGTAAGTAGATTGCATGAAAGCATGAGGTGAATGGATGCAGAAATCACATCTTATGAGGGTGTAAAAAATGGTACGGAATTTGGTGATCATTATTAACTCAGAACCAGAAACGATGTGGACTACACCATAGGAAAATGAATTCTGCCCATTAAATGTTATGTTGGACAGCCTCTGTCAATGAATGGGGCAGTGGTGACTCATAGCTAGATATGTTTGGTGTAATAACAAAATATGAAATTTGTCTACACTGAATTTTATTTATGACAGAGGAACTTGAGCTTTGGCAGTGTCATTTGGGATGGGTACAATAGATGAACATGAATTCAGGTTATTGGAAAGCAGCAGACGCCATCTGCAATAGAACCTTTTGCAGATATCATATCATTTTACAAAAAGTTCTGTGATTTTTACAATTCGAAATCGTCTTGGCCCATCCTTGATTATGGATGCATGATGATGCCCTCACTTGTACAGGCTGTGCTACCAGTACACGAGCTTGTGGCATGTTCTGATGACATCACCGTCACTTGTGGTAGACAGTCTGAATGCATCAGTGGTTACACTGAGGTGCCTTTAATTTGACTGCGGGAGTTGGTGTTTTACAACAATAAAATGTTAATTCCATTGTGGGACTATGGACGTTGGATGTTAGGAACACCAAATGAACTGTTGAAGTGGCAAAATTTAATGTTCTCTGTAACCAGTTTTTGTGGCAGGTTCATTTTCTGCCAATGTTGAAATGTTTATTATATATAAATTGATGTAAAATCATAAATAGTGGCCTCTTAATTGTCATGTGGCAGAAAACTTTTGAAGTGCTTTGAAGAATGCCTTTTAAGGTGCTCAGTGCAGATTGCTAATTGTTGAGCTCTGTCACTTTAGGCCTTCAGTTGAAAGAAATCTCCATGAAAAATGTTAATCTTTAAATCTTCACCTGTAAATTCCCATAGGCTGCAGATGATATCAAATCAAGATCAATATTTTTAAAAAATCTGTCAAATCATTTGGCATTTGGAAACAAAGTGCAATAGTTCTTAGTATACCATTGACCTGTGTGTGTTATTTTGTGAGGGAGCTATTAGAATTGTATTTTCGTCTCATCAATTTCAAAAATGATTGCCAGTCTTAATCTACTTCTCAACAGCCACTGATTATCTTTTAATATGGTGCTTTCTTTTGGGATGGAAGCTACCATCACATTCATTCTCAATAGAAATGTACTTGTCTTTGGCTGTTTAATTGCAACGTAAACTCATGGAAAGAAAGAAAGATTAGGTTATAAGCTCAATGAATAGCACAGCAGTCCCAATTATATCATGGCAGATCTGTGCGTTAAATCCATTTACCTGATTAAATCCATTACCTGTGTCTGATGAGAATAGATTCTAGTATAAAATTTTTCAATTGACCTAGCTTCATCAACATGTTGGGGGTAAGAATTCCCAATCGCCTCATGTTTTGTGACTAACTGTTGTAACTGAGGTCACCCTCAAACAGCCAGCCAGAATTTCGAAGATATGCTTCTTCAATTGGACTACCCAAATTAGTTTGCCTCTATCCACCCAATCAAATTCATAAACTCTCTTAAGTACCTCAATTATTATCATTCTGACTTATTCGTGAAGAATGGATAGTTGAACATTGCAGCTATTACGCTGGAGATTACCAGTAGACGTGAAGTTGGTAGAAATACAATTGAGTTCAAGATTCCTAGCTTTGTAGGTTGATTGAAATTCTTTTGTCTTGATTTCTTTCAACACCAGCCAACTGTTAGCATGAATTGAGTGTGTTTTTTTGCATTATTAAGCTGAAGGGCAGGATTGCTTCTGACTGTTCTTAGAGCTGTTACTCTCACTTGGATGTCAGGCCACTAACAGTGTTGCATTTGTTTATTTTTATCCCTTTTCTGTGTGCTGCTCATATAATGGAAGGCCAAAACTTCCATTATGCAACAGGAGGCTTTCCTTTGAGTGGGTATGCAGGGGAAGAGTCACATGTCTTGTTATCTCTTGTTATGTTTCTCTTTCTGTTTAAAATTTCTTTTCTGCTTCTGCTTCTGCTTCTCTCTCTCTCTCTCTGTCTTTGGGGTTTTCCTTGACAAGCTGTAGGTGTTACCTTCCATGAGTCCCAGACAGGACTTTGCCAGACTGAATTTACATCTGCAGTTATATTTTAGCTATTATATTTGGCAGACTTCTTTTAGATTGAAGACACTTTGGAGTTATAAAGTTAGTGATGTCCATGGTACTTCAAGGTTCTGATCTATTGTCATCACAATGGGAGCATGATATGGGATGGGGATAAAGGACAGTAGTCATGGTTGTTTATGAATGATTGAAGTGAAGAGGGCAAAAGGTGTAAATTGGAATAATTAGATTTGGAGGTGATGAAGCAAATCAATTTTTCTTGTTATGCTCCACTGGATATTACGCTGGAAGTCAAGTCCCACTATTCCCAGAGTCATTAAGATTTTATAAAGGTACGCACAATTCCAAAATTTACCTGTATTTAAGACCCAAGTTGATAGAGTGCATGGACCAGGTTTCTCTACATAGTAAGATTTTTTTTTACTAGATTCAAACTGCAGATAATAATTTGATCTATAGATATACAAATTTAAATTCTAACCCCATAAAAATTCTCTTTCATAAACATGGAGACAGACACAGAAGAAAATGGGTAGTTTGAGAGAGAGATTGGGAATGCAGTTCAATAGTACTTGTCCATAGGGTTTGCTAAGATAAACCTTTTGCTGATCAGATCGCTGCTCCCTGACCTACCGTTCCAGACACTTCTACTTTTTTTGCGCAGGTTATTGGTTCTCACTTGTAAAGGCTTCTGACTTATTAATTAAAAGTCACAGCTCGCAGAAACACGAAGAGAACTGAACTGAACTGGCTGTCTTCAGGCTTGAGGTGCTTTTGCAGAAAGAAACAGATCTTGACCTAAACATTCATGCTCCCATGCTGTTCAGCTACTTGGTAACCAATCACATAGCGGTTGGCAGGAAGGTGGCCTTTGTCATGATAATTTCACAGATCAATCACTTAAATGTTGCCAAATCTGTCTTAATTTGCAGCCTATAACAAAGCTTTTCTCACAGCCTGAAGCAATTGTAGTGTGAATAGCATTTAAAATGAGTGTAAGCAATCTGTTTTTAGAAATTGCAGTAAACCTTCAAGTCCAAAGATGTACCGGTGGATTGGCTATGCTAAATTGCCCATAGCGTCCAGAGATGTACAGGCTACCTGGATTAGCCATGGGAAAAGCAGTTTTACACAGGTGGGGTAGGGAGGTCGGCTTTGGTGGGATCCGCTTTAGAGGGTTAGTGGATTTGATGGGTAAGGATTCTATGATTCAAATTCTGGGATTTTAAAACAGACCTCTTCCTATTTCAGTCCATGATGTGATAGCTGATACAGAGACATGGTTACAAGATAATAAAGATTGCAACTTGAATATTCAAATGTATGTCACGTTTAGGAAGGAAAAGTTGGAAGTACAGCTGTCTTAATTAAAGATGGCATTGGTACAATCGATTAATTTTGCTTTTGAGATCAGGATGTAGAATCAGTTTGGGTAGCAATAAGAAATACTAAAGGTGAGAAGTCACCTTTGGGAGTGGTTTAAAGGTCTCATAACGGTAACCACACTACAGATTGGGGTATGTAGGAAGAAATATTGGGGACTCGTGAGAAAGGCAAGGCGATAAACGTTGATGATTTTAATCTATATGTAGATTTGAAAATTCAGATTGCAAAATATAGCCTGGTGAGTTCATACAATGTTCTCCGAGTTTGTTGGAGCAGTATGTTTTTGGTCCAAGCAGAGAGCCGGCGACACTGATTTTGTTAAGTACAGTTAATTGATGACCTCACAGTAAAAATGCACCTCAGTGGCAATCATCCGCATTGAATTTTAAACTTAAATTAGGATAATAATAAGGGCATAAAACCAAGCTAGCTAAAGGAACTGGGAAACTAAGTTAAAGGATGTGTCAGTAGAGATACAATGATAGGTAATTACGGAAGCATTTCAGAACCATCATCTCCTGCAACCACAATGGAACACGGTCATTATTGCTGATATCATTTGATGTGTTTGGAACTGGTAGAGTCGTGAAATAATACAGCATGGGACTAGGCCCTTCGGCCCAAACTGGTCCATACTGACCATGGTAATCAGTATTCATTCTGCCCATAGGGACATGGATGGTCCTGCTGATATAATTTTTATGCTAAAGATTTTGGTTCTCAGACTCCAACTGTTTACAACCTATATTAATGATTTGAATGCAGGATAGAATGTACAATAGTTAAATTTGAGTTTCACTAAAATAGGTGGGAAAGGAAGTTAGAACTAAGAAAAAAGAAGTTTACATGGATAGGTTGTGTGAATGGGCCCAAATTTGACATCTGGAAGTGTAATGTGAGGTTATCCAGTTTGGTTGGAACAATAAATAGGCATTTTTGGTAATCTCCTTTTAATCTCTGCCTTACACGCAAACACACATGCATGTAAAAACGCACTTGTGCACACACAGGGTAAAAGTGGTTATGGACAGAGGGGAAAAACTGCAAAGACATCTTCGTTGCCAGGTATGAGATGATCCTTATGACCTTTCCATTGACCAGCACTTTTCTTGTGTTCTCTTTTTTCTGGGTGCGTCCATTTATTGGTGAGAGATCTAATGTGGTTGACACAATTGTAAAAAGTTTCTGACTTATCAGTTAAATGTCACAGCTTCCAAGTTGTGCAGGAAAGACAAACTGGTTTCTTCAAATTTACAGTAAATTTTGACAGCAGAGAGATGACTCCTGACCTTGGAAAGACCTGAACATCTCTCCTCCTCCTCCTCCTCTCACTGTCCTGACCCCCTGCTGCTTCTGTGCCCTTCAGTAACTTGTGTTCAGTTACCCAAGTACTTCTAAACACTTGTTGCCAACAAAAACGGTGCCTGTGAGACCCTTTTGGATTCAAATCATCTGCAACTCAGTTTCCAATTGATGCTTTTTCTAACAGTTGAGTATACTGTCAGGTTACTTGCTTTCAAAACTGCAGCCTCTCTTTCAAACACTGGTTTATAAACATCTCTTTCACGTTTCAGTCCACACTTTAAAGGCACATTCACCCTGTGTCTGCATGGGTTTCTTCCGGGTGCTCCAGTTTCCTCCCACAGTCCAGTGATGTGCAGGTTAGGTGGATTGGCCGTGCTGAATTGCCCCATAGTGTCCAGGATTGTGGAGGCTAGGTGGATTAGCCATGGGAAATGCAGGGTTACAGAGATAGTGGTGGTGGGTCTGGAGATGCTCTTCAGAGGGTTGATGTGAACCAGATGGGCTGAATGGCCTGCTTCAACACCATAAGGATTCTATGAGTACTTATAATTACTGATAAAGACACAAAACAAAAAGACATTGTCTTTATACTGAAAATTCACAACCTGGCTGAAATTACTAATTTAATGTTGATTGTCAGTACCAGGAAGACAGGATCAATTTACAGTTATAAATGGATGAATGATGTAATTCATCAGAAAGCCAACACAGCAAACGATGGGCAAGCTGTTTGATTCTTGAATCCAATATGATGGCCTCTATCCAAATGCAGTGGTTTGAAAACAGTGACAAGTTAAGAATAGAGGAAGGATACATTTCTAATATATAATCTGCATGTAAAGCTAATTTATACAGTTTAAACCACTGGCCGTGTCCTTTAGACAAATTAATTTATTTATTGTATACTTTTCAGAATATCTTCACTAATCACACACTAGATGTAAATGTACGGTGGCTTGCTGTGTTGTACTTCAAAAATGGAATTGATCGTTACTGGCGACGTATTGCTCCACAGTAAGTTCTTTGTTTGTTGTTTTACATTTAATGGATGTTTTCGAAGTCACACTGATTGCTACACTCTTTGGAAAAAGTCACTTGTTGTTGAGATCTTGAGTGAAGGTGTACTGTACACTCCTGGTTAACCTACCAAGATGTGTAACTGTGCCATTCCTAATTCTTGTTAACCTAATGAGTTGTATATAAACATAAGAAGTTGGAACAGAAGTCAATCAATCAGTAGAGGTTGCTTTTTTCGTTCCTATTCCCATTCCTAGCTACCCATGATAACCTTTGGTTCCCTTGCATAACAAGAATATATCTACCTTTGCCTTAAAAATATCTAAGAACCCTACTTGTGCCATTTTCTGTGGCTGACAGTTATACAGTTACACAACCCTTTTAAGAGCAAAAGGAACTCTCATTTTCTGTCCTAAAATGGCAAATATTTATTTTTCAAGTGCCCTGACCTTAAAAACAGTAAGGGAAAGTTGCCATAGTCCCAGAGACCATAGGGCTGCTGTCCATCAGAGAGAGTTAACTGTTGGCAGTTTAACCTGCAGGTCACCACACCGCAGGTGAGGGGAGAGGAACAGAGTAAGAGTTCTTCAAGGTAACCTCAGCTGGTGCAGGAAACTGCATTCTAAACCAGCCATTCAGCCAGTGGAGCTAACCGACCCCTATCTAGACTGACTATATTGACACACAAGTTCTGTTCTTTGCAAATGGAATGGTCATGTACGTACAACATACCTGTTACAGCGCAACAAAATTGGTGCCAACCATTCACTGGTTAATTTCTTGGAAATGCCCTAATCAATCAGATCCAACCTACTTGCTTCAAAATTTAAGCAAAGCCTGGGGGTCACTGTCAGCTAGCAGTAAATGATGCATTTTCCATGTCAAAGCCTCGAACAATTTGAATCCAGTTGCCAACCAATCAGCATTCTCCCACGTGTAGTATAAATGTTGCCTTTCCCCTTGAACTGGTATTCTTGCAAATTGTCCTGATGATTCCAAGTTGAAAAGCTATAACAATGCATTTTTTTCAGCAATACTCAAGCTTCGTGCAACAGACAATTAATTTATTCTTTCTTAAAACCCTACTCCTCCTCCTAGGTTTTATTGCTACAGTACTAGTAAATTTTACTATAAAAATAAGCCTCCCAATTACTAATATATTTCCTGAATTTTGAAGGATAGATGAGCATAATACTCAATGACTAATGACTTCACTGTTTTCCAGTTAGGCCACTCTTTTTACTTTTTCCTGAAGGGGTTTGATCCATAGGTTGACCCCATACTTTATGAAGTTGCTGTCCCCATGCTCTCTTACCATCTTTTTTCCGCCATCATATTGCTAATTATGAAACTGCTTTCTCTGCTCTGCTTTCTTTGAAATGAAGATCCATCTTTTTGATGCTATTTATGAAGCTGCTTTTCTTGCTTTCACTTGCCGTTTTTAAAAGATGTACTGCAATCAAAGAAATTGGAGTATGTTCAGAAATGGACTGTTTTTCCAACCAATCCAAATTGGTAACAAAAACAGAAGTTGTTGGAAAAGCTCAGCACGTCTGGCAGCATCTGTGAAGAAAGAACGGAATTAACATTTTGGGTCTGGTGACCTTTCCTCAGAACTGATGGTCACTGGGAAAAAGTCAGTTTATATGCAGAAAATAGGGAGGGGTTGAGGTAGTGGAGTAAACGATAGGATAGAGCCCAAAGCGAGAGAAAAACAGTTGGACAGACAAAGAAGTTACTAACGATCAGGCTAGGCGGGTAAATAGTTGTTAATGGGGACTGTTAGTGACTAACAGTAGGTGATGTGTAATGGCAGGCGATGTGATAACAAGGCCTGGTGTGTGGGGTGCAGGGCTAGGACATGGGAGAGTTCAGGCCCTAAAATTATTGAATTCGATATTGAGACGGAGGGCTGCAGGGTTCCTAAGCGGAAAATGAGGTGTTGTTCTTCCAGCTTGCGTTGGAAGACTGCAGCCAGCTAGAGACGGAGATGTTGGTCAGGGAACAGAGTGGTATGTTGAAGTGGCAGGCAACAGATAGCTCAGGGTCTCTTTTGCGAGCAGAACATAGATATTCTGCGAAGCAGTCCCCTAGTCTATGCTCCGTTCTCCCAATGTAGAGGAGACCACATTGTAAGCAGCGAATGCAGTAGACTAGATTCTGGGAAGTGCGGCTGAAGTGCTGCTTCATCTAGAAGGTATGTTTGGGCCCTTGGATGCTGGGGATGGAGGAGGTAAATGGGTAGGCGTTGTACCTTCATCGGTTACAGGGGAAGGTGCCGTAGGGCTGTGGGATGGGGGGGAAGGGTGGGGGTGGCGATGTTGAGGGTGATGGAGGTGTGGACGAGGGTATCCGGAGAGAATGGCCCCTGTGGAAGGCGGGCAGGGGAGGGGAATATGTGTCTGGTGGTGGCATCTCGCTGGAGGTGGTGGGAATGGCGTCTGATGATCTTCTGGATGTGGATACTGGTGGGATGGTAGGTAAGAACAAGGGAAGCCCTATCGCCGTTGCAGGAGATAGGTTGGACCCGGTTGAGGGCCCTGTCAACAACGGTGCTGGGAATCCTTGGTTGAGGAAGACGGTGGACATTTTGGAGGCTCCCTTGTTGAAGTTAGCTTCATCTGAACATATGTGACGGAGGTGGAGGAACTGAGAGAATGGGATGAAGTCTGTACAGGAAGCAGGGTGCGAGGGTGTATAGTCCAGGTAGCTGTGGGAGTTAGTGGGCTTGTAGTGGATATTAGTGGCCAGTCTATCCCCAGAAATGAAAACAGAAATGTCAAAGAAGGGAAGGGAGGAGTCAAGATAGACCAGGTGAGAATGAGGGCAGAGTGGAAATTAGAAGCGAAATGGATGAACTTTTCCAATTCTGGATGAGAGAGGGAAGATATATCGGAGAAAGAGTTGTGGGTGGGGGCCAGAATATGACTAGATCAAGGAATGTTGCACATACCCCACGAAGAGACAGGCATAACCAGGGCCCGTGCAGGTACCCATGGCCAGTTCTCTGACCTGAAGAAAATGAGAGGAGTTAAAATAGAAGTTGTTGAGGGTGAGGCCCAGCTCGGCCAAGCAAATTAATACTTGTGACTTTTCAGAGAGCATAGAAGCAATGGGGGAGAAATCTCTGTGGATTGTGCTTGGATTGTTAGGCATTGAATTGTGAGAAGATACCTCCATAGATTATCAAAGGAGGATTAACATGTAAGATGATCATTGCGGTCAAATGTAGTAATGTCTACAGAAAGACTAAGGAGGAAGAGTAGAGATAACTCTTCACTCAATCACAGTGAATTTCGTTCATGACTTTGAAGTCATTTTGGTACTTGAAAAGGACAGAAATCAGGCACAAGAGGTTGTGCATGGATTTGTGGGAAAGGCGTAAATATAGCTGGGAGCATGTTCATGTGAGGACAGTGGAAAGACTAAAAAGCATGGAATTCTATATTGATAAGGGTGAAGAATTAAGCATGGAATTCTTAATTGCAATAATTGTGATTTTAAAGCAGAGGAATGAGAAACAAGTCTGTTAACCTTTCCATCCCAGCCCCCTCATATGCCTGCCCTCTAATATTCTATCTTATTGATTTACTGTGCGTATTAGAGTTCCTTAAAATACATGTGTGAAGATATGATTTTCAAATAGCTTTGGAATCTTTCACATTAGTAAATGTTATTGCCAATTCAAGTCTGAAATCCTAGAAGACGGAAGGATTGGTGGACGAGGATTTATTTTTGAAATAAAAAGTTAGTGATGGTCTCGTTCACCAAGAAAAAGTTTTAATTTTTTTGCAGTGATTTTTCTGAAAAGTTTGCAGATTGTCAAAAAGTCACCAGGGTGTGCATTCACACCGGTAAATGTTGCACAAGTAAAACATGTGTATCATTATCAGCATTTTAGTATTATATCAGAACATTGTATTTAGTACAGATAATTTCAAGAATAATATGAGTGTATCATTATTTATTTCATCATTATTTGAGTAGTTACAGTTATCAATGAAAACAATTTGTTTTTACTTTTTACAGTGCTATATCAGAAGAAGAAAAGTCCTCATTGCGTGCGGGGCTCATCGCAAATTTTAATGAACCGGTGAATCAGGTTGGTGATGTGATTTCACATGGATTTCTAAGGGTTATTTGTTTGGGACAATTGTTTCTCTTACATGGAAGAAATCACGTTGCCATTTTGTCAGCATTTAAGCGAGGAAAAAAATTGTGATAAATGGCTATATAACTGTTGAGCCGGTGAAGACTGCTTTATTTGACCAAATGAGAAATAATGCAAAATAAGTTACAAGTATGTTGCAATCATGTTATTAAATGGTGACATTTCTACGACTCCCAATGTGTTTGTATATATCTACACACACAGAAGTGCTTAAATCAAAATACCTGTTGTAGAAAGGGAACTAAGAGAATATGTACAGAAACAAAAGTTGCTGGAAAAGCTCAGCAGGTCTGGCAGCATCTGTGAAGAGAAGATCAGAGTTAATGTTTCAGGTCTGGTGACCCTTCGTCAGAACGTCACCAGACCCGAAAGGTTAACTCTGATTTTCTCTTACAGATGCTGCCAGATCTGCTGAGCTTTTCCAGCAACTTTTGTATTTGTTCCTGGTTTACAGCATCCGCAGTTCTTTTGGTTTTTAAGAGAATATGAATAATTTTTATTTTTCTGATTCCTTGGTAACTACGATCAACATGCCTGTTTGCGTGTGTGTGTGTGCACTTGCACTTGCGCGTGCACGTGTGAGAGAGTGAATACATATATGATTATATATGCCATATGTTTCGATAACAAGTTTCACTTAGCTTCTAGTATGTTGGGTGAGCATTTTGTTCACTATAACTTTGTGCTGTCTACTGATTTTTAAACAATCAGTGGCAGTCTCTCAGCCCTGCATGGTGGTCTTTGGGTGGTATGTGGCAGTCTCTCGGCCCAGTGTGGGCTCAACCTGGACTTCTGGTTTTGAGGTAATTCATTGAAGTGCGATTCCACCGTAACTAAGTATTTAAGAAAGACTGTATTGCTTGAACTTCCAGCTTTATTTCTTTGTTTTCGCAGACCTCCTTAGATTTAAGTCAATGTGCAACTTTTAACCTTATTTCGAATGTTTTATGCTATGCCATAATTACTGCAATGTTTAACTTTCAACTTTGTTCTTTCTACCTTGTTCTTAAGATTCTGTACCTAGGTACTTGTGCCTAAGATGGCGCCTTGTGTGGCGATATTGTACACTTTTCACTGTACTCCTGTACTTGTGTACTTGAGTACACGTGACAATAAAATCAAATGAAAATCAAAATGAATCATGAGGTCATGCCTGTTTACTCTATTTGTTAGCATTGTTGTCCCTTGATGGTGCCACTTAAAATACATTGAATGTTGACATTACCAAAACCTTCTTGTTGGTGATATTAAGAAATGACCAGATAATTAGTGAATTGGGAAGAATTGCTATCTTTTGCTGCTTTGTTACCTAGATGTGAGGAGTGTGCTGTTTTTCTCTAGTTAACATCAATTTAATCACTTTACCTGGCTCCTAATATGGTCAGTAGAATTTTTTTTAATATAAAGATCTATCAGCCAGCTTTCTTTAATGAGCACCAATTTATTGATTTATTTTAAAACACAACTTATTCCATGAAATACGAAACTGGTTAATGCACTTCGTAATGTGAAAATATCAGTGTTTATCCCTTTAGAAAACACGTGTGCATGTGTGTGCACAGAGGTAAAGGGGGAAAAAGAAATTCACTTTGGGAAATGAACATTTTGACCAGTAAGTCTTTGTTCTTGAAGATGAAAAGGATCAGGTGTTTTCAGGTGTTCAGATGGCTGTCTTGTATGTAGAGGCAAAGAGGCATCATCCCACATGGGCAAGCATGGGGCTGGATGAACACAGCAGGTCAAGCAGCATCAGAGGAGCAGGAAAACTTGACGTTTCGGGCCTAAACCCTTCATCAGAAATGGGGGAGGGGAAGAGGGTTCTGAAATAAATAGGGAGAGGGGGGAGGCGGATAGAGGATGGATAGAGGAGAGGATAGGTGGAGAGGAGGCAGACAAGTCGAAGAGGCGGGGATGGAGCCAGTAAAGGTGAGTGTAGGT
>JAHRHZ010000249.1:64010493-64147819 GCA_024137785.1 Ginglymostoma cirratum
AGGGAGGACGGACAGGACAAGGGGGCGGGATGATGTTAGTAGATAGGTACCCCCCTACCTACACTCACCTTTACTGGCTCCATCCCCGCCTCTTCGACTTGTCTGCCTCCTCTCCACCTATCCTCTCCTCTATCCATCCTCTATCCGCCTCCCCCCTCTCCCTATTTATTTCAGAACCCTCTTCCCCTCCCCCATTTCTGATGAAGGGTTTAGGCCCGAAACGTCAAGTTTTCCTGCTCCTCTGATGCTGCTTGACCTGCTGTGTTCATCCAGCCCCATGCTTGTTATCTCGGATTCTCCAGCATCTGCAGTACCTTTTATCCCACATGGGCAGTCACTTCTGTAATCTTCACAGATGCAACTTGCTTAGGAAATGCCATATTGAAAAGTCTTTAGGTCAGTTCAGAGAGGACAGTCATTTTTTTTTCCACTGGGTTCACCGTAAGGGTGCTTGAGAACAAGAGACTTGAGTTGAGCAGCTCCTTCCTTTCAGCAAGCTTCCTCAAATAATCAAAAAAACCATCTTCATGCATGTGAAGCACCATTCGAACAGAACACCCATAAAACCAGTAAAGTGTTCTCTCTGAAGTGAGTTCAAGCAACCAAAATCTGCAGTCATTTGGAACCCATAGGATTTTCATTTAAGGATTTGAGATGCTTTGTTTAAAAAAAAAGTTTCATTGTCCCCTCTTTGACTTCTTTAAAAATGTCAGTCCAAGTGTCCATAATGCTTCGACTCAAGTCCATAAAACTTACTAAACGTGAAGCTATCATAAATTTGAATCTTACTGTGGGGTTCTTCACATGCATCCAATTGTGGAGATGCACGTTGATATCATAACTCATCTGGAACAATTCTGACTCTGCATTGAAGCTCTAACTTTATAGCCAAACTGTAACTTATGTGCTTTGCTGAGCTTTTAAGAATTAGTGAACTACAGTGCAATTTGAATAATCTTTTCTCATCAGTTGAACCAGCATTGATTAAAAATGAGTACAGATACTCGGCATTTTTCACAACCTCCTCTTGTCTGTGCATTTCTGATTTGACAAAGTTTTTTTGGCTAATAACCCATTACAAGTATAACCAAATTTATTCATTGACTGAAATTAGTTGAATAAAAAGATTTTCTCTTAAATCTGAAAACTGATGATTTTTATGTACCTATGTGTTCATTTGCCATTGTAATTTTTATTTCAGTAGTTCTACACTTAAATAAATTCTTTTTCATGGACTGTTCCTGAGGTTAATTATTTAATATGTGGTTTATTTCTTTACAGATAGCAACACAAATTGGAGTACTGATTGCTAAGGTTGCCAGGTTAGATTGCCCTCGACACTGGCCAGAATTAATTCCCACACTGTTGGAATCTGTTAAGGTGCAGGATGATCTCCGTCAGCATAGGGCACTGCTTGCCTTTTATCATGTTACTAAGACTCTGTCATCCAAAAAACTGATAGCAGATAAGAAGCTGTTTCAAGATGTAAGTATTTTTAAACAAACAGTGATAAAGTTTATATATTGTTGCGCATGTAAAAGTCCTAGTAACATTCTTGTAAATCTTTTTTGCACTCTTTTCAGTTTAATAACATCCTTCCTCAAGCAGGACAATCAGAATTGTTTCGCAGTATTTTAAATACGACCTTACCAATGTCTTATACAGCTGTAACATGGCTTCCCCATTCCTGTACTCAATGCTGTAATCAACAAATTTCAAATGCCACATTCACCTTGTCTCCCTGTGACGTCACTTTCAGGAAACGATGTCCCTGCATCCCTAGGTTTCTCTGTTCGACAACACTCCCCAGAGCCCTACTATTAATTGGCTAAGTCCTGCCCTGGTTTGTGTTACCAAAATGCAATGGCTCGCTTTTATCCGGATTAAACTCCATCTGCCATTCCTCGGCCCGTTGGCCCAGTTGATCAAGATCCCGTTATACCCTGAGATAACTTTCTTCAGTGTTCACTATATTAACAATTTTGGTGTCATCTGCAAACTTACGAACATTATCTCCTATCTTTCCTTTTAAATAGTTAATATTAATGATCAACAACAGTGGAACCTGCCCTGATAGTTGCTGCACACCACTGGTCACAGGTCTCTAGTTTGTACAACAACCTGTACCACCACCCTCCGTCTCCTACTGTCCAGCCAATTTTGTATCCAGTTGGCTGGCTCTCCCTGGATCTTGTGTGATCTAACCTTACTAACCAGTCTACCATGCAAAACCTTGTCAAAAGCCTTGCTAAAGACCATGCAGACAACGTCTACCACTCTGCCATCATTGGTTATCTCAATCACCTTTTCAAAAAACCGTAGTACCCTTGGAAACATTGAGAATCAGAGGGACCTTGGTGTGCATGTCCCCTTGTCCCTTAAGCTAGCAGGATAGGTTGATAGTAGTTAATAACACAAGTGGGATACTTATCTTTATTAGCCGAGGCATAGAGTTTAAGAGCAGGGCGATTCTGCTAGAACTGCATAAAACATTGGTTAGGCAGCAATTAGAGTATTGTGTGCAGTTCTGAACCTTCACCATGTTTCCAGGCAAAACATTCCATACCCTAACGTCTTGCTGTATGGAGAAGGCTTTTTCTTGCATCACCCTTGCTGTATTTGCACATCATTTTGTATCTATGCACTCTCATTCTTGTTTCATTTACAAGTGGAAACAGCTTCGCCCAATCTACTCCGTCCAGTCTGCTCATGACGTTGAAAACCTCAATCAGATTTCCTGTCGGCCTTCTACTCTGCAGGGAGGGGTTTGCTGACTTCTTCAATCTAGCTTCATAGCTGAAGCTTTTCTATAATGCAGCATACACAACTGTACACAATACTCTAATTGAGGTCTAAGAAGTGTCTTGTACAAGTTGAACATGACCTCCTGCTCTTGTACTCTGTGCCCCTATTAATAAAGCCAAAAACAATATATTCTTTAATTAGTGCTCTCTCCACCTGTCCTGCTACCTTCAGTAATCATTCACGTATATACCGAGGTCCCTCTGCTCTTGCACTCCTTTTAGAATTGTTTGCCTGTTTTATATTGTCTTTCAGTGTTCTTCCTACTAACATGCATCACCTCACACTTCTCTGCAATGAACCTCACTTGCCACCTATCTGCCCACTCTGCCAATTTGTCATTGTTCTTTTGGAGTTCCACACTATTTTCCTCACAGTTTGCAGTTCTTCCAAATTTATTGTCATCTGCACACTTGGAAACAGCAAGTCCAGGTCATGAATAAATATCAGGAAAAGCAAGAGTGCCGTACTGACCTTCCTCCACTTTGAAAAAAATAATCCACTGAGCATTACTCTCTTGTTTTCTATCACTTCACTAATTTTTGAATCCACATTGGCAACTATATTTTGATCCCTCTTGTTACAGGGTTGTTTCTTGCGTCATCATGGTCTAACCAGTATCCTCGTCTTTTGCAAAGACAGTAGCAAATATTGATTTATTACCTCAGTCATGTCCTCTGCCTCCACCTGTAAATACACTTTTTGTTTTTTGATTGTTCCTTGTTCCCTTTTATACCATGACCTTCAATTTTTTTCTGGTCTGTTGTTAAACAATATATGAAATGTTTTGTGGAAGTCCATATGTGCCATTTCATAAGTATTACCCTCAGCAACCCTTTCTGTTACCTCTTCAAAAAGCTCCAACAAATCAGTTCAACATAATTTCCACTTTAGAAATCCTTGCTGATTCTTCCTAATCAACCTGGCATTTTTTGTGTGACTCCTGAATCCATTCTGAATAATTGTTTCCAAACGTTTCCCCATCCACTGCTTGAATACAAGGAGCGTGACAGGTAAATTAGATGAGCTTAGGATTTAGATTAGTACATGGAACTACAATGTCGTAGCAATTATAGAGACTTGGTTCAGAGATGAGCAGGACTGGCAGCTCAACATTCCAGGGTTTAAATGTTTCAGGCCTGATAGAATGGAATGTGAAAGGGCTTGGGGAGTTGCATGACTGATTAAGGAGAATGTCACAGCTGCATTGAGCGAGGACATCTTGGAGAGCTCCTCCAGCAAGGCCATATGGGTAGAATTCGAGAATAAGAAAGAAACAATCACAATGATGGAGTTATACTATTATTCTCCCAATAACCAGCAGGAAATAGAGGAACAGATATGTAAGCAGATAATGGAAAGATGTTAGTAAGTAGGTAAGGGAAGCAAATCAAATACTACAGGCAGACAAGATAATAGCAAGGTAAGACTGAAGAATTAAACTGCATTAACTTCAATGCAAGAGGCCTGACAGGTAAAACAGATGAACTTAAGGCATGATTGGGTGTATGAGATTGGGACACCATAGTTATTACAGAAATATGGCTCAGGGATGGACAGGACCGACAGTTTAATGTTCCATGGTATAGATGCTGTAGAAAGGGAAGCAAGAGAGGAGGGGGGAGTGGTGTTTTTGTTTAGGGATAACATTACGGCTGTACTTAGGGAGGATATTCCAGGGAGATCATCCAGTGAAGTTATATGGGTGGAAATTAATATTAAGAATTGAATGATCGCCTTGTTGTGATTGTATTATAGGCCCCCTAATAATCATTGTGAAATCGAGAAGCAAATATGTAGGGAGATCGCAAGTATCTGTAAGAAAAATAGGGATATAATGGCGTGGGATTTTAACTTTCCAAATGGAGACTAGAACTTGGATGGGGAGGAATTGTACAAGAAAACTTCCCTATTCAATATGCAGATGTACCTACTGGAGAAGGAACAATATTTGCACTTTTGTTGGGAAGTAACTGAGGTGTCGGTGGAGGAGCATTTTGGGACAAGTGATCATAATTTTACTAGTTTTAAAAATTTAAGAAGGACTTGAGGTGTAACGTTTTCATGCAGATGGTAGTGTGTGTACTGCATGAGCCCCTAGAGGAGTTGGTGGAGGCAGGTACAATTACAACATTCAAAAGGCATCAGCATGGATGTATGAGTGGGGACGGTTTAGAGGGATATGGGCTAAATGCTGGCAAATGAGACTAGGTCAGATTGGGATGTTTGGTTGGTGTGGACGAGTCGGATTGAAGGGTCTGTTCCCATGCTGTGTGACTCTATGACTGTATGTAAAAACAACAGGGTTGTTGTGGGTGATTTTAACTTGCCAAAATTGACTGGGACTCCCTTTGTGCCAGGGGATTACATGGGGCAGAATTTGTTGGCTGTATTCAAGAGGATTTCTTGAAACAGTCTTGAAGGGGCCATACTATACTTTATATTGGTGAATGGGCCTGATCAGGTGATCAAAGTTTCACAGGGCGACTATTTTGGGAACTGTGGTCATAATTCCATAAGTCTTAAGGTAGCTATGCATAAGGATAAGAATAGTCCTTGGGTGAAAGTGCTAAATTGGGGGATACTAATTAGAACAGTATTAGGCAGGAGCTACAGAAATTACATTGAGGGTGGTTGTTTGAGGGCAAATCCATTTCTGATATGTGGGAGTGTTTTAAAGGCCAGGTGATCAGAGCTCAGGACTAGCATGTATTGTGAAGATGAAAGAAAAGGATGGCAAGATTCGAGAACCCTGGATGACAGGTAATATTGAAAGTTTAGTCAAAATTGCAAAGGAAGCATATGTAAGGTTTAGGATACTGAAATCAGCAAGGCCTTTGAGGAATATAAAGGAAGCAGGGAAGGACTTGAAGAATTTGGAGGCTAGAAGGGGCGAAGAAATGTTCTTGGCAAGGATTAAGGAGAATCCCAAGCATTTTATATGTATATCAGAAGCAATAGGGAAAGGGTAGGTCCAAGGACAAAGGAAATTTATGCGTGGAGCAGAGGAAGTCAGTGAGGTCCTTAATGATTATTTTGCATAAATACCCAGAGTAGGCTGGTCCAAAAGATTAAGTACCATGGGATCCACAGAGTTGGCAAGTTGGATACAAAATTGGCCTGGCCATAGGAGACAGAGGGTAATTGTGGAAGGTTATTTTTCTGACTGGAGGTCTGTGACCAGTGGAGATTTGTGAGGATCCGTGTTGGGATCTGTGTTGTTTGTAATATATAATCATTTGACTTGGATGAAAAAGTTAGTGGTCTGATTGGTAAGTTTGTACACAACATGAAAATTAATGGAAACAAAAAATGTTGTATATCGCAGAAGGTTAGGCAGAATCAGTGGAGAGAGCAAGCTAACATTTTGAGTCGAGATGACTCTTCGTCAGAGTTCTGTTAAATTTTAGGTGTAAGGTGTGAGAGGGAAAGTTTCAAGGAAATGTGCAAGGCAACTTATTTACACAGAGTGGTAGAAGCCTGAACGTTCTGTCAGGGGAGATTGTAGAAGCAGATGGCAATGTTTAAGAGGCATTTAGACTCGAAACATTGGCTTGCTCTCTATGAATACTGCCTGACTCGCTGTTATCTCCAACAGTTCTTGTATTCAGTACAGATTCCAGCATGTGCAGTAATTTGCTCCATGAAAATTAACAGACTTGTGGATAGTGAGGAAAGTTGTCAAAGGATATTGATCAGTTGGAAAGTTAGGCAGAGAACTGGCAGATCGAGTTTAATCGAGACAAGTGTGAAGTGATGTAGTTTGGGAGGTCAAATGCAGGAAGAAAGTATACTGTAAATGGCAGGACCCTTAGGAACATTGATATAGAGAGGGATCTTGGGGTGGAAGTCCAGAGCTCCCTGAACATGGCAACACAAATGAATAAGATAGTAAAGAAGAAGGCATTCAGCATGCTTGCCTTCATTGGTTGGGACATTGAGTATAAAACTTTGCAAGGCACTTTGCAGCTGTGTCAACCTTTTGTTATGCATGTGGAGTATTGTGTGCAGTTCCAGTTGGAGTCTTTTTCCCAGGGCTGATGCGTAGGAGTGTACACCCTTGGCCAGGGACAAAAACTCAGGAGGCAGGCAGGATTCAGGCAAGTAGAAGACTTTTATTCAAGCAATAACCAGTTAGTGCAGGGAGAGGGCAAAAGGATCTTCTCCAATTGTGGCTTCGACCTGAGAGCACAATTGTTCCCTTCATCTGCAGCTCAGAATGGAAGAGAGATCAATGACACACTCTGATTTTTGCTGTGAAATACAGCATATTTATACGTTGTATTACAATAACCACATACAGCATGGTCACTGTGTCCTTACCCCTTATTCCATACCCCAATCCAGTGAAACACCTAATCAATGGGCATTCCTATGAATATCTCCTTGTACCCATGATCTCATGGTGTTTAACAGACATTGTAATTTCCAGGCCTTGGGATTGTTCTATGCATCCTATTAATTTACATTTCAAAGTTACTTATACTCCTTCGGGTCTGTCCCAGTCTTGCTTATCTGTAAGGACTGCTTGACTTCTATTGTTCATTGTATTCCATGTGCTACCTTTATCAAATTCAGTTCCTCCTTTTATATTTTCCACTATCCCAATTATGTATATAAAAGAAATACAAAAGACAGTTGGTTTTAACTAACTGCTATAAAATTAATTTCTGTTATAATGTTAGCTATAAAGTGTACAGCTAAACAACTACTTCTACTGTTAGCACTTTGTAACTAATAAGTTGTGAGCGATCTATTTCATTCAGGGCATACCGGGTAGCTTTTTAGAGATAAGAGAAAGCATTTCCTAAGACTAATTAACTTTCACATCTAGGTTTAAATGTTTTCCCCAATTCTGTTATTCTAGGTGTAAGGTGAGAGAGGGAAAGTTTCAAGGAAATGTGCGAGACAATTTATTTACACAGAGCGGTAGATGCCTGGAACGTGCTGAGGCAGGGGAAGTTGTAGAAGCTGATATGATACCAATGTTTAAGCAGAATTTAGACACACACATGAACAGGCAGGAAACCGAGGAATATTGACCATGTGCAGGCAGATGAGATTAGTTTATGGCATCATGGTCAGCACAGTTGTAGTGTGCTGAAGGGCCTGTACCTGTGCTATACTGTTCTATGTTCTGGGTTGAGGAAATACTGAAATATTATGGCCAGTGTCTTCACAATTTCTAGGGTCACTTCCTTAGAGTGGCAAGGTTCCAAAATGTTGTCTGGATGGGGCGGGCTTCACTGTCCATCACCAAGGGCACAGCTGCTACACTGCAGCAGATGTGAGAGAACCAACAAGAGGACCTTTTTTTTTAATTTATTCACGGGATGAGGGCGTTGCTGGCTAGGCAGCATTTATTGCCCATCCCTAATTGCCCAGAGGGCAGTTCAGAATCAACCACGTTGCTGTGGGTTTGGGGTCACATGTAGGCCAGACCATGTAAAGATAGCAATTTCCTTCCCTAAAGGACATTAGTGAACCAGATGGGTTTATCTGACAATTGACAATGAATTCATGATCATCATTAGATCCTTAATTCCAGATATTTATTGAATTCAAATTCCACCAGCTGCCATGACGGGATTTGAACCTGACTCTTCAGAAATTTATCTGGGTCTCGAGATTAACAGTCCAGCCATAATACCACTAGGCCATCACCTCCCCCTCATGCTCAGCGCTCTCCCCGGTGCAGATGCATTTGTCTGTGACAGTGACAGTGCCAGTAGCAGTGACTACTGCATAGTCTTTGTGGAGATGACTTTTTTTTTTAAACCTTCAGTATACCCTCTGTTGTGTGGTGTGGCATAACCACTGTGCTAAATGGATAGATTTCGATCAGATTGATTAACTGGCTACCTGAGGATAGACAAGACCTCCCATTTTGCCAACATTGTGTATAATGTAAGAACAAGTAATTGAAATGCCAACTCATTAACAGGAGGATGAAATTGATAGTAAAAGGAAACAATACAGCGTATAGTTAGAAACAAAGAATAAAGGTATTTCCTTACGCTACCTTCTCTGCCACTTAGACATTTCTTTCCTGGAAAAGATGAAGTAAAGCAATATTTGAAAACATTACTTGCCATTCCATAGCTTTTCTGTAATGTTTACTTTGTAAATTGTGGTGTGTGTCCTGTTTGGAAATCAGTAAGTAAAGTTTAATTTAAAAAAAAATCACCAAGTGTCTTTGAAGGTGATGTATTTCTTTTTCCAATTACTCCATTTTCCACAGGCTAATATGATAGGTACACTTTATAACTTGCTATCAGAAAAGATATGAATTTTATATTTTTAATATCCTATTGCTTGAACGTCGTGACAATAGATGAATGGGCTTCCCTGTCTGTTGTAAACTTAATGAAACTGCAATAGTATTCAATAAATTGCTTGCACCCAGAGAATGAAGAATATTATTATGTTCTGAGTAGAGAGATTTGTGTTATAACTGAAGGATACGACATAAATAAAAATTCTATGTTTCAGAGCCTGAGAATTCCCTAAGCATTTGTTTCATAGTTACTTGTAGGTACAAGCAGCAACCAATTTATTTAGTGAAAGATGCCAGAAGCAGCAGTGCAATAATTGACCAACTAATTTGTTTCTTTTCTGGAGAAGTTGGTTGCAGAGTACTTGTTGGCAAGTACAGCAGGAAGCACCCCTGCTCCACTTTAAAGAATGTTCTGACCTATTTTACATTTGCCTGAATTGGTGGCTATCTTCATTTAAAATTTCAAGACGTGCAGTAGTTTACTTTTGACTCGGCTGTTATTTCCTAGTCTTAACTTTAACTGTCAAACATCATAACTTGTGCGTTCTTTATGGCAAGATTAACACGATTCAGAACTCACTTTTCAAACAATCAGTGCTCACCTTTCCTACTATAGAAATGTTAGTTTCCTCTTAATTCGGAATTCTTGCGCATTGCCCTGATGAGTACAAGTCAAAAAAGCTTCAACAAAATGTATCTTTTTTTCAGCAATACTCTCATCTTCATTTTTTCATGTTAATTTCTTTTCAGTCAGTCTGGCCTTATGTTGATTGGAATGATATATATTTTAAGAGCGTTATATTTAGGAGAGTTGGAATCAAAATTCACCCAGCAGTTGAAAGAACAGAAAGTTTGATTTATGTTCAGATGTCAGTAAACCTGGAATCTTTTGTGAAGTTAGGACTAGTTTCACACTTCTAAGTTGGTAGCTGTTACAAACCAAAAGAGCTGCAGAAACTGTAAATTTGGTAAATTTGTTGATGTGTGCATAATCGTCTTATGGTCTGTTAACCTGTACAAAATCTGGCTCCAACCTGTCTGAAGAGACCATATATGAAAATTTAGTGAAATCTTTGACTGGTCACCTAGTCCAGATGTTGAATTTGTTTTTCCAACATCTCAGCTAGATTTTTTTTTAAGCACTAGAAGTAATAAGCAATTTACTTTTCTTTAAAGGTTAAATAATTTAAATAGTGAAAATTTAGTAGGGTATGCAATGCAACTTTGCTTTAAATAAGTGTAATTGTTGTGGTTCAGAACAATGAACCACAACACATTTGGAAATGCTGCCTGTGCAACTTAGTAAAAGAACATCTACGCTTTGTAAAGATCCCAATGCAGGCAATGTTAATGTAATGATGTTCTAGTGCATCTTTCTATTGTCTGGTGTGTTAGAAGCCAAAGAGCACTGTTTGGCCTATTTTAATTTAATCAGCAAATTCCTGTTACGCTTACCTTGAATTTACTGTTTTGTTCCATCTGCCTAGATTTATCACTTTTTATGTCTACAATACATAGAAAATTGAATGCAGGGCTAGGAAACTCAGAGGGAACTTGGGATACTTATTCAGAGGTCCCTGAAAGCAGCAGGACAGGTGTATGGATAGCTTAGGAAGAAATAAGAGATACTTGCCTTTGAGTCTTGGCATTGATTGTAAGAGCAGCGAGGTTATGCTGGAACTGTATAAAATTTTGTTTAGGCCACAGCTGGAGTATTCTGTGTGCAGTTCTGGTTATTGCACCATAGAAAGGATGTGATTGCACTGGAGGGGGGGATACAGAGGAGATTCACCAGGATGCCGAGGATATTGCAGTTTAGTTATGAAGGGAGACTGGATAAGCATGAGTTGTTTTCTTTATAGCCAGGAAGGCTGACGGTGTTCCTGATTGAGATGTATTACATTATGAGGGGCACGGAGCGAGTGGATAGAAAGCAGTTGTTCCCTTTGGTTTAAGTGTCTATAATAAGGCATAATTTCAAGATGAAAGACAGGCGGTTTAGAGGGGAGTTGAAGAACATGTATTTTACCTAGAGTGTGGTTGGAATCTGGAATGTATTGCCTGGGAGGGTAGTTGAGGGGGTGGAAACCTTGCAATCTTTAAAAAGCACTTGGATGAGCACTTGAATGTTCGTAACATTCAAGACTAAAGCCAAGTGCTGAAAAGTGGGACTAGTGTAGATTAAGAGTAGTTTTTGTTGGCGTAAGCTTGATAGGCTGAAGAACCTCTTCTGCGTTGTATGATTCTGTGATATTTTGGAAAGTTCTATCAAATATTAGTAATATTTTTGAAGCATACTTGTTGCACCATGAGAAATAAAGAAATTCAGTGTCAGCATGTGGGGCGTGCTAATATTGCTAGGCATTTTGAGGTCCAGAAAGAAGTGGTGTTATGTCTCTTGAAGAGCATTAATATGGATAAGTCCCCAGGGCCTGATGGGATCTATCCCAGGTCATTGAGAGAGATAAGAGGAGAGATTGCTAGGGCCTTGACCAAGATCTTTGTATTCTCTCTAACCCTTGGAGAGGTCCCTGAGGACTGGTGAGTAGCTAATGTTGTTTATCTTTTCAAGAAGGGAGATAGGGATAATCCAGGAAATTATAGACTGGTGAGTTTCACGTTGGTGGTTGGGCAGCTATTGGAGAGGATTCTTAAGGATAGCATTTACGCACATTTGGTAAAGCATGGCCTAATTATGGACTGTCAGCATGGCTTTGAGAAGGGCAGATCATGTCTTATTAACTTAGTCATAGAGCTGTACATCATGGAAACAGACCCTTCAGTCCAACTCGTCCATGGCAACCAGCTATCCTAAATAAATCTAGTCCCATTTGCCAGCATTTGGCTCGTATCTAAATCCTTCCTATTTGTATACACATCCAGATGCCTTTTAAATGTTGTAATTATACCAGCATCCACCACTTCCTCTGGCAGCTGATTCCATACACGCACTACCCTCTGCATGAAAATGTTGTCCCTTGGGTCCTTTTAAATCTTTCCCCTCTCACCTTAAACCTACGCTCTCTAGTTCAGGACTCCCCCACCCTGGGGAAAAAGACCTTCTCTATTTACCCTATCTGTGCACCTCATGATTTTATAAACCTCTATAAGGTCACCCCTCCACCTCCAATGCTCCAGGGAAAATAGACCCAGCCTATTCAGCCTCTCCCTATTGCTCAAACTCTCCAGCCCTGGCAATACTCTTGTAAATCTTTTCTGAATCCTTTCAAGTTTCACAACATACTTCCTATAGCAGGGAGACTAGAATTGCATGCACTATTCTAAAAGTGGCCTGTACAGTTGCAACATGACCTCCCAACTCCTATACTCAAAGCACTGACCAATAAAGGCAAGCATACTAAACGCCTTCCTCACTATCCTATCTACCTAGGACTCCACTTTTAAGGAACAATGAATTTGCACTCCAAGATCTTTTTGTTTAGCAGTGCTCCCCAGGATCTTACCATTAAGTGTATAAGTCTTGCCCTGATTTGCCTTTCCAAAATGCAGCACCTGACATTTATCGAAGTTAAACTTCATCTGCCCCTCCTCGGCCCGTTAGCCCATCTGATCAAGGTCCCATTGTACTCTGAGGTAACCTTCTTCGCTGTTCACTACACCTCCAATTTTGGTGTCATCTGCAAACTTACTAATCTTACCTCCTGTGTTCACATCAAAAGCATTGATGTAATTGTTGAAAAACTGTGGCTTCAACACCAATCTGTTTCATTGATTTTTTATTTGAGGAAGTGACGAGAGTGATCGGTGAGGGTAGAGCAGTGGATATTGTTCACATGGATTTTGGTAAAGCTTTTGAGAAGGTCCCTCATGGTAAGCTCATTGAGAAGATTAAGATGCATAGGATCCATGGTGACTTGGCCATTTGAATTCAGAATTGGCTTGCCCATCAAAGGTAGAGGGTAGTGGTGGAAGGGTATTTTTCTGTCTGAAAGGTCTGTGATTAGAGTTGATCTGAAGGGATCCATGCTGGGATCTCTGCTGTTTATCATTTACATTAACGACCTGGATGAAAACGTAGATGGGTGGGTTAGTAAGTTTGCAGATGACACAAAGTTCATGGGAGTTGTGGATAGTATAGAAGATTGTCAAAGATACACCAGGATAAAGATCAATTGCAGGTATATCCAGAGATATATGGCAGATGGAGTTTACTCCAGACAAGTGTGAGGTGTTGCACTTTGGGAGATCAAATGTTAAGGAAATGTATACAGTTAGTGACAGGAAGTTGAACAGCATAGATGTACAGAGGGATCTTGAGGTCCTCGTCCAAAGCTCCCTGGAAGTGACCACACAAGTAGATAGGATGGTAAAGAAGGCATATGGCATGCTTGCCTTTATTTTTTCAGGGCATTGAGTACAAGAGTCAGGATGTGATATTGCAGCTTCATAAAAGTTTGGTTAGACCTCACTTAAGAGTGTTGCGTTCACTTCTGGCCACTACGCTATTGGAAGGATGGGGAAGCTTTGGAGAGGGCTCAGAGTTTATCAGGATGCTGCATGGATTAGAAGTTTGAACTATAAGGAGAAGCTGGACAGACTACTGTTGTTTTCTTTGGAGTGGCAGAAGCTGAGGGGAGACTTGATAAAAGTCTATAAAATTATGGGATGCATAGACTGGGAAAAAGATCCTGACTGTCAACCCCGATTTGAAATGCCTAATACTAGAGGACATGCATTTAAGGAAAGAGAGGGAAAGGTCAAAGAAGATGAGAGGCAAGTTTTTTACACAGAGTGGTAGGTGCCTGGAATGTACTGCCAGGGATAGTGGTGGAGGCAGATATGATAGGGTCTTTTAAGGGACTTTTAGATAAGCACATGAATATGCAAGGAATGGAGGGGTAGGGATCAGGGGCAGGCAGAAGGGATTAGTTAAACTTCATGTCATGTTTGGCACAACAACTTGGGCCAAAGGGTGTGTACTTGTGCCATACTGTTCTATGTTCAATGTAACATTTAAAAAACATAGTAAAACAATCCACACAACGTTGGATTATCAGTTTAGCTTCAGACAGGGAAGAAATCTCAAGAGTGCATTCAGGAAGATGTGCCTCCAGGATAATTTAATAGAACGCATGTATTAAGAAGGTTATCTTATCTGGTGACTGTCTTTGTTTCTCGACTATGGCATCTAGAAATCACGTGGTTAGATTGGACATTAGTAGTTTTGATTTTAAACTTCAAAATAAAAGCTACAGTTGTCTAGAACTGAACGTAACATTGACTGAGAAATGAAGCAAAATAAAATAGCTCTGCGAGCTTTATGTCGTCCTGTTAGGGTTTGTGTTTGACCATCTGTTATGTGCAAATCTAATACTTCACTTTGCAGGTGATCAACAACTGAGATGGGTACAAAGTAAAAGATTTGTACTGGTGCGATTGTGTGGACACTTAAGTAATTTTCCTCTAACATAAGCTAAGAAGTGGTGTCATCTGCTCAGTTCAGGATTTTTGATACTTGTTTGCAAATTATCAGATAGTGATCATGCTTGCAGCCAGATTTAGGCAACATTTTGGCTAAGGCTAACAATTGGCAAGTAACATTCTTGACAAAAGTATAAGACAGTAATCATATCCATAAAGAGAGACTCCCTTGATGAAAGTTCATTATTTTTTCCAAATCACTTTTGGTTTGGACTGTGGGCTGAGAGGTAATGTAAACTTCGCACTGTGAGCAGCTAATAAAAAAAAGAGAATAAATAAACTTTTTTTTTGATCGTTAGGACAGTTCTGAAAATTAATTATGGATTGCTTCTAGCTAAAATGTGCTGTAATGATGCTTTGACTCTAAAGATGCCTTATGCTGAAACAGTTGGCAGGTGTTGAATGTTAACTGGGACCTCCTAGGGAGATGTCCAGACTAACAAGGAGAGTTGAACTGTTTTACTTGAAGTCAGAAGGATTGTGACAGCAAAAGCTGCAGGACTGGGGCTTTATTGCTTCCTGGTTGTCGTCTCATTACCAACTTATTGAAGGCTTGGAGAGCAAAGCATCAGTTATAAGAATTAAGTGAATATTCCTCTGAGTTTACTGCATGATGTTTGCATTCATTGGTGTCATTAGGATCCAAAACAAGGTATAATCCTACGAAGTTAGGGATCATGGAATCTGCTTAAGTGAACTGGCCAATTACATCTCATTTATTTTCCCCTTTGATTTATCCCTTAACTGTGTCTGTTTGTCTTTGTGAGTGAGTATGAACAAGAATTAAAGAGGATTAAGTTTAAATCATAGCTATTAATTGGAATATCTTTCATTATAACTTCGTTCTGCTAAAGCTAGTGTATTATTAATGATTTGTTGAATCTTTTGCTAGAAGTCTGGTGTCTCATCAGTTATTCTCAAAGTCTGATATTGGCTATTAAAAAAGTTTAGCTATGAACCATTGGGCGTTAATTTTTAAGGCCACTAAGTATTTTAATTTTAATATGTTATGAAAACGGAGGTAGGGAAGCTGATTTGATTCAGCTGTCTGTCTATGTCAAAACATAACTGGGGGCTTGTCTGGGATCATTAAATGTAGACAACAAAGATCTGGAATTGAATTTTGGTACTTAGAGTGGGTAGTCGGACACCAAGTTTGTACACCAATTTGAACTGGCACTGGAAATGGTTAAAGATATTTTGGAAGTATCAGAAGTTCCCCTGGTATGGTTGCAGGGTATAACTAAAGCTAAGCTAGCAGAGTTAGCCCCTAGGCTGGAGATAAAGTTGCTAGAGCAAGCTAAGAAGTCAGACATGATGGATTTAGTAACAACATAGTTGGGTTTAATGGAAATAGAGAGACCAGGAAGTACGTTGGATGCATCAGTGAACCTTGAGTTGCAACTTAGGCAAATGAAAATGAGAAAATTGAAGATGCAATTCCAAAGAGGAGAAAAAGAGAGAAAAAGAACATTAAAACTTAAAACAATGGACTAAAGAGGCAAAAGAAAGAAAATGAATGTAAATTATAAGTGATGCAGTTTAGGCAAGCTAAACTGGACATTTTGGTAGGCTTGGAAGAGGAAGGTTCTAGTCATAATCCACAAGTCAGAAGATATTTAAGTAGTTCAGGCTTTGTCAAATTCTGAAGAGAATGATTTGAAAAATATTTCCATATTGTTTGAGAAGATAGTGACCTAAATGAGATGGCCAAAAGCCAATTGGGTCTTACCCATACAAAGCAAATTAACTGGTAAAGCTCAAGAGATTTATGCAACCCTGTCAGAGTATTGGTTACAATGAGGTAAAAAGAACTATTCCAAGTGCATGTGAGTTTGTCCTGGAAGTTTGCACGCAGAGGTTTAAGAATTTAATGAAATAGCCTCAACAAACTTATATTGAGTTTGAGGTAGTTAAGTAGAATAATTTTGACAGGTGAGCAAGAGTGTTAAGGCTGAGAAAGTTTACAGTGTTCCAAGAGAAATTATTCTTTTAGAATTTAAAGCTTCCTTGCCTTCTGTAATGAAAATTCATACACAAGGCTGAAGAGTAGCAACAACAAGACAAGCAACTATAATGACTGATGATTATGAACTGATCCATAAACCTTTTTTTGGTCACACCTAGAAGTTTGAGAAGAATAAAAAGTAAGAAAGTGAAAGGAGGACAGATAGCCATGGACAGTAGGGATACCCCAAGAACTCCTCAGATTAAGAAGGAAATTGCTGAGGGTGGAAATGAAGTTTGGAAGCTTAAATGTTTCTGTTGCAATAAATTGGGCCATGTGTGTTTAGAATGTTGGAAGTTGCGTTGTAAACGTGAGTTGGAGAAAGGAACTCAAAAAGAAAACACTATGGACCAGGTTGTAGCCCCGGCTATAACAAAAAGCCAAGGTGAATTCTGTCGTAAGTAAAGCGATGGGCGGGTGAGAGGTATGCAGGATTTTTATTGGAAGGGAAAGTGACTCCTTTTTCTTCAGGTGAGTAGCTAAATCCATAACCATACTGAGAAATAAAAGGACCACACAATCACTTTTTTGGAAGAAAATATTGGTTTTCCTTTTAGAGAGTTTGATGGAGGCTAAAGTATAAATAAGTAGATCAGTGAAGAATATATTCCGGTTCCGTATAAAGTTCAACCGGAATGTGATTTGTTATCAGGAGAAGTAATTGTTGGAGTGGTATAAATGCTACCTGTTGACGGAGTAGATTTATTTCTGGGCAATAATTTGGATCGACTAACGCGAGTAGCCTCAATTCTATAATTACAGAATACTAAAAGGATGTTCAAGAGGCAGAACAGTTACAGAAACAAGTTTGTAGTAGTTTTCCTTTGTATGTCGTAACCAAAAGGATGGTTAACCAAAATCTACAAATAAGGGTTGATGTCACATCACAAACAAAATGAAAGAGTAACTGAAACTATACCGACAGGTGAAGATTATCCAGGTGAAATGTTTGCTATGACATTAATTGAAGCACAAGAAGCAGATCTTGCATTAAGTAAGTTAGCACTGCTGACTCATGCTGAGTTAGATGCTGAAGGAGTTCTGATTGCTGTTATCTTAACAACAGAGTGCTGATGAGGAAGTGGAGACCACCCCCACAACAAAAAACTGCAAATGAAGAATGAACAGTTGCAGAATAGGGAGTGGTACTGTGCAGCTGTTGTAGGGAGATATTGTGATTGCATGTGAAATTTCCGTGTCTAGGTATATGGGGATTTGAACATTTTGGCCGTCCGTAAACAAGTATTTTATCTTTATTGCATAAAGATGTTGTGCAGTTTTGTAAAACAGGTATGTGTAATTTTTTTCATTCATTCATGTGGCTCCAGTACCTCTCCAGATTGACATCCTGGACAAATCAACCCACTTGATTGCTACCCAACGCATCCCCTAAACTTTCACTTCCATCATCACAAGCACACAGTGATAGAATCATCGAGTTATCTAGCACGGAAACACAGCCTTTGGTCCAACTTGCCCCGCGCCAACCAGATATCCTAAATTAATCTAGCCCAGTTTACCTGCATTTATTTGGCCCATATCCCTCTTAAACCCTTCCTTTTCATGTAGCGATCAGATGCCTTTTGAACTTTGTAATTGTACCCATCTCCACTTCCTCCTCTAGCAGCTTGTTCCATGCACACACTGCCCCTTAAGTTCCTTTTAATTGTTGCCTCCTCGCCTTAAACCTATGGCCTGTAGTTTTGGACTCCCCTACCCCGAGAAAAAGACATTGGCTCTTCGTCCTATCCGTGCCCTTCATGATTTTATAAACCTCTATAAGGTCACCTCTCAACTTCCGATGCTCCAGTCACTCCCTATAGTTCAAACTCTCCAAGCCCGGCAGCATCTTCGTAATATTTTCTGCACCCTTTTAAGTTTAAGAATATCTTTTCTATAGCAGGGAGACCAGAATTGAATGCAGTATTCTAAAAGTGGTCTCACCAATGTTCTGTGCAGCTGCCATGTGAAGTCCCAATAGAATAACAAACTGCATTTATGAACAGCTTTAACGTTGGCAAACGGCCCGTGGCGAGGTCTAAATTGAGTCAAACAAAAGGTGGGCCTTTAGAATTGTTACGAAATCTGGAACCATCGGAGGTGAATGAACTCGGGGATGGCAATTGAGAGGTACTATCTACAAGCAACAACTTGCCAAATCTCCTTTGGCAGTACCTTCCAAACCCGTGACCTCTTACCACTTAGAAAAACAAGGGCACCAGATATGTGGAAATACTACCATGACATATTCCTCTGCAAGTCACCCATTATTCTGACTTAGAATTGTATCACTGCTTTTTCATTATTTCTAGGTCAGAAAAGCTGGCACTTATTCCCTAGCAGTACTGTTGGTATGAGTGCACCATGTCACTATTGTTGGCTGCCTTTTGATTCAAGGGTGATGTCTAGCCAGTGTTGTGATTTTCTTCATGTAACTGAACAGGTGGATTCTTAGCCAGCAGACCTTTCACCATGGGAGGGGTACATCCCTCGAGCACTGATTTGTTAGGGCTAATGATAAACTTAATTAAGGTTTGGTTTATTAAATAATCTCTTCCAGAGTGGTACCAAAATCTGTATATGAGCTGGAAGCTGTGTCTTGCCATGTAAGCTGCAACAAAACGTAGTGTGATATATGTACACTAACTTTTAGTGTTCTTCATCTTTGTGTGACTGTATTATCCCGCAACTGTGGCAATAAACTTTAACACAAAATTTTATTATTTATTGCAGTTGGCATCAGGGATCTACAACTTTGCCTGCTCTCTATGGAATCATCATACTGACACTTTTTTACAGCAAATATATACAGGGGATGCAGCTGCTATTAATTCACTGGAAAGAACTTCACTTTCTTTGAAAGGTATCTTTAGTTATAAACAATCCTGAAATAAACATCTTTGGCTGGATTGTAACTGCCATACAATGTTTGAGTTTAATTGAATTGCATCAGTTTGTTAAATTTTAAGTTGATTTTGCCGAATTTTTCAAGGTACAGCACCTACACAGATCGTTGTGAACTTTTGACTGGCTGTTTGTTATTACACAGTGTGTTTTCAATCTGTGAGTCAGATACCGTGCAACATCTGAGAAAATTCATTTAAAAAAAATTCATCAGCGTGACATTGTTTATCTGAATGGAAGTCTTTACGGAACTTATGCAATCCAGGATAGACCATTCGCCTCTTGAGCTTGCTCTGCTATTGAACACAGCTACCAACTGATAAAACCAGCTGTCTTCAATTTCCAAGATGGTATATGGAAATTTCATGTTTATTTAAGTTTAACTCTTGTCATTTTGGTACTGCAAGAAATTAGCAAACATTTGTTAATATGAGATTAATTTGATTTTAGTTTTAGTTTTAGTTTCAGTAAAGAACATGCTGACCGTACTCATCTGATCAAACCGCATACATGGAGAGGGAATCCAAGCCCATGCATTCACACTCCATTCCGGAGTCTTGAGAACATGATCTAGGCTGGCACTTGATTTTGGAATTTGGAGAATAATACACTGCTGTCATTAACCAGAGAAGTTTATGGGTGATAGTTGCAGTAAACAAAAAGTAGTAGTTTTGCTCGGCATTTATGGTTTCTGCGTGACCCCATTCCCTGACGGAAAGGGTAGAATTAAATGTCTAGCAATAGCCAAAAGTTCTGCTCTGGGCTCGTGAAATAATGTTATAAATTTTTCAAGAACCCATCTTTGGCATGCTCACTTTTCTCGTCTTCATATGTTGTTTCTCTGATTACATTCGCCAACTTATGTTAAACTTCCTTGTTTTATTTGGCAAACTAAAACATTTCCCTCTGTTGAACACTAGAACAAAGTTGTCATTTTTGTCCATGCTGAATGTTTCAGCTGCTCCCTTAGTTGAGTAAAACTGCATACAGAGTTAGCAATTTGCTTGATTCAGAGGCTTGATATTAATTAATATTTTAGGATGTAGTGTTCGTACTGCTACTTAGGAACAATAATATCCAGAATGTATTACAATGACCATATTTTCCTTTGTTAGTTATAGGCAGCAAATAGCAAGGAAAAAAAATCAAATAAATAAAATCCCAGAACAGATTTCAGTTAACAGTATATGAATAAGTTTCATTTCTCCAGTGTCAGATGGGGTGAACTAAGTACCCAATATTTTACTGGACAGAGGGTTTCATTTGATACTGACCACTGACTTTGTAGCCTTGGCTTAATGAAGAATCAAGAAGGGCAGCAATGGATGAGAGACGGGCAATTGAAGCAGCCTTTGAAATGGCCTGCCTGCTTGAAAATGTTTCCATGGTAGTACTGATTTTAAGGTGAATATTTTTGAAATTTTTTGCTACTTAAGCCATAGGTCTAAGTCTTAGAATAGACTCTAAGAAGAAATGGATAAGTTTCTTGTCAAAAGACGCGATTCCTCTGCCAATTCAATTAACGAAATATTTGAACCCAAAGAGGAAAAAAAGCAAGAACTGTTGAGAGACCGTGCAATGAGAGCTGTCTGGCCTTTAGATTTTCATGGACAGGAGGTGCTGTTTGCCCCTTGCCTGAATGGCTCAGCTGCAGAGAGAAGTTACCAACCACTGTATTGGTACCAAGTAATAATAGTACTGCCTACACACAAAGCATTCAACTCTGGCAAGCAAGCATATGACTGACATGCATTAATTCAAGAGCTTCAGAGTTTAAAACATCATGTAGACTCAGTAACTGATGGAGTATGTGTGGATATCGGATAAAATTCAAAATCCTGGTGGTTGAGCTTGTTGTAAAATCAAAGAAGGCCCATACCATGCTTGCATGTTAAAAAAATCACATGATGTCAGGAGGTGATCCTGCCAAAAAATTGACAAAATTTCACTCTGATAGTAGTTAGACAGCAAATTAACAACATGTAATTTGACATCAAAGAAGTGCTGCAAGAGAAATTATTTACTAGTGCGAAGTTTGCCTTGAAGATTGATGAGTCCACTGATGTAAGCGGGCATTACCAGCTGCTGGCCAATGTTTGGTATGTTAATGGGAATTCCAATTAAATGATTTTTATTTTCCTTTTGTAAGGAGCTACCTAGTCATGCAACTGGAAAAGAAATATTTCAGGTAACAGATTCCTATTTGAGGGAAAACAAACTTAGTTGGGTCATGTGTTGGAAAATCTGACTGATGGAAGTCTGCATGACCGGGAACGTCGAACGATTTGTCAGTAAGGTGAAAGAGAAAAATCCTGACATTCAGATTACCCATTGCATCCTCCACGGTGCAGCTCTTGTAGACAAAAAATGGCCAGCTGAGATAGTGCAGTCTTAGAGCAAGTCGTGAAAATCACGAAGTATATAAAATCATGGCCATTGAAATCATACCCTGCGATGCGATGGTTATCATGGTGGAAGGTTCTCTCCTGTATTCATGAGCTCCAGAGAGAACTGAGAATTTTCAACAGCTCAAGAACCACCTTATAAAGAGTTACTGTCTGATGATTACTGGTGGGATCTACAGGCATATCTTGTAGACATTCTCAGCCAGCTGAATGAAATGAATACCAAAACGCAGGGAAAGAAGGAAATGATCCTGACCATCTCAGGTAAACTTCCAAGGTTTTGGGTTAAAACTGGATGTTTGACGAGATACTGGTAGGAGGTTCACTGGTGGTGTTTCTACAGTCGTCATCAGCAGCAGACCTAGCTGTCAGGATTCACAGCCTCATTCAAACATCTGAAAGCACTGCAAAAGAAGCTGAATTCTTCTTATGGAGCACCACAACTGGATGCATGATATGTTTGGCTCACTGTCTTCTGATTCGTCTCAAAAGCTGCCTTAAAAGAAAAAGAGGAATTTGCAGTGTCATAGATGGACCATACAATGAAGCTGAAATTTAAAGAGCTGCCTATCTACATGTTTTGGCTCACTGGAGTACATGAATATCCAACAATCTCTGACCATGCTGTTCCTGGACTCTTGCTGTTTCCGACCACTTACCTCTGCTATCTGGCATTTTCAGCACTGGCGTACGTGAAAAACAACAGGAGGGAGAGCTTGTCAATGAAGCAAGACTAGTAGGTGGCCCTTTCATCAATTCTTTCCTGGATCAAAAGGCACTGAACGTACCAGTAGGCCCAGATTTCCCACTCACCCAGTGCATTACAGTTTATTCTACTTTGCATTTTGCTGTGATGCATTGTTCATTAATAATTAGAAATTATTGAGTTGAACAGGTTTTGAAAATTTGTCTATGCTTGTAGTCAAAGATAGCATATTTTTACCAGTGGGTTTGAAACATGAATGCTATTGGTTCTCCTTTAGCTCATTGTATGTCCTATGTCTCTAGTAAGACAGTAAGTAAGTGTGACATTTATGAGCAGTCAATTCAACTGAAAAAGTGTGTCCCCTGTAGAATTTTTTGTTTCATTGAAGTGTGCCTTGATACTGAAAAGGTAGGGAACTGCTCCTGTAAAGGAAAGCCAGAGGCAAGCATTCTTGGATTGCATTGTAAAGGCTGTCTCCTCTTATGAAAATATTCTTTTCTGTATTGAAATGAGAAAGTAACTGTTTTAGAAGTGAAGGATTACTGCATGGTTGTGAAAGCAAGTAGCCTGACACTTATAAGCATTCTTTATTCAGCTGCTGGCTAAAACAACGTAGGAGAAGGTGGAGCTGAGCTGGAGTTACCAGTGTGTACAAATGACGATTCAGCCAGCAATGGTACCTGATTAGTCTGTGGACTAGTAAGTTATCCATAAGAAAGTTATCACGCGCTTTGCCTACCAATAACTATGGTTCTCAGATAGCTGAACATCTCGGGGCCGTAAAGAAAATGGAAAGAAGCTCCAGATCTTCACTAGTTCATAGTCTGTTCTCTGTAACACAATCCACTTTGAAGAAAACCAGTTCATTCTTCCTTCGGTTGATGAAAACTTTGACTTTCAGTTAGGAAGCCAGAGACTATTTATAAGTGTGAACCAGCAACTCTGTGCCTCCTTCAAATCAGTGAAAACATTTAAGAAGCTGTATTCTGATCAAGAATACTAAGTGCTTTCTGTCAATCTGGATCTGAAAATCAAGTGCATTACACAGTTTGCATGCTTGTATAAAATCTTTAACTTTTCTAATGACTCCAGGACTATTGCGGCTTGACTTACAGCATGCTAACCAAGTGAGGCTTAACAGTATTCAGGAGAATGTTCTACAGCAGTGTACGTATTCAGCCTAACAAAAAGGCAGCATTGCTAGACTCACTTCTTGTTAACGAAGTGGGTCAAGTAGATCAAGTGCCAGTGGGATCATTTTAGAGACAGTTATCATTGTGTTATAATGGTTTACAATGGCAGTGGAAGAGTACAATGGATATTCCAAAGGAAGAATAATTAACTGGGGGAGAGCTGACTTCAATTAGGCAAGAGTGGAACAGGACTGGATATATTGGAACTAAAGGTTGGTGGAAAACTGTGGCTGAACTATAGGCCACTTTCAAAGAAGAAATGGTTTGGACAAAAGGGAAACATAGTACATATGAACCCAGAGCACTCTGGATGTAAAAAGAGATAAAGACTAAGAAAAAGAAATGTGTACAAAAATCTAATTGAGATTCAAGCTGAATACAGAAGGTTCCAAAGGGAGATGAAAAGGCAAATAAAAACAGCAAAGAGTTACAGCGCAGGCAGGAAAAAAACTATCAGCAACTATAAAGAGAATGCCAAAGTCTTCTATAGTCACAGACGTAGTGGAAAAAGGAGGAGTAAGGCCAATTTGGTTCCAAGAACGCAATCTACACATTGAGGGAGGCGCATGACCGATGTATGTTGTATTAATGCTTAGCATCATTCCTTAATAAGGAAGGAGATGCTACCCAAGTCAAGATGACAATGGAAAATACACAGTCACTAGAAGGATTTAAAACTGATAAGGTGCCCCAAATGACTGTTGGCATTTAATATTGAAAGGCATTGGACCAGATGAGCTTCATTCAAGGAATTGGAGAAGAGTAAATGAAATACACTTACTCAAAAAAAAAAGTTGTAGGGATAAGCCTAGCAAGTGCAGACTTTTCAGTTTATCTTCATAGTGGGAAAACATTTTGAAATAGTAATTTGCGATGGGATTAATAGTTACAAATGCAGGTTAATTAGGAACAACAGACTTGTGACAAATGTTATAGCTTATGGAAGGAATGAGACAGTAGCAATATGGATAGAAAATTTTGTTGAAGGTTTGGACAGTAAGAGTAATGGTTAGTGAAATTGCTTCGAGCTGGAAGAAAATTTGTAATGGAATTCCTCAGTTATCAGTATTAGAACTCTTAAGTTTTGTGATAAAATTATCTAGATCTCAGAGTTATAGAGGTCTACAGCACAGACAGAAGATGGTTTAGCTCAGTTGGTTTGTGAGGGAGTGTGATACCATCAGTGTAGACTCAATTCCCACACCAGCTGAGGTTGTCATGAAGGACTCTCGGGTGGTACGGTGGCTCAGTGGTGAGCACAGCTGCCTCACAGTGCTTGGGACCCAGGTTCAATTTCAGCCTTGGGGTGACTGTGTGGAGTTTACGAATTCTCCTCGTGTCTGCGTGGGTTTCCTCTCAGTGCTGTGGTTTCCTTCCACAGTCCAAATGTGTGCGGGTTATGTGGATTGGCCGTGCTAAATTGCTCATAGTGTCCAGGGATATATAGGTTAGGTGGATTAGCCATGGGAAATGCAGAGTTGTAGGGATAGGCCCTGGAGTTGGGGTGGGAGTTGGGCTAGAATGCTGTTCTGAGTGTCGATGTAAACCTGTTGGGCCGAATGGACAACTGTAAGCTGTAAAGAGGTGGTGGGAGGGGATAAGGAGTAGAGTAAACGATTGGTGGGGATAGAGCCCAAAGAGAGAGAAGAGCAATTGGACAGACAAAGGAGTTGATAATGATTGTACTGGGATGGTGAATATGTATCGATGGAGACAGTTTGTAATGAACAATAGGTGGTATGTAATGGCAGACTATGTGATTACAAGGCCTGGTGTGTGGAGAGTTCGGGCCCTAAAATTATTGAACTCAGTATTGAATCCGGACGGCTGCAGGGTCCCCAAGAGGAAAGTGAGGTGTTGTTCTTCCACCTTGTGCTGTGCTTCGCTGGAACACTTCAAGCCTGAGACAGAGATGTTGACCAGGTAACAGGGTGGTGTGCTGAAGTGGCAGGCAACTGGAAGCTCGGTCTTTTTTGCGAGCAGAGCACAGATGTTCTGCAAAGTGGTCAAACGGTCTATGCTTTGTTTTCCCAATGTAGGGGAGACCACATTGTGAGCAGCAAATGCAGTAGACTACATTGTGGGAAGTGCAGGTGAAGTGTTACTTCACCTGGAAGGTATATTTGGGCCCTTGGAAACTAAGGAGGGAGGAAGTAAATGAGCAAGTGATGCACCTTTGGTGGTTGCAGGGGAAGTCCTGGGGGGGTGTTGGGAGTGAAAGAAGAGTGGACCAGGGTGTTGGAGGTCCCTGCTGATGTGGAAATGGGGAGGGGGTGGAATATGTGTCTGGTAGTGGCAGCATCTTGCTGGAGGTGGTAGAAATGGTGTCTGATGATCTTCTGGATGTGGATGCTGGTGCATGGTAGCTAAGGACAAGGAGAATCCTGTCATTGTTGTGGGAGGGAAGAGAGGGGGTGAGGGCAGAAGTGCGGGAAATGGGTTGGACCCGGTTCTGAACCCTGTCGATGATGGCGATGGGGAATCCTCGGTTGAAGAAGAAGGTGGACATTTCGGAGGCTCCTTTTTCAAAGTAACCTCATCTGAACATATGAGATGGAGATGGAGGAACTGAGAGAATGGGATGGAGTCTTTATGGGAAGCAGGGTGTGAGGATGTATAGTCCAGATAGTTCGAGCAGTTGTAGTGTTCATAGTAGATATTAGTGGCCAGTCTATCCCCAGAAATGGAAACAGAGATGTTGAGGAAGGGAAAGGAGAAGTCAGAGATAGAGAGATTGACCAGGTGAAAGGGAGGGCAGGATGGGAATTGGAAGTGAAAGCAATGAACTTTGCCAATTCCAGTAGAGAGAGGGAAGCAGCACCAATGATATCATTGATATATCACAAAGAGTTGTGGGTGGGGACCAGAATAGGAATGTAACAAGGAATATTCCGTGTATCCTGTGAAGAGACAGGCTTAACTGGGGCCCATGCAGGGACCCATGGCCATCCTGTGATGTGAAGAAAGTGAAGAAAATGAATACCTGACAGGAGGTGGAGTTGGGGGCGGGGATAAAGTCACAAGGAAGGGGAGAGGAGGAAGGATCCAGCGGGCCATTGGTATCTCTGAGTTGCACGGTATCTCTTGTGGGCTTTGATGCCCGAAAGGAAGTGTTTCTGGTTAGCCCGATGAATCAGCTGCAGGATGAAGTGGAACGTTGGAGTGGGGCACCCCTGAGTCAGTGTGATGCAGTGCTGTTGGAGAGAGGGGTTGAGAGTGACACTAGTCAGACCACAACTGAAACACTATGAATAGTTTTGGGCCCCTTATCTAAGGAAGGATATTCTGGCTTTGGAGGCAGTCCATAGGCTGGTCGTGGGCAAGAAGAGACTGTGTCTTATGAGGACAGGTTGAGAAGGTTGGCCTTAAACTTGGGTTTTAGAAGAATGAGAAGTGACCTTATTGAAACAAAAAATCCTTGGCGACTTGAAAGATTGAAGTGGAAATGTTGCTTTCCCCTTTTATATAAGAGTGCCTGACCCTAAAGAATGTAATTTCAGTAAGGAGTCGCCTATTTAAAACAGAGATGTACAGGGATTTCTTCTATTGAGGGTAGTGAATCTGTGAAATTCTTTACTGCAGAGGGCAGTCAAGGCTTGGTTATGTATACCTGAGATAAACATAATTTTAATCACTAAGGAAATCAAAGGTTATTGGTAAAAGGCAGGAGTGGAGTTGAGGATAATTAGATCAGCTATGATCTCATTGAATGAGCAAGCAGGCTTGATGGGCTAAATGCCTTTCTTCTGAGAGGGAAGGAGTGTTCATGGGCACCCGCAGAGTGTGGGGCTGGAAGAGAGCAAGGTCGCCCTCAGAGGGAGCGATCACAAGTGCCTGCGGAGGGAGAGAGAGATGAAGTTTAACCAGCTATGGTAAGTAATTTTCATTTGTTGCAATTCTACCCTAGTGTGTATTTGCATGCAAGTTTTACAAGTTGTTGCTTACCTTTTATGTTTAATACATTTGCCTGGGTGTGCTTTATTAGATTACAAGACATTTAGCCATTGAGCCTTCTCTATGTCTTATGGTCTTGTAAAACACATCCAGACAAATACATGAAACATAAGAGTAAGCACCAGTTTATAAAACTTGCATGCAAACACACACTAGGAAAAGAATTGCAGCAAATGAAAATAACTTACTATAACTGGTTAATTTTGTCTCTCTCCGTCCGCAGGCACTTGCGATCACTCCCTCTCTCCCCCAAGGGCGACCGTGATGTTTTCCACCCCACCCTGTTCAAGTGCCCATGCATACTCCCTCCCTCTCTTGTGTGTGTTTCCCTTCTCTTCCCCTTCATGTGCCTGTGCGCCTCTCTCCCTTTCTTTTTCCTTCCCTTCTTGGACACTGGCTGCATTATGCTAGTCTGCAACCATTTTAATATGAGCTATTGATTCTTTGTTTCAACCATTATGTGAACCTCTATTTCAGTAAAGTGCCATTTTTTCATTGAATGTTTGTGGTAGAAAGTGGACGTAATCTTTTGAAGTTTTCAACTGGTTCCTTACAAGTTGCATTATTGTTAAAAGCTCACAATAATTGTTGAAATACAAATTTATGTACAACTATTTGAGCAAAACATAACGATTAAGAAATATGGTACCAACTTAAGGATGTCTCATTTTATGTTTCTTTTTCTTTTTAGTTCTTCGTAAGCTGACAGTGCATGGTTTTGTGGAACCTCACAAGAATTTAGAAGTAATGGTATGTACTTACAAATTTTGCTTTACCTGCAGAAATTAATCAGGATACCTCTACTGAATTCGTACCCTGAATGAGTGGAATGTTTGACATTTTGTTAATGTGACTTCAAAGTGTTGACATGTCAAATAGTTGTGTTAGTGATATTAAGGCTGTATATGGATGTGGAGAGGATGCTGAAGATGTTTACAATAATTGTTCCAGGGATTAAGAGTTTTTTTTTAGTTGCGAAGATAAATTGGAGAGATTGGGTCTGTTCTCTTTCAAGAAGAGAAGACTGAGAGGAGATCTGTTTGTTTGACGCTCTGATTGAACTATTCAAAATCATGAGAAAATAATGATGGATTGTTCCCCCTCTCAAAAGAAGTGATTTAGATGAGCTCAATGTAATCAGAGTCAGTATGGCTTTGTGGAAGGGAAATCATGTTTGGCCAATCCATTGGAGATTTTTGAAGTAACAAGTGCTATGCCTGAAGGGAAAGCACCAACTTCTTGAGGGCATTTAGAGGTGGGCAGCAAACGGTGGCATTACTTGCAAGGTCAAATCCTAGGGCTAAATTAAAAAATGAGTTAGTATGGTTTAATTTGCATGTTTCCTGTTGAGAATTGAGCGAGCTACTCATCACTTGTCCAAAATATTGGTCACGGAACCTGAATGGTTGCTCGTTTCTCTCTGTTGTCACAAGTGTTATGTTGAGCTCAACTGATATTGTTTTGTTTTTGAAATGTAATACACTGTGCTCCAGTCATCTAAATTGGAAACAATTCATAATTTAAATCAGTAATCTGTACATTAATATTCCAATGGAATTCTTACATCTTGAGATATAAAGTTCAAAATACAGAAGGGAGAGGGCTTGGTGACGTGGTGCAATGAAAACAATCTGTCCCTCAACGTCAGCAAAACTAAAGAACTGATTATCGACTTCAGAAAGAAAGGAGGAGAACACACCCCCATCTAATGGAACTGAGGTTGAGAGAGTGAAAAGCATCAAGTTCCTCGGAGTGATAACGGATGACCTATCCTGATCGACATAAATGGGGCAGTCAAGAAGGCGCAACAATGCCTTGTCTTCCTCAGGCAGCTCAGGAAACTTGACATGTCCATAAGGTCCCTCACCAACTTCTACAGATGCACCATTGAAAACATACTGTCCGGGTGCGTAACGGCCTGGTATGTCAACTGCTTGGCTCAGGACCATAAAAGACTACAGAAAGTGGTGTGCATAGCCACCATCACAGAATCCAGCCTTCCACCCATGGACTGTATTTGCGCAGCTCACTGCCGTGGAAAGATGGTCAACATCATCAAAGACCCATTGCATCCCAGTAATGACCACCTACAACCACTTCTGTCAGGCAGAAGATACAGAAGGCTGAACACACGCACAAGCAGGTTCAGGAGCAGCTTCTTTCCAGTCGTCAGACTGCTGAATGGACTCTAACAGCAAATAATGTAATCTGCAATGTAACCTGTATGCCTCTAAGTCTTTTTGATCTGTACATCCTGTGTTTGCTGTGATCTGCCAGTACCGCTCGTAAACAAAGCTTTCCACTGTATTTTGGTCCATGTGACAATAAAATCAATTAATTAATCAATCAATTACATGCTTCACCCTAATTTTGGCAGAGAATCACACTCAATTCAAGAGAAATAGCAACTAGTTAAATAAAAAATATAAAACTATATAGCTGTTTTGTGTTTGTTTTCATGGATGCTAACCGAGAAAAAGATGACAGCCAGTCTTGTGTACACATGGGTCTTAAAAATTGAGATTTTTAGCATGCATGGAGCCTTGCTTAACATTATTTTCAAAATAGTGAATCTAGTGGCAGTACAAAAAACAGGAGGTGCACAGTCATAGCTTTCGTTGTGCTGGTTTGCTTTATGCTCAGCTTCACCTAATGTTGAAATTACTACCTGCAGGGCATTTTTCAGAAAGAGTAATTGTGGGCTTATTTTGATACATCAACTGGCTTGTTCATGGCTTTATTGGGTATTATCTTGGATATAATCCTTCTTTATGTGTACGGAATTTTCCTCAGTTAAATATTGTAAATATTGTCTTCACACCCTTGCACAACTTCCAGTTCCTAGCAGTATAGTACATCCTACTTCCTTCACACAGAAGCAGACTGTTGCCCGACCTGAGCATTTCCACTATTCTCTTTGTATTTTAGATGATTTTGATTTGAGTTTTATTTATTATTGTCATGTACTGAGAAAGAGTGAAAAGTATTGTTTTGCTTGCTATCCAGACATAGCTTATAACAGTACATCAGGGTAATGGAATAGAACGCTGAATAATGTTACAGCTACAGGCAAGATGCAGAGAAAGATGAATTCTAATATATAAGAGGTCTGCTTAAAAGTTGATAACAGCTGGGGAAGAAGCTGTTGGTATAGGTTTTCAAACTTTTGTGTCTTCTGTTGGATGATAGAGGGTGATAGAAAGTATAGCCAGGCTGGGAGAGGGTCTTTTATTTTGCTCATTGCTTTCTCAAAGGAGCATTAAGTGTAGATGGAGTCGATGGAAGGAAGGCTGGTTTTCGTGATGGACTGAGATGCATTTACAACTTCCTGTGGTTTCTTTTAACAAGAAACCCCGAAAGAACTGATGCCTTAAGTCAGGAACAAAAACAAAGTTGCTGGAAAAGCTCAGCAGTTCTGGCAACATCCGTGAAGGGAAAAACAGAGTTAACGTTTCAGGTCCGGTGACCCTTCCTCAGAACAGGTCCTGCACCGAGCTGTGATGCATTTGGATAGGATGCTTTCTGTGGTGCAAGTATAAAAATTGGTAAACGTCATTGCGGACATGCCAAATTTCCTTAGCCCTCTGAGAAAATCGAGGCATTAGTATGCTTTCTTGACTGTAGCGTTGACATGATGGACCAGGACAGATTATTCTTCGGAACGTGAAGCTCTCAACCACCTTCACCTCAGCGCCATTGATACAAACAACGGTGTGTCCTCCATGCTGCTGCAGGAAGTCAATGACCAGCTCTTTTGTTTTGCTAACATTGAAAAAGAGATTGTTGTCTTTACACCATGCCACAAAACTCTGTCTCTTCCTTGGGCTCTGTAATGTTGTTGTTTGAGATCTGACCCACTATGGTGGTGTTATCAGCAAATTTGGGACATTGTCTGCATGATTAAGACTGCTACTTCCATCTCCTCCATATGATCACTCAATATACATCTCTGTTCAGCTAATGAATTGAAACCTTCATCCAAGCATTTGATAATTCTGTACTTTATTAATTCCAGTGCTTTCATAATTGGGCTTCCAACACTTAACTTCAATATCCAAAGCTAGCTTTTATCCTCATTTGTTCAAAGTCACATTCAATGTTAAACCTAATGTTTCATGACCCACATTAGCTTCTAGCCTAGCAACACCTAGGTTGCAATGGTTGTACTCCTTTATTCAAGTTTTCTCATGGCCCTGTCCCTTCCAATCTCTGTAAAGTCCCTGAGCCCTACAAATGCTTGGGATTTCTGGAAATGTTCAATTTTGCCATGTTACACATCCTTCACTTTAATCATTGCATTGTTGATTGATGTATCCTCAATTACGTAAGCTCCAGAATTCCAGCCCTAAGCCTCTTCCTGTTTACCTATTTTCTTCTTTTGGTTAACACTTCCTTGAACACACATCTTTGATCTATCTTCTGGCCACCTGCCGTAGCATCTCCATGTGTGATGGTGCAGGAAATATAGTTTTATAATTAATCCTTAATGCCATATATATCGAGGCTGGTTGGATGTTAGATTTGTTTCGTTAAGCAGGGATGATTCAAGGTGATTTTTGTGACTCCACTTGACTTGTGGTGAACTTAAATTTCAATCTTGTTAACTCTGAGAAAAAACAGTTGCTTTTAAGAATGAGAATTTTCATATGATTCAGCGTTAAAACAGAAGTTATGAACTAATGTTCATTTAATAAGTCATGAATAATTTAATTTTGACAACTTCATTTGGAGTTGCTTTCTACCCAGAGTAATTATAGATAAATCATTGACTAGTAATGCAAAATGCATTAACTACTGCTCAGTTTCTGAAAGGATGTTGGAAGTTTTGTGTGACCCTACGCAATTTCAACAGATTCTTCTTCAGCTTGGGAGAATAAGTACAGATAACAAAAACTTCATATCATTTATTCTTGCTTGATGTAAGTGCCCAATTGTTTAAATTCATCCGTTAGAATTTAGAACTGAAGATATTTAATTTTGTAATAAATTAGAGATTAAAATTCTTGAAAGACAAGATAGATAGCCCACTAAGATAACAAGCTGTGGGGCTGGATGAACACAGCAGGTCAAGCAGTATCATAGGAGCAGGAAAACTTGACGTTTCGGGCCTAGACCCTTCATCAGATTTGTTTCGGTGTTTAAGTATAGGTTGAGTTTGATTGTACATTGATCTGGAATCTTTATCAATATAGCAAGCTGTTTCCTTTGCCCAAGGATTTACATCAGGCACTTTAAAGGGTGCATTGCAGCAAATTACCATGTCTTTGACAACACCTCTAAAACATGTGAACCTTACTCACGTAGGAGGCTTTCTGAAGAAGGGTCTGGGCCCGAAACGTCGGCCTTCCTGCTCCTCTGATGCTGCTTGGCCTGCTGTGTTCATCCAGCTCTACACCTTGTTATCTCGTAGGACAAATGTAGTTGGTTCTTGGAAACTTGTCACTTTCCAAATTTCTTTCCACGTCTTGTCTTCCATGTGCACCTTGACTTTGCGGTACATCATCACTCCTTCATTGTCACAGGTTTAAAATTCTGGAACTGCCAGTTCAAAAAATATCACAAGAAATCTTTCAGCACACTGACAGCAGTGACTCAGTGTCAAGGCTGACCACCAACTTTTCAAGAAATATTCAGAAATAAATTTCAGACTCATCAGTAATGCTTCTATCCGAACAATGAATCAAAAGAAATGTTTGGCATTCATATATGTTGAATATTGTAGTTGTACTTATGTAGTTTGACTTGCTCACATCCAGTTATGGGCTTTAAGAGTTGCTAGTAAGGCCATGTTTGTCCCTAATAGTAAACAGGGTGGAGTTGAGCCCCATTCTTGAATCGCTGCATCCCATGTAGTTTAGGTACATCCATTGTGCTGTAAGGAAAGGATTTCCAGGTTTTTGACCAGGTGACAGTAAGGGGACAGTATGTCGCTCCAAGCCAAGACAATCTATGTGGTGTTGGAAAATTTATGCATGATCTGCAAACATACGTTTTAAGATAGTGCTGATCTACATCAGTTTATTTCTTGTTTTGTGGAATGTGTGTGCCGCTGGTTCAACCCATCTCTAATTGCGCTCAAGAGGATGTTCTTGAGTTGACTTATTGAACTGCTGAACTCATTTCTTTGACGGTCCTCCGGATTGAGGATTACTTGCTTCCACTCTCGGGCGAGTATGTTCTGCTGTGGCTGAACAGCCTAATCTTGGAGCCATAGACTCTGCCACAGGTGGGGCAGGTAGTGTTTGAAGGAGCTGGGTGTTTGGATAGCAATCGAGCAGTTTGATCCCGGGATAGTGGAAAAAGGCCTCTGCAGTTCCAAATCAGAAATTGTGTGGTTTGGAAGGAAACTCTTGGTTGATAGTTTTCCTCTGCTATCCCCCGTGTTCAGATGATTGATAGAGCTCACTGGTTTTAAAAGCATTGGTGAGTTACTGCACCACATTTTGAAGATGGACTGCTGTATTGACAGTGGAGGGAGTAAACACTGAAGGTGGTGGATGGCACTCCAGTCATGTGGTTTATAGTTTATCAAAATTTGCTACATGCTCTGTTTTATTGCAAGTTAAAAACAAACGTAAAAAGTATTCAAATTTGTATAGTGCATTGAGACCAGTTTTATTTCCACAGCCACCACTGGTGACACTTAGAGTTTTACTGCTCTGTGTAGATCGTATGTTTTCTTAGGCAGTCCCTTTAAACTAAGATGACATCTTCTCGCTCCAGAGTTGTGGGTCTTGAGTCTCGAGGTACCCAAACAGGCCCTGCCACAGATAGCAAAAGTGGTGATTAGCGTTTGGGATACTTGGATTTTCACATGCACCTTCTGTTTTTTGCATGTGGCCTCCACTTGGGCTTGCTGAAGATATTTGAGAAGGTTGATAGCTTTGCAGATGTTTCTCCAATTTAGGCAGTACTGAGCTAGAAATACCTAGGAGTTGGTGGAAATACTGCACTTCTTTTTGGGGAGTCTTTGAAGGTGGCCTTGAAGCATTTCACTGCCCTTTTTTTTTGACATATTAAAGCACGGCATAGAGAGAAGTCTTACGTCAGGCATTCAGAGGCTGTGGCCTGTTCAGTGCAACAGGTTGACACAAGTAATTGCCTTGATGCTAGAAATGTTGGCTTGAGCAAGGGCAAGCCATCAGATTTGTATTGTTGGGGGATTTAAGATGCCTATTGTATACTGTATTATTGATCAATAATATGAAGTCCTGTGGAGTGTTAGGACAGAATTCTGCAGATCATTCTTTTCATACCAAGGGTCTAATTGCTCCCTCTGTAGTCGAAGATAGATTGGAGCATGTCTGTCTGATTTCTGCCTTGTCTCATCTCTTCGCCCACCCTCCCCCACTCCCTCTCCGTGTGTGTGTGTGTGTGTGTGTGTGTGTGTGTGTGTCTCTCTCTCTCGCTCTCTCTCTCTCGCTCTCTCTCTCTCGCTCTCGCGCTCTCGCTCTCGCTCTCGCTCTCTCTCGCTCTCGCTCTCGCTCTCGCTCTCTCGCTCTCGCTCTCTCTCTCTCGCTCTCTCTCTCTCTCTCTCTCTCTCTCTCTCTCTCTCTCTCTCTCTCTCTATGACTTTGACATTTTCTCACCTTCTGATGAAATTTTTAAATGACTATTCTTGCTTAAAGTTGATGGGCATTCTCTAACATGGTGTGAAAAAAATAGAAACGTAAACCAATGACAAAAATAGTACATTAATGCCCTTCCACCTGTTTCTGTCAGCTTTTTTAGTACTATTTTACTGTTGATAATTGTACTGGTTAAAACACCCATATTATGATGGGTCTGAATTAATGGTAATGGTATAGACAAACTGCAATGTTTTTCTTCTTTTATGAATTTTCAGTGCTCTTGCACTGGCTCAATAAGCTGGAAAGGTATTTCTACTTAATCTACATTTGTAATGTAGCCCTTTAGAAGATAGAGATAGGCAACAAATGCTGGCCCAGCCAGTGACACTCATCCCATGAATGAATAAAGTAAAAAGATGCTCTGCTTTACTGTTTATGTAAATGTGTCAGCTGTATATTTTCCAGTCCATTTTTTTCTTTATTTTTGTCAAAATCGTCTAGCCCTCAGTTAATTAATTTAGTGCAAAATCATGTAATAGCCATTTCAAATGGGGTTTGAATGCCTAGTGGTATTATCGCTGGACTGTTAATCCAGAGGGCCCGGTTTGAATCCTGCCATGACAGATGGTGGAATTTGAATTCAATAAAAATCTGGAATTAATAGTCGAAGAATGACCATGAAAAATCGTACCGTTGCTGATTGTCAGGAAAAACCCATCTGGTTCACTAATGTTCGTTAGGGAAGGGAACTGCTATCCTTAACTGGTGTGGCCTACATCTGTGTTCAGACCACAGTAATGTGGTTGACACTTAACTGCCCTCTGGGCAATTAGGGATGGCTAATTAATATTAGCTAAGCCCAAATCCCATGAATGAATAAATTTTAAAAATTCTATTTTAAAATCAATAATAAAATAGCTACAGTATACTCAATTGCTAGTAAATATTTTGAAATATGATCTGATTTTAAGGATTGATCGTTGAGATGACCAATAAAAAATGACAAAATTGTGCTGAGGCTTCATTGTGATGATTTAACCTGGCAAGTGGGAGAGAAAGCAAAGTATATGACTGATTTCCTAATTTTAAAGACATGGATGTTGTTCAGTAGAAGAACTTTGAAATTAATACAGTCCTGTTGGGACTTGAGCCAGTATCTCTTGATGAGCTCAATATCTCTTGAGTCCAATACAAATAAGTTGAAGCAAACAATCAAAATCTGATTCCTGCTGGATGTAAATGGACAATTGGAAGCTATTAATTAAATGTGTTGTTAATTAGTTTTGTCTTTGCAGCCTGATTGTAGAAGATAATGATCAAAAATTTGTGCGAGATGATATTGTCACTAATGAAATGAGGAGTTTTCTCCGTCAGTAGATGTGTTGTCATAGCTACACTTTTCTAATGGAAGAGTTGTGTATCTACAAAAACACAGGCTACGATGATCTTTTGCATAGGAATGTATGTAACATGCGAGTCTGTTTTTTAAAATATTGTATTGAGATACATATTTCCAATCCTGGAAGAGAACTATAATTCTTCCTTCTCAGCTTGTGTGCAAGTGTTCAAAGAAACACATTCTCAAGAATTGATCTGTAAAGTATGGACTGTATGTATACTAACAGCAAAATGTGTACTGAATATCCTTTCTTAATCATGATTCAGATGCTTCCGACAAGCTTTGCATTTTGGCTGTTTGTTATTTTTCTTTGTCTGATCACTGATTACAAAGGAATATTTTAAATTGGGAAGTCTGCACATTAGGCACTTTAGCTGTTGCGGTCATTCTTGCATATACTAGGGCATGTTGTTCTAAAGCATTTTTCAGACTTAAAACTATCAGTCTTTTCTACATGATTCTTTATAGAAGGGTTGTAGGACATTATGCAGTGAATGCTTCTATCTTTATGCAATAATACCAATTGACAAGATACATAATTTTTAAAAGTCATATCTGAAGACTTTATGGACTGTTCCTAGACTGATATTAGGTGATTAGAAACTGACTGTGAAATTATTCTCCAAATTGTTCAGGTTTGATCCTGCCTGTGGGTCATTTTCAAAGTCTGTTTTGGTTACTATTTTAAACATGCTAAGTAGAAGAATTTTTAAGACTCCCGAAGGTCCAATAAAGACTTTTGTTTAACTTTAGAAGGTGCACCTTAACCTAGTGCCTCCTAGATCTTCAATTTAATCTCCTCCAATTGAGTTATTTCAGGTAAGTTCTCTATGACTAAACTGATCACAGGATGTTTTTCAAAAGCTGGCAAAGGTTAAAAACAGTCCTCGAGCGGGTTCTAAAATCAACTCAGCTGTTTCTTACTTTCCACAGGAGAAAGCTTAAGAGAAAGTTTAATTCCTAAAATTGAATGATCTCGGCAGTTGTCACAGCACATTGCATTATTTTTACAGAGCAGTTGGCTGTCTCACATCCTAATCTTGTACTCTTCTAGGAAATTTCTTCTTATTTTCTCTCCTGTGGCTCAAATATTTAATGCAATTAAAGTGGTTATACAATTTAAAACTTTTGACACGAAAATCAGCTATACCTGCAATTTTTAAAAATGTCCTGCAAAAACTTGGAAGTGAATCATTTAATTAAAAGAAGCAACAGCAGTTAAATCCACTGACAGCTGAGAAAAAAATATTAGAACTCCAAGAAAATTTAAGATCATAGATACTTCAGACAGAAATAATTTGTACTGTATGAAAGGCACAATCCATGAGAGAGAGAATTGTTTAGGAGTATGGAAGAAGCCTGTAGAAGAACAAGTCTCTTAATCTTCAGCACCGCAAGACAACAATTAAAAAATGACAACGTGAGTGCTGAGGCTGATATTGTCGATGATATTGTAAGAGCACTTGACAGTTACTTTAAATTTGTGATGATGCTGTGGCTTTCAGAGGTTATTTGGTCCTATTTTTAAATGAAGAAAGGTTGAGACGGAGGTGCCAAGCAATCTGTTTCAAAGCTCATAAATCAAACAGCTTGTGAGGCTTTAGACTTTTTTTTAAAAAGTTGGAACAACCTACCTATTCAGGCTGCTTTGGGTCAACCTTCCACAGAACCAGGATTTTTTAATTTTGGTTTTTCAGTAGCTGTTGCTACAGGGGCCTTGAAGCTGCATGTGGAATCTGTAGTACATTGCTCCCTGCTACTGTCTCTGAGTTTTCTCTTGATGGCTTTTCCTCCTGGACCAGAGAATTGCACGTGAGACAATCTATTTTACTGAATTTGCCTTTGCCGAGAGTGTGTATTGGGATGTTACCATATTTGAACAGCTACTGCTTAGTCGTTAAATAATGTTTTATTCAGGTAAACTTCCCGATTGAGTCAAGTTATTCTAATTTATTCTTCCTTTGGTTGTGTTTGACTATAGTGTATGAATAAAGTGTGCTTTCCTTCAAGACTGGTAGTTTGACCAATCAAATTGCGTCCAGAACACACTGCCTGGCACTTTTTCAAAAAAAAACACAGGAAAAGGGTTTAGACTATCTTCATAATATATTTTGAAGGGGTTTGGTTTGATCCATAACACATTAACACCAATTGTATAATGGAGATAGCAAGACTTAGTAAAACATATACAGCCTCCATGAGAACCTGTTGTCAACTTCAATGATCTTGCATTGTCAGAATTTTAGAACTAGAGATTTATAAATAGAACTAATTTGATAGACTTGTTTTACATAGAGTCATACAGAAATTTCTTCTGCATTCTTTCAGATGTGTTATAATCAAAATGGAATTTGCATCAAAAACACCTATTCAGAGAGTGATAGAACCTATGTTCTGGTAACAGCAAAAGAAAATGATGGGAATATTCTATCTCAAGAAAATCTTCAGAATTTTTTTCAACTTTCTAATGTTCCAAAATACCATGTCATAGAACAACACAAAGGGAGTGGTAACTGTGTGTTGACGGTACGGGTGTCAATAAAGATAATGCTGTTGAATGTCAAGGATCGGTCGTCATATTCTGTTGTTGGAGATGGTTGTTGCCTGGAACTTGTGTGGCATGAATGTTATTTGTCACTTGTCAGCCCGAACCTGGTAATTTCTTGGTCTTGCTGAACATCGTGGAATCATCGCTAAACATCCTCGCCTCTGACTTAAGGATGGAGGGAAGGTTAATGATGAAGTGAAGCAGCTGAAGGTGGTTGGTCCCAGGACACTACTTGAAGGAACACTTGCAGAGATGTCCTGAAGCTGAGATTACTGAATTCCAACAGCTGCAGCCATCTTCCTTTGTGCCAGGTATACCCCAACCAGTAGAGAGTCATTCCTTGATTCCCACTGGCTCCAGTTTTGCTAGGGCTCCCTGATGCAGTGCTTGATTTGGCGTGGCTTTGATGTCAAGGGCAGTCACTTTCACCTCACCTCTGGAATTCAGCTCTTTTGTCTATATTGGAACCAAAGCTGTAAGAGATCAGGAGCTGAGTGACTCTGGCAGAACTTAAACTGAGCATCAGTGATCAGGTTTTTGCTAAGGAATTGTTTGAAGCATTGTTTAATGACAGCTTCTTCCACTTTACCAATCAAAAGTAGCCTGATACGGTAATTGGCTGAGTTGGATTTGACTTCCTTTCTATGTCAGTAACATACCTTGGCAATTTTCCACATTGTTGGCTAGATGCCTGTGTTGTAGCTGTACGAGAACAACTTAATTAGGGGTGTGGCATGCTCTGGAGCACATTTCTCGAGTACTTTTTCTAGAATGTTCTCAGGGCCATAGTGTTTGCTTCGGCCGTTTCTTGATACGGACTGAATTGAGTTGGCTGAACACTTGCATCTATAATGCTAGGGAACTCCAGAGGTGACTGTGATGGATCATTCTGGTGTAAATCCTTGCAAATGCTTCAGCCTTATATTTTGCACTGACGTGCCGGGCTCCCCTATCATTGATGATGGAGAGGTTTATGGAACCACCACCTCTGAGTTGTTAGATTTTTTTTTTGCTATTCATTAACGGGATGAGGGTGTTGCTGGCCAGGCAGTATTTATTGCCAATCCCTAATTGCCCAGAGGGCAGCTCAGTGTCAACCATATTGCTGTGGGCCTGGAGTCACATGTAGGCCAGACCAGGTAAGGATGGCAGTTTCCTTCCCTAAAGGACATTAGTGAACCAGATGGGTTTTTATGACAATCGGCAATGGATTCACGGTATGGATTCTTAATTCCAGGTATTTTTATTGAATTCAGATTCCACCATTTGCCATAGCGGGAGTTGAACCTGCGTCCCCAGAACATTATCTGGGTGTCTGGATTAACAGTCCGTTATCACTAGGCCATCGCCTCCCCATTGCAATCCAACATTTATGATTGGTTCTGCGGTCCTGCCACAGTCTATCACTTGATTGTGGATAACAAGGTGTGGGGCTGGATGAACACAGCAGGCCAAGCAGCATCATAGGAGCAGGAAAGCTTGCGTTTTCGGGCTTGGCCCTTCTTTTCTAGGTCCGAAAAGTCAGCCTTCCTGCTCCTATGATGCTGCTTGGCCTGCTGTGTTCATCCAGCTCTACACCTTGTTATCTCGGATTCTCCAGCATCTGCAGTTCCTATTATCTCTTATACTTGATTGTGGAATCGCTTTGTACTGTCTGTCACTTCTTGCTGATGAGATTTGACATGCTGGTAGCCCTGTGTTGTCACTTCACCAAATTGACAACTCATTTGTAGAAGGCCTGGTGCTTCTCCTGGCATGCTTCCTACAGTCTTCATTGAAGCTGACCTGATCCTCTGACTTGATGGTGATGGATAAAAAGATTCTGAAGGTGCTCTGTTGTTTTGTGCTGAGGACATGGTCTTTAGGGAAAGTCAGACAACGGTCATTTGCCTGTGATCAGACAAAGAATCCTGTATTGCCTACTCTGTCTTTAAACAAGCTTCATGGTATTGTCAAGATTGGAGCAATGAAAATGCAAAGCTACAAGATCAGTGGAGAAGAACAATTCAGGTCACCGGTATCACAATTCTCATGCTCAAAATATAAATGAGGGAGATGGATTATTCCATCTTGGGTAGTTAATCAGATTGAGAATGAAGGAGTGGAATTTATGCTGAGCCACAAGGTTGCAGATTCTGTTTAAGGCCAATTTAGTTGCTGCTCAGAGGAGTCCTACAGTGTCTTAAGGACGCTCAGTCTTGAATTGCTCTGTCTCTTTGAAGTCCATCCCATTTAGCACAGTGGTAGCTCCTCACAGTGAAATACAGGGTGTCCTCAATATGAAAACGGCAGTTCAACTCTGCAAGGACAGTGTCGTAGTCACTTCTACCAATACCAATGCATATTTTGTGAGGATGAAGTCAATTTAAGTTGTTTTTTTTTTAAGAGTAAGTGCCATTTTGCTACCATCTGTAACATGCCTGTCCTGGTGGTGGGTCGGGGCCTACCTTTACAACACATGATCAAAAGAATGATGTAGGTAACAATGCATAGCTCTATTTGTTTAAATTTGAGGAATAAGTAGAAATCTGATACTTTATTACGTTATAAAATACTCAGGAAATAATGTTGGCCATGTGGCGCTGCAACAAGTTAATCCATGATATTTGCAGCTGTTACGGGAGGAATACGCAATTGTTCAATCCCTCTACTTCATCAGTTACACCATTGGTATAAATGTGTAATGTACAATATTGTTTATAACATTGGTATAAATTCAGTCGCCACAGTGACCAATTGCTTCTGTTTTGTGCTACTGTTGAGACTAAAAGAGACTTTCACTGTGCTTCTTTAATGAACTCAAAAACAAATTTATTCTTAAGACAACTGCAAATACTGGTTAAGATCCAGGCTGAAATCCACAACTAAAATAGTGTCTCTTAATTCCAAACACTTAGCACTTGATTCCAAACACAAAATGACAAGTCTCTACAGAGAGGATGTTTTTAGAAAATATAGGACAAAAAATTATTACTTTTGTCGGCCAGCAGTCTGAAAACAAAGAATGGAGTGTGATACACGGTCCACCGAGTTTCCTTTTGACAAAATTGAATTGCTGGCTGCTGTAGAGTAATAGAAAATCTTCAATAAGTAGCCACAGTTCAGCTTTGCAGGCTGCAGCAAGTTCTGAGTTTTTCTTCCTTCCATAGAACTGTAAGACAGAAAAACCGGAAGGGGTTGCATTAGTGTAGAGGCCCCTATAATATGTTTAAAACCAGCATTTCCAGTAATTAAAGGTCACAAGCACTATCTCTTATCTCGCCAAAGGCTTTTTCCAAAGTCACTTGACTTGTGTAAACTCCAGCACATTAAATTGTCAATTTCAAAGACGCCAAATAATAAACCCTTCCCAATTCCGAAAACAGTTTCATATCTTCCAGTTTTCTCATGTGTTGCCAACAATTAATACTCATTATTTATTATGCGATGCATGACATCAAATCTTTGGAAATGGAAGTTGAGCCAGAGTTCTGGAGTGTTGTTGTAGTAATACTTGTTTTCAAGTCAGAAACCAATCATCCATACAGAAAATATGTCCACACCCAATCTTCCCAAACTGGAGAAACCAAAAGAGCTGCGAATGCTGTAAATCAGGAACAAAAACCAAGTTGCTGGAAAAGATCAGCAGGTCTGGCAGCATCTGTGAAGGAAAAAACAGATGAGTTCTGAGGAAGGGTCGCCGGACCCAAAACGGTAACCCTGTTTTTCCCTTCACAGATGCTGCAGGACCTGCTGAGCTTTGCCAGCAACTTTGTTTTTGTTCTCAACCTGGAAGTTGTGACCTTCATTGGAGTCACCAGCTGAAATGTTGGTGTCGCTAAATCAAAGGCAGTGGTTGCTGTGGAACTCTAACCAAGCCCTAATAGCTGCATGCCCCCTTTAAATCATGCTTTTAAAATAGTATGTGGGGCCCTGCTGGTTGATCCTTGAAGCCTGATTGTTGTCTTGAAAAATTCAGTGGAGAAATAGATGTTTTTTATTTAATTCTGTGGATTAAAAAGAGCCATATCAAAGTCCTAAAAGTATTATATTCTCAAGCTTTCATTTCCAATATCAGTTTTGAGACAAATGGTGCTTAAGACTCTTGGCTAGGTATCCTGTTGTTCTTTGAATATTTACATTTAATTTTTAATGTCCCTATTTAGGCACAGTATATGCAAAATGTAAAACTTTAAAAGCGATAGGGATACATAGCCACTTGGGTACCCAAAAGTCAAAGTATGAAAGAAGTAGATAAAAGCATCAAGGCAAAGAAACAATGTTTGAACTGTTCACTGAAGAGCTGTACATCAGAGTTCATTGCTGCCCATAGATTAAAGTCTATTGCATTATAACTGTGACATTGGTGTGTGCTGGAATGGGAGGAATTTCTTCAACCAAACGGTGGTGAGTCTGTGAAGCTCATTACCACAGAAGGGTATGGAGGCCAAGTCATTGAGTGTATTTAAGGTGGAGAAGGAGAGATTCTTGATTAGTAAGGGGATCTAAGGTTATGGGAGAAGACAGGAGAATGGATTGGAGAAGCATATCAGCTATATTTGAATAGCAGAGTACACTTGATGGACCGAATGGCTTAATCCAGCTCCTACGTGCTATTGTCTTGTGATGGGGAAATTTGTCCAAGTATGTCATATACATTTTTAACAAAGGAAAAAATGAACTTGGCGATTACTGACTTACTAACATTCTCTCTACCATCAATGGAATGATGGAAGGATGGCTTAAATGATACCGATTCACCATTTGCTCAGCAAAAGTTAGTTCGGATTCCACCAAAACCAGTTACTCTTGATCTTGATATGGCCTTGATTCAGATACAAATACAATAAACAAAACTGGAGTAGAGGAGAGGGAGTTATTCATCGAAACAATATAATTATTTTTGTTACGGTTTGATGATAAAAATGGGGATGAAGGACAAATTCTTCCAGTGGCTTAGTCAGGTCAAACACATGGTAAGATTTTGATGATGTTTACAGTACAGACTTTACAATCGCAGGATGTTACTGCAGGAAATTATTAGAGATGTCAGGTCCTTTGCTCAGACTTGTTTCAACACATTCCCTTTGTGAGGAATGGAGTAAGGATCAATGTTGACCATTCTAAAACTGATTCCATTCACGATTTCTGTATTAATGGACTAGATCATATTGATCTATGAGAAGTCGTGGAACAACACCACAGCTTGGCATCAGACAACAGGCTTTCCTTTTCTGAGAATTCCACTGCCAATTCATACAAGAGCACTACAGTCAGGAAACATCATCAGTTTAATCTCATTGAAACATTAAAAAATTTAACTGTGCATGGCAGACTGGATGTAGGAATGATCTTTCCTCTGGCTGAGGATGGGGGTCCGGAATCAAGGGTTATTTGTTTTTCTATTCAGTCCTGGGATGTGGGTGTCGCTGGCTGGCCACAACTTATTGCCCACCCCTAGTTACCTTCAAGAAGATGGTGGTAAGCTGCTGCCTTGAACTGCTACAGTCCACGTGCTGGAGGTTAACCCACAATGCCTTCAGGGAAGAATTTCCAGGATTTTGACCCAACAACAGTGAAGAACGGCAATATATTTCAAGTCAGGATAATGAGTGGCTTGGAATGGGAATGTGTAGATGGTGTGTTCTCATGTATCTGCTGCCCTTGTTCTTCGAGGTGGAAGTGGTTGTGGGTTAGGAAGGTGCTATCTGAGGATCTTGGGTAAATTTCTGCAGTGTATCTTGTAAATGCTCACTGCTACCGAGTGTCAGTGGTGGAGGGGTTCGAGGTGGTGCTATCAAGTGGGGTGGCTTTTCCTGAATGATGTCAAGCTGCTTTGAGTGTTGTTGGAGCTGCACTCATCCAAGCAAGTTGGGAGCATTCCATCACACTTCTGTCTTGTGCCTTGTATATGATGGATAGATTTTGGGGAGTCAGGGGGTGAGTTACTTGTGACCGTATTCCTAGGCTCTGAGCTGCCCTGGTAGCCACTGTGTTTATGTGATGACTCCAGTTGAGTTTCTGGTTAGTGATAAGTCCCCACACCATTGAATGTCGAGGGGTAGTGCTTAGATTGTCTTTTATTGAAGATGGTCGTTGCCTGGCATTTTTGTGGTATAAATGTTATCTGCCACTTGTCAGCCCAAACCTGGGTATTGTCCAGGTACGTATGTATTTGAACATGGATTGTCTCAGTACCTGCGGAATTGTGAATGGTGCTAAACATTATGCAGCCATGGGCGAATATCCCCACTTCTGACCTTACAACGGATGGGAAGTCATTCATGATGCTGTTAAAAATGGTTGATCATGGCACACTTCCCTGAGGAACTCTGGCAGAGATGTCCTGGAGCTGAGGTGACTGACCTCCAACAATCCTAACCATCTTCCTTTGTGACAGGTATGACTTCAGCCATGCTTTCAGAATATAGTGTAGGCTATTTCGGATTGAGATGAGGCTGATGTTGAGAGAGTTGGAGTATGACGTCGAGAGAGAGAATCGGCCAAGATCATAGAACATAGAACATAGAACAATACAGCGCAGAACAGGCCCTTCAGCCCTCGATGTTGCGCCGACCTGTGAACTAATCTAAGCTCATCCCCCTACACTATCCCGTCATCATCCATATGCTTATCCAAGGACTGTTTAAATGCCCCTAATGTGGCTGAGTTAACTACATTGGCAGGCAGGGCATTCCACGCCCTTACCACTCTCTGAGTAAAGAACCTGCCTCTGACATCTGTCTTAAATCTATCACCCCTCAGTTTGCAGCTATGCCCCCTCGTACAAGCCGACGTCATCATTCTAGGAAAAAGACTCTCACTGTCCACCCGATCTAATCCTCTGATCATTTTGTAGGTCTCTATTAAATCCCCTCTTAGCCTTCTTCTCTCCAATGAGAACAGACCCAAGTCTCTCAGCCTTTCCTCGTAAGACCTTCGGTCCAGACCAGACAACATCCTGGTAAATCTCCTCTGCACCTTTTCCAATGCTTCCACATCCTTCCTGTAATGGGGCGACCAGAACTGTACGCAATATTCCAAGTGAGGCCGCACTAGCGTTTTGTACAGTTGAGTAGTGGAGTGGACTTAATGGGCTGAATGATCTATTACTGTTGTTTTCTATGTTTCTGCTTCTTATACCATCCTGTTTAGGTCATTGTTCTTTCACTGTGTTTTCTGTTGAATTTTGTGGATTTCCGTAAATAGTTTCACCATTCCCCAGGCACTAGTGATTTTAAGGAGCAACTAGGAATGCACAATAAATATCTTGCCAATATCTCCACATCTTAAACAAATTAAAAATATTGTGTGACAAAAATCTGTTTTCATTCCTTATTGATTTGGTCAGTTTTGGACCTAGGCTAATGATTTCTTGAGAAAACTGTTAACAGGATAACTATGCATGGGGAAGGCTATCCAATCCATCTTAGTTCTGCTATTCAGAATGACCTGAAAGTGTCTTGATTGTAAAATTGAGATGGTTGTTAAATAATTCCAGAGCTTTTCTTGTATTGTCTGACCAAAGCACTCCCAGATTCCACAAATCACATTTGAACTTGTTTTTGCTTTGGTCTAATTCTTGCTATTTACTTGGAAAGAAATTTCCTGATTTACTTTCTCATGCAATTTACAAGTTTATTTACCCTTAAAACTCATCACTGCTCACATTTATTCTCAAGTGAAAGCATCTTGGTAATTCCTTCCTGCACTGCTTCTCATCCTTGAATGTCTTCATTTTTGTTTTGGTGTATGTATTGATCTGGATTGTATTGATAAAAACAATGAGGCTGCCACTATTTACTGTTATGGGGTAAATTGAATAATAACTTCCCAATGACACATATATTCAGTTAAATGAGGAAATCCCGATGTTGCAGTCTGAGTTACTGTGTTCTCTCACTGACTATTATTAGAGTGGACTTTATGTAGGCTCAGCGTTGAAATGACTTAAGTAAAGTTAAGTGCTTATCCACTAATTACCCAAAAATATATTGCTAATACTTGATTCAGCACTCCACAAATGTGAATTTGTAATGGTATAAAATGGATTCATCAGTGCATCTCAAGTTTTATGTACTGCACTGCTTCTCATGAAACCAGTATTCTATTGGTTTTTAATGCACCTTTCCATTTGAACTGTACCTTTTGTTGCCTTATGAATATGTATTCTGAAGTTTGTCTGTTGTTCCACATTACTTTGCATTTAATATTCAAATATTTAACTAAAATGTACCAATTTGCATTTCCTGACATTAAATCCATCTGATACTGTTTAGCTCATTTTGCCCTCTTACCATTCAATATCTACTTGCAGTCTTCCTTGTCCTTGGAGAAGACACAACGTTTGTAATAATTTAGGCATGAGGTGTGATGTGTCTCTCTGAAGAGTTTAATTTTTGTTTTTGATCTGTTTGGTGTCATAAAATATTTATAATGTTTATTCATGACTATTTCTTTCAGCCACAATTATAAATGTGATATGTGTTTGTGCGGTTAAATAAGTTTATTTATGATTGTTGAATTTGGAAAAATAATTAATTCAAAGCAATAATTCCAATAGACTGTTTCCATTTTATTGAAATTCAATTATGAATTTTAAGAACTCAAAGTTATGTAGATTTCATGGAATTTTTAAAATAACTTCAAAACTTTATTTGCAAACATTTTATGATTGGCTTAAAGACACCTTTTTAAAAGAATGATTGTGAACAGATGATGTTTTGTAAAAGCACTTGCGAGGAAGCATTTGAAATGTTTCCAAATTGTAGTTTCAAAACTGTTCCCTGATGTGAATAGGATCTGGTTGTTATTGCTAGCCTGTTGGCTTTATTTTTTTAATCAGTATTTTTAATCGTATTTTCTCTCCTTGTCTATTCCCCCTGTTTTTCTTAGGAATTTCTGAACACAGTGTTTGAGAGGCTAAAACAATTTCTGGAATGTCGTAAGTACATTTATGGCAAATAACAAGATTAAGGTTTACATGCGGAATTATACTACATGAAAAAAATCTTATGTATATACAACAAAAGGATGTTGAATTATTTATGAAAAAGGTATTGCTGAAAACACATTTTTAAAAAAACTTTTCATCTTGCATGCATTAAGAAATTCATGAGAATACCAGTGCAAAGAGGAACAACATTTTATACTGTATGGGAAGAAAGTACTGATTGGCATGTAGATTCTGATTGGTAGAGGCCCTGCCATGGAGAATGAACCATTTCAATGAGGACTAACAGTTAATTACCAAGCTTTATTTAAATTTTAAACCAGGTGGGTTAATTCTAATCGGTCGAGGCATTTCCCTAAGGAATGGCTAAGAGAATGGGTGCAGCCTGTTCTGTCAAGCTGAGTGATCACAATGCGTGTACATGTCTTTCTCTCTGCAGCGACCAGGACTTCTATTACGTGCAATTGCACCACTGCTAATGTGTCTGATAAGCTTGAGTTGGTTGTCAGCTTTGTTTCCCGCACACTCAGGAATAGTTAGCAAATTTGCCCAGTTGCACAATTGAATCTAATTTTGGACTCTCAGTTTTGAGTTTTACAACTATAGGATGGTTGGGTGCAGTCAGTGCTTTTCCAATTGTAAACTGCAGGAGGCACTGTTTTATACAATCTGCTAGACTCACGACATATGGCCTTATATACCTTACAATACTCTAGCACTGAAATTCACTTACTACATTATTCCTTTGTGAGACAGGCAGAATATCTAATTGGCTTGATGACAACCTGTTGATATGGTGAGTATTATAATGACAGTGTGAGATAGAAACCTTCACCTGTTGCTCAAATTTTTGAAAAACCTTTAAAATGCCATGAACAGGTGCAGAAAATGATCAATGGAGTGCTAGCCTTTATATCTAGAAGACTGGAGTGTAAGGATGCAGAAATTATGCTACAGCTATGCAGTATTCTGGTTGGTCCCCACTTGGAGTACAATGAACAGATTTGGATATCACACCTTAGGAAGAATACATTGGCTTTGGAGAGAGTACAGCGTAGGTTTACAAGAATGATACCTGGACATCAGGGGCTGTGAGGAGAAATAGTACAAGTTAGGCTTGTTTACTGTAGAATATGCGAAGTTAAGGGGTGATCGGATCAAAGAGAAAGATAGATAAAGTTAAACTATTTCCACTGGTTGGGGATTCTAGAACTAGGGGGCATGGTCTGAGAATTAGGGCCAGACCATTCAGGAGAGATGTTAAGAAATATTTCTACATACGTTGGGTAGTAGTTATTTGGAACTGTTTTCCACAAATGACAGTTGATTAGATCAGTTGTTAAATTTAAATCAGATTTTGTTTTATTGTTAAAGGGTATTAAGGGATAGGGGCCAAAGGCACGCAAATGAAATTAGGTCACAGATCAGCCATGATATTATTAAATGGTGGAACAGGCTTGAGGGCTGAAAGGCCTACTCTTATGAAATACCACAGGGCAATTTGAGGTAGATTGGGCACCTTTCCTGATTTATGTGACTTTATGAATTTTGCAATAGGGAGAAGATAAAATACTTGAACAAAATGTGTCTTTGTGAGTAGCACTCAAATTCTACTCCCAGATGATTATTCTGTTTATAAACTTTGCAGCTGTTAACTACAGCCCTGACTAACCTCACTTGTTTCTGAGCAAAGTTTTGTATTAATGTCTTCAGGTGGACTCCTCATAAGGAATGGAGGAACTTTGAGCCCGTTGGGTTTGCTCCACAATTTGCTATAATCATGGCTGATTGAGTGCTTTAATGCTTTTTACCTAGATTATCCTCATAACTCTTTACCTTGCTAATAATCAAAAATATATTAACCTGCACTATACTCCCAAAGGCTGAGCATCTCTGTGTTAGAGAACTCCAAAAGTTCACCATCTGCTGAGTAAAACAAAATTCTGCTCACCTCGATCCTAGATGGATCCCCCATTTTTAAGTTATGCCTCATGGTTCTGGACACCCCATCCATGTGGAAGCATTTTACCTGCATTTACCCTGTCTATTCCTATTAAATACTTTGTAAGGTTCCATGAGAGATTCTCTCATTCTTCAAAACTCTACAGATTAAGTTACCTAATCTCAGTTAGGACAGTCGGGCCATCCTGAGAGCAAATCTGGTGTACTCTTCTTGCACTTTGTCAATGGCAGTGATACACTCCTTTAGTTAAGGAGACCAAAACTACACACAAAACTCCAGGTGCAGTCTAACTAAGATCTTATACAATCGAAGAAGGATCATTGGACTTGAAGCATAAACTCTGCTTTTTCTCCACAGATGCTGCCATACTGATCAATTTATCCAATTTCTGTTTTTGTTTCAGAATCCCAGCATCTGCAGTTCTTTTTCTTATTTTATCCTATTCAATTAAAACAAGACTTCACTACTCCTGTACTCAAATCCTCTTGTAATTTAGGTTGACGTTCCATTAGCTTTTCTAATAGCATGCTGCATCTGCACGTTAGTCTTCAGTGGGTATTGACAAGGACACTTCGGTCAATTTGCTCATCTACCGTTTCCAACTTCTCACCATTTCAGAAATACTTTGCCCATGTATTTTTTTCAGATCAATGTGGACAACCCCTTGTTTTTCCACATTACATTCCATCTGCATGCTGTTGCTCAGTTATGAAGCTTTGTGCAGTTCCTCCTGAAAATCTTTTATGGTTTCCTCATAACATATTCCAACTTAGCTTTATATCACCTGCAGATTTGAAAAATTACATTGAATATATTACGTGACCAGGTAATAATATGAACAGGTGAGGTCCCCCGATCCTTGTAGTGCTCCAGTAGGCCAATACGAGAATGGCCCAATCATTCCTAAGCTGTGTTTTGTGTTTATTAGCCAATCCTTAAACTATTCCAATAGATTACCTCCTGGACCACATGTTTTAATTTTGATAATCAGCCTCCTGTGGGGATATTTATCAAAAATCTTCTGAAAATTCAATTTCTCAAATAATTCCAGTTGCAAATTTATGTTGACTATGCTCAATTAGATCATTTTTATCAAAATGCCCATTTATGATTTGATTCTGGCATTTTCCCTACTTCTGATGTAAGGGTGACAGGTATCATTTCCTGTTTCTTCACTTACTCCTTTCTTAAATAGTGAGGTGACATTATGAATGCAAGTCATAATTGCACAGAAGGTAGATATTTATGCCTTTGAGTGTATTGCAGCTTTGTATCCAATCCCTTACCTCCGTATCCCTTATTTCCTTCAAGCTCCAATTCTCTATTTCCCTTTAAAATCGTTGTTTCTGCTTCCATTGCCCTTGTCAGCTTTCACTTCCAAGTCATTACAACTCTGTTTTTTTAAAAAAAAATTTTTATGTTCCTCTAGTTTTTGTTCAGAGCCTTTCATCTATGTCCCCTAATGGTTCTTGTACGACCAGCTCATGGTAACAGCTTTCGTCTTTGGAGTTCTGAAGATGAGTCACATTGAGCTCAATGTTAGCTGTTTCGCTTTCTACAGATGCTGTCAGATCTGATTTTCTCAGCACTTTGTGTTTTAATAATTCCTTTCCTTTGTCTGCCATATCCAATTGTGCCATAATATTGTGCACCTGTATCAGCCCTCAAGTTCTGTTGCCCCAAAGAGAACAACATGCATTATGGTTTGTACAGTGCATCAACTTGAACTCATTCAAAACTCTGAGCATGTTTCTGACATGTGCCAAGTCTGGTTCACTCATAACAGCTATGTTGACCTACAATGACTTCCAATCTGGTAATACTTTGATCTTAATTTGCAGTCTTTGCTTTCATTTCCCTTCATGCACCCATTATCTCTTACTCCCTTTAGCCTTACAATCAGTGGTTCCTTGAATTATCTTTTGTGACTTATTCATTTAATTGTGTGGGCCCTTTGGATTTTTTGATCATGCAGGCACAATAACTTAAGAGAAATTTACACTTAACAGTGGAAATATCTGTTACAGCGCGGCCTTAAGAACTGTGCAGTCCTCCAATTTTGTCCCCTTCCAGGTCCCTTATTCTAATCGCTCCACCATTGATGGGTGGGTCCTTAGCATCCTCTAACTGCCTTACAACCTTTTTTTGTCTTTTCTTAGGCCATATCTTTGAACAAAGTGTTTGATCACCTATCCTAGTAGTTCAGTATTGATTACATATAGGAATGTTTTATTCCTATACACTGGTAAAGACGGAAAATAAATGAAAGTCATTGGTTGCTGCATTAAATTGTCATGTTTCTGCTCTGAAGTGAAACTCTTTGCATTCGCATTTTTTGGGAAATTAATATGATTTTATTAAGCAGAAATCATAAGTAGTAAAAATTGTGAAAATCGGTTTTTTAAGCAACCTTCAATCTTTCAACTTCAGGGTTATCATCACCATTTGAGACGAGTTAACAGCTTTTTGCTGTATTGCAGTATGAGCCAATCAGTTTGCAATGTCCATGGAGGCGACTAAAATCGTATTTTTATCCTGATCTTGTTAATTGCAGGAAGGATGGAAGCTGAATCAATCATTTGTGTATCAAGTGTTGAGAGACTGGGGGAGGTGGGTGTATGTGTAGAAAAGTTCAGAAAATTGATATGCAGCTAAAGAAGTCAATTAAGAAGAGACATGGACTGTTGGAGTATGGAAAGTGAGACCTAGAGGGAAAAAATTTGTAGTACTTGGGAACTGAATTACTGCACTTTGCTGAATCTCCACTTTGAAATGCACAAGTTGAGTCAGACCATGAGTATGTGCCATTAGCAAGTTTTACTTTTTTACCTTCATGTGTACGGGGGTTTGGTGAGACCTCATCTGTAGTAATATATCCATAGTATTTTGCTTTTGAGGTTCCTAGTTTTGCGAAATTGTCGCAGTGCTCTTCCTAAATATTTGCATATGAGTCTTGATTACGTTCTCTAATTTTATGCTTTTCAGCTTGTTCATGCTCAGCTTATTTATGTTGGGTACATCATCTGTATTGTGATCAACATCCATAAGAAATCTAACGCATGACAATAGCATAATACATTTTCACCATCACTTTTTACATGTGGTGTCCTTTAAAAATGCAAAATACCGTTCCCTGGGGTGGCATAGTGGCTCAGTGGTTAGCACTGCTGCCTCCCAGTGCCACGGACCCAGGTTCAACTCCAGCCTCAGGCGACTGTCTGTGTGGAGTTTGCAAATTCTCCCCGTTTCTGTGTAGGTTTCCTCTGGGTGCTTCCATTTCCTCCCATAGTCCAAATATGTTGGCAATCAAGCACACCAGCATGTGTGAGTGGGCAGTGCAGGAGACCCATGGTATTCGGCTCTCAAATAGATATACCATTTTTTCAGATGAGCCAATGGGCCAAGGAGGGGCAGATGGAGTGAGCTAAATATGAGGTGCTGCATTTTGCAAAGGCAAATCAGGGCAAGACTTCTACAGTTAATGGTGAGGTCCTGGGGAGTGTTGCTGAACAATGAGACCTTGGAGTGCACATTCTTAGTTCCTTGAAAGTGGAGTCAGAGGTAGATAGGATAGCGAAGAAGGCGTTGGTTAGTGCCTTGAGTATAGGAGTTGGGAGGTCATGTTGCAGCCGTACAGGACATTGGTTAGACCACTTTTGGAGTATTGCATGCAATTCTGGTCTCCCAGCGATAGGAAGGATGTTGTGAAACTTAGTAGCAGATGAGGCCATTTGACTCTTCAAGCCTTCTTCAGCATTTATTAAGACCATGGCTGATCTGGATGTAGCCTAAGCTCCACTTTTTTATTACATAGCCCTTTACTCCACTATCTGTCATTTGTGTAACTCATCCTTGAACAAATTTGAAGACTCTGTGTCGACTATCTTAGGGCGAAGAGAATTCCACAGACTAACGACCTCTTAAGAGAAAAAGAATTCTCCTAACCTCTGCCTTAAAGACAAACCACTTATTTTAATCTATGTTCCTTAGTTTTATTTCTCCCAACAAGAGTAAACACCCTTCGAATATCCAGCTGTCCACCGCCCTCCAAGTTTCATATATTTCTATAAAATTACTTCTCCTTCTTCTAAACTACAGTTTGTATTGGCCTAATTTCTTTTCCCTTTCTTGGTAAAATAAACCATTCGTCCCATGAATGAGTTGAGTAAATCTTCACTGAACTGCTTCTAAAGCAACTATTTTATTTCAAATAAGAAGACCAAATCTGTACACAGTACTCCAGAGCTGGTCTCACCAAGGACTGTTACAACTGCTGTAACACGCCCGTATTTTTAAAGAAGTGTTTTTATACAAAGTTTTGCAGCTGTCGCAGACCAGAAATAAAAGCACAACATTCTGGAGAAACCCTGTAGGTCTTGGCAGCATCTGTGTAGAGAGAAATAAAGTTAACAGCTTGAGTACAATATGACTTTAATTTGGAATGACTTCCACGCAGTGACTTAATATCTGGAGTGTTTCACTGAGTAGGATGTTGGAAAGAATATTCTGTCGTCATACAATAGACAGATGGTGTGAAAACTACAGATTGGAGGGTAAGTACGTAGGCTACATTTCTAAAAGATTCTGAGAGTCATCCCCTCCATCCCAGAGACAGTGAGCCATTTGAACTCAACAAAGATGTTTATGTTAGAATAAGTACTGGTAATTGCTGTAGATCTGTCTTATAATGTTCTCAAACTGCAAAGCTCTCCATGTTTAGACAATTTGCTTGAATGGTTTGGCTGACATAATGCAGCATGGCAGTTAAGCATAGCCTTCTCTAAGACTTTGTTTTCATGGCATATTGTTTTCTGACAAAATTAGTCGCAATTAGAATTTATCATGAGAGACAATAGAAAACATAGTAATTATAAAAGTAGTTTCAGCTAGATTAATGGAATTTTGGGGATCCATATAAATCCGGATAGATTTTGCATGAATGTAGTAATAGACCACGCATTAGAATTCATCTGTATGAAGTACATTAATTTCCACCCTAATAAAATATTAAATTTGGCAAGCAGGCTGAAAGTGTATCACATTTAGTCAAGGATTATTATACAGTTTGGATTGTTGGTTGTCTTCCATAAACTATTTAGATGAAGCCATAACAAACTTTAATTTTATATCTTGTGCAATATTAAAGAAATAGTGCAGATGTTAAAACTTATCACTGCACCATTATGAAGCTTTTCTTTATGAGCATGAATTTGTGTTTGTTATACTTGAACAGTTTGTGCAAGGCACAGCTCAGTTGGCTTGTCATCTTTGAAATATGCAATCATAACTCAAATGAATGCAATCAGGTGAAAATTAAGATATTTTCCAATTGTACATTCACCTGTACATTTATGGAAGATGGCTTGAGTGACTAAGGTTTAACTAACACGTTTTTGTAATATGCTGGTATATTGATGCACTTATGGCCGATTTATGGGCAAATTATCATTAGCTAAGAATAAAAATCCATTAATTTGCTTCAATGAAACGATGCGTAGCTGATTCCCAGATACACTCATTTTTGACTTTGTTCACTTACTGAATCTACTGCTTGATGAAGTGATAAACATATCTTTATAAGCATGTTGCTAATTTATGACATAAGGAAGATTAAGAAAGGTAGAAGGAAGAATGAGATCCAGCGAGTAGATTTTAGGCTACTCAGAATGAGGCAAGCAGTCAGTATCTTGTTAGGTCGTAATCTCAAGATAATGTCCTGTATCATCTGCTCATGAAGGGAGGAGGCCAATGTCAAGCAGAATGCCTCAGTTGGAAAGATGGTGTCGGAGGGATTACTTTGGATTCTTGGAATATTGGAGCCTGTGTTGGGGAAGATGGGTCTATACACACTGGCAAGTTGCACCTGTCAGAGTCAGAACTAATTTTTTATCGTGAGGTGGTTAACTGGTGTTGTTTGGTGGTCTTAAACCAACCAGGCAAGGAGGTGGAAATTGGGAGGGAATATCAGAGATACTCAAAAGATTTGGGAGAGATATATAACACATGAGTAAGTCGTAAGGTGTTAAGTCGAGTCTGACTAACTGTAAATGCCTGGAGTAATTTAAATAAACTGAGTTAACAGTGGATGCAGATGGACACACGGGATTATAATCCAGAAGGTGAACATTGAGACTGCCTCAAAAAAGAGCAAGACTGGATAATAAAATCAAACAAAGAACTGAGGATGCTGGAGATCTGACAAGGTAACAGAAATTGCTGGAGACATATAGCACATCTGGCAGTGTGTGTGGAAAGTAAAGGAGAGTTAACGTTTCGAGTATGATAACTGTTCATTTATGCTGAAACTGAAGTTGAGGATGTCTGGAGTTGGAGGTGAGTGTTGAGCAGATCAATAGAGGTGAAACCCAGAGAGAGAAAGAAGCTGCTGGAAGGAAAACCCTAGCCTGTCTAGTTTATGTTCATAGCTGAATTGTTCCAGCCTAGACAATATCCTGGTGGCTCTCCTCTGCACATTTCCTAGTGTGATCCCATCCTTCCTACAGTGTGGTGAGCAGATCTGTGCAAAGTTCTCTATGACCATCTGAATGCCATATTCCCATGAGCAACTCCATCCAGTCGACTACTGAATGTTATATGCTGCACTATCATAGCCTACTTGCTCTTGTATTCATTGCCTTAATTAATAAAGACAAGTGTTTCATGTGCCTTCTGCACAACCTTAGCTACCTGCCCTGCTGCTTCCAAAGACCTATGGATGTGCACACTAGTGTCCCTCTGATCCTCTGCACTTCTAAGGGACTTCATTCAACATGTACTTCCTTGCCTTGTTAGTCCTCTTAAAATACATCACCTCACACTTTTTAGAATTGAATTCCATTTACTACTGTTCAGTCCGTCTGACCAGCTAATCATCTTCGTTCTGTAATCTAAGACTTTCCTCCTTTCTGGTTACTACACCTCCAATTTTTGTATTACCTGCAAACTTAATGTTTCTACCCTCATGTTCATGTTTAATTGTTTAATGTATACAAACAAACAGGAAGGGATCCAGAACTGAACCCTACAATACACTACTTGACACAATTACAGGAACACCCTTCAATTATCTCCCTTGATACCTGTCCCAAAGCAAATTTTGGATCCAATTTGCCAAATTGCCCTTGATCCCATCTGTAACGAGTCTGCTATGTCAGACCTTGACGAATGTTGTAACCAAGAATGTTGCTTGCCATTCATCAGTCCAAGCCTGGCTATTGTCCAGATTTTGTTGCATTTGTGCATGGGCTGCTTCAGTATCTGAGGATACTACAGAACATTGTGCAATCATCAGCGAACACCCTCTCTTCTGACCTTTATGATTTATAGAAGGTCATTGATGTTGTGCTGAAAACTGTTGTGCTTAGGACACAACCCCTAGGAACTCCTGAAAAGATGTCCTGGAGCCAAGAAGACTAATCTGCAATGACCACAACCAGCTTCCTTGTTGCCAGATATAACTTCTCCAAGTGGAGAGTTTGCCTTGGATCCCATTGATTCCAGTTTTGCTACGGCTCCTTGACACCACATTCAGTAGAATACCTTGACGTCAAGGGCTATCACTATTTCCTCAGCTCTGGAATTCAGCGCTTTTATCCATGTTTGAACTGAGGCTGGAGCTGAGTGGTGCTGGTGGAACCCAAACTGGGTGTCATTGAGGGGGCTATTGAGTGTTACAGGTTATTGTTGAGCAGCTGCTGCTTGATAGCGCTTTGACACCTTCCATGACTTTACTGATGATCGAGAGTAGACTGATGGGGTGGTAATTGGCAGGGTTGGATTTGTTGTACTTTTTGTGCATAAGACATATCTGAGCACTTTTCTACAATGTAGGGTAGGGGCGACTGCTGTAACTGTGTTGGAAGAGTCCATGATATCACTCTTTGTTTTACGCGGGTCCTTTGGTCCTGGGCTTCAGTTTATGCAATTAAAAAGACTTTGTCTTACTCTAGATTTTATGTCTCCTTCCTGACTGTGCAAAACTCGTTGATCTTTTCTTTGAGGAAAAACCTGAATGTAATCTCAGAGATCTCAGCACCTTCTGTGCCGTACTGTTTGGTTTATACAGCATTTGCTGTGATATAATTAAAATGCTCCAGTGTGGACATCTAATTATCTTTGTGATGCCTATAGACATCTTGCCTACTAAGTTATTGGACCCTAATGTTGCTGGGGGAAAAAAAAGGTAATAAGCTGCAAATCAGCTTATCACTTCTTATAATGCAGTACTACCAGCTGAGTTGTGAATAGACTTAAGTTGCTGAGCATTTGTTGTAGTCTTGATGAAGGGTGTAAACCGAATGTCCACTTCCTTGCTGCTCAGATACTGTCTGACCTGCTGTGTTCCTCCAGCTCCACACAGTATTGACTTTGTTATAATTTGTTAGTTTGTGACAACAGTATTTTACCTGTACATATCTATGGGTTTCACAGAGTTGGTGCACTTTAAGATTAATTATGAAATAAACTCACCACAGAAAACTAAGTCCCTCAATTACAGTGCACAAGCGGAATTGACTTCATCGAACAAGAGTCAGTGCTTGTTTCACTGATACACCATTAGCACCTTTGTAGTCGCCTATATGGCAACCAAGACTGCTAGCCTCCGTGTCAGCATGGTGTGGTGTGTAGCTGGGTGTGTAGCAACCAGCAATCTTCTACCAAGCAAGCTGGAGTCAGAGACATATTATTTGATTGGAATACATGATGTGGAGGTGCTGGTGTTGGACTGGGGTGGACAAGGTCAGAAATTACACGACACCAGGTTAAAGTCCAACAGGTTTATTTGAAAACACAGCTTTCAGAGCCTCGTTCCATCTTCAGGTGACTAACATCTGAAGAAGGAGCGAGGCTGTGAAAGATTGTGTTTTCAAATAAACCTTTTGGACTATAACCTGGTGCTGTGTGATTTCTGACCTTGTTTGGAATACCTGGAGAAGCAAAGGTACATGGAATATAAGCTTTAAGGGAATGCTAGGTGATTAGTTAACTTTTGTATGGAATGATTTAATTGACAAATTTGGATTGAGTATGTATTTTATTTTGGCTTTTGATTTTGCGTTGTTTGTAAGAGAAAGTCACCTATTGCCTTGACAGTAACTGGCAATGGAGTCTTTTTCTAGCACCCTCGCTGTTAATGCAGTAAGTGATAGAATTCAGTGGTGACCTCCTTCATGAATTGTAGATATCTCAGACATTGATCGTTGCTGAAGTTAAGGTAGAAGAACTCCAAGGCAGACACAACCTCATCCAGAGACCACAATTCCTCATTATTCTGCTCTAAACAGATACTGTTTTTTCACCCATCATCATCACTTCCAAGAGGAATGCTAATGTCTGGGAGCAACCAGTTTCTGCAGAAGTAGTTAGGTGGGTAAAAGCATACATGTCCTGGACCAGGCAACTTGTAGAGTAAAACTTAAACAATTGTAGAAAGCTTCCAAAATATGTAGAATTGCTGTAACCAGTGGAACTAAACCAACAGCTAACCTGTAATGACTTGATTATTTTAAATAGTGCTATTTTGGGAACAGTTGGTGAGGGTTTATTATGCTGCAATATTGTGTTCTGTTTAAGATGTAGGTTGAAGATGGAGATCCAACATGGCAGCACTGACATTGTAGCACAAAATGCCTTGTTTTTTTTTCTGTGTGCTTCAGGTGGATTTTAAGTGTGCATGCACTAACACCTTAAGAAGTATGGCATTCCCTTTACTTGGTGGCTGAATTCTGCATGCTTGTTGTGAGGATTTCCTGTTGTAATGTTAAATGTATAATTTTGTACATTTTGAGTTATTCGTCATTTTATCTTTTTTATAGGTAGACAAGTCAACCCAGAGAGCACGTGCAGTGAAAAGCTGGAGAAGACTATTATCCTTTTCACTAAAGTGGTAAGCAACTATCGTTTCTTTAAAATCACATTGTTTGGACATGGTGTGAAACACTTCTGTGGCAGTTGGAACTTGAACCTGGACTCTGCAATAGTTCTTTTTAAAGAAAGTTCATCAGTCTTATACTTGACAGTAATTATATTTGAAAACAGCAGAAGATTGAGCAGTAATGAGTTGTAATAAGCATTTCACACCTATCCAAATGTGAACACATCAGAAGTAATTTCCCAAGTTTTTTTTAAGTAATGAAAATATAAAGCTGAATTTTTGTAGGTGAATACACTCTTGACCTCCACTTGACTAAGTGGAAAAAACCTGCAGAATGCTGCAGTATAGAAGATTTGATAGTCCTCATGCAGAAGTCACAGAAAGGACCCTCACTAGCTTTTACAGATGCACCATAGAAAGCATACTATCCGGGTGTATAAAGACCAGGTACAGCAACTGCGCTGTCCAGGACGGTAAGAAACTACAGAAAGTTGTGTGCACAGCCCAGACCATCACTGAAGCCACCTACCATCCATGGACTCCATTTACAATTCTCTTTGCCACAAAAATGCCTTCAACATCATCAAAGACCTTTCTCAGCTTTGTAATGCTCTCCGACAACACCCTCCGTCGGGCAGAAGATACAGAAGCTTGAACACATGCACCAATGGGTACAAGAACAGCTTCTTCCCTGCTTATCGTCACACTGAAAAATGGACGCTATAACTTCAAATAATGTTGATCTTGTTAATGTTGATCTTACTTCGCACACCTCATGTGCAGTGTAATCTGTATGCCTCACTTAGTCTAAGCACCCTTGCTTACTATGGTCTGCTTGTATTGCTTGCAGACAAAGCTTTTCACTGTACGTGGGTACACGTGACCGCAATAAATCAAATTAAATCAAGTTGGAATCCAAGTTCCGCAGGTAATAGAAAAAGTAAATGGATTGATGGCCTTTATTTAATAGGGAGCAGGGAATAAAAGTAGGCAAGTCTTTGCTGAAACTATCCAAGGCAATAGTCAGAAAACTGGAATACTGTCAGCAGTTTTGGACTCCTTATCTAAGGAAAGGTATAGTGGCACTAGAGATACTCCAGAGAAGGTTTAATAAGTTGATCCAGAGGAGGATGAGGAAGGTTCTTATGAAGTTGACTAGGTTGGACTTGTATGACTTGGAGTTTAGAAGAATGAGAGGAGACTGTATTCAAATATACAGGCTTCTTGGGGATTGTTGGGGTAGATGCAGAAAGGTTCTGCCCCCTTCTGAGACTGTCTCTGACCAGAGGGCCTTATCTCAGAGTAAGAAATTGCACATTTCAGACAGAGGTGAGTTTTGTTTTTGCTGTCAGACGTGTAAATCGATGACAAAGAGGTCAAGAAAATTTTTCCCTCATGTTGGTTCCCTGGCCACTTGCCAATGACCTAATCCACCAGCAATGTTCTTTAAAATGTGGCCAGTTCTGTCAGTAGTGATGTTGTGGAGCTGTTGTTGGGATGGATAATTCATTCCCTAACTGAGAACATCTCCTGGTTCCTTGCCATCTTAATGCTTTCTCTGGGTGGTGTTCAACATAGAGGAATACTGGCTCATTAGCAGAGGATAGGCGGTAAACATAATTACATGTTTCCCCATCTGCTGTGGAATTTCATAAGGTCTGGCGTTAACATTGTGGACTCCGTGAGGAATGTCATCACAGCTGCATACCACTGTGCTATCACCACTTTTGGGTGTGATGTGATGGTGGGACAAAGCAGATCCAAAGATGATGATGATGGTATCTGAGGCATTCTTGTGGAATCATACCTTACATACCTTGTCAGACAATTGCTTCAGTGGTCTGCGAGACAACACTCCTAATTTTGGCATAAATCCTTAGGTGTCAGGAGGACTTTGTCAGCATTAGGGCTGTGTTTTCCATTGTTATTTTTGATTGCTTTGATGTCAGAGGTTCCTTCCTTGTTTCACTTAGTAGTGGTTTGGTACAAATTGAGACCATTTCAGGAGGAGTTAAGAGTGAACCACGTTGTTGTTCGTCTGGTGATACATGTAGGCCAGAGCAGGAAAATATAGAGAATTACTTTCCCAACTGATATTAGTGAACCACTTTTTTTATAACAATAGACTGTTTTTACATCACCTTTATGGATATCTTTAATCCCAGATTATATTGAATTTGCATTTCAGACCCCTGTGCACAGAAAATTAGACTCTCATCTTGATTGTTTGTTCACTTGCATTACCACTCTATCACTGCCCCACTCTTATCTGGACAGGATGAATATAAATATGCTGTGAAGAAGCATGCATGATAGACTGAATGGTCTCCTCTCAGTTCATGTTTTAGTTTTTTTTCACCATTTTAAATAACATGACACTCCAGGTAAGTCAGGGCTTCTTTAGAAGAAATATGATTCTTGATCACAGTTCAAATATTAAAAGACATGCAGAAAGGTTTCCTCACCTGACATATTTACTGCACTGAAATTTTTAAAAATAATTTGTCCAAAAAGTTTAATGTTTTTATTAACCGCACTGGACAGCAATTAAATGTGCTGTGTTTTTCAGCAACTAAAAATTTTACATATCTGTCTTTGTTGATTGCAGCTTTTGGACTTTTTGGATTATCATCCATTTTCATTCATCTCGTTGATTCAGAGATCATTGGAGTTTGCTGTTAGCTACATATTTACAGGTGCTGGCGAGGGTGTGGTTTTTGAGCGGTTCATCGTGCAGTGCATGAACCTCATTAAAATGATTGTCAAAAATGATGCTTACAAACCGGCAAAGAACACTGAAGGTACAATTACTTCATATTATTTTATTTCCTTAATGCATAAAAATCTTATTGCTGTTGTCAATTTGATTGCAATAGATTGCATTTTTAGTTCATTATTTTATTGAAAATAATTTGCAGCTGAATGCACAAGTTTGTATTATGTTCACTTCTGTTTTCTCGAATTTAATCAATGGTTTTTGTCATTGGTACAGAATTTGCTTTGCAATCTATTTGAAAGAAATTATTTCAAAGTTTAAAGTGTTGTCTGAAGCACATGCAGTATAAATCATGGAATCAATTTTAGAGGAAGATACTTTGTAAATTAAACTAATCATCTTCTTTGAAGGCAGTTCCTTTATAACCACCTAGGATAATATGAACGTCTCGCCTTTTCTGAGGGAAGTATTTTGAAGCCTTTCTCTTAAAATACACCAAATTAATTTAATTGAACATACCAGAGGCAAGTAGATCCTTTTATTTGTGGCCTGCATTTTTCATAATGCATTAAGTTATTATATCTAGTTAAAGTCAATATTTCAAAGAGCTTCAACAGGCCACCCTTCCAGAGAGAAGTGCCTGAGGTATTCAGTTTTTCTTGATACTTACAGTTTCTCAATTCTTCTTGTTTCTCATATGCATCTTTCCCAGTGCTCCTCTATCTTTTTCATAATATGTAGACTAGAATTGCATGTAATCTGGGTTATTTTCAGGTGCAGTGTAACATAAATTCTCTGCAAAGATGATAGTATTTCACTCCTTTTCTATCCTATCCCTCCAGAAACTAACCTGAGTGTTTGGCGTGCTTTTCATGGCCTTATTAAATTGTATTGTTTGTGCATCCACACTCTACATTCCATTGCTTCCAACCTGTTTGGGTACTTACTATTCAAATTATATATGATGCATTTTTCTTCTCACAAAAGTGCCTGACCTAAATTAGTTATTTTGAAGTTGTTTTCCTAACTAAAAGACAATTTAAAAACTTTTCTTTTTCGTTCATGGAAAGAGAGCATCGTTAGCTACGATAGCACTTACTGCCAATCCCTAGTTGCGCTGCGCGAGGTAATAGTGTACTACTACCTTGAAACACTGCAGTTTGTACAGTGTGGGGACACCTACAATGCTGTTGGGAATACAGTTTCAGAATTTTGATCCAGCAACAATGAAGGCACACAATATTGTTCCAAGTCAAGGTGGTGTGTAGCTTTGGAAGGTAACTTGCAGGTGGTGGTCCTTCCATGCATCTGCTGCCCTTAACCTTCCAGATTATAGAGGTTATGGGTTAGAAGGTGCTTTTGAAGGAAGCTTGGTCAAGTGCTGCAATGCATCTAGGAACTGATGCCCATTGTCCACACTACGTTGGTGGTGGAGGAAATGAATGTTCAATGTGATCGACTAGGTGTCATTCAAGTGAGCTGCTTTATCTGAGATGTGACAAGTTTCTTGAGTGTTGCTGAAGCTGTATTCATCTAGGAAAGTGGTGAAAATTCCATCACATGGATGGTCATAGGAAAGGTAGGAAATTAGTTACTCGCTGCAGAATTCCTAGCATCTGACTTGGTGTTGTGGTCTCTCCAATTCTATGGATAGTCCAGTTCACTTTCTGATTAATGAAACTGCTAGAATACTGATGGTGGAGGATTCAGCAAAGTTAATGCTATTATATGTCATTGGGCAATGATTAGATTTCTATTTTTGGAGATAACATTTGCACCACACAAGTGCCTAAAATGACTATTTGCCACTTTTCAAGTCTAAATAGTGTTAAGCTCTTGTTGCATATGGGCCTGTAAAGCTTCCCTATCTGAGGAAGAGTACCTTGTTCAATCATCAGTAAACCACTTACGACCTCATGATGGAAAAGTCATTGATGCAGCAGCTGAAGATGATCGGATGTAAGCACTACTCTGAGGAAGCTCTGCAGTGATGTCCTTGGACTAAGACAGTTGACCTTTAACAGCCACAGCTACCTTCCTTTGTACTAGGTATGACTCTAACCAGTTGAGAGTTTTTTCCCTAATTTCCATTGACCTCCAGTTTTGTTAGGGCTCCTTGATTCCATACTGCATCAAATGCTGCCTTTAGAAATCAACTGCTTACTGATTTGTTGTTCAGACCCTCTTGCCAACAAGATGGGGGCTGTTCTCCTCTAGAAATATCCCTTTGTTTTAAAGAGATTCAACCAAATTTCTTAACATTAGATGTAGATTGCATTTCTTAATTTCTCAATACTCAGTTACCTAAATAGTCTCCGTTATTATGGAATTATATTTTTCTTTAATTCTTGCTTAATTACAAGCTTTGGGCTGACTGTTTATCAGTCTGCCTCTTACAGATATCAGTTGCTGTGAGTTTGTAGAGAACTTCCTGTATTTTAATTTATAAGTTTCTTTGTTCCATCTGTTACCTTAGCTTTTAGAATAAGGTAAACCTATCATTGTCCTAACTTATGATTTCGCTCAAATGCTGACACAGGCAACCGTTTTGTGCTACCTCTTGCCATGGGCTGCCCCAACAGAGGAAATGCTACAGGCTTGACTTTTGCACTGATGTGCTGGGCTCCCCCATCACTGAGGTTGGAAATATTTGAGAACCCTTCTCCTGTTGATCTTTGTCCATCTGGATTCATGGATGGCTGTATCAGGATTGCAGAGCCTTGAACTGATACATTTGTTGTTCTCCTCGAATCTTTACAGCATGGAAACAGGCCATTTGGCCCAACAAGTCCGCATCAACTCTCCGAAGAGCAGCGCACCCCCACTGCCCAGTTCGTATAATCCTGCATTTCTCATGGCTAATCCATCTATACTTACTCATCCCTGGACACTGTAGGCAACTTAGCTTGGCCTGCACATCTTTGGACTATGGGAGGAAACTGGAGCACCCAGAGGAAACACACGCAGACACGGCGAGAATGTGCAAATGCTGCTCAGACAGTTGTCCAAGGCTGGAATTGAATCCGGGTCCCCGGCGCTGTGAGACAGCAGTGCTAACCACTGAGTAACCATGCTGCCCCCTGTTTTGGCAGCTTTGACTATTGCACATTACTTTGGATATTTAATATGTACATTGTCCTGTGTTATAGCTTCACCAAGTTGGCACCTCGTTTTCAGTTCTTCATTGGTGCTTCGTCTGCCATGCTTTCTTACTGTCCCCATTAAACCAGGATTGGTACCTAGCTTGATAGCTAGTGGTGGTATGTGGGGTTTGCAGAACAACAGGATTACATATTGTGATTGAATACGGTTCTGTTGCTTTGCATGGATCACTTCTTCTGATGACCCACAGCACCTTCTGATTTCCAGCTTTAAGCTATCATTCTCATTTTTCACAGTGGTCATGCTGCACAAGACAGTGGGCTGTATCCGCAGTGTGATGATGGGACTTTCCACAAGAATTGTGTGATGGTTACATGTCTCACTTGGTTTCTGCCAGTGCCACCATAGACAGATGTATCTGTGACAGATGGTTTGAGGATGAAAACAAGCATGTTTTTGCCTCTTGTTTGTTTGATCACTGGCATTACACTGCATTGGAAGTAGTCCATAAAATGTTCACCTGGTTGTTGATGGGTATGGAGGAACTGTCTTATAAGGAGAAACTCAGAAGGTTGGGCCAGCATTTGTTGAAATATAGAAGAATTAGAGGCGACCTTATTGAAACATGTTTCCCCGTGTGGGAGAGTCTCAGGTGAGAGGGTGTAGTCTTTGAATAATGGGTTGCCCACTTAAAACAGAGTTAGAGGAATGTCATCTTTCAGAAGGTAGTGAATCTGTGGAATTCTTTAATGTAGAGGCTGGATCATAAAATATACCTAAGGCTGAGATTTTTATTCAGTAAGTGAATTGAGGGGTATAGAGAAAAGGAAGAAATTGGAGTTGAGGATTATCCAATCAGCTACGATCTCATTGAATGGCGGATCTGAATCAATGAACTAAATGGCCTACTTTTGGACATACATGTTATGGTTTTATGATCTTTATTAATATATGTTGAAAGTACATTTTGCACTGCCTGTTTTACTTCTGGTTATCTTGATGTCTGTTCAAAAATAAAACCCCCTCAAACTATTATCAACATCTTACTCCATTCTGTAATTAGCCCTCCTTTATTTTCAGGCCTTTCCTCTTCTTTCCCTGGCCATCAATCATATTATTTGTTTGGGGCATTCTTTTTAAGACAATCTACTGCACTCTCCTCTGCCTCCAAACAGCTTCATGCTGTTCTGTTTTGTTGTTGGAAGTTAGTTTTAATAATAATGATTTTACATTGTTATTAGATATTCAGGAGAAGAATTTTTTAATGCAGTTTGAACATCCTCTATTGCAGAGGCTAATTTGTTTGGTTGCAGTAGTGTCCCAAATTCTCATAAGTCTTGCACAAGGTACATTACTATGTCCTTCAGCGTTCTCACTAACAAAATTCTGTTCAATGGAAATCCATGAGTTGCAGGTAAACTGTATTTGCACTGGATTAATTATGAGGTCATAAGTGGTGGTATTTTTGATGATTACACAATGTTCAGCAGCATCCTGGGATTCCCTTCCCAACAGCATCTGGTGCATGTACACTTCTACCTTCTCAAGAATATTTAAGGACTGTCAAATATGTTGAGCCATTTGGTGATATTGAAATCCCATGAACAAATAAAAAGATCAGAGATCTTAAAGAATTGCTGATGCTGGTGGACAAAGGATACTTATGGGGAAAAATGCTCTGAAGTGCATTGTTTTCTATCATTTGCGTTTGCTTTCAGAGGATCTATCTAAATTGATAGGATAGCACCTGTCCATCTGTATTTCATGAGATGGAAAATGCAGGACCAGTTGAAAGATATACTTATCCTAAATGTAAAACTAATTTTTCTCTTTGCACCTATCACTGAATAATTGATAAACTGTGGTTCAGGGAGTGCATGCATCAATGCTTTGTGAAAGGCCTGTAAGGATAGCAGAGACCCCTCATCCCAAGGAATTATTTTTAAAAATAGTGTTTGTTATTACAATTGTGGAACCAGCATACGTGAATTTCTGTTAGACTGTTTTCTTTCAACTGAATCATACTTCCTCAACTGAGATCCTGAAATGCTTTTGTTTGTTACTCCTTTGCTAATTTGTATTCGTCAACAATGAAGTTGAAAACCCACCTGATTCCATTCCTTTAAATGTTTCATATGTCTGCTAACATGTTGAAAATTGAGTATCTTCTGGTTTTATGACATCTGTGTCGAAATACCTCTAGTAAAAGAGAGACTAAAAACTGGCCATGTGAAAATACAATGGCACAATACATGTTTGACAGCATGGCTCAAATAGAAAATTGGTTATAGTTCTAATGTTTTGGAACTGATTAGCAATTTCTTTTTTATTTCAGAAAGCAAACCTGAAACTTTGGAAGCACATAAGATCAAATTATGCTTCTTCAGCTATTCAACTTTAACTGAAATCTGTAGAAGACTGGTATCTCATTATTTCCTCCTGACTCCAGAGGAATTGTCTATGTGGGAGGAAGATCCTGAGGGCTTTGGTGAGATTTCAGTTGAAAAGAAATTTGCTTTAAATGTACATGTTTTTCTTACATATAATTCATTCGAAATTTCTGCTGAGGTAACATTTTGCATCTCAAGCAGCACTTCTCATATTCAATTTAAAGTTAGTGTTTTTTTTATGGTTCTTAAGTTATCCAGGACCATAACACAAATGTATATCTTGTATATTTCAGAATTAAACTTATGCTGATTTTAGTGTGATTAGAGGATTTTTTCATTTATTCAAACCATCACTAATTAGTGTTTACAGTTCAATGCTGAAGTACAGTGAAGTATATTGAACAAATAATTTATGTAAGATAAAAGTTTCTCAGTATTTAGCTCAAGGTTCATGTATTTCAGTTTTTAAAAATATTTTAGTGATTAGATTTTAACAGTGAAAAGTAAGATAAATGTAATTGTGACACCATGAGGTGTAATGCACCTAAAAGGTTGAGGTCCTGTTTTTTCAAGAGATTACCTATGTTTGCCTGTTTGAGACTCCATGGATTTGGTCTCTAGAAGCCAAACCATTTAGGACAAAATGAGGAACTACTGCTTCGTTCTGTGGATGGTGAATCTTTGAAATTTTCTACCCCAGAGATCTGTGGAAGTGTGGTTATTAACTAAGTTTGGTGTAGAGATTGATATATTTCCAGTCACTAATGATATCAAGGGACATGACAATAGTGTGGGATTATATCAGATGATCAACCGTGATCGAGAAGCACGAAACAGTATTGAGGGTCTCAATGGCATGTTAGCATAGGTGGCTAGGTCAGCATTTATCTGTTGGAGAAGATAATGGTGGGCTGCCACCTTGAAATGTTGCAGTCCTGGTAGTGTAAAGACACCACAGTACTTTTAGGAAGGGTGTTCTAGCATTTTGACCTAGTGACAATGATGAAACATTGATGGAGTTCCAAGCCAAGATGATGTATGACATGAAAGGGAACCTGAAGATGATGATGAGGAAATCACATTTCTAATTTTGATTTAACCAAGAATCTTTGTTTAGTTCCTAAAGTTACAGAATAATGGGTGGAGAGATATTTTATCTTGCTTATGAAGGTTGCTACAGAATTGAAGTGGGCAAAGATCTCAAGGACTCTTATTCTGCAAAGCGTTCTAATGAGTAAGGCTATGGATGTTTACTCCAGTCCTTCGGAAGAACAGTCTTATGTTTGTGCTTTCATATTGGGTAATAATTTGACCAGAACAAATGGTAACAAAACAATGACTATATTGTAACAGTTGCTTGTTCATGCTGATTTTGCCACACTCCCCAAAATGACTGTGTCGAAATTAGAAAAGCTTAATGTTTAGCATTAGTAATTGAATGAAGAACTGATCACTGTGAAGAAGTAACTTTTATATTTGAAAACTGAAAAGTGGTGAGAACACTTGAGTGTCAGTCACAGGAAATAAGTCTTGAATGAGGACTTGAAATGTTGAAATAATAAACTTGTAACAATTTCCATAAAGGTAGATCTACAATTAAAACTTGAGGAATTGCAAGTATCAGAAGTCTCTAAGAATCATGAAAAACACCTGGAACATACAAAGGAGTTCCTCCTAAATCGGAACAGTTGATTGAATGCACAGCAAAAACAACAAGACTGATCTATTGAAACTTTCTTGTGGAAAAAGCAATAAATGTTTTGAAATCCAGTGAATCTGGAGAATAAAAAGGGGAATAAAAAGAAGGAGGGTCCTGACCCGAAACATCAGCTTTCCTGCTCCTCTGATACTGCCTGGCCTGCTGTGTTCCACCAGCTCCACACTGTGTTATCTCTGATTCTAGCATCGGCAGTTCTTACTATCTCTGAATAAAAAGGAGTTGTGTGATATGGAAGAACAGATTAGGACTGTAAAAGTAACAAGTGGCTAGACAAACAGTTGCTCAAAACCTCAATAGGATATGGTTTAAGATTTATGTGGAAGACAAAGTGTTGGGAAGGAAAATAAAAGTCAAGAATAAGGGACCCATTGATCTCATGCAGAAAGAATTAAATACGGTCTGTCTGTAACGGTATCAGGGGAAAACGACAGATCATATTTGACAAGAATGTAATATACTTAAGTAAACATAAAAAGCACCTCAGTGTCATTTTTGGAATAGCGGGTTTTGATCAGAGGTTATTGCACTGTGTTGTGACCAGCTGTAAAGCCCAGCCATGAGCAGGTTAACTCTCTCCTTACACAATGGGTACTTGTATAGATGATGTACTAATTAGACCTCAGTTGAGGTAAGAGCTGTATGTAAAAAAGCTATTAAAACATTTAATGACCATTTCACACGTAGAAACAAAAAGCACTAATATTGAATGTGTGAAATTCGATGGCTGCAACCAGTGACTGAGAGAGGTTCTACTTGATGGAAAACTGTGAATCTGCAAGTTTTAAGGAATAATTAGTTTGAGACCAAATTTTTTTTTGCATGTTTCGATGAAAAATTGTCAGATTTCTCAAGGTCAGAGATGACTTTGATATTGTTGTGGACCATTCATTTGACTAGGCATGTCAAAGTTAGAACAGTACAGTAATTTGAGTTGACAGGGAGATTGATTTGCAAAAAGTGATCAACTCTTTGTAGTTTGGTAAACTCTGGACTAAAAACGTAGCTGCACAGAAACTGGGACGTGCTAAGTGGGTGTGGTAGCTGCTGTAACTTAGTGTTATCTGTATGGTGGCCCTAAGCAGCATTGACCCAAAGATTGTCCTGCGATAACTATGGAGAGCCATTTTTGTGAAAAAAGGTGTGTTGTTTTAAAGTAGTATTTTGTAGCAAGAAATATAACCAAAAATAAAAATCCACAAAGGTTATCAAAATCCACGAAATTGGAGATTTTCATGATCTGGAAATGTTGTTCTTGAGTGAGATTAAAGGATCAAATGGAAATTGTTAGAGTGAATAAATTTCAGTCAGTGGACATCAAATGTGTTTTCAGATAGATAATAGAGTTGGAGTTTCTGTTCTTTTCAAAACTGGACTGTGATTGGAACAAGATCATCATTAGCCATTGCGTGCAAAACTCCATGGGATAGGAAGCAAGCAACTTAGTTATGGGATACATGACTGCCTTGCTTCAATGTAAAGAGCAGAAAGTCACAGAATCCTTGTGTGTAATCCAGAACCAGGATTATTCATTTTGAAACAGAAAAGCTTATACAATTTACAGCTTCTATACATAAAATGGGATAATTGTAAATAAATACAAGCCTCAATGTTTTGGAGCTGAATTTTCACAATAATGCAGAAGATATGGGAAGCTAAAAATAACTTATTACCCTACATCTTGAAGCAAATCCTGTATTTATGCCAAGGAAAGTCCCTTGTCCACTTTTGAAGAAATCAAAGCAAGAAGTAGACTCAATGTGTTACAATGAGGAGTTATCTCGCATATAACAAAACCTGGAAGGTGGTGTTCAGGTATGGTTATGGTAAGTTAGAATAGTTCCATTTGGCAACTACCTTCAGATGAGGAATCAAAATTATTTACAAGTTTTATTTGACAATTTGGGAAATATTATTTTAACCGCTTACATTTCAGTATTAAAACAGTGCCAGGCATCTTTCAGTGCATGAAAAGTGTTCTAGAAAGATTGGTCTTACCTATCTCATCTGTTGTTTCGATTCTTTTCCCAGCAGTAACCTTCTCAGGCACTCAATCCCACTCTATCTTAACTCTTTGATTTCTAACCTAACTGATTCTCTTAAGTTCTAATGGCCTAGTGACTTCTTTCTAGTTCTACTGCCTTCAACCTTCTTTGATAGCTTGAAAGATTATACACAATCTCTCTTTCACAACTTGGACTGCTGAAACAGCTTCAAGACTTCACAAACCACTTTACCTTTTGTTGAAGAGAAGCTGTTCTGCTGCACTGAAAAATATGTTTCTTCTTTATTGCACTCAAACCACTAGTGCCCACTGGTCTATATTCCTATATATCATAAACATTCAAGATTATAAACACTTCTTTGGTCAACACAGCAGGTATTCTGTTGGGTACTTGAGGCAAATCTACTTAGACATGGTCTGTTTAGTTCATTGTTCCAAATGAGATAATGATTAAAACAAAAATGCTTTCACTGAACTGAAACCATCATCTATTTTACCCTTCTTTAAAATCCACATTCTTTAAAGATTATAAGACTTTATAGTAATATCGTAACACCTCTGAAGCTATCTGTGTATTGTTGCCAGAAACTTTGCCACGATTGGATTTCTCACATATTAATTTCAGTTTTTGTTAACAAAAAAAAAAGGAATTTACTGAATCATATGGGTTTATGCACGTGACCAACTTGCTTTGATTCCCAAAAATTGATGATGAGGTCAACAGTGGGGTATGGATGAAAGAAGATTCATGAACAACATTGCTAAATTATTGTTCTGTCTTCTCCACAATGGTCTGGCTCCATATAAGCTTTTAATAGGAAGAGGCTGTAGACTGTTCAGCATACGCTAATGCCACACCAAACAGCAACAAATATTGACAAAGTGAGGGGGGAGAAGGATGAGTACTGTTCAGATCAAATGCAGAATTATAATAATGTCACAGACTATGCCTGACCTGCAAATTAGAGAATGTCTAGATTGACAATCAGAATCGTCAATGCTAGGCTCTTGAGTAAACACTACACCATAATGCTTTCCTATGAGGACAGAAAAATGGAATTGTGTGGAAAAAAAACGGAATGCACTAGTTACTACAAGGATGCAACCAGCTGAAGAGTTGACCAGTTCTTCAAGAGGTCCGGAAGATGTTTTGTATAGTCAATTGGTATAACCTAATGATCCTGAGCAACAGAACTAAGAGAGCTCGAATTCTTAATCACCAAGAGAGCTGAGAACAATGTTCCCTTTAAGTTTGGTTGTTACTTCATGGATTTCAGAATTTCAGAAATGTGGTACATTTAAACAAGATAGTGGGTGTATGGGGTGTCTCAGCGACCACACATCTTGCAGGGAGCATTAGCCTTGAAGACCAGCAACTAGATTGATATAATGGGAATGAGGAGGAAGCCTCTACACTGGTTGGAGTCATGCACAAAAGAGAATGGCTGTGGCTGTTTGAGATTAGTTTTCTCAGTTCCAGGACATCTCAGTAAGAGTTCCTCAGGGTAGTGTCCCAGGCTCAATTATCTTCAGCTACTTCATCAATGACATTCCCTCCATCAATAATCTTCCTTCCATCAATAATCTCTCCATCATTAGGTCAGAAGTGGGCATGTTTTTTTAATGATTGTACAGTGTTCAGCACCATTCACAAGTCTTCAGTTTCTGAGGTAGTCTGTGTCCATATGCAGCAGGACCTGGCAACTACCCAGGTTTGGGCTGACAAGTGATAATTAACATTTCTGCCATGCACAATGCTAGTCAGTGATCATCAACAAGAGAGAAACTGACCACTGCCCCATGACATTCAACGGCATTGCTATTAACAAATCCTCAACTATCATTGACCAGAAACTGAACTGGCTGGCCATAATCAATATTATGACTGTAAGAGCAGTTTATGAATGAGGAATCCTGAAGCAAATAACTCTCCTCCTGACTCCCCAAAACTTGTTCATGATATGAAAGGCCCAAATCAGGAGTGTGATGGAATGCACATCACTTGCCTGGATGAATGCAGTTCCAACAACACTCATGAACTTGTACGCTTTTTCTCATCCTCAGTACCTATCTTGACAGTCCACCGTGTTAGCATTTCTAGCCTCTCCTTTCTCTATCACTTTTGCTGTTCTTTACTCCTTATTTCTCATCAGGGTCTTTGACACTCAATCCTTGCATCTTCTCTTATGCCCTCATCTCTCAATGGACCTTCTCTCCCATTTGCATAATCAGATTGCCACTAGATTTTTGGCTCTTTGTCAAAGCAAAGATGTATTGACAGTGGAAGCAATCCAGAGAAGATTCACCAGGCTTCGTGTGGTTGTGGAGGACTGTTGGGAGGAGAGGTTGAATAGGTTGGGTCTATACTGATCGGAGTTCAGAAGAATGAGAAGTGACCTTCTTGAAACATACACGCTTCTTAGGAGGGCTTGACAAGATATATGCGGAAAGATTGTATACCCTCCTGAGAGAGTCTAGGACCAGAGGGTCTGGTCTCAGAGCAAGGGGTCATGTATTTAAAACAAATGAGGAAGAATTTCTTCTTTCAGGATCCTGAATTGTGGGATTTCACTGCATTGGCGAATTTTACTGTGGAGAATTGTAGATGCTGGGACATTAATTATATTTAAGTCTAAGACAGATTTTTAATCAATAAAGAAGTTGAGGGTTATGGCGAAAAGACTGGAAAATGGAGTTGAGGATTATCAGATCAGCTTCCTCAGAAGAGTCACCGGACCCGAAACGTTAACTCTGTCTTCTCCTCCAGAGATGCTGCCAGATTTGCTGAGCTTTTCCAGCAACTTTGTTTTTGTTCCTGATTTATAGCATCCGCAGTTATTTTGGTTTTTATTGAGTTATGTTGTAATTCTTTTTATTTGTCTTCAGATCATTTACTCATAATGTCAACCTTTTTTGTATTTCACTAGCTGTGGAAGAGGCTGGAGGGGACTCTTACAAGTACAGTTTAAGGGTAAGTTGGACTGATTACGAATTACACTTGTTGACAGCAATTTATTTAACAAGCAAAATGTATTATTCACTACAATTAATTATCTGATAGTCAGTGTAACTGCATTGGGAGGAATCTTGAAAGAATCCTTAGATTCCGGAAGAGTCTCAGGATTGGAAAACTACCAGATTAGATGTGTTGCAACTTTGTCACTTGTGATTTTAATGAGACACTTGTGGCTAAAATGTTATGTAATTGGCCAATCAGCACAGATCTTTAAAACTTACATCCCTGCCCTGACTGATGACCCACAAATTTCTTTCCCCTTGTCCAATCCGAATGCAAAATTTTACTGTTTCAGTCATCTTCATTAATTTTGGGCAAATGAATGTCTTATTTGGTCAGCTAAATACTGATTGACGAGTTGTGGAAAATTCTTGTGTGTTTAGTACAGAGAGGTTTACGCAATTTAATGAGGCCTTTTAAATGAAACTTAATCATGCTTTCCTTTACGGACTCAGCTCTGAAAGTGAAATTCCCATTACAAATCATCCTTCTTGGTTGGCAACAAAACTGGATAATTAAACCTGAGGGAGGAAAACAAAAGCCTATTTTCACATTGAGTGTGGCTGCCCTTGTCATTAAACCCGCATTTGACTGCGTATGGGTTCACGAGCCCTAGCAAAACTGGAGTTGGTAGGAATCTGGAAATCTCTCCTTCACCTGACTAGAATCATACTTAGCACAAAGGAAGACCACTAATGATTGCATAGTGTTCAGCACTATACACGACTTCTTGTAATGAAGCAGTCCATGTCCACGTATCTGGAGAGTATCCAGGCTTGGCCTAACAAGTGACAAATAACATTTATGGTGCACAAGTGCCAGGCATTGATCGTATCCCACAAGAGAGAATCTAACCATCATCCTTTTGAATTACCATTGACGAGAAACTGAACTGTCCTAGTCATATAAATACTCTAAATACAAGAGCAAGTCTTGAAGTCCTCCAGCAACTGACTCACCTCTTGACTCCCCATCTATACAGCAGAAGTCAAAAGAATGATGAAATACCCGTTGGTTGCCTGGATGAGTGAAACTCCAACAGATTTTAGAAGCTTGACACTATCCAGGACAAAGCAACCTGTTGCATTGACACCTTATCCGTGAACCCTCATTCCTACTCTGGTCGGTAACAACAGTGTGTACTATCTACAAGATGCACTATCGAGTTTCATCAAGGCTCTTTAGACAGCACCTTCCAAAACCACAGCAACTATTTAGAAGGGAAAGGGCATCAGATTTTGTGCAAGATGGTTTTCAGTTACTCAACAGGGATCTCTGACTGCACCTTACAAACCAATGAACTCTTTGACCCAGAAGGAAAGGGCAGCTAATGCGTGAGAACACCAAAACCTACAAGATACCCTCCAAGCTATTCAACTTCCTCACTTTGAAACATATTGGCATTCCGTTGCTGTTGCTGTGTCAAATTAATGGAACACCCTCCCTAATGGCATTGTGAGTCTACCTGCATGAAAGGACTGCAGTGGTTGAAGAAGGCAGCTCGCTACTGCCTTTTCAAGGGCAACTACGCATGGGCAATAAATGCTGGCCCAGCCAGTAGCACCCACATTTTCCTGAATGAATGAGAAAAAACTGTCCCAACAACTTGATAACCAGAGGATACACCATTAATGAATGGGCAAAATAAAACAAAAGTGATGTAAATAATTTTTTTTTATATAACAATTGGTTAGGATGAGAATGTATTGCACGATTAGGTGGTGGGTAGCAGTTCAGTAGTTGCCTGCAGAATGGAGTTGGATTATTACTTGGTGGCGAATTGCTACCTGAATGTGTGGAAAGAGTTGGGACGTGGGACTTACTGGATTGTTTTTGAAAGGACTCCACAGACTTTCTGGGACAAGTTCTCACCTTGTAGATTATGCCATGATGTTCAAGGAGTAAAAATCTGAAAGTTTCCAACGGGTAAACTTGCAAATATAAATAATACACTCCGTTCCTCCACTTCCCAAACCCTTACAATAGAAATTAGTTTTCAGTTTGAACTTGGAATGAACTGCATTTTCTCATTATTTTATCCTTTTTTTGGTCTTTTAGCCATGTACAGAAGTCCTATTTTTGGACATTTTTCATGAATATAGCCAAACACTCACTCCTGTGCTGTTAGAAATGGTTCAAAATCTACATGGTAAGTTTTGTTATATTTTTTAAAATAGATACTTAGTTTAAATGTGTCATAATGTTTTATCAAAGAGAATATTTCAATAGTAAATGCTTTCAAATCTCTCAAACTAAAATTTGTAAAATGGAAAAAACCCTATTAGCACCAAATTACTCAAAACCAGACGACATGGAAAACAGCAAATGTGATGCCACTGTTTATAAAAGGAGGTAGACAAAAGATGGGGAATTATAGACCGGTTAGCTTAACCTCTGTAGTGGGGAAGGTGCTTGAGTCTATTATCAAGGAAGAAATAGCATGGCATCTGGATAGAAATTGTCCCATTGGGCAGACGCAGCATGGGTTCATGAAGGGCAGGTCATGCTTGACAAATCTTTTGGAATTCTATGAAGACATTACGAGCAAGGTGGACAATGGGGACCCAGTGAATGTGGTGTATCTGGATTTCCAAAAGGCCTTCGACAAGGCGCCGCAAAAGAGGCTGCTGCATGAGATAAGGATGCATGGCGTTAGGGGTAAAGTATTAGCATGGATAAAGGACTGGTTGACTAACAGGAAGCAAAGAGTGGGGATAAAGGAGTGCTATTCTGGCTGGCAATCAGTGACTAGTGGTGTGCCTCAGGGATCGATGTTGGGACCGCAATTATTTACAATTTATATTCATAATTAGGAGTTGGGGACCACGTGTAGGGTGTCAAAGTTTACAGATGACACTAAAATGAGTGGCAGAACAAAGTGTGCAGAGGACTGTGAAACCTTGCAGAGGAACATAGATACATTGAGTGAGTGGGCAAAGGTCTGGCAGATGGAATACAATGTAAACAAATGTGAAGTCATACATTTTGGTAGGAGTAATAGTAAAAAGGACTATTAATTGAATGGTAAAAAGTTGCAGCATGCTGCTATGCAGAGGGACCTGGGTGTCCTTGTGCATGAATCACAGAAGGTTGGTCTGCAGGTACGACAAGTAATTAGGAAGGCAAACAGAATTTTGTCCTTCATTGCTAAAGGGATTGAGTTTAAAAGCAGAGAGGTTATATTGCAGCTGTACAAGGTGCTGGTGAGGCCACACCTGGAGTACTGTGTGCAGTTTTGGTCTCCTTACTTGAAAAAGGATGTACTGACACTGGAGGGAGTGCAGAGGATGTTCACTCGGTTGATTCCGGAGTTGAGGGGGTTGGCTTATGAGGAGAGACTGAGTAGATTGGGATTATATTCATTGGAATTCAGAAGATTGAGAGGGGATCTTATAGAAACATATAAAATTATGAAGGGAATAAATAAGATAGAAGTAGAGAGGATGTTTCCACTGGCAGGTGAAGCTTGGACAAGAGGGCATAGCCTCAAGATTAGAAGGAGCAAATTTAGGACTGAATTGAGAAGGAATTTCTTCACCCAGAGGGTTGTTAATCTATGGAATTCCTTGCCCAGTGAACTAGTTGATGCTACTTCAGTAAACGTCTTTAAAGCTAAGGTAGATATTTTTTTGAACAATAAAGGAATTAAGGGATACGGTGAGAGCGCGGGTAAATGGATCTGAGTCCACGAAAAGATCAGCCATGATCTTATTGAATGGCGGAGCAGGCTCGAAGGGCCACACGGTCTACTCCTGCTCCTAGTTCTTACGTTCTTATGTTTTCTGTTTATTGTACAAAATTGTTGGGATATTTTTCTGTATAGATTTTTTAAAATGTATACCATTTATATATGATATCCAAGGGTGTATCAAAATAATTACCACAAACTAATAGCACATTAGTAGAATTTCATTTAACTTTTCTTGATTTGTTCAAGGGATAAGTGTGTCAATGGCAGGGCCAGAGCTTTGTGCTCATCTCTAATTGTCCTTGAGAATGTTATGCTGGGCCACAATGTGGTGCGATTGCAGTATAAGTCTGGCGTAGGTATTCTTACGGTATTGTTGGGAGAGAGCATCAGTGTATTGTCACAGCTACAATGAAGGTGCAAAAACATATTTCCCAATCAAGATAACACAGTGTGGAGCTGGAGGAACACAGCAGGCCAGGCAACATCAGAAGAGCAGGAAAGTTGACATTTCAGGTCAGGACCCTTCTTCAGAAATGAGGAGGGGGAAGGGAGCTGGGAAATAAATAGAGAGAGGAGGGGTGGGGCTGGGGAAGGTTGGTGGGATGGTGATAGGTGAATGCAGGTAGGGAGTGCTGGGGGTTGGTCAGTGGCATGAGTGGGGCAGATAGGTGGGGGAGAAGATGGACAAGTTGTGTCAGGTAAAGGAGGCAGGAGGGAGGATGTGTGGGGCTGGGGAAAGGTAGGTGGGTTGGTGATAGGTTGGATGCAGATAGTGGATAGTGGGGATTGGTCGGCGGGAAGGTTAGGGCGGATAGATTAGGAAGATGATGGACAGGTTGTGTCAGGTCAAGGATGCGGGCATGACAGGGAGGGTTGGACATGGGATGTCTGGACATGTCTGAAGGGGCCTATTTCTGTGCCGTCTGTCTGTGACTCCATATTTAGAAATCATGTCCATGTTATTTTACAGGACCATCTGATGTCGATAATACTGTTGAACTAGTGATCAAAGATGCTGGTATGTTATGTTTTGCAGCACTTTTTCCAGCTCAGTCAAGTATTGTGGTTACATCAGTGTTATTGATTTTCATTATTTATTAATGTTTTATTTTGGTGGTTACATTGAATTGAGCATGAGGTAATTTGAGAATGTTGTGTAATGAGTTCTTGCGGAAGTAGAAAATATAAACTGTGCATTTTATATTAATGTTATGTTAATAAATTAAATATATTGTGAAATTAGTTTATATTGTTGATACTTTATTTTTCTTAATAGTGTACAATGCAATTGGATTGGCAGCCTACGAACTTTTTGATAGTGTGGATTTCGACCAGTGGTTTAATAACCAATTACTGGCTGAATTACAGGTTACTCACATAAGGTAAGCTGTTGTTGTTCAAATAAATTAAGATGGTTGGCTCACCGAATTGGTTCATTGTTGTTCCTCAGACATTTCTTTACCCTGCTGGGTAACATCATCAGGGCAGCCTCCGATGAAGCGCCATTGTGTTTTCCCGCCTGATTTTTAAACTCTGGAGTCCGTTGAGCTGGATTCCTTCGCAGTGAAGTGTATATGGGGTCGAGTTCTATATGTTTGTTGATGGCTTTCTTTGTGGAGTACCAGGCTTCTAGGAACTCCCGTGCCAGTCTCTGCTTTGCTTGTCCCAGGATCTTGGTGTTGTCTTCTTTTACGCCGAGAAGCAGAAGAATACCTCTTCCAGGTTTTCAAAGATAATGGATATCCAAAAAACTGGATCAGAAGATGCCTACATGAACAACTCTAGGGAGATACTACACGCCCCGACACACTCATCACACTACCCTACATCAGGAACACATCAGAACTAACCACAAAACTCCTATGACCGCTGGATATCAGAGTGGCATACAAACCCACATCAACCCTATGACAACTGCTCTCCCGGACCAAAAACCCACTACCCACTATGGACAGGAGCAATGTCATGTATAAGATTCCCTGCAGAGACTGTGACAAACAGTATCGGACAAACAGGAAGGTAATTAACAGCAAAGGTACACGAACACCAATTGGCTACAAAAAGACACGACCAATACTCACTCATCTCTATCCATATGGATAAGGAGAACCACCAATTTGACTGGGACAACACCAAGATCCTGGGACAAGCAAAACAGAGACAGGCATGGGAATTCCTAGAAGCCTGGTACTGCACGAGAAAAGCCATCAACAAACACGTAGAACTTGACCCCCCATATACACTGCACTGCGAAGGAAAACTGGAAGTGAGGTAATCCAGCTCAGTAGACTCCAGAGTTTAAAAATCAGGCAGGAAAACACAACAGCGCTTTATTGGAGGCTGTACTGATGATGTTACCCAGCAGGGTAATGAAACGTCTGCAGAACAACAATGAACCAGCTCGGTGAGCCAACCAACCTCAACATCGACAACCCGAGCTACAAATCTACTCTAAAACCTTAGAAAATAAATTAAGAATCTTGTGTTTAGGTGTTTAGAAATATGTCTGGAGGGATATTAAAGTATTCATACAATGCTCTTTAGTTTTGTATTCTGTCTTTGCATTTACTAAATGTCTCTTTGGGATCATTTGAGTTTCATTTTCTTCTCTCATTTTAATCCCTTCCACTTCAGCATTATCTTTCTCAGTTTGGACAATGAATGGTCTAAGCTATGGATATTAAACACATATTATTGGAATCTGTCTTACCTGACACAGTAGGATTGCTACCCTAAAAATGTGTTGGGAATGTGCAAAAAGCAGATCTGCATGTTCACAGTTTTGCTCAACTGGTAAAATATTGTTATTTGTGATGTGAAATAATTTTATCAATAGAGAGATGATGACAAACAAAAACCATGTTTAGTATGATAATCATCCATCATTTTTTCAGTTATATTATCTTAATGCATCACTGTAATTGAAGTGCCAAAAACTCTAACCAGTGCTGTTGCAGCACCAAATATTTAAAACTACATTTACGTGCAGCTTGGGCCTTGGGAAAGTGAACAAAATGCCAAGTGCTTCTAATTTACTGGAGATCACAGAAAATAAGACGATCCTCATCTTTGATGGTGAAATGCATGTTTAGGCTGATATTTGGTCCGTAAATCAATGCTTCATTTTTCAGCTAATAAATGTATATTTAGAACTAAATTCTTAATATGAGTTGCCTTCAGTTTTTCAGCTTAGAAATCAATGCTTAGGGTTATGCCCAGTTTTATAAGTTGGTACATGGAATCCAGCAGATGAAATGGACAGTATTGCCAGGATGATGCATTGAAGTTCAAGCCGTGCTCCCATGGAGCAGACTTCATATGACCGTCTGTGAGCAGCAATTTTACCATATTTAAAATTAGTGACCACTGCAGGAACACCAATAGATCACATTTTAGTCTGTGTATAAATTAATTGTTTTTGAAAGGATTTTTCAGTGCTTCAGTGATTGACTTTGCATATCATGATTTATCATTATAGTGTTGTGTGCTTTGCTTTCATGTGGTCTGATCAACTTGCTTACTTAGCGGAACTCATTTTACACTAATAATGAGATGTGATTTACCATGAGACATGGTTTATTATCATTGAAACACATGTATACACATATACAACATTACAAAACCAGCCTTTCCCTCTAATATCCCAAGTAACGTTACAGTTCTTGAATGTCTTTGCCCACACACTAGTTGAAAATCTGCTTTGAGAGCGCAAGATATTAGAAAATACGGACTACTGTGATTACAAGTGGTTGAATTGGAGTTGAGGCTATAACACCGGCTTCCAAAGTTCCTGCTTCTTGGTCCTGATGTTTGCTGGAGTGTTTATGAGACCCCTCTATTTGATTGGCTTCTTTTAACTAGTTATCCGGGTGATTTCTGAGTACAGTGGCTTAGCAGCAGTTTGACGTAACAATGCAATTAGCATAATTTAAATTCAGTTTCTGTCTCAGGGAGGGTGTTACAAAAAGCATTATTGGATATTGTAATTTTTCATATTGATTGAGCGAACCCTAGCCTAGCTGTCGCCAAAATAGCTTTACTGAAACTCAGACCTATCGTTCCATCCAAAACCTTGCAGCATTGTCTATCAACAACCCATTCAATGGACAATCAAGGTGAATGACTTGCATATCTGGCTGCCTTGATTCAATTTGACAGTGAATGCTGCAAGCTTCCTGGCTTAATATCTCAGTTCCACTGTTTCATTAACACCTATGCGATATAATTAATCAGGGTAACTGGTTTGCACACCTGTCTGTCAGGCCTGATCCATTCCCAGCACCCTGTTCAGTTGGCCAGTTTTCCCAGCATGCCATTCACTTGGCCAGTATTGCTTTCAATGTCCCAAAAGAACTGTCATTTCATTTGAAAGAGACATTCCACTACCTACATTGTCCTGTGCAGTTCAGTCTCCTGTCTACTGTTGCACTCGTGTGCAGACTGACTGTAGGATTTTGGCTATGTTGTGACAGCATTATACAAGGAGTAGTAGTGTGCATGTACTCCAGTGCTAGCACCAAGTTTCCTTGAGCATAAACTCGGATTCCTGCCATTGGATTCATTCCTCTCCATCCACTTGTTTGGTCTTATGACACCTCATTTATCCAGTACTGCCTGTTTCCATTTCTGCATCATCCATGTCAAAGTCACAGGCCTCCAGTCCGAGAACGAACTTCAAACTTTTGGGCTAGCAGCAGCAGTCATTTCAGTGGCACTGTAACCGGCTCTGAGGCCCAAAGAGAAAGGATGCAGTCAGACAGAGTGATACTGACAGGAGACTCAATTGTGAAGGAGACAGACAGGAGATTCTGTGGCCACAGAAGAGAGACCAGGATGGCGTGTTACCTCCTTGGTGCCAGGGTCAAGGATGTCTCTGAGCAGTTGCAGAACATTCTGAAGGGGGAGGGTGAACAGCCAGAGGTCATTGTGCACATCAGTACAAGTGACATAGGTAGACAAAGGGATGGGGCCATGTGAAATGAGTATAGGGAGTTCCGTAAGAAGTTAAAAAGCAGGACCTCAAGGGTAGTGATATTTGGATTATTCCCATTGCCACGTGCCAGTGAGGATAGAATTAGAAAGATAGGCGAGATGAATGCATGGCTGAGGAGCTAGTGTAGGGGGCAGGGTTTTCAGTTCTTGGATCATTGGGATCTCTTCTGGGGTAGAGGTGACCTGTACAAGAGGGACGGGTTGCACTTGAACCAGATGGGTCCCAATATCCTTGTGGGGAGATTTGCTTGTGTTACCTGAGAGGGCTTAAACTACTTCGCTGGGGAGGTGGGACTCTGAATATCAGAGTGGCCTACTGAGAAGTCCAGGAAAAATACATTAGCCATCGAGAGCAAGTTTACTATTTAGGATAGCCAGGGGCACGATAAAGGGAAGGAAAAGATTTCTGGTTTAAAGTGCATTTGCATCAATGCATGAGGCCTGACTGATAAGGCAGATGAGCTCAGAGCATAGATTAGCTCTGGGGACTAGAATATTATAGCCATTACAGAGACATGGCTGAGAGAAGGGCAGGACTGGCAGCTCAATGTTCCAGGATGCAGAAGCTACAAGCGTGACAGAAGTTCAAGTAAGCAAGGATATAACAACAGTACTTAGAGAGGATATTCTTAAGGGGTCGTCAAATGACGCCGTATGGTTAGAACTTAGAAACAAGAAGCAGATGGTCACTCTGTTGGGACTGTATTATAGATCCCCAAATAGCCAGTGGGTACTAGAGGAGTAGATGTGTACAGAGATTGCAGATACCTGTGGGAATAATAAAGTAGTATTGGTTCCTCAGGTTCCTAAGTGGATCTGTAGCTCAAATTGTGGATGCCGTGGTTGGTTGGCTCGCCGAGCTGGTTCGTTAGTTTGCAAAAGTTTCATTACCCTGCTGGGTAACATCATCAGTGCAGCCTCCGATGAAGTGCTGTTGTGTTTTCCGGCCTGGTATTTAAACTCTGGGGTCCATTACATTTAATCACCTGATTTCCAGTTTTCCTTTGCAGTGCTGTACCTGTAGGGTCTAGTTCTATGTGTTTGTTGATAGCCTTCTTGGTGGAGAACCAGGCCTCGAGGAATTCCCGTGCTTTTCTCTGTTCTGGCCTGTCCTAGGATCCTGGTGTTGCCCCAATCGAACTGGTGGTCCTCCTTATCCATGTGACACTCACTTCAATACTCACTCATCTCCATTCACACAGATAAGGAGAGCCACCAGTTCGATTGGGACAACACCAGGATCCTAGGACAGGCCAAACAGAGTCAAGCACGGGAATTCCTAGAGGCCTAGTTCTCCACCAAGAAGGCTATCAATAAACACATAGAAGCAGACCCTAAATTCCTCTGTATTCACTGGGCCACCCAGAGTGTAAAAGGCCCAAAAGGGGTGGAATTTGTCAAATCTGCCCAAGAAAATTTCCTAAATCAATATGTAAAGGGCCCTTCTCAGGAGAGTGCAACACTAAACCTCCTCTTAGGAACCGAGGTCAGACAAGTGACTGAAGTGTCAGTCGGAGAGTACTTTGGGTCCGGTGACCATAACTCTTAGTTTTAAAATAGTTATGGAAAAAGATAGGATAGGTCCACATGTTAAGGTGCGAAACTGGAGCAGGTCCAATTTTGGAGCCTTCAGTCAGGATCTAGCAGCAGTCGATTAAGTGAACCTGTTTGAAGGAAATGGAACAACTGGCAAATGGGAGGCTTTTAAAAGTGTGATATCAAGAGTCTAGGGACAGTATTGTCCCTGTTAGGATGAAGGGAAAAGCTGGCAGGTTTAGGTATCCCTGGCTGATGAGGGACATTGAGGCTCTGGTCAGGACAAAGAAGAAGGCATACATTGAGGTTAAGGTGTCGGGCTCAAGTGAATCCCTACACGACAATACAAAATGTAGGTGCACACTTAACAGGGAAGTCACAAGAGCAAAAAGAAGCTATGAGATGGATCTGACAGATAACGTTAAAGATAATCCCAAGAGGTTCTGTAGCTATATTCAGAGTAAGAAAGTGGCTAGGGAGCAAATCAATCCCCTTAAAAGTCAGCATGGTCGTCTGTATATGGAGCCACAGGAGGTGGGGGAGATTTTTAATGGATACTTCTCCTCAATGTTTACTGAGGAGAGAATCATTGATGCTAAGGAAATAAGGGAATCAAGTGGGAATGTTTTGGACCACATACATATTACCAGAGAGGAGGTGTTTGTAGCCTTAAAGCACATTAAGGTGGATAAGTTTCCTGGGCCTGATCAAGTCCATCCTTGGATGTTGTAGGAGACCAGGGAAGAAATTGCAGAGGCCCTTGTGGAAATTTTTGCTTCATCTGTAGCTGCTGGTGAAGTTCCGGAAGATTGGACAGTGGTTAATGTTGTTCCGTTGTTTAAGAAAGGTAGCAAAGACTAGCCAGGGAACTAAGGGTCGGTGAGCCTGACATCAGTGGTAGGCAAGTTACTGGAGAGGATACTGAGGGACAGGATCAAGCAACATTTGGATAGTCAAGGTCTGATTAGGGATAGCGAGCATGGATTTGTGTGTAGCAAAGTCATGTCTGACAAATCCTTTCGAGTTTTTCGAAGAGGTAACCAAGAGGATGGATGAGGGTAGGGCAGTGGATGTTGTCGATATGGACTTTAGTAAGGCCTTTGACAAGGTCGCACATTGCGGGCTAGCCATAAAGATTAGGTAGCATGGGATCCAAGGAAAGTTAGCTTATTCGATTCAAAATTTCTTCTAAGGTAGGAAGCAGAGGGTGATGGTTGAAGGTTGTTTCTCAGACTGGAGGCCTGTGACAAGTGGCGTGCCTCAGGGGTCGGTGCTGGGACCTTTGTTGTTTGTTATTTACGTAAATGCTCTGGATGTGAATGTACAAAGCATGATTAGTAAGTTTGCGGATGATACAAAATTAGGAGGTATTGTTGATAGTGAGGAAGGTTAACAAAAATTACAGAGGGATCTTGACCGGATGGGAAAGTGGGCTGAGGATTGTCAAATGCAGTTCAAGTGTGAGGTGTTGCACTTTGGAAAGTCAAACCAAGGTAGGTCTTACCCAGTAAATGGTAAGGTCCTGAGGAGTGTGTGGAATAGGGGGACCTAGGAGTGCAAGTGCATAGCTCATTGGAAGCAACATCACAGGTGGTGAAGAAGGCATTTATCATGCTGGCCTTTATCGGTCACGGCGTTGAGTATAGGATTTGGACATTATGTTACAGTTGTCCAAGTTGTTGGTGAGGCCATACTTGGAGTATTGTGTACACTTTTGGTCACCCTGTTAGAGGAAAGACATAGTTAAACTGAAAAGTGTGCAAAGAAGATTTACGAGGATGTTGCCCAGGACCAGTAGGCCTGAGTTACAGGGAGAGGTTGGCAAGGATAGGACTTTATTCCTTGGAACATAGGATAATGAGAGGGGAACTTACTGAGGTGTATAAAATCACGAGGAGCATAGATAGGACAAATGCATATGGTCTTTTTCCCAGGGATCGGGAATTGAAAACTAGAGGGCATTAGTTTAAGGTGAGAGGGGACTGATTTCAAAAGGATCTGAGAGGCAACTTCGTCACACACAGAGTGGTATATGGAATGGGCTACTGTAGAAAGTGGTTGAGGCAGGTACTGTAGCAACATTAAAAAAAAAATTTGGATAGGTACATGGATGGGAAGGGTTTCGAGGAATTGCGGGTATTTGGAATGTGGGTAATTGGAACTCGCTGAGTGGGCACCGTGGTCAACATGGACCAGTTTGGACCGAAAGGCCTGTTTCCACGCTGGATTAGTCTATGACTCTTAAGTCATTTTAACACAGAAGAAGGTCATTCAGGTCTTCAGGACCACATCTGCCCATCCTATAGCACCACTGCTGCTGAAGTCTTTACTCCCCAGCCTTTGTGACCTCTAAAACTTCATTCTTCTGGAGTCCTCTTTTCCCTGCTTCTCTTCTTACATAAGCTCTTCACTTATCTGAAAAAACAGCTGCCTGTATTCTATTTTCATCCTGTTTCTCCCTTTTCATTGATTTACTGTGAGAATTAGTATTTCAGCATAATAAATTTAAAATCCTGGCTACTAGCTTTCCAGCTTTCTGCATTTCTGTCCCTCTTTCTTCTTTTAAAAATGATCTCTGAACTCAGTTTTAGAAATCTGAGTTAGCCTGAGCTTCAGTGAGCTTAAAGAAAATTAGTACAACTGAAAAGTATATTTGTATTCAGAAAGGTTCCAGTGTGACAAAAAAAAACAATCATAGCTGTCTGGAAATTTGTCTGGGTGGTCTTTTCTGCATGGATCAGCATACACAGGAATTTGTGTTATGAATGATTTCAAGGAATGTTTATGTAGTAGACCGCCAGGGATGCATTATATATAGAGTACCTTGGACACACAATCGTACTTTTGACCATTTCACATTTCTTTTAAAGGTGACATTAAAATATTGAATTTACATTAACACATGGGGTAAGACCATACTGCAAAGGGAAGCATTAAATTCAGACTTGCCCTGATGTGTTTGATCAGTAATTTTACTTATCTAGCTCTTCCTTGGAATAGAAAACAAAAATCATCGTTCCAGGTTTTTATTTGTAGCCCTTTGTATCTTGCTATGTACAGATCCAACAGGCCAGCTAAAGCGATGTATTAATTTTTATTTGGCTGTTTTGGTACTTTAGAAACATGGATACTTGACTGGAGAGATTTAAAATGCGGAGTGGAGGAAAAGGAAAGACATGTATTTTTAATGGTACAATATGCTTAAAATCTTTGGACAGGAATGTGATGCGAAGATGTGGTAGTTTAAAAGCATAGAGGGGTCAAGGATTTGTTCATTTTTATAAGGGATGATTGCAGCAGAATTGAAAGAAAGGTGAATACCTGTCTAACTGTTGGCAGAATAACCTTATCATGAGGAGAAGCTAGTTAGTTTATGATACGCTTATTGGTGTAAGTGTTGAAAGAATAGAAGAATGGCCTTGTATGGACGTTGAATCCAAGGAGGACAATGAAAGATCAAACAGTTGCAATCTTGCTTTTACATCAAGGAAAGCCAAATGAATCTTATCTGAGATGATGGCTTGATACAGTTGGTGAAGACTTAAGTGTCCTTTCGTTTGAATAATTGTCCTGGATGGAACTTTGAAATTTCTTCATTTCTCCAGCAACATCGGTTAATCTTTCATTAGATGCTTTACAACTTCACACAGTTGTTTATCTAAGGCATCTAAACAAACTAAAAGATGAAAAATTGTTTGCAGCATTCTTTCATATGTTTGCTCTTTTCTTCAAGTTGTTTTTAAGTGCATCCATCAAAGGAATAAAATATTCTGCACAAAGCTTGACTCTTGGAAAAGTGTTTCATCAATATTAAGTGCATTGCCATCATTGGCTTCTTATTTTCAATTTTTTTCTTTTACCCACATACTTGTAGACTACACCAAACAGATTTTCTTTTGCTTTGAGTTCAATTTCATAAAAAAACTTTCCTGGATTTCTTTCACAAAATGAGAGAATGAATTGTAAAAGTTTGCATATGTACTAAGATCAATCTATGACTCTTTAGGCTTTTGTGGTGTTGATCTAACAAATAATTCCACAGTTCAATATGAACACATTCTCTAATTCCTCTATTCTCACTTGCAAATGACTGCTTCCTCCTTGGATCCTTGTTTATCACTGTCATCAGTGTGAAGATGATTGAGAGCATTGTAATTGAACTAGAACTCTCAGTTACAGCTGAAATAGCCTTTTCGCAAACTTCTAATCCAGTGTCAGAGAGATATTTTGCTATGGCTGAATCAAGACTTAGAAATGAGTAGTGTCAATAAGGGGTCACACATTTAAGAGTTGAGGTGGAATTTCCTTACTCAGGGTTGTGAATCTGTGGAATTCTTTAATACAGTGGGCTGTTGAGGCTGGGTCATTGAGACAGAGTTATGCAGCACGGAAACAGACTGTTTGGTCGAACCGCTACAAATACACTTGAGATGAAATTCCCTGAAGCTTTATTTATTGTAGCCAGCGACTTTAACCAGGCCAAGAGGATGCAACAAGATACCATCAGCACATCTCCTGTCCTTGCAAGGGTCAAACATCCTTGACCATTGCTACACAACTGTCAAGGATGCCTACCGCTCCATACCGCCTCTATACTTTCGAAAATCAGATCATAACACTGTGTTCCTCCTCCCAGCTTACAAGCAGAAGTTGAAACATGAAGACCCAGCTCAGAAAGTAGTACATTGCTTGTCTGAGGCAGCAGAAGAACTTCTGCAGGGCTGCTTGGAATCGGTGGACTGGTCCATGTTCAAGAATTCACGGGCCAACCTAGGCAAGTACGCCACCACTGTCATAGACTTCATTAGTAAGTGCGTAGAGGACTGCGTGCCAAAGAAGTCAATTCGGAAACCATGATTGAACTGGGAAATCCACAGCCTACTGAAGACCAGGCATTCAGGTCAGACAGTCCAGACCTTTACAAGAAGTCCAGATAGGACATCTGCAAGGCCATCAGAGATGCCAAGAGGCAATACTGGACTAAGTTAAAGACCAAATTGACCACATGGATACCTGCCACCTGTGCCAAGACTACACTACATAACAGGATATAAAATGAAACAAACAGAATAGCAGACAAAAATGCATCCCTCCCTGGGATTTTAACTCCCCCTCCCACTCCCTGGGTGATATGTCCATCTTGCACCTCCTCCAGTGCCACAGTGACATCACCTGCAAACTGGAGGAGCAATACCTCATATTCCGCCTTGGGACCCTACATCTTGATGGCCTAAACATGGCATTCACCAGTTTTAAAATCTCCCCACCGCTGGCCTCATTCCCATATACAACCCTCTCTCTCAACCCTGCCTCCTTGACCTGACACAACCTGTCCATCTTCTCTTCCTCCTGTCTGCCCCACCCATTCCACTGACCAATCCCTACCACTCACTACCTGTACTCATCTATCACCATCCACCTACCTTCCCCAGCCCCACCCCTCCTCTCTATTTATTTCTGAATTCCCTTCCCGCTCCCCATTTCTGAAGAAGGGTTCCAACCTGAAACATCAACTTTCCTGCTGCTCTGATGCTGCGTGGCCTGCTGTGTTCCTAGAGGTCCACACTGTGTTATCTCTGACTCCAACATCTGCAGTTCTTGCTGCCTCAGAGAAACATTAGGGCTTGTTAGGAAGCAAGGAGACAGTTTGTGTGAAGCCAGAGGACATCAGTAGACTGTTTAAGAAGAGTACTTCATATCTGTTTTTGCTCAGGAGAAGAAGGATGCAAGTACAGCATTTGATAAAATGGACTGTAAAGTTCTTGACCGGATTGAAATAAGAGGCAAGGATATATTGGAAGTTTTGGCTGATTAAAAAATGGTCACATGCCTGGGTCTGGATGAGTTATATCCCAGGCTTTTGTGGGAGATGAGGGAGGAAATTGCAGGGGCCCTGGCCCAAATATTTCAATTGTTTCTGGCCACAGGGGAGTTTCCGGAGGACTGGAGGACAGTGGTTCATCTTCACAAGAAGGGTGGTAGAGATAGACCAGGATACTATGTACCTACGAATCTAACATAAGTGGTAGGCAAACAATTGGAGAAAATAGTGAAGTAGAAAATTAATCTCCATTTAGAGAGATAAGGTTTGCTCAGGGATAGTCAGCATGGCTTTGACAGGTGGAGTTCTTACAAATCTGGTGGAATTCTTCAAGGAGGTGACCAAATGTTTTGATGAAGTGGTTGATATAGTTTATGTGGATTTCAGCAAAGCCTTTGACAAGGTCCCATGTGGGAAACTGATAAAGAAGTCCAAAGCTCATGGGATCCAAGGTGACTTGGCAAGATGGATCCAAAATTGGCTTAGCGATGAGAGATTGTTTGTGTGCAGTGGTGAACCACAGCGATCAGTGCTGTGTCCTTTATTGTTTGTGATATTCATTAATATAGTAATAGACTCATAAAGCACGGAAATAGACCCTTCGGTCCAACTCGTCCACGCTGACCAAGTTTCCCAAAATAAACTAGTCCCACTTGCCTGCATTTGGCCTATATCCCTCTAACCATTTCCACTCATATTCCCTGTCCAAATGTCTTTTAAGTATTGTAACTGTACCTGCATCTACTACTCCAGTTCATTCCACGTACGAACCTCTGTGTGAAAATGTTGCCCCTCAGGTCACTTCTTAGTCTTTCCCTTTCATCTTTGAACTGTGCCTGCTAATTTTGAATTCCCCTATCCTAGGGAAAAGACCATGTTATTCACCTTATTTATGCCACCCTCCCATGATTTTATAAACCTCTCTAAGGTCACCTCTAAACCACCTCCACCCTGTAAACAAAAAAGTCCCAGCCTATTCAGCCTCTCCTTATAATTTAAGCCCTTCAGTCCCAGCAAAATCCTTCTGAATCTTTTCTGAACCCTGTCCAATTTAATAATATCCTTATGTGTAGATGAAAATGTGGGAGGGATAATAAGTAAGTTTGCAGATGACACAAAGTATTAGTTTACAGGAAGATATAAACTGATTGATCAAATGGACAGATCAGTGGCAGATAGAATTTAACCTGATATATGTGAGGTAATACACTTTGGAAGAAGGAACAAGAAAAAGAAATAATTAATTGGACCTTTGGGTGCTCGTCCACGGATTTCTGAAAGGTGGCTGGGCAGGTTAATGGGTAGTCGAGGCATTTGGGATGCATGCCTTTATCAGTCGTGGCAGAGATTGAAAGAGCATGGACATTATTTTAGAACTGTACAGCGCTGCAGTCGGAGTACTGTGTGGGGTTCAGGTCACAACACTACAGGAAGGATGTGATTGTGCTGGAGAAGGTCCAAAGGAGATTCACCAGGATGTTGCCTGGGATGGAACAATTCAACTATGAAGAGAAGCTGGACATGCTCAGGCTGTTGTCTTTTGAGCAGAGAGGTTGAGGGGGGATTATTAGAGTTGTATAGGATGATGAGGGGTATGTAGAGGATGACTAGAAAGCAGCTGTTCTCCTTTGCTGCAGGGTCAGTACCAAGGAGACATAATTTTTAGGTGAGAGGCATTAAGTTTAAAGGGTATTTAAGGAAAAATATTTTCACACAGAAGGTGTTGAGTGTCTGGAATACATTGCCTGTGAGGGTAGTTGAGGTGGGAAAGCTTTAAAAAAAAACCTGGATGAATGCTTGGATGTGTCGTCACATTAAGGTCAATGGGTCTAGTGTAAGTAGTATTGTATTTGTGATGGTACAGACGTAATGGACTGAAAGGCCTCATCTGTTTTATATGGTTCAATGATGTATGTTATTCCTTCAGTTTAGAACCTAAGCTTTCCAGCAATAATAATATTTCATGATGAACCATTTTCAAAAAATTCATTGCACTCTTCTGGAAATGGATCTGACAAGGCATTGTAGCAGTATCTAAATTAATCTGATTGCTTTGCAGAGTTTTTTATGATTTGGTCATTTGTTTGAGGTCAACATTTTTAATAGGTTACTAATATGTGATTTTTTTTTTAATGTACAGATACAAACTTATTCGGCGGAGGGTGATTTGGTTGATTGGTCAATGGATCTCAGTAAAATTTAAATCCGAATTAAGACCAACGTTGTACGAGGCTATCCTTAATCTCATGCAAGACCAAGACCGTGTGGTATGTTTTCAAATATAGTCTATATTTCCACAATGTAGTCTATATTTAATTTCTTTGACGATCTTACGTTTGTAGTATATGGCTGTTGCTAACATACTGGCGTGTCTTTTTTGGTGGTAATTAAATTTGGGAACATATTGTGTGTCAACTTTGTTCGAAGTGAAGTTATACACTAAACCAGCAGATTTTGAGCCTTGAGATTGTTGAGTTTCTCTTCGATGATCCATATCTCATCTGATCACCCATCCTAAGATAAACTTGAAGAAAGGCTTAGTCTCTAGTACAAAATTAGTGATCTTGAATTAGGAGACTGTTTATGCTGCACACAGTCGTCTTTTCCATCGAGGTCAAAGATTGGGCTTGCTGGATAATTAATGATGAATTTGTTTAATGCTTCCGATGAATACCTCTTTTACCTGTGTATTTTTTCAAGACACAAGCAATGTATTGTTTGGAATGGAAATAAAAACAAAATTGTAGCTAATGTCTCATTACGTAGGTTGAGTTTGTTACACAAGTGTAGAATTTGCAAAATCTTAGCTTGATTTTGGAGTCTCAATGACAAGTCAGGCTCCTCTTTTAAGTGTCTTTTGTATCTGTTCCTGATGCAAGTAAATGAAGGAAGTCCCAGTTTACAGCAAACTGGACAAGTGTTTCAACTGCACTCTGTGATGAGGAATTGTAAAAAAGCAGAATCAAAAAGCAGGAGTATAAAATTCAGTCAAAAAATAGTCACCCGCAGTGTCAATCCACTTCTGTTGACTTGATGTTGATTTTATTGACCAAAAATCACTTTGGCATGGATTTTGCATGCCTAAGGTTAACTTATGTCTTGATAAGTATATGGAATTCTGTTCATAATTTGTTTTAGCTTTTGAGTTATAGCAGTGGGCAGTCCATAACTACAGAACAAAGTTGGAAGTATATTAACATTTTTTTTGCAGAACATAGATCACAGTTAATAGCTAAACATTTTTTTTAACAAAGCTCCATACTTCATGCATGGTGAAATTTTGCAGTTTTCACCTAACAAACTAAGGCTAAGTTTATTGAGCCTTTTTAAATATGTCACTCAGTAAAATCTATGAACTATGTTTCAGGAAATTAAGTGATGATTCAACGTCATTTAAAAGCATGTAACATTTTTTTGCACTCCCACATTCTGCCAAAACGTTACCATGAGACAGCAAGCTTATTTCCTTCATCAGTACGTTCAACTAATAGTGCCTCACCTTTGAGGTGAGGATGTTTCGTCTTCAAGTAGGTTTTTTGCTTACTTGGTTTCATGCTATCATCAGCAAGAACTTCAGCATAAACATTAAATTGCACTGATGCTGTTAAGGGCATGGTGGGTCTACCTACAGCACATGGACTGCAACAGGTCAAGAAGGCAGTTTGCCACTACCTTCTCAAGGGCATCTAGGGATAGACAATGAATAAAAATAAAGCTGTTCATCTCAGCATACATAATATTTGAAACAAAACCGCTGAATGGGTAGCGCAAATAGACATAAGTAACAACAAACTAAAGGTCATAACAGAGATATGGCTGCAGGATGACATAGATTGTGACCTGAATTTTGAAGGTTACTGGAGATTTAGACAAAACGGACACTAGGAAAAGTGGAACAACAGCTCTGTTAATTAACCATGACATTAGCACAATAGAGAAGGATGGCCTAAATTCGGGAAACCAGAACATAGAAGTGGTTTAGGTCGTGAAGCGAAATGATGGTGACTATTTTTTGGCAGAATTTTATACTCCTGCCTTTTGATTTTGTTTTCCTACAATTAAAAAAATAATTCTTCACTGCAAAGTGCACTTGAAACGTTTGTCCAGTCAAGAATTCACTTGTAGGAGTGGTGAATGTGCTGCTTAACCGGAACCACAAGGCAGGATGACGATGAAGTATCAAATGGTGGCGGGTGGGTGGGTAGTTTGTCAGAAAGGAATGACAATAATCATGTGATATCTTAAACTGTATATCATCTGGAAAAAAGAGAAGGGCAAAGTTAACCGGAGGAGGAGTTCATAGATTGCTTCCGGGATAGTTTCTTCGAAGAGCACATTTGGGGGTATTTGAGATACCAGGCCTGCTATTGTGCAATGAGATAGGATTAGTTAATGACCTAGTCAAAGCACAGTGGTAACTGAGATCGTAAGCTGAATGTAAAATTCATCCTCCTTGATGAAAAAAAGATGAGTGGATCCAAGATGACTGTTTTAATTTAAATAAGGGCACTTACGAGAGTAAGAAGACAGAACTTGCCAACACAAAGTGGCAAATGAGATTCAGGGATTGGTCAGTGGAGATGCAGGGAGAGGCATTTAAAGTTATATTACAGAATACACGAAAATTTACAAAAGAAAATTCTAAGCCTAACATGAGCGGTTAAATGAATAATTTCAAGGTAGCATCAAACGTTAAAGATGTGATTGCACAAAGGTGGGTGGCAGGTCAGAATTTAAGACAAATGATTTGTTTTTTCTCATAGCTGGTCATGAATCCTTGGAATTCTTTTCTTGGACTATTTTAAAGGAAGAAGTATATAAACAAGGGGGTGAAAGGTTGTCAAGATTTTATCAAATTGATGGGAATGTGGAGCATTCCATCAGCTGTGTTCATATCAAATGGCTGAGCAGTCTCAAGGGACCATGTCATCTTTCTTCCACTGCCTAATTTGTACATACATCTACTATTGGACAGAATATTTACAAAAAGGAAAATTGACTAAAAAATTAATGTGAAAAATTATAGTACGAGAAAGGGATCCAGAAATAAAAAAAAGAGTTTCTGTAAATATTTAGAGTAGAGTTAACATAGTGAATATTGGTCCTGTAAAAAGTAAGTTGGGGAATTAGTAGTGGAAAGTAAAGATACAGCAGATGAATGGAACAGGTATTTTGTTTCAGTTTTCTATCAAGTATACAAGTAAATTCCAAGAATTAGCTGTATATCTGAAAATGGAAAGGAGGGATGAACTCCAAAAAATTACAAAGTGTTGGAGCTCACAAGTTCCCAGGTCCAGGAATTCATCCTTGGTTCTGGGGGGGGGGGGGGGGGGGGGGGAAGGTGTTGAGAAAGTAGCTAATAGATAGTTCTGCATTGGTTTTAATTTTCCAAAATTCAGCAGATTCACACAAGGTTCCATTGAGTTTGGAAAATAGTGATCAAAACTTTTCTATTTAAAAATGGTGGGAGACAGAAAGAGGAAATTATAGATGTTAAGCTACAATATGGAAGATATTAAAACTATTATTAAAGATAATATAGTAAGGCATTTGGGGGGAAAAAAATGTTGACGAGGCCACGAGAGTAAGTTTTGTGTAAGCAAATTATATTTAAAGATATTACCTTGGGGAGCTCAGCACGTCAGCGCAAAAGACAAATCTGAAGTATTTGCAACATCTCTAAAGAGAAACGGTGAGTGGATGATCTAGCTGAACCTCCTCCAGCAGTCCCCAGCATTGCAGATGCCAATCGTTAAGTTTGATTTAGTCCATATGTTATCATGGAACAACTGAGGACACTGGATACTGTAAAGACTATGGGCCCTGATTATATTCTGACAACATTATAAAAGCCTTGTGCTCTGGACTACATGCACCTATACCGTGCTGTTCCCATGTAGATACATTGGTCTCTATCCGACCGTGTGGAAAATGCTCAGGTGTATCCTGTCTGCAGAAAAAGAGTAAGGGTTTCCAACTCAGCCAATTACTACCCTATCAATTTACACTTGAACAGCACCAAAGTGATAGACGGAGTCATCAATATTGCTGTCAACTGACATTTGAAACGTAATAACCTGCTCACTGACAGAACTTGGGTTCTGCCAGTGCCACTCAGCTCCTGACCTTAGTATGGCATTGGATCAAACATGGACAAAAGTTTAGAATTCCAGAGGTACAGTGACAATAGACAATAGACAATAGGTGCAGGAGTAGGCCATTCGGCCCTTCGAGCCAGCACCACCATTCATTATGATCATGGCTGATCATCCACAATCAGTATCATGTTCCTGCCTTATCCCCATAACCCTTGATTCCATTATCTATAAGTGAAAGTGACTGCCTATGACTACATGACACTGCACTTGACTAAGTATTGCATGAAGAAGCACTCTTAAAGCTGGAATCATTGAGAATTCAGAAACAAACGCTCCACTGATTGGAATAATATCTGTGAGAGTGGAGGATAGCTGTAACTTTTGGCAGTTAACAACAGAACTTGGGGCAGGTGAGGAGGAAGAATAAGCATGGTCCAGTGACTAGGCCTGGGCCCCTGTGCCCAAGTCAGGGCATTACTGCTGTGTTTGTTCAGGGGGCATATGGCTTAGTGGGGGCAAAGGCCAGAGGATGGGATATCTAGCCCTGGTTAATTATCCTAGCCCCAAGACATTACAGCAGAAGTTCTTCAGAGTAGTGTCTTGACCCAACCATTTTCACTTGCTTCATTAATGACGTTCGCACTGTCAAAAGGTTAGGGATGGAGATGTTCATTGATAGCACAAAGTTCAGCACCACTTGTTAATCTTCAGATACTGAAGCAGTCTGTCGTCATATACGACAAAACTTGGACAATATCCAGACTTGGGTTGATAAGTTGCATGTAACCTTCATGGCAAACAACTGCCAGGCAATGATCATCTCTAACAGGAAGTAATCTAATCATTGCCTATTAATGTTCAATGTCATTACTATCACTGAATAACTTGCTGTCAACATACTTGGATTAACAGTTGACAGAGACTGACCTTGAACCAGTCATATAAATACTATAGCTATGAGGCCAAGTCAGAAGCAGGGAATTCTGTGGCGAATAATTCACTTCCAGTCTCCCAATGCCTATCCTACATCTTCAAGGCACAAAACAGTAATATGAGAGTAATCTTTCCACTTGGCTCCATAAATGCAAACCAGAGTCTTGTTTCCATCCAGAACAAAATGACCCAGCTTGGTTTGCACCCCATGTACCACATTCAATATTCGTCTCTTTGCCACAACTAGCAGACATTGGCAGCATTGTGTACCATCTACAAAATTAATTGCAAAAACTTATAAACTCCTTAGATAACACTCCAAGCCCTCAATGCCTACCATCTAGAAGGACAAGGGAAACAGATGCATGGGGAAAAATAAACACCTGCACATTCACTTCTAAACAACTCACCCTCCTGACTTGGAACTCACTGAGGCTAGGTCAAAATCCTGGATTTCTTAATAGCACTTTGGTGTTCATTCATCCCCTTGCCTGCAGTGATTTGAGGAAACAGCAAATAGTGTTGGGTAATTAATGTTGGCCTAACCATTTATGCCCATATTTCATGAATGGATACATTGAGAAGCATAGAAGTAGCAGAAATTAGCTATCAGAAATGTACCAGAAACCAAATGTTTAATCTACCATAAAAAGTTGAATAGCTGGGACTTCTTTCAAAAAAACGATTTGATTGAACTTTTTTAAGATTTTGAAAGCATTTGCCAGTGTCTCTGTGGGCAAGGTCAGACTTGGAGGGCCATAAATATAAGATAATGGCCGATATGTAATAGGCAATCAAGAATCATTGGACTCAATGTTGTCTCTGCTTTCTTGCCACAGAAGCTGCTAGACCTGCTGAGATTCTCCAGCAATTTCTGTTTTTGTTTCTTTACTCAGAAAGTAGTTGGAAAATGGAACTCACAGTCACAAGACACAGCTGAAGCGAGTAACACAGATGTATTTGCGGAAACTAGATAAACATGAGGGAAAAAGGAATAGAATATTTTACTTGAGTTAGAAGGAGACTGGAAGGAAGCTTTTGTGATTGACATGGATGTGTTGAACGAAATGCCTTGTTTCTGTACTCTGATTGCCATGTTTTAATTGCTTAATTCTCTCTGAATAACATGTTGGGTACTGTGTACTTTTCTGTGTGCATAAAGGGATACACTGTCTGACAGCCATTTCAAGCAATCATATTCTACCTTGCCTCAAATCAGTTTGGCTATCAATCATGAGGAAATCCATTTTTTAAACTTGACATACTTACAGGTTAAGCCACCTGCAAATTTCAGAACTTCATAAAAAAGGTGAAGGCAGAGTTAACCTTGCTCTAGGAGATGTGTGAATATTTTTTCCTAGCTTGACTTTTTTGTGATACTTAAGTCATGTTTCACATTCTCTTTATCTGGTTTAATGAGCTCAAATGATTTCTTCATGCTGATACCTCAAACATCTTTATTAGGGGTTATTGATTTTCTGTGTACTGTTAGAAATTAAAGTTATTTTTGTTAATTTCATAAATGTGACATGAACTAGTTTCTCCTCTTATTCTCTTATATTGATCCTATTTGTGAGATAAGGAAAGATTTCTTGAACAAAATTATTTTCCCATTCTGAATCTGGTCTCTAGATAGTATACTTACATTTGTTTGCCTGCCACCTCTTTAAGCGATTGGTGCCTCGTATTCAGCATGCAAATAGAATGTAATTTTGCATCATTGGACTGATAAATACAAATCTCTGTTGCCCAGAATATGTAATGGTGAGTTACATTTCAGTCAAAGTTTTGACAAGTCTTCACATATTGTGGAAATATCATATGAAACCTATTATTCTCTTAATGGGTCTTACCATGCCATTTGTTCAGTTTCTGTTATGTTAGCCATTGTCATTTCGAGTGAAATACACCTGCATTAGTGTTTATTGATTTGGAAGGGTGGCAAATCAGATCTAGTTCTGACTCCTGATTGTTATCCAGTAGCTTAACTGGTGGTGCCTAAGGTTTATCTGTCACCTGGGAACATATTTCCTAAGTAAGCCATTTAAAATGAATATTCTTTCCTAACATTTCTGTTTGATTGCAGTTAAAGCCATTGGACAGCGTGGGGGCTTTTCATCAGAGTAGAGAAGTGGCTTTATAGAGATATTCCACACTGTTGAGATAAATAGGATGGATTGGTTTTATTGATCAAGCAGTAAAATGGGAGCACAAGTTCAGTTGTCAGTGCTACATTTCCCTGAGATTCCATCATCCCCTACATTTTCCAAAACGGCATACTTGTTTGAGATAGGGATAGCCACAGGAGACTCCTACACTACTTGCGTCTCTCTCCTACCTTTCCTGGAGGTCACCCATCTACCTGACCAGTATCTCCCTTCCTGCAATTGCCATCCATCACACCCCCAGCTCCTGTAAATTCCTCATTGCCTCTAACTACTGCTTCAACGGATCTATGCGGTCCGATAGGATTTGCAACCAAGCACATTTCCCTCAGACATAATCATTAATAGCATGGAAATGCGCCCTAATCTCCCACATCCGACATACCCAGAAAATAGCATGGTCTTACTGCTGTAAAAGTACTGCTCCAGGCTAGATAAGCACCTATATTTTAGAAAGTTCAATCAAGAGACAGGTCTCAATAACTACGTATAATCAGAAAAAAACCCACTTTACTCACTGTTGTAGATTTTAAAAAAGAACTAACCACTTAGCTGCCCCCTTGCTGTAATCTCTCCCCACAGGTTTCTCCAAGGTCAGCTGTGAATTTAGCCATTTGTTTATTTTTCTTGGATGAAGTCTGATGTCCAGAGGTACTTGAGATCAAACAGCAGAGGCAGTAGCTGTGATGGTTCACTGCTGGTACAGACAACAGTTTAGGTTTCTTTCTCCCTTGATTCACTTCTCACCATGTGGTTACTGCCTTTGTCTCCCTTCCTCCTTTTATAAAGTGCTGTTGTTTTGATCTTTTTTCCTCTAAAGTTCCAAAACAGTGCAACAACCATTCAAGATACCAGCTCCAACACTGAAAGTACCCCTGATGGAGAGGTACCGTTTGTTGGACTGGGGCCGACAAGGTCAGAAATCACATGACACCAAGCTATAGTCCAACAGCTTTATTTGAAAACACAAGCTTTCGGAGTCTTGTGCCTTCTTCAAAAAAAGAGCAGCCATAAATTTTTCCTGTCTTCCATCTTGGATTACCCAGAATCCTTTTAATTATGTTTTATTGACTTTTAAATAAAACTGATCTGTTAATCTTGAATTGTCTAAATTAGTCTAAATCTGAAACAAACTGTTTTGGAATATTTGCCCAACTTCCCAAGGGTCCTTTCGTTTGGTTTTCTTACTGAATGGTGCTAAAGTGGAAAGATCTGCACTTGACTTCATAACAAAATAATTCAACATGAATGAACACATCTCTAATTCAGGTTAGAGATGCTAAGGTGTTTATGTCATCTAGAAAAGCTGTTTATTTAAGCAAAATCTAAATTTGTAATTGTGAGTGAAATTTACTTATTAAATATTCAATATCATTGGAATTCGATAAGTTGACTTTACACTTCAAGGATATAGCATTTTTCAAACTGAATATTGAAATATTCTATAGTTATCCAATACATCTTGCACGAGAAACCAAGAATATTCCTTTGAGGTTGTATGAGACAAACAGTTTCCTTTTCTTTTTAATTTTTACATGCCAGTTGCATTTTTCCTTTAGCCAGTCTGGAGTGTCCACTTATGGTGCTTCTGAGCCATCCATTGACAAGTGCCATGCATAACCAATTATCCTTTCCATTTTTCTCCATTGACTTCAATATTTCATGTTGCTGCCTGTCTATGACTATACATTAAGATTATGAACTATCTGCACAACAAATTGGCAACCACAAATTCTTACTAGAACGCATAATTGTTCACTTTGGACCTCCATCCTTTCTACTGGGTCATATCTGTGCACACAAACTCCTGCAGCTCCATTCATTGATCCAAAACCTGAGAGTCTTCCTGCTAATGCAGTCAATAGCAATCCCAGTGACACAAATCCAAGGACTCTCCATCTGCATGATTTCAAGTAGCATGTCTCTGGGATATTCTCAGTGACTTTAGACTTCATTTTTGTTCGTGGGATGTGAACATCATTGACAACTGTTGTTGACCAATTATTCTTGACCAGCTCGTGATCAAACATTACCTTGGTGACTGTACGAAGTTCAGCTCCATTTGCATCTCCTCGAATAGTGAAGCCGTCCATGTTCCAATGCAATAAGACCTAGACAATATCCAGGCTTCGGCTGACAATTAACATTCTTGCCACACAAATGCTAGACACTGATTATATCCAGTGAAAGACAATTGAATCACTGTTTCTTGATATTCAATGGTTACCATTTCTGAATCCCCCCAATCCTGGGGTTAACATTGACCGAAAACTCAACTGGATTGCCAATTAAATATTGTAGCTACAAAAACAGGTCAGAGGCTGGGGGTTCCACAGCACATAATTCACTTTGATTCCCCAAAGCCTGTCCATCATGTAAAAGGCACAGGCCAAGGCTGTAATGGAACACTCCCCACTTGCCTGAATGGGTGCAGCTCCGACAACCTCAAGAAGCTTGACATCCTCTAGTACAAAGCATTTTACTTGATTGTATTGTCCATGCTTTGGACACTTCAACAAGTTTATGTATTAAAAATACTTTACCCAAGTGCTCTGTCAGTGAAGTGGACATAAGAACAGATAATTCTGTTTGTAATTCAACTTGACTTTATTAACAAACTATTCCTTATTAAAATCACTATGTGAGAAATTCCCAAATTTCCACAATATTTACTCACTGTCTAGCTCTCTCCATTGGAGAAAAGATATTAACTGGGAGGATCCATGTGTTTGAGCTGGGCCATTGAAGTTTCCCTCCTCTCTGATGTAAATTAGCTTTCTTCCATGAAGGTGTTTCTTGTCGATCAGGGTGGATCTTGTCCTGGGTTGTCTTGAGCTGTGCCATGGTCTTCTGCCATGAGTCATGCTGAGAGCTTTCCCTGCAAGTTTTTGCTGAGTTTTCATTGAGTCTTTACTGAGTGGCTGGCTTCCAGGTCTTTGTGCTTTTATTCCCCTTCGCACTGAAGCTTCCAGAATGTTCTGTGGCCTTTGGCCAATGGGGTCATGAACTGGGTTAAAACTATCCAATGGAGTCGTGTCAGTGCCCTTCAATGTTGCCATGCTGGGAGATGTAAAGTATACATACTTGAGCAGTCAAGATGCCAGATACGTGTCCAATACAAAACCCTCAGGCTGGTCCTCTTGATTTCCACTGTTTTCTGTGGCTGCGGTTGAATTTAGTTTGTCCAATTTTCTGTCAGGCCCTAATTCTCCAGCTGTGAGTCAGTTCAGAATGTCCAGTTTTAGCTTTGTGGTTGCTTGATCACCAGCACTGTAGGAGCAAAGAGTCCGTAGTTGGTTTCTGGATGCGTTTCTTCTTTCAGTGGATGAATTCAACCATGAGAACAATGAGGTATATCAAAGTTTACAAGACATCCAGGTTGATAGTGGACCTATCCAAATGTGTATCTGCACATTTGAGCCCCAGTACCAGAAGTCATCCCAACAATTAGTCACTTTGATTTCACTGATGTTGAATTTCCTCTGTCTACTTAATAATTGTAGCAAAAACATCATGTCCATTTGTCAATTGCACCTGGACCTGCTGTAATTTTTCTGGTATGAATTCAATGCCAGTATTGTGCTCCTCACTGACACAACTTTTCAGGCCTGACATTGGTTAATCCAAAATGGTTTGTCAGGAATGGAATAATTTTGTGTCCTTGTGTAAAGAGAGTGAGTGAGAGAATCAGGCCCCCTGCGTACGTAGGAGGGCTCAGGCTGATGGGGACTTGCTCCTCCACTTATGTCTTAGTAGGAGTGCAAGAATTACTGCTTTAGTAAAGGGGTTGTCTCTTTTGGCCAGAATCAGTGGAGTCAGCTGTGGTTCAGTTCCCAAGCTGAGGCATGAGGAGGGGCAGTGTTCATACTTGTGCAGGATCCTGACCTAGATCAGTTACTGGGCCTGGTTCTGGATTGGAATCGATAGTTTGAATTGGATTTGGATCAGTGATTGGTCTGCGTTTTGGATCAGGGCTTGGATTAGGGTCTGCTTCACCTGGTTCCCCTGGATACACATAGAGTTGGTTGCTGTTGCATTAGTCTCTGTACGCCTTTAACAGATTAACGTTGCACCACCCAGTTTTTCCTGTATCTAGCAAAATTCTGCACACTGACAGCCTAGCCTTGTCCACCACTAAATGGGGACAGGAATGCTCCAGCTGGAAAATTTCTTGACATCACCCACTGCCCTACTTCATACTCTACCCATCAAAGTACACCTTACTCTGCTTTTCCCTTTTTGCTATTCTGATGGCTGCTGCTTTGTGTGCAGCTTGTATATTTTCAAAAAGAACTATCATAAAAAAAATCATATGCTTTTCTCCTGGTAGAGGGTTTCGATTTCAGGCTCTGACGAGTCCAGTTCGTTTGGGATTCGATACCTCTCGTGGGCATCCAGTCATTATACTTTTACATAAAGGAGTTGGGGAGTAATGTTCAGGATGTTCAGGTTGTACAGGACATTGGTGAGGCCTCTTCCGGAGTACTGTCTCCATTTCTGGTCTCCCTCTTATAGGAAGAACATTATCAAGCTGGAGAGGGTTCGGAAGAGATTTACCAGGATTTTGCTGGGAATGGAGGGTTGGAGTTATAAGGAGAAGTTGGTTAGGCTGGACTTCTCTCACTGAAGCAAAGGAGTTTGAGTGGTGAACTTTTAAAATCATGGGGAAAATTGATAAGGTAAAGGGCAGGTGTCTTTTCTCGAGGGTGGGGGATTTCAAGACTGGGGGCATATTTTTAAGGTGCGATTAGAAAGATTTAAGAAAACATGAGGGGCAATTATTTTTACACAGCGGTTCATGTGTCGAATGAACTTCCTTACTTCAATGCAGCATCACTACTCTGAGCTTGTACTAGATCTTTGACCTTGGTTTGGTCCACAGTGAAAGCGTCCATTGATTCTGAAATGGGAGCATGCCATGGTTGTTCTTTGTGGGCACCCTACTTAGTCCATTTGTCTTCCCCTATGTTCCCAGTTGAGGAAGTTCATTGGTGGGCTTTGGCCTTAATGATGCCATATTCACTGCCTTGTGCATTTTGGAAAATGAATTTGAGCAGGGTGCAAACAGTAACAGTTTCCCATCTACCAAGAAAATCGTCTACCTTCCCACAGTGGCAGAATGTCACTTAAATTGTTACAAACTGATATGCTGTCTGAGTATTTTTTTTCAGGATGGCTGACCATGCATTCTGCAGCTGAAAGCTCAACAACCTGAATGCTCATTGCAGAGCTTCAGCGCTTAACCCTGTTTGGAATCGGCTGTGTTGTTTTTCATATATATAACATATCCTGTCTTTTAGTGTCTGTCTTCCACTGTAGAGAATCCGTCCATGAATATTCTTAGTGTTCACTCTTCTGCTGCCCAGGTTCCCTTGGGTCTTCCTCATATTTCTTGACACAGATCCTCCCTTGGGGACGTTTGTTGTCGCAACCTGATATTCATGGGGTTTTCTTCTATAGCTCTGATTGTCAGCGAGGAAGATGGGCACTTTATTATATATTAAGCGTAATGTTGTGACCCTTTATCGTTTGTGCACAACGCAGTATGCACTTGTAACTGACCATGCCTTCTTTAGTCCTGCTGTCCAGCAAAAATTGAATGGGGGTGTACTCTGTCAAAGTGGTTAGGAGATTCAGGTTGAAAATGTATGGACTCGCATAGTGATTTTAGGAAGGAATATTTTTGTTAACAAAATTGAGTTGAACCACAAATTGATTTCAGTGTCCTTTTGTCTGCCTTACCAACGAGCACTTGGATGAAGTGTCCAAAACACAGGCAACAGTTCAGACCATCCACAAAGCATTCAATCTGTCCTCCACCAAATGTGTCCGATCTACAAAATGCAGTGTAGAAATTCACCAAAAATCTGGACGCAACATCTTCCAAAATCACAACCACATCCATCCATACTGACAAGGGCAGCAGATAGATGGAAGCACCACCACTTCCAAGCTACTTACCATCTTGACTTGGAGATATATTGTTGTTCCTTCAGTGTCACTGGGGAAAACAAATCGTAGAATTTTCTCCCTAATGGCATTGTGGGACTTCCTGCACCACTTGGACTGCAGAGTTTCAAGAATGCAGCTCACCACCTCCTTCTCAATGGTTGGGGATGGACAATAAATGCAGACAAGCAAGTGGCACCCATGTCCCGTGAGAAAACAAAAAAAAAGGTTGTTGCTGTATATCTGGCATAGCTCCACCCACATTTTTGTTTGTAAGGGAGTTGCAGGATTTTGATGCAGCACCAAGGGCATTCTGCTTTATACTGGATTGTATTGAAATCCTCGAGTGGTCTTGCAGCTGGACTCATCCAGACAGGTAAAGACTAGTTTTGGGTGAATGTTATTTGCCGCTAATCAGCCCAAGCCTGAATATCATCCAGGTCTGCTGCATACAGACAAGGACTATTGATGTGTCTGAGGAACCATCTATTGGTGCTGTTCAATGACCTTATGATTCTGTGAATGTCATTGGTGAAACAGCTGAAGATAACTGGGACTAAAACACTACCTTTTAGAGAGTCCTCTGGTGATGGAATGCAATAATCTTCCTTTGTGCGAGATATGATTCCAGCCAGTGTGGAATGCCACCATCACTGCTAATTCCCATGTTATTCAATTTTGCTTGTTTTGTTTGATCCAGAAATGTCTGAATAAAGACCTGAAGAGTTTACTTCAAGCTGAGAACATTTAAACTCTGAGTGTACAAAAACTTTAGGAAAAGGCTATGTTCAAATGTTGCCTTGATTTCAAGAGCAGTCACTTGCACCTTGGTCCTTGCCTTAGGCTGTCCTATGCATAGAGTCATAGAGCTTTTGCGGCACAGAAAGAGACCCTCTGGCCGTTATGCCCCTGCAGTCATCAAGCATTCTCTTCTAATTCTATTTTCTAGTGCTTGACCAGTAGCCTTGCATGCTCTGGCATTTGAAGTGCTCATCTAAATATATACTAAAATGTCTGAGGGTTCCTGTATCTGCCATCCTTGGGTGAAGATTGAAATAGAAAGCATTATTCCTGAGAAGGGGAGCAAATAATGAAACTTGATTACTTGTAGTTTAGTGGTAGACTTGGATCAGAAACCCTGAAGAATTTATTTGAAACTGAGAACATTTAACATCAGGTCTACGAAAAGCCCAGGAAAAAGCCATCAGATTTTTCAGATTTGGAGTTGAAGTCGCTGTTAACTTAAGCCTTTCGAGGTGTTAGAATAGGAGATTTTTCTGTGATATGAGTACTGTGCAAGGGTTGCTTTTGGGTATTGTTAAGAACTGTTTTTGGATCCGTGAAGAAGTGTTTTGAGATTAGTGGGATTTAGAGATTTGTTCAGGTTCTATCAGAAATTGATCACTCATTGTTTATTTTCTTTTCACTAACAACTCTGACATTACAGGATGAAACTGGTTACATTCTATGTGTAATTACCCCAAACTTCTTTGAATTGTATTTATATCACAGTCATTATCAGTTTCTCAATTCAATGTCCACTTATCAGCATTAACGCTTTAACTTCAAAAGTTATAGTCTAATAGTTTATAGTCTAAAACCTATTGAATTTAAAAACCAGGTTTCTGCAACAAAACAAGTCTTTACATATTGCTTACCACTTTCGTGTGTGTTCATATTTGCAGCTTGAAGTAAAGGTTAAGGTTTTACATATGCATAAGTAATGACTGCATAAGCATATAATTCATTCAGATTTATCAAATGATTAATCATAATACTGAATTTCAAACCAAATCACCAGTACATGTACAAGACTGCTATTCCATAAAACCAGTGATCCTGATGTTATTCTCCATATGATTGTTAAACAGTACATACTACTGTGAAGACTGCCACATGGAATCTATGATATTGAAATGGTCCTTTGTGAGCTTGAGATAGAGCAGGTTTTTTTTATAATTCTATCACACAGCAGCATTCGTAACCTCCATAATTTTGAAACATGTCATTTATTTTTATTGAATTTGGTCAGGAAATTTTTGCAATCTTTTATACTTTTGAAGGAATAAGTAAAGCCAGCAGACTGTCTCGTCTGCAACAGATGGCCAATTATCTGTTCTTGTCATTCTTTCAGCAATATCTAATTCTGTGTTGTATAATTTTTCCTGGGTGATACAGATTTTGAAATGGTAATATTGATGAAACTATCAACATTTGGCATCTTTGCTGTGTTAAACTGACAGCAATTCTGGTGTCCACATGTGCAGTTTAATGCCAAAATTGAGAAGTAAGTGCACCGTAGGGTATGTGAGCTAATGTTTCACTACCAACTTTCTCCTCCACCCCATCAACCTATCCTCAGTGGAAAGCCTTCCTAATTACTTGAATTACCGTGAAAGCTTGCTTTTGTGTCATAAGGACATCTGAAAACATACTTGCTATCTTTTTTGTCTGGTTGAATGAAGTATGGCTGAGTATTTTAACAGTGTACTAATTTTGTAATTATTCTTGAACAATTTCTTTGGCACTCCAAGCTAACTTTATTTGTAGAATGCCGATCTTTTCACAATTGTACTTAAATAGATTTTGAATATAATATTTTTTAAAGTTTAGTACTTGAAGTTTCTGCTTTTCTTTTGAATCTCATTTGTTTGTCCCAGTCTTTATTTTGTTTGTAAAATGGTTAAAATGTGAAAGTTAGACGTCCTGATTTGTTGACGCCAAAGATTTTCCAGTAAGAGAGACTACTTAGTATGTTTGATGATAACAGCAATGCTGGAGATAATCCCTAATGTTGGCACCAGAATTAAGTTAACATTGGAAGGACAAAACCCAAGCCACAGAGATCAGCAGCATTCTTTGAGGACAGCAGTTAGAACTGTCCCTATTGCTGCTGACTGCAAATTTTGGGCTATGATCCTTTTCCCTCCCCTAGTTGCAGTCTTCCTCAAAATTTCATTTGCAGTACTGAATGGCATTTTTCTCAAGTTAAGTGGTGGAAGTATTAACTTTGTACGATGTCTTGGATAGAGCAAACTTGTGAATCAGGAAGAGTACGATGTGTCACTTTCATTATACAAAGCATTATTTAAATATATTAAGTTTCAGACTAAATACATGATTTATTGCTGCGTTACAATTTTGAATTGTTTAATCATGTGATTTATCCTTAAATTTGCAATAGAGAGATTGAGAGTTTGAGTTTGGAGTGAGGAGTGTAACAACCACTCAGCTGTGTTTTTCTTTGCACTTGATCTGGCACATCTTTAAAGCAAACAGATCTGGGCTTAAGGGTGTTTATAGACTGTATAGATTTTCTTAAATGATTTATCTATTGTTCAAATAGCGGTGATCTTTTAGCCCCAGTTAAGACTTGTGACCCTGACTTTGCAGCCTTTATTGTTTTGAATATTGCTACTACCCTAATGTATAAAACATCCTGCCAATGTGTTTGTACTGACAACAGTGATTTTAATTCCGTTTCTAAAAAAGCTTTCATCTGAGATACATCTTTCTTCGTTCTCGCACTGGATTTATATGCCGTTGATTTGTTTGATTTGAAATAAGATAATTGCCTATTGCAGCTGAACAGTACATTAATATTAAGATTAAGAACTCATGGAACGTGTTCTTTTTTTAGGTTCGCATTGAGACAGCTACAACTCTGAAGCTTGATATCCTTTAAATGTTGATAGGAATGCTATGTTCTGATGTGATTTGGAGACCGTATCACCATTTTTCCAGTATTGTGAAATGAGAGACTTGATCTGATCAATTGGTGTGGCATCCCTCAGCCTTCTCTATTGCTGCTTCTGCTGACTGCCCATGGCACCAAGGAGCCTGAACAAAACTGGAGTCACTGGGGGTCAGGAGGAGGAAGGCTCTCTGCTGTTTGGAATCATGCATAGTGCATAGATAGTTGTGATTGTTAGAGACTAATCAACTCAGTCTCAGGGTATCACTGCAGGAGTTCCTCAAGGTAATATCCTCAACCCAAACATCTATGGCTGCTTCATAAATGACCTTCTTTCCATCGTAAAGTCAGAAATGGGGATGATTGCTGAAGATTGCACATTGTTGACCACAGTTTACAAATTCTTACATAGTTAATCAGTGGATGTCCATGTGCACCAAGGCCTGAACAACACCCACGCTTGTGCTGATAAGTGCTAAGTGACATTTATGCCACACAGTTGCCAGGCAATGACCATCCAATTGCCATTGTTGCACAAAACTTTGGTTGAATTACCTGTGAAGTCTGGTCATTGCACTATAGAAAGAATTTGGTTGCACTAAAAAGGTACAGAGGAGATTCACCAAGATGTTGTGTGAAATAGAGTAGTTTAGCTGTGAAGAGAGGCTGGATAAAGTTGGATTGCCCTCTCTTTTGAGGAGCGAAAGCTAAAAGGGGATCTGATTGAGGTGTATAAGAGATGGACAGGTTACATAGAATGCAGCTGTACCCATAGTTTAAGAGTCTTTAACAAGGGGGAATAATTTTAATATGAAAGCCAGGAGGTTTAGAAGGGATTTGAGGAAAATCATTTTCACCCAGAGTGGGATGCGAATCTGCAATACACTGCCTGGAAGGATAGTTAAGGCAGGAAATCTCACAACCTTTAAAAAGTACTTGGATGATCACTTGAAGTGTCAGAACATTGAAGGCTGTGAGCCTAGTGCTAGAAAGTAGGACTAGTATAGATTTACAGTAATTTGTGTTGATGTGGACGTAATGGCTCACAGCGCCTCTACTATATAGTCTGATTCTATGATCTCTGACAAGAATGAGTCTAACCACTGGCCTTTGATGTTGAATGGTGTTACCATTGCTGAATTCACCATCCTCAACATTCTGGGTTACTATTGATCAGAGGCTGAAGTGGGTCAGCCAGTTAAGTACTTGGTTACAAGAGTAGAGTGTAGGCTCGAAATCCTGTGGCAAAAAATTCACCTCCTGTCTCCCCATTGTATGGTCACTATTTATAAGGCGCAGGTCAGGCATTCGATGGAATACTCCCTGCTTTGCTGGATCTTGCATGATTGGCACCACATTCACCAGCTTCAACATCTGCTCCCTTCGCTAATGACACTGTGGCAGCAATGTGTATTATACATAAGATGCACAGCAGTAACTCTCCAAGGGTCCCAGCACCTTCCAAATCCGTAATCTCTAACCATTTAGAAGAATACGGCGGCAGAAGCATGGGAACGCCACAAACTGCAAGTTCTCTTCCAAGCTACACTCCATTCCAGGCATGGAACCATAGTGTTGTTCAGTCATTGTCACTGTCACTGGGTCAAAATTCTACCACACTTGACCTTAAAGCCCTGTAAATGTCCCTATATGCCCAGGATTGCAGTGGTTTAAGAAGGCTGCTCACCAGCACCTTCTCTAGGGCAAATGGGGATGAGCAAAAATAGGCTGACCTTAGCAGTGATGTCCACATCATTTCAACAAATGAAAATTACTCAATCGATCAAAATGGAATAGTTCGAACCACCGAGTACTTTTCCTGTTTTTGTTTCGCGACTTTGGCAAAACTGAGTGTTTTCAGTAATTAATATTTTCCATTCTTTTAATTGATTTTCAATGGTTAAGAGTGAATATATTGACACAAGTGGACTCTAATTATTGTTTTTCAGTTACTTTAGATTCATTTTTTTTTCTGATCATGTGAATCTTAAACTATGGCTATATCAAGGAAAAAAGTAAGATTTTCACTTAAAAAAATACTTGTAGAATGCTTGGGGAACTGTTACTAATTCAGTAGTTTATAAACAAACATCTTTTTCTTTAACCTGATTGTTACCTGTAGATGTCTTTGAATTTAGGACAGAGCAGTTTGTTCCAGTAAGTATTCTATTATATGCATATTTGTAACTTTGAAAAACATTTGAGTTTTCTTTAGTGCTCCATATTGCATAAGGAATTTTAGTTGATGGTTGAGAGAAAGAAATCTCAATAGAACCAAAACCAAACTTCAGTAAATGAGGTGACTAAAATCATGGATTGTGCTAGATCTTGTCCTGAAAATGCATGCTTAACAAGGGCACTGTTATTCATTTAGGCCAGTTGATTACATTTTGTAAAGTTATGTGTAGGACAGTTTTGTAATTGCATTTTTCAGTTTAGTACTTACATTGTACCTACGCATCTATTAATAAAGACAACTGTGCAGATGCAAATTCCCACAAAATTAATTTAACCATATTAATGAGACTGTTGTGGATTAATCAACAAAGAGTTAGAGGACTGTAAAGATTATCACGACAAAATTGTGCATGAAAGGTAGCTGCAAATTCTTTATCCATAGATTTTTATTAACTTCAAAAATGTTGCTTTATTTCTTTATTTTTCTCTCCCTCTCCTAATATTAAAGGAACTGATTACTATTACACAGTTTGCTTTGGCTTGGAGGCAAAATGTATTGTGGCTATACACTAATCTCGCAATAGAGTCATAGTACGGAACAGAAACTTCAACTTGTCACGCCGACCAGATGCCCCAATCTGATCTAGTCCCACTTGACCCATATCCTTCTAAACCATTTCTATTCATATACCCATCCAGATGCCTTTTAAATGTTGCAATTGTACCTGTCTCTGGTGATTTAGTTCTACACCTCGGAACTAAATTGAAATGATGCTCTTTTCTGAGTTTAATGGGTCTTATTTTCAGTGCTTCAAAATGTCTACACTGTGGTCCTAGCTGTAGCTTCCAGCACTTTCTACAACTTTGGTTTCTTTTTTCCGGATTCAGACCAGGCTTAACAGTGAGCATCAAAAGTACATGGACTAAGTTCAAAATTGCTAATGCATCATACACAGTGCTTGCAGAATTCAGGAAAGTAGATGAATAGCTTTAAAAGCTACAATAATAAACTATTATACAGTCCAAATTACTATAGTGACAATATTTCAAACAAAATACCTCATTAGTTATGAAACAGTTTGAGACATTGAGGTTGTGAAATATTCTATAATTGAATAAGTTAACTTTTTTTGCCATACATTGAATTTCAAAATTCATATTGGTTCTTTGCATTTTACGATTCGGCTTTTCATGATGAATGTCGAAACCTAGTGATTACAACTATAAAAAAAGCATTTGTTCTAAAGGGAATGTAGTGAGACATAAATGTGTTATTATTGATTGTATTATAAGGGGAGAATAGTTTAAATATTCAAACCCAGGAAGTGAGGCCTTGTGGTGCAACGTTTAAAACTTGGAGCCTCGGGAGGACACTCCCCACAGAAGTTTTTTATTTTTATCACTGATCCACTTTTCAGCATTTTGATGTTAATAGTTGTTTCTGTTGTAATTGACTGGGCAGCTGTCAGTTAGTCCTTGTTTCTGTTGTGGAATAGTCATGGAATCACTAAAGCACAGAAGATGGCCATTCAGCCTATCTAGACAGTACTGGCTGTTTGTAGACCAATTCCAATCAGTCCCATTCTTATCTTCTCTCCTATTCCTGTAATTCCACAATTTTATTTCTTAAATGCAACAACCCATTCAACTTGGGTGTCAATTTAACATTTTTGTTTTGTCTAACATTGTTCTTTAACTACTCAAGCTATTCTCTGCTATTTTATATGATCCAGAGTGCTGAATGCTATGTAGCCTTGTAAATTGTACAAAAGGAGTTGTTTGAGCTTTATAGTTACCATATAATGGACATACTTTTTGTAGTGTTCTAGTCCAGCAGTGCGATAGCACAAGTTAAGTTAGAGATTCCTTTGAATTATTTAATCAAGTATCAACAAGAATCAAAAAAAAACACATGAACAGCTCTCATTTAATATGCATTTTTATCTTGCAACGCCAGTCTACCTGTGAGAAGAAGGAAATTGAAAGCTTAGAAAAGGAAATTAAAGTATCTGTGACTAAGATTTAATAAAATTGTGTTTATTAATATATATGAAAAACATATGTAGACCCAAACCTGTTTCTTTCATTTGCAGCACCCTTAGACAGACTTAAAAATCTAACAATAACATTAATTGTATTCACTGCAGTCCATTTATACATTTTGATGTTCTTCTATATCATTTAATCTAGCTTGACTTTCTGTTTCTAACATCATAGATTTAGCCTGTGGCTCATCATCTCATTGATTTCATGATATAAGACCCTAAATTCCACTCGCATCTGACCTTCAACTAATTTACCTGTGGTTTTAAAAAAATGTTAATATTTATTTTGAAGGCGATCTCACTAGTACGTCTTGGCACTTATTCCCTATTCATAGTTGCCCTGAGAAGGTAATGGTAGGCCTTTTCCTTGAGCCAGTACAGTCAGTGTTGTTGCTTTTATAGTGATTTACAACTTGGGCGCTTGCTCGGATACTTGTTAAGAGTGGATCACGTTGGTGCTTGGCAGCAGTCACATATAAGCAGTACTAAGTAAGAGGAGCAAGTTTACTTCATGAAAAATATAAATCCTCAAATTGCCATGCTGAGATTTGAACTGGCATCCATTGGGTTGCCAGTCCAGTAGCATGACTATTATACAGAGATTTCCCTGACTTATTTTTTCTGTTTGCTTCTCTGAATGGAGTACCACTTTTCCCACCCTCTTGTTCTTTGATATGAATGATTTTTAGAATATAGTATTTATTTCCGGGGCTATATTTTCCAATATCAGCTTTAGTATTCTGCAACACTTTTTTGGTCTTGGTCTTAATACTACATGCTTTTCAATATTTATCTCCACTAATTTCTACAATAACTACTGTAAAATACTTTCAAAACATATTCATCATCCCTCAAGAAATGGAACGGCCCCCCTCTGTCTCTGAATAGTCCATTCTGTTTTTGACTTTAATATGCTTATAATAGCTATTCCTATTTTCCTTGATGTTGACCTCCACTTCCTAATCTCTTGGTTTTATTTTTAGGTTTTCTAATTTTTTTGTCTATCTTTTCTCCCTTATGTATCATATTTAAGCAAATTTATCTTTGCTGCAGCCTCTTTATATATTTACAAAACCCAGCCTGTCGTCTCATCAATATATATATTTTTTAAATTCTTTGGTGTGATTTGGGTGTCACCAGAAATGTCAGCATTTGTTGCCCATTCTTAATTGCCCTTGAACTAAGTGGCTTGCTATTCTATTTCAGAGTGTAGTGAAGAGTCAACCACGTTTTTGCAGATTTGTGCTCGTGTAAGCCAGTCTAAATAACTGCCCTAAAACTTGCAAACCTGAAACTGATCCCTACTCTCGGCTTCCTGTTGACAAACAATCTTTCATCCATGATAAATTTTCCCTTATGCCATGAGCTATTATTTTGTGTAATTGTCTTTTAATGTGTTATGTTATCAAATAACATCAGGGAACTCAAGTACTTGACATCTGCCTTTGTCCATGAGCGCCTTCTGGGCTTTGAAGTCCCAGAGGATGCCCACCAAAGTCACCACAGTTAACACGGTGTAACAGTCACCGGCTGTATCCACCGCAGCTCTGTATGTTGGAGCTATACCTGATGGCAGGTGAAGAAATAAAGTAGAGATAACAAGCTGTAGAGCTGGATGAACACAGCAGGCCAATCAGATATGGAACATGTTTGGCATTTCTCCAAAATGGTGGCTGATGCAACTCAACACTTCATTCTGTTACTTTCATTATAGACCTGGATATCTTCCCAAAATCCAATATTACATTGATTAAGCATACTCAGCCACTATACATTCATCACTCCTGGATGGAACAATTCCAAACACTCCCTACCCATTCCCAAAAGAATGAAGTCCTTTCTATCTCCATCATGTATAAAGGGAACGACCTCTGCAGCCTCTGGAGAGCCCATTCAGATTTCCTGAAGAAAGGTCCAGACCCAAAATATCTGCTTTCCTGCTCCTCTGATGCTGCTTGGCCTGTTGTGTTCATTCAGCTCTACACCTTGTTATCTCAGATTCTCCAGCATCGGCAGTTCCCACTATCTCTGAAGAAACAAAGTAGTTTTGAGAGCATGCAATGAGGTGTTTTACTGATGCATAATCTGCACTATTCAGCATATGTTTACTACTTAGCACATATTCACATGCACTGCTTAAGTTTTCTGAAGTTTCTTGGCCCTGTTAGATCTGCCTGCCTCAAAGAAGTAGAGCACTTTTCCCTATGAGAATACCGTAACGGTCTGTCCATGGAAGACTATCCATTGTATCACATTAAAGATGGGCATGCCTCATGTTCTTATTACCTAAGAAAGGATATACCTGCAATGGAGGGGTGTTGCATCCATGGCTAATAAGACTAACTTTGGGTTTGTTAGGTGAAGTAAAAGTGAAAAAATCTGAATGGGCTCTGCAGAGGTTGCAGAGATCTTTTCCTTTATACATGATGGAGATAGAAAGGACTCCATTCTTTTGGGAATGGGTAGGGAGTGTTTGGAATTGTTCCATCCAGGAGTGATGAATGTATAGTGGCTGAGTATGCTTAATCAATGTAATATTGGATCTTGGGAAGATATCCAGGTCTATAATGAAAGTAACGGAATGAAGTGTTGAGTTGCATCAGCCACCATTTTGGAGAAATGCCAAACATGTTCCATATCTGATTGGCCTACACTTGATTATCTTTCCTATCTCTATGTCCTAATAATTTGGAGAATATTATGTTCATGTGAGTGCAATGAAGCCAGGGTTAGACAGCGTGTGGCTTTCAAGGTGCTATGTATTTGTGCTTGCTTGGGGCCAAGGCCTGTTTCCTTCCAGGATCACATGGTCACGGGAGTATAATGTTATACAGGAACTGTTGGGCATAATTTTATTTACAAAAGTTAGGTTTTTCTGCATAGACTGAGTGAATGGATTCTCACTTGTAGCACTGTAAAAGTAAGGAAAAATGCTCAATTTATTAAACAGAAAGCAAAATAACTTAAAAGTCTTAAATCATGTCTGTCCCAAACGGAAAGTAGCATGCTCCCAGTCAACAGATTATTAAAAGAAACATTACAGGAAAAAGGCCATGATGTAGAGGTGCCAGTGTTGGACTGGGGTGGACAAAGTCCAGAAGTCACACGGCACCAGGTTATAGTCCAACGGGTTTATTTGAAATCACAAGCTTTCAGAGCGTAGCCCCTTCGTCAGGTGAAGTGAGAGAGAAGCCACAGAACACAGAACTGAGAGATCAAAAAACCATACAGATGGTGTGAGTGGAGTATCAAATAATAAGTCCGTGCAGGCGACCAAAAGTGTTAGACTGTGAGTAAAGTGTCAACAGCTGAATGACAAGCGAAGGGATGACCTCTAATCCAATTAAACGAGGCAGAGAGATAGTTACAAAAACTTAAAACTACGGTGGTGCTGGAGACAAACCAATTGACTGTAATACCATGCTAGGTATAAGAGTTGCATGCTGAGGGTCTAACCAAAGTCATAGGTAATCCAAAACTGTACAAACAAATTAAGGTAGACATATTATAACAATTTATACAGGTGATGGTGACAAAACAGGACTGTAAGGAAGATTTTACAGACAGAACAGTGTGGTGGAATCACATGTAGTGCGACATGAAGGTCACGGTTGAGGCCATCTTCGTGGGTACGGTACTTAGCTATCAGTTTCTGCTCGGCGATTCTGTGTTGTGTATCTCAAAGGCTGCCTTGGAGGATGCTTACTGGAAGATCAGAGACTGATTGCCCTTGACCACGGAAGTGTTCCTCATCTGGGAGGGAACATTCCTGTCTGGCGATTGTTGCATGGTGTCCATTCATCTGTTATTGTAGCACCTGCATGGTCTTAGCAATATACCATGCCTAGGGTAATCCTTGCCTTCAGTGTGTGATAGACAACATTGGCAGTCGCATGAGTATCTTCCATGTACGCGGTGGGTGGTGTTCTCACGTGTAATGGGAGTGGGTGGCACGGTGGCTCAGTGGGTAGCGCTGCTGCCTCACAGCACCAGGGACCCGGGTTTGATTCCAGCCTCGGGTGACTTTGTGTGTGGAGTTTGCACGTTCTCCCCATGTCTGTGTGGGTTTCCTCCGGGTGTTCCGGTTTCCTCCCACAATCCAAAGATGTGCAGGTTAGGTGGATTGGCCATGCTAAATTGCCCATAGTGCCCAGCAATGTTTAGATTAGGTGAGTTAGACATGGGGAAATCAGGGGTAGGGGATTGGGTCTGGGTGGGATGCTCTTCGGCGGGGCAGTGTGGACTTGTTGGGCCAAATAGCCTTTTTGCACACTATAGAAATTCTTTGATTCTAGTATCCATGTCAATGATCTGACATGTCTTGCAGAGGTTGCCATGTCAGGGTCGTGTGGTGTTGTGATTGATGTTGTCCTGAAGGCTGGGAATTGCTGCAAACAATGCTTGGTTTAAGGTTTGGCGGTTGTTTAAAGGCGAGAAGTGGAGGCATAAGGATGATCTAGGCGAGATGCTTGTCATCGTCAATGCCATGTTGAAGGCTGCAAAGAATATGGCTTAGTTTCTGCACTCCGGGGATTTACTGGAAGGTGAAAGGTACTCTGTTGGTTGTATCTGTGTCCGTTTTCTGAGGAGGTTGTTGCAGTTTTTTGCTGTGGTATGTCGGAACTGGCGATCGATGAGTTGAGCATTGTCTCCTGTTCTTATGACAGCATCCTTCAAAATCTTTTTAGGCATCTGTTGCATTTCTCCTCATCTGAGCAGATCCTGTGTATGCACAGGGTTTGTCCTTAGGGGATGATTTCTTTAACATGTTTAGGGTGGAAGTTAGAGAAGTGCAGCATGGTGAGGTTATCTGTGGGCTTGCGGTAGAGTGAGGTACTAAGGTGTCCGTTCTTGATGGAGATGAATGTTCCCAAGAATGAGACTGATTCTGAAGAGTAGTCCATGTTAAGTCTGGTGGAATGAAACTTGTTGATATTGCTATGTATCTGTTTCAGTGATTCCTCACCATGAGTCCAAAGGAAGATAATGTCGTTGATGTATCTGGTGTATAACATTGATTGGAGGTTCTGCACAGTGAAGAAGTCTTGCTCAAACTTGTGTATGAAAATATTGGCATATTGGGGTGCAAATACCATGACTGTTCTGTATCTAGATGAAGAATTGGTTGTCGAAAGTGAAGACATTGTTGTCGAGGATGAAGCAGATGAGTTGTAGGATGGCGTCTGAAAATTGGCAGTTGTTGGTATTGTTATAAAGTGGAGATTGTTGCCCCCCCCCCCCCCCGCAAAAACAAAAACCAAAATACCCAACGAGGAACACCTTTCCCTATAATCTGTAAAGGAAGTGTGAGAAGTGGCGTGACCTACCTTTCAGCAACTTCTAGTGGTTAAATAAAACAGATCTCTGATACTTACTTTACAATCAACAAGTAACAATTTACTTGCATGACTATCAGTGAAGAAATTAACTAAATTATTAACAAACTGAATAAATCCCTTCTAACTACTAACTATTCCCAAATAAAACAAGATTCTAGAAGTATGCTGTTCTAATAAACACAACTCCCACAAAAATGAAATTAAAAAAATAGAACTTAGTTTCTTGTAATTACAGCTAGACGACATGTCTTCTGGAATACTGTGTGACTTCTCTGTTGAATGTTCTGTCAGGAATGCCTCCTCTGTTGATTCTTCTGTCAGGAATGTTAACTTGTTGTGCCGTTGGTACCTTTCTTAGATAGTGCTTTCTTTAAGATTTAGCGAAGCCTGTGGGAGCCAGCGATTCTCTCTTGAAAGCTGAGACCTGTTAACTCTGGCATATCGCAGTTAGTTCTCCTGTCTTTACCCAACTGGCCCTTCTTTTATACCCTTGATGACATATCAATTTTTTACAAGAGGATTGGTCCTATGTTGTTAAAACCATCAGATTTAAATTTAATTGGTTTTGGTATGTATGTGCCTGGTTCAAATTGATTGGCTCAGTTCAAATCTTGTTGTCTTGGCTTGAAAACATAACTGCTGCTTGGCCTGCTAACTGTACGGCCTTTTGATTCAGATGTTTCAATTCGGGTGCCCCCTCTACTTGCAGACTTTCAAGATGCTCACAGACTTTTTTAAAATCTCTAAGCATAGAAAAAGCATATTATATTTTAAAGGGACCACGCAATGCTTCTCTTCTCCACCCCCCCCCAAGCATTTTACAAACACTAAATTCTAACTTCCTGCCGCCCAATCCACAAGTACTCTTCCCAACTTTGTAACCATATTGAGTACTGATTTCGTTGCTGTGATTCTGTTGTCGTGAGGTATGCTGGTGTAGAGTGCCAAAATGTCCATTATGACGAGTAATGTTCCTGGTTCCACTGGTCGGTGGATGCTGAGTTTCTGTAAGAAATCTGTAGTGTCGTGACAGAAGATGGGGTTTCCTCGTACAGTGGATTTCAAGATGCCCAGAACATAGCCAGGGAGGTTCTCACACAGGGTGAGAAATCACACGACACCAGGTTATAGTCCAACAGGTTTATATGAAAACACAAGCTTTCGGAGCCTAAGCCCTTCCTCGGGTGTTAGTGAGAGAGGTAGTATCAGACACAGAATTTATAAGTAAAAAATCAAAGGGCCACACCACTGACGAGGATGTATTGAACAGACCCAAGATGCTGTCAAATCTTTAATCAGTGAGAAGGTTTTAATTGATTAACATATATGTAAATCCCCAAACAGCTTTCAGGTCAGTCTCCTGAGAGAACTAGAGGTTTTATCAGTGTAAAGAAGAGACGACATTTTAGGTCAGACAATGCATGTTAGGTGTGAGGCCTTGTTTGGAATCATTCTTGGACACACACATCTCCATCGGGGTGGACACCTCAATAACTCACTCTACCACAAGCCTCCAGATAACCCCATGATGCTGCACTTCTCTAGCTTCCACCCTAAACGTATTAAAACAGCCATCCCCTATGGACAAGACCTATGCATACGCAGGATCTGTTCGGATGAGGAAGAATGCGACAGAAAGACACCTGAAAGTGTTGAAGGACACCCTCTTAGAAACAGGATACATGCCACAGTGAAAAATTGTAATGACCTCCTCAGAAGACAGATACAGGATACGACCAATAGGGTACCCTTCGTCATCCAGTACTTCCCGGGAGTGGAGAAACGACACCATGTTCTTTGCAGCCTCAACACGTTATCGATGACGATGAACACTTCGCCAATATCTTCCCCATGCCTCCACTTCTCGCCTTCAAACCTTCAAACTACCCAGCCTTTCGGACAACATTGAGTGCAACACTATACAACTCTGTCATGGCAACCTCTGCAAGACATGTCAGATCATCGACATGGACACTGTCATCACACGTGGGAACACCACCCACCACGTGCAAAGCAGGTATTCATATGACTCGGCCAGCGTTGTTTATCTCATACGCTGCAGGCAAGGATGCCCTGAGGCATTGTATATTGGTGAAATCATGCAGAAGCTATGCCAACAGATGAATGGACACCATGCAACAATCACCAAACAGGGATGTTCGTTCCCAGTGGGGAAGCACTTCAGGGGTTGAGGACTTTCGGTCCCGGATCACTCTCACACAAACACACTCTCACACAGATTGTCTCTTCTATATACACAGTCTCTCAAGCAAGCACATGCAGATGCACAAGCGTACACACACGCACGCTCTCTCTCATGTTCTCTCTCTCTCTCCTCCCTTTAGAATGACAGCCAGAAGCACTATATTTGCAGATGACTACTTCCAGTCCCAAACCCATCACCATCCCTTGATTTTTCAAGCTCATGTAGGCCATCACAGCAGGAGTCATCCTGTCTGCTTGTCCTATTCCCGTTATTTCTCACTTTGCACCTTCAGAAATACATTATCCACTTTGGACCTGTTTTCTCTGCAGCTTTTAAACATACTTCAGGGTATTGCATTTGTGAAGATGTAGGTTATGTCCCCAACAATAGTGCTAAATGTGCTTAGTAGTTTAGTTTGCGTTCACACTGACAGATGAGAGAGAGTTGAAGCATGGCCTGTTCTACTTGACTTCTAAAAGTTAATGACAATTTATCCTGCCTTTTGGCATGTAGATTAATGCTTTTGCATCTCAAAGCTGGTCTCCACAATTTGACAAAATGCTAAATTGTGGACTTGACACTAAGTGTGCTATAAGTTATTAAGCCATGAGACATGTAATTCTGGTATAAAAGTTGATGAAGGATTTGAAACTAAGCACGTAAGGGAGGAAGAATGCATTTTCCAGCAGATGATTCAAGATGGACATTGATAAATAAATAGCAAAATTACCTTGTTCCGGCAATTCTAAAGCAGCCCTTGTCCAAATGCAGCAAGACCTTGACTATACACAGACTTGGGCTGACAAGAGACAATTAATACTCCCACCACAAAATTGACAGGCAATTTCCATCTCCAATAAGAGACAATCTAACCACCGCCCTTTAACATTCAATTGTGTTACCGCTATCAACATCTTGGGGTTACCATTGATCAGAAACTGAACTCAATGTAAATACATTGATAACAACAACGGATCAGAAGCTAGGAATACTGCAGCAAGTAATACACTGACTCTCCATACCCTGTCCACCATCTGCACGTCAGGAGTGTGATGAAAGACTGGCCGTTTGCCTGCATGGGTGCAGCTCCAACAACATTCTGTAAGTTTGCCACCATCCAAGAGATAACAGCCCATTTGATTGGCACCATGTAAACAAACATCCACACTCTCCATCACCAATACTCAGTAGCTGTAGAGTGTATCTACAAGATGCACTGCAGCATCTCCTAAACACATGACCACTGCCATTTTGAAGGACTAGCCTGCGAGTTCCCCTGCGCGCCAATCATCATCCTGACTTGGAAGTATACGTTGCTGGGTCAGAATCCTGTAATTCCTCCCTTTTTTAATTTTTTTTTTCCACTCGTCAATGTAGGCATTGCTGGCTGGCAAGTATTTATTGCCCTTTTGAAGGTGGTGGTGAGCTGCCTTCTTGAACAGCTGCAGTCCACATGGACTGCAGTGGTTCAAGAAGGCAGTTCACAACCACCTTCTCAAGGGCAGTTAGAGACCGTGAATAAATGCTAGCCAGCTAGTGACACCCACGTCCCACAAGTGAATGAAAATAACGGACATTGGAAAAGCTAGATTTATTATTTTGTACAAATGAAATATTGGTTATTTTGTTTTTCTTCTTTAATGTTCATTTGTGTTAAGTTACAGAGTCAAGTAGCATAGTAACAGACCCTTTAGCCAACTGACCCATGCCAATTAGGTTTCCTAAACCGAGCTAGTCCCACTTACCTGCGTTTGACCCATATCCCTCTTAAACCTTTCCCGTCCATGTACCTGTCCCAATGCCTTTTAAATATTGTAATTGTACTCCCCTCTACCACTTCCTCTGGCAGGTTGTTCCATATATGCACCACCCTCAGTGTGAAAAAGTTACCCCTCGGGTCCCTTTTAAATCTGTCTTTTCTCATCTTAAACCTATGCTGTCTAGTTTTGGCCCTCCCTACCTTGGGGAAAAGGTGTTGGCTGTTCACCTTATTGGTTTGAAATATTCTGTTTGCCATTATTTTTGAGTACAGGGTATCTTTAAACTGCTGTAATAACAGTGCGTAATTTATTTCCTTCTACAGTACTTGGAAAATATTTTCAGTCTACTCTTCCACTTGCTTCAAGAAGTCACAGAATGTGATACGAAGATGCATGTATTGCATGTAATTTCTTGTGTCATCGAAAGAGTTGGAATGCAGGTAATAATGTGGGAATGTGTACAAATGCAAAATCGATTTTAAAAATCTTTTAAGATCAATTATCATAAATAGAAAACTTCTTCAAACAGAAGTTAATATTCAAGTACATTTTTCCCTCTCCACTTCACACTTTATTCTTTCCTTTTGATGATGAGTGAGCCATTGGAATAAGATTTGATGCCAGTTGCTCAAACCCAGGAAGTGAAGTGTTTTGGATTGTAAACTGGCAGCTGCTCCTGTTCATTCTACATGACCTTTCCTACACTTAGCTGTCTGTTTTGAATGGTTGTTGAGAGCTGAATTAGTTATTTTAATAGCCTGTCAATTTGGAACAGAAAGCTAATGTGTTTCTTTCTCATTTCTCTGAGGTAGGATGTAAAGATTTAGTTAGATGCAGTTGCTTTTCTCATTAGATTTATGACATATTTCTTATGTAAGTCTTCCTAAAAAGTGGGATTTTTACAATTGTGACAACACTCACATTTAGACAAATTGCTGCTTTTCAAAGGTGCAGTTATGCACCAACGACAGTCTCATAAAGCGTTATTGATTGGAGCTGCTCATCTAAATGTTAGTTAGTTACATGTTATTGCCTCGTTTATTTAATGTTCATGTGGCCACTAGTTCTGCTGTTCGAGTCCATTTGGCAGAAATTCAGTTGTTGGATCCTGACTCTCTTTTCTTATCAAGTCTTCAAACTTATAGAAAGGGTGAAAATGCGATCTTTTGCCAGCTAATACTGCCAACCAGCAACTTCCAAATTTCAAAACTAAGCAAATAAAAACAGATTGCAGATCTTTTTTAAAATTAAGCTTGTATTCTCCTTATTTCCTATTCAAAGTATTGAGTAACTTTCATGATCCAAATAAGGAAATGCAAACTGAGGACACACCCAGCTGAGAAGCTAATTTAAAATGACAGTCTTGAGAGCTCTTTTCTTACTAAAACAGCTATCTGTTTTGTGTAAGAATGTTGTTGGCAGTAGATATTCCAAGACAAAAAATGAAACACAATTCTAATAAAAAGCAGGTGAATAAAACAGAGATATTTTGTTGAAGTACCTCTGACTGAATCTGTGAGGATGTTTGACCTTGGACTTGGGCTATTTGCTGCCATACAAATCTTTTGGAAAAACAGTCTGGGTGCATATTCTTAACAGGTTCAAATGTTACTGCTTTATGGGTTAAAGTAGGTAAACAAATAGAATGCAATACATATAGTGGCCCAGATTTGTGATTGTAATTATACCAAAACTGTTGGCATTCACTGTCTTTAGAATTATGAACCACCCGCCAGCTTGTAGCATCCATATGTATACGGTTCAAAGCAGGAATCCATAAGTTGCTATCATTGATTTCCTGCAGATCAACAGGATACACTAAGTGAATCCCCACATGGAAATCTTTCTAAAAAATCAGTTGAACAGACATGAATGCCTGTTTTTATGCTATTAAGACTCACTGTAAAAACTGTTGCAAGAACAGTGATTATTTGAGAAAGGTTTAACTTGTTTTTTAACAGTTACTGTATTGATAAGTATCATTGAACTACATATTTGGCCTTAGAAAAACTAATTTGTGGATTTTCTCTAAATTTCTCCACCACAAAGAAGTTTAACATTTTTAAAAACGTTTGATATTTCCACTTGTACCTCACTCTCCTATATCTGTCCCAGTCTTTGTTTTGCTGTCAGTAATCTGATTGTTTGCTGACTTTGAGAATTCTTCGCTGTGATTAGCTGCTCAGCCTGTTTGATGACAGCACTGTCGTTAGAAGCTAGAAATTCCCTTGAATTGATATTGGCCTGAACTTAATGTTAAGGAAAATAAGGTCACTTGTTTGCTGTGGGCTACCTTCTTAGTACTCAGCGGCATGTTTCATTACCGATTGCAGAATTCAGGACAGTAGAAGTATGAATAGTAGTTGCAGATGTAGGAAGGAAAGATCTGTCCAATTATCCACGATGGTGTTTCTTTCAGATAATTATATTCCAAATGAATTTTGGTTCACTGCAAGATATATTTAGTCAGACTTAACAGAGACAAATGAATATTCAGCCCCAATTTAAATGATACAAAAGAAAAAAAACTAATCTTTCTGGAAGTATCAATCATATGGAAAAACTACAGAGAATTAGGGGCTGATCACCTTTGAAAAGAGATTGGAGAAAGATTGTCCTTCCACCTTTCAAATAGATGTCTAAAAGATGATCTGCTGTAAGACTATTTATCTGAAGTGATGGCTGCTTGATTTCTGGAATACACCTGTTCTACACCCTAAACTTTGATCGCCCAGTGCAGATGGAAGCACATAGTTTTGAGGTCCTCCTTGTGGTATGCTGTTGAACCTGACCAAGGTGCCCATCAACACAAGTCCACTCACATGAATTGTTTGGCTTGACTGCATCCACTCATCTACAGGTACAGCATCGCCTTTGTCTTTCTGCAGAGGATCATGTTGTTTTTGTTGGTAAGCTTCAGGCCTTCCAGACTAGGGGACACCAGGAGAACTTTAGTATATATTTTCCTGGGAATGCCAGTTTAAAATCTAAGTAGCTTTATTTTTTTACGGGTCCTTTTTAAAACACTATTTCAGTAGTGACTTTTAGAGAAGAATCATTTATATCCTTGTTATTGTCAAACTTCTGGTCAGATAAAAAATGGTACAAATTGTAGGATAACATTAATCTTCAAAATTGCTAGAGTTTGAACTTTAACATAGGGCATAGTATCAAACACTGCATGATCCATCCAGAACCCCAGACTAATGTTTTGGGAACATGAGTTTAAATTTCACCATTGAAGATGCTGAGATTTCAATTCAATAAAAATCTGGCCTAATTGTGCCCATGCAACTGCTGTCATTTGCTATGAAAATATCTATCTGGTTCACTGATGTCCTTTAGGGAAGGAAATGTGCTGACCTTGCCTGGTCTGGTCTACATGTGACTTCAGATCCTCAGCAATGTGGTTGATACTTGACTTCCCTCAGGGCAATTAGGATTAGGCAGTAAATGCTGGCCTCGCCAGTGTGATGCACATGCAATGAATGAATATTTAAAAAATCACATGGAATAGACTTTGTGAGAATGATGGAATCAAACATCCTGGCAGTCACACTTTATCACTCACTTTGTGTTTTCATCCAAATTCAATTGCTGCTTCCAATAAAGAAAATCTCAAGGCTGATTGTCAGAAGCCAGTCTCCATTGTGAGCACATTGAATGCAACAGTATTTTACAGAATTGGTTACTGAGGGCTTCTTCAGAACAATGTATCAGGAATATGCCAACATGTTTACATACTGGTCTTGTAAATGATATCAATTTTGCAAGAAATCGTGCGTAACTTTTATTTGGTGTATTTTTGATCTCTCATATGATTTTTCCCATTAAGTTTTAATACCTAGCAACTTCAAATGGGAAAAATTCCCAAGGTGAAGCACAGAATAGGTGCTGTGACAAAGGAGGTTTTGGGATGTAGCTGTCTATGAGGTTTTAAGAGTGTGCATTTCAGTTAGTCAAAACTGCTACCAAAATCAAGTGATTAATTCAGCATGGAGGAAACAGATTGCAGTATCTTCTACAGCAGCCTACCTATTAATCTTAGTTTGAAGTATTTAAACTTACCATTAGGTAACTATTCTAGTTGTCTTCATTGTGATTTAAGGTTTTGAAATATCTTATGACCGTTCTCATGCTTGATGTTTTGCACATTTTATGAACTATTAATCAAGTTTTTTAAAAATTTAGATTCGACCTTATGTTGGATGTTTGGTGCAATATTTACCTTTGCTTTGGAAGCAATCTGAAGATCACAATATGCTGCGATGTGCAATTCTTACCACACTAATTCATCTTGTCCAGGTACAGTTTTAATAAGATAATAATCTTTTCACTAGATTTAGAATTATATTGAATTCCATTCAGCAGTTCTAGGAGCTCAGCTCTGCATAATATCAAGAATACTGGGTAATATTGTAGTAATCTATTTATCTGTTAACTTCTATGGTCAGAAATAAAGAATCTGATCACATGAGTAAATTAATGCTGGTCTGTTGCTGTTCATAAAATTGGATCATTGAGTATGGCTGTACTTTTTAGAGAAGGGAAGAAAGTTAGGAACCAAGGTTTGGGGCAATTTGGAATAGTTATGACTCATGACTAAACTTTGGGTAGTGTGATAATTTGCCTCTCGTTCCCATTGCCTAGCTCTCTTTCCATCTTACAAATGTAAGTTTATTGCCCCCAAGTTCCCATCCTGTTGCTTTTACAAATAGTTCATTGTCCCTGCCTCTGTCATTCTATGTAGGCATTGGATAGGCTATGTAACGAAAGGTTATTAATCAGGATATAAGAATAAAAGAAAGTGCAAGAACCAGCTGAATGGGAGTTCAAGACAACAAGCATGGGGCTGGATGAACACAGCAGGTCAAGCAGCATCATAGGAGCAGGAAAACTTGACGTTTCGGGCCTAAACCCTTCATCAGAAATGGGGGAGGGGGAGAGGGTTCTGAAATAAATAGGGAGAGAGGGGGAGGTGGATAGAGGATGGATAGAGGAGAGGATAGGTGGAGAGGAGGCAGACAAGTCGAAGAGGTGGGGATGGAGTTCAAACCTGCTTTGCTATTCAGTAATATCTGATATACTAAGGCCTTGACTTCACTTTTCTGCCTGTCCCTAAAATCATTAATTCCCTTGTAGATCAAAAATGTGTCTAGATCCACTTTGGATGTAGCTTCCATTGTTCCCTGTGCTAAAGAATTCCAAAGGTTAGTGAGGAAAAAATGCTGCCTCATTGTTGAATTTAACAGGAGACTACTCATTATGGAACTGTGTCCAACTAGTTCTAGATTCAGCTACCAGGAGAAACATCCTGTTGACATCCACCTGTCCAGCCCCACCAGAATCTCACGTTTCAAAAATATCATTTCTCATTCTTCTAAGCAACAATAAGTATAGGCCCAATTTTGACAAACTTTTCCATGTAAGACAAGCCCTTTATCCCAAATATCAACCTAGCGAGCATTCTCTAAACTGCCTACAGCGCACGTACAGGAGACCAAAATTGTTGAGGTCACTCGAGATATACTTTCACCAATGTTCTGTACAGTTGTACCAAGAATTCCCTATACTTACACTGCATCACACTAGCAATAGAAGCCAACATTCAATTTACCTTCCAAATATTTGCTGAACCTGCATGCTCGTTTCTTGTATGTCATATACAAAAGCATCCAGATCCCCCCTGAGCGCAGTATGCTGTCGTGTCATTCCGTTTAAGTACGATACAACTTTTCTATTCTTGCAAAAGAAATGGATACCCTCTCCATTTCCCACATTACACTCCATCTGCCCACTCGATTAATGTTCTGATGTCTTTTCAGACTCATTGTGTCCTTCACACAACCTGCTTTTCAACATAACCTTTGTGTCATCAGATTTGATTACAATGCAGTTTGTGCTTGCTCCAAGTCACTAACATAATAGTCAATAATTGAAGCCCCAACACCGGTTCCATGGCACCCTAAAAGGTAAAGCTTGCCAGCTGGGAAATTGGTGCAATTATCCTGGCTTTGTTTCCTGTTAGTCAGCCATTCCTCTTTCCATGCTAATATATCACCCCCAATTCCATGAGTCATTAGCTTAAGTACTAATCTTTTATGCATCACCAGATTTGAAAGTGTTTTGGAATCCCAAATTCTGTCATCTATTGGTTCATGGTTTGATTTATTAATGTCAAATGTATCAAGATACAATGAAAAGTATCGTTTTGCGTGTTAACCAAACAAAATCATACATTACACAAGTTCACCAGGATAATACAACAGAATGCAGAATATAGTGTTACAGCAACAGAGAAGGTGCAGAGAAAGATCAACTCTTATACATGAGAGGTCAATTCATAAGTCTGATAACATTGGGAAGTAGCTGTTGTTGAATCTGTTGGTAAGTATTTTAAAACTTTTGTATTGATGGAAGATGGTGGGAGAGAATAAAACCAGAGTGGGAGGGGTCTTTGATTATGTTGGCTGCTTTCCCGAGGCAGCAGAAATTGTAGATGGAGTCACTGGACTGATATCTAGTTTTCGTAATGGACTGAGCTGTGTTCGCCATTCTATAATTTCTTGCGGTCTTGGGCAGAGCAGTTGCCATACCAAGCTGTGATGCATCTGGGTAGGATGCTTTCTACAGTGCATCGATAAAAATTGGTAAGAATCATTGTGGACATGTCAAATTTTCTTAGCCTTCTGAGGAAGTAGGTGTTGGTGTGCTTTCTTGGCTGTAGCATCAATGTGGATGGACCAGGATAGATTGTTGGTGGTATTTACTCCTAGCAACTTGAAACCTTCAACCACTTCCACCTCAGCAACATTGCCACAGGCAGGGATGTATTCTCTACTGTTTCCTGAAGTCGATAACCAGTTCCTTAGTTTTGCTGACATTGAGAGAGAGATTGTTGTCTTTGTACCATGCCACTAAGCTGTCTTTCTCCTTCCAATACTCTGTCACGTCATTTGAGATCTGACCCACTATGGTAATGTCATCAGCAAATTTGTAAATGGAATTAGAGCTGAATTTGGCCAGACAGGCCATGAGTGTATGGGAGTATAGTAAGGCGCTGAGTACGCAACCCTGCAGGTCACTGGTGTTGAGGATTATTGTGGAGGAGGTGTTGTCACCTATCCTGATTGCAGTCTGCGGGTCAAGAAGTTGACGATGCAGTTGCAGAGGGGGGAGTTTGGTCTTGGAATTTGGAACGAATTTGGTTGGAATTATGGTGTTGAAGGTGAGCTGAAGTCAATAGATAGGATCCTGACTTAGGTATCCTTGTTATCCAGATGTTCCTGGATATAGTCCAGTCTTGTTGCATTTGAGCATTGACACATTCGGTATCTGAGAAGTCACAGATGATGCTCAACATTGTGCAATCATCAGCAAACATCCTCACTTCTGATGTTATTGAGGTGGAAAGGTCATTGATGAAGCAGCTGAAGATGGTTGTTCCTAGGACTCCACCCTGAGGAACTCCTGCAAAGGTGTCCTGGAGCTAAAATGACTGACCAGCAGCCATAGCCATCTTCCTATGTGCCAGGTATGACTCCAACCAGCTGAGAGATTGCCTCCTGGTTTCCATTGATTCCAATTTAGCTAGGGCTTCTTTCTAATGCAGTCAGTTGAATGCAAGGGATGTCACTCTCGCCCCAGCTCTGCAGTTCACCTCTTTTGTCTGTGTTTGAACCAAGGCGGTAATGAGGTTAGGATCTCAGGGGTTCTTGTAGAACCCAAACTGGGCACCAGTAAACAGATTATTGCTGAGCAGGTGCTGCTTGATAGCACTGTTGAAGCCTTCCATTTCTTTACTAGGATGTAGTTAAAATCTCCTGTAGACTTTGCTTATGTAATGTTTCTTTCCTTTGTTTCCATGATGAGGTACTCTGCAATGCCGTCCTATCTATGTAATTGGCCCCATATATTTTCTTACAGTCCTGTGAATATTTTTCTTTTGTTCTTCTTTATCTTCTATTTGCGGTTGTCATCTCTAATTAAAGACAACTAATATCTGTATCCTGATACTTTCTGACTGTGTTGTAACCTGCCAGTCATGTTGTTAATGTACACATGTTTCAGTTATTCCTATTTCACCTAGTTTCTTGATGGATTATGGCCAGTTTTGTTTGGATACATTGTTTACTGCTGCATAAATAGCTTCATTCATCTTTGCTCATTCTTTTCATTTAATTCTGAGCATTCATTTTGCATTCATGACCAATAATTGCATAGATTATTTAAGTAGTTAACGTAAAATATTTTAAGGATGACAGGACAGTTAATGTGTCATGGCTGCAACAACTGGGAATTCTTGAATGCTGTGTGATCCAGAGCAAACACAACTACAGTAAGTTTTTATAACTCTCACTGTTTTGGCGCAGCGTTTATGAGCTGGAGGCTGAATGACATACTGTAACATATTGGGCAGGGGAAGTGTTATGTAGATATTTTGTCAGAAGTCACACAACACCAGGTTATTGTCTAACAGGTTTATTTGAAATCACAAGATGTTGGAGCACTGCTGCTTTATCACGTGACATTACCTGATGAAGCAGCAGTGTTCCGAAAGCTTGTGATTTCAAATAAACCTGTTGGACTATAACCTGGTGTTGTGTGACTTCTAACTTTGTCCACCCCAGTCCGGCACCTCTACATCATAGATATTTTGGAGCAGGAGGCAGTTGTACGCTTTCGGATATGGCCTTCTGATCTGCGTAAGTGGTTACAGAAAACACAGGGTATGACTGTGAGTGAGGCACTTAAGGTGATCCTCATGGCAAGTGTGCAGAGACCTTAGCCTTTACAGTTGTTCAGCGGCTATCAGGTTTTTCAACTTCATTGGATCAGATGGGCAACTCATGATGGCCCTGTACGGTATATGAAGCTGTTCAAGTTCGGGGCACAAAAAACAACGTTGTTGAAGCAAGGGACAGTATACCAAAGAAGATTGATACTATTCTTAGCAGCAAATAGCAAGATTCCAGATGGCAGTATTGCCTGCTTGATGCCTAGGTACAGAGAGGGATTTAGAATAGGAGGCGGAGAACTCTGCTATTGATACGAACACTATAGGTAAGATGAGGAAAGAGGCTCTGCTTAGTCAGTATGAGGAGCTGGGGCTAAGTTAAGAAGCAGAATCTCAAAAGTAATAATTTCTGGATTATTAGCTGACACTTGTGCAAATTGACATAGGGTAAATAAGATTAGAGAAATGTACATCCAAGAGAAATTGTTTCTGATTTGTGGGGCACTGGCATCAGTAGGGAAAGTGGGAATTGTACCATGGGGATGGTCTCCACCTGAGTCATGCTGGTGCTAGTGCACAAGTGAGTATACCACGTAAGGAGAGAGGCTTTTAAACTAAATACGAGGTAAAGATACTGTAAGAGTAGAGACAAGTCAGGAGAGAAAGTTTTGAGTATGACAAATGATAGAGTGTCCAAATCTAAGAGTGAATCAACAGATATGGGTAGAGGTTAAACAAAAGTATAAACTGAAGGGTCTGTGTCTGAATGCACGTAGCATTCAAGCCCAGATGGATGAATTGAAAGCACAAATAGAAATAAATATGATCTGAAAACTTTATTGCATTGATACGGCTTCTGGCTGGATTAGGCTCTGAATATCGAAGTGTGCGTGACCGGTATGAAGGCTAGAAAATGAGGCAAAGGTGGATGGGTTGGCTTTGTTAGGTAATGTGGTATTGTACACTGAAGAGGGATGATCCAAATTCAGGAAACAAGGATGTAAAAATGGTTTGGGTAGAGAGGTACAAAATTATAAAGGCAAGAAGTCTTTTGTGTGAATAGTGTACATGCTACCTGATAAGATGGAGCATAAAGGAAGGACTGATAGAGCCCTGTCAGAAAGCATGGCGATTAGTTATGGGTGATAATATTCTAAATATAACCTGGATTAATGAGTTGGACAAGGGTGGCCATACATGGGTTTTTGAAAGAGTTTCCTATTACAGCGTGTTCTGGATCTGACTTTCTCACAGGCTGTACGGAACCTGATATTATGCAAGGAAATTGGATTAATTAATGAACTTATAGTTCAGGCACACGAGGTAGCACCAACTGTAATATGGTTGAATTCTACAGTTAGTTTGAGGGAGAGAGGAGTGGGTCCAAGACTAATATTTTAAATATAAACAAGGTCAAGTATGAGGGCATGAAAACAGAGTGAACAAGTAAGTAAGGTTAAGGGGTCTCTGAGGTAGGGAAACGATTGGAAAATATTGAGGGACAGAATTAATCTCTCCTTGCAGAAGCATGAATTAATCAAGGATTTTGTAAGGGTGAGGTCATGTCCAACAAACTTGATTGAACTTCCTGAGGAGGTGACTGTGTTGTCCAGTTGATGTAGTGTACATGGACTTCACTGAGCTTTTGGCAGGGTCTTGTCTAGCAGGCTTGTTAAGAAACCCATATATCCAGGGCAATTTGGTAAATTAGGTCTGAAATTTGCTCAGTGGCAGGGAGGAGAGTGTATTTTTGTGACTGTAAGCCTGTGTCCAATGGCATACAACAGGTTTCGGTACTGGGTCCCTTGCTGTTCATATTGACATTAATGATCTAGATATGAATGTAGGAGGTAAGACCAGTAAGTTCATAGTTAACATAAACATTAGTGGTATAGTACATAGTAAGGAGAAAAGCCTTAGAGTATAGGGCGATATAAATGGGCTGGACAGTTGGACTGAAAGTGGCAAGTGGAACTTAATCCTGAAAAATGAGGTGATTAATTTTGGGAAGATGAACATAGATACGGAGTGCGGAGGATCCATCAAAATATTCAAGAACCATTTAGACAATCATCAGAAAAGCATTTGGTATTCAAGGTTATAGGCCAAGTGCTGGAAAATGGAATTAAAATAGATGGATGTTTTTCTGACCATCACAGACATGATGGGCTGAACGGCCTTTCCATGCTGTAAAAAGTCTGATTCTGTAGGCTGATAGAAATGCAGATGGACCTTGTTACTTGTGTCGGTAAATCCTTGAAGACAGCAGGACATGCAGATGAGGTGGTTAAGAAAGTACAAGTCAAGGCATTGAATGCAAGAATGAGGAGATCATGATGGAGCTATATATAATGTTAGGCTGCATCTGGAGTACTGTGTGCAGTTCTGGTCATCATACTTCAGGAAGGATGTGATCATACTATGAGAGGAAATTTACTGGAATGTTGCTTGGGCTGGAGTGATTCAGCTATGAAGAGAAACTAGATTAGATGAGATTGTTTTCTTCAGAGCAGAAAAGCCAGGAGGACCTGACTGATGTGTATATGGTTCAAAGATGCAAAGACGGAGTGGATAAGGATAAACTTTCCCTGTAGTACAGAGGTCAGTAACCAGAAGGCACAGTGCTAAAATAAAGAGCAGGTGGTTCAGAGGGATTTGAGGAAAATCTTTTTTCCCACCGAGGATTGTGGGTAATTGGAGCTTACTGCCTAACAGGGTGGTAGTTGTAGGGACTCTCAAAAGATTTAAAAGCTATTTAGATGAACACTTGAAATGCCATAGCGCACCAAGCTATGGGTCAAGTACTGAAAAATGGGATTAGAATAAATACATGTTTGATGTCTGGCATAGACATGATTGGTTGAAGGGCCTTTTTTCTATGGATTCTAATAGAAAGAATGTAAATAAAGTAAATTGTTTAAATGGTGAAAGTGTGCAGAGCTCTGAAATGCAGAGGCATAGGTGTGTCCCAGGACACGAATTACATAGAGGATAGAACTGTATAGCACAGGAACGGCCTCGAAGTTGAGCCAAACATGATACCAAATTAAAGTACTCTCTTCTGTCTGCCCTTGGTTCATTTCCCTCCATCCCTTGCATATTCATGTTCTTATCTGAATGTCCCTTAAACGCTCCTATCATATCTACCTCCACCATCACCACTCCTGGCAGCAAGTTCCAGACTTTTACAACTCTGTGTAAAAATAAAACTTGCCCCTCACATCTGCTCTCGCCTTAAATGCATGCCCCCTAATATTAGACCTTTCACCTCAGGGAAAAGATTCTGACTGTCAACCCTATCTATAGTTCTCATCAGTTTGTAGACTTCTATCAAGTCTCCCCTCAGTCTCTGCCACTCTAGGGAAAACAATCCGAGCTTTTCTGGCCTCTCCTCTCTCTTATCCATTAATCGAGGTGCCAACCTGGTGAACCTCTTCTGCACCCACTCCAAAGCCTCCACATCCTTCCTGTAATGTAACCAGAACTGAACGCAATACTGTTAAGTGCAACCTGACGAAAGTCTTATGAAGCTGCAACATGGTATCTTGACTCCTGTGCTCAGTTCCCTGACCAATTGAAGCAAGTATGCCATACACCTCCTTTACCACCCTATCTCCTTGTGTAGCCACTTTTAGGGAGCTATGGACTTGAACCCCAATATCCCTTCATACATCAATGCTTTACTGAGTCCTGCCATTAACTGTATGCTTTTCCTTAACCTTTAATCTCCAAAGTGCACCACTTAAACTCCATCTACCATTTCTCCACCTATAACTGCAACTGATTGATATCCTGAAGGGTCCTTTGCCAACCTTCTACACTATTTACAAATCCACTGATCTTTGTACCGTCTGCAAATTTACTAACCCACCCATCTACATTTTCATCTGGTCATTAATGTATATCACAGACAACACATATCCCAGTATAGATCCCTGTGGAACACCTCTAGTCAGACTTACAGCCAGAAAAAGACCCTTCTACCACTCCCCTCTGCCTTCTATGGGCAAAACAATTCTGAATCCACGGAGCCAAGTCACTGTGGATCTCCTGCATCTCAATCTTCTGGATGAGCCTACCACAAGGAACCTTGTCAAAAGCTTTACAAGTTCATGTAGACAACATCCACTGCTCTACCCTCATAAATCACCTTTGTCATTTCCTCAAAAAATTCAGTCAAGCTAGTAAGACATGACATGTCCTTCAAAAAGCCATGCTGACTGTTCCTAATTAGGCCATGCTTTTCCAAATGCATGTAAATCCTAGCTCTTAGAATTCTCTCCAATAGCTTCCCAACCACTGATGTGAGACTCAGCGGTCTGTAGTTTCCTGTATTATCCGTACTTCCCTTCTTGAACAGAGGAACAACATTCGCAACATGCCAGTCATCTGGGACCTCTCCAGTAGCTAGCGAGGATACAAAGATCTTTGTCAAAGCCCCAGCAATTTCCCCTCTCGCCTCTCTCCAAAAACCTGGAGTAGATAACATCGAGCCCTGGAGACTTATTCACCTTAATGCTCTTCAAGAGAGCCAACATCGCTTATTTCTTTATCTGAAAATGCCCTAGCATATTAGCATGCTCCACACAAATCTCACGACCCTCCATATCCTTTTCCTGGGTGTATACTGATGCAAAGTACTCATTTAGGATCTCACTCACATTCTTTGCCTCCAAGCACAAGTTCCCTCCTTTATCCTTGAGGGGTCCTACATTCTCCTTTGTTATCCTTTTGTTTTTAATGTATGTATAGAATGCCTTGGAATTTTCTTTAACCCTACTTTCCATTTCATGGCCCCTTCTTGCTCTCCTAATTCTCTGCTTGAGTTCTTCCCTACTTTCTTCATATTCCTCACGACCCCTGTCCGATTTTAATTTCCTAAACCTTATGTATGCTTCTTTCTCTCTTTTGACTAAATTCATAACCTACCTTGTTATTCAAGGGTCCCTTACCTTGCCATCCTTGCCCTTTCTTCTTACTGGAACGTGCTGGTCCTGAACTTTCATCAGCAGGTCTTTGAACAATTCCCACATGTCAAATGTAGACTTGCCTGATAACAGATCCTCCCAATTAACACACTCTAGCTCTTGCCTAACACTGATGTAATTTGCCTTTCCCCAGTTTAGTACCTTCCCACAAGGTCCTGACTTATCTTTATTCATAGCTGTCTTAAAAATTAAGGAGATAAAAGGTACTGCAGATGCTGGAGAATCCGAGATAATGAGCATGGGGCTGGATGAACACAGCAGGTCAAGCAG
>JAHRHZ010000249.1:64148219-64168537 GCA_024137785.1 Ginglymostoma cirratum
CCTAAACCCTTCATCATTTCTGATGAAGGGTTTAGGCCCGAAACGTCAAGTTTTCCTGCTCCTATGATGCTGCTTGACCTGCTGTGTTCATCCAGCCCCATGCTTGTTATCTTAAAAATTAAGGAGTTGTGATACTGTTACCAAAATGCTCTCCCGCTGAAAGCTCAGTCACCTGGCCAGGCTTATTTGCCAATACAAGGTCCAGCATCGTCCCTCCTCTAGTTGCACTATCCACATACAGTTTCAAGAAATCCCCTTGGATGCACTTAAGAAATTCTGCCCCAGCTAAGCCTCTCGCTGTAAGGCAGTCCCAGTCAATATTGGGGCAGTTAAAGCCATCCACTATGACAGCTCTGTTTTTATTGCACCTTTCCATAATCTGCCTACATATTTGTTCCTCAATGTCTCAGTGGGTGTTGGGGGCCGATAGGAGTATACTATCAGAGTGATTACACCCATCTTATTTTTGAACTCTACCTATATTGCCTCAGTGGATGAGTCCTCCAGTATGTCCTTTCTGAGTGCAGGTACAATATTTTCCCTGATTAGTAATGCAACTCCTCCACCTCTTTTACCTTCCTCTCTATCTCCTCTATAATAACGAAACCCTGGAATGTTGAGCAGCAGGTCCTGTCAGCCCCTCTCAACCAAGTCTCTGTAATGGTCACAACATAATAGTCCCACATACTGATCCAGGCTTTACGCTCACACTTCAGCCCATTGGTGCCATCGTGCTCATTTACCTGTTTCTGCTTGTCCTTTCTTTCTGATTTACTGGTCCTAACATGTACCATCCCCTCCATCCCCCACTTGTTGATCTGCTGCTCTGGTTCCCAGCCCCCTGCCGCTCTAGTTTAAACCCTCCTGAGTAGCACTAGCGAACCTCCCTACTGTTGGTTCCCATCCAGTTCAGGTGCAACCCGTCCCTCTTGCATGTCACCCCTGCACCAGAAGAAGTGCCAATGATCCAAGAACCTGAAACCCTGCCTCCTGCACCAGCTCCTCAGCCGCGCATTCTTCTGTCCTACCTTTCTATTCCTTGCCTCACCAACATGTCACACTGGTAGTAACCCAGAGATTACTATCCTTGAGGCCCTGCTTTTCAGCCTCTTTCCTAACTCCCTGTACTCACTCTGCAGGACCTCATCCTTCTTTCAACCTATATTGTTGGTACCAATGTGCACAATGACATCTGGCTGCTCATCCTCCCTCTTAAGAATTTCACGCACCTGCTCAGAGATGTCTTCCTTGCTCTACTGATTGTTCGTGGTGACCGAGTTGACTTGTCCTAGAATATTTCTCAGCACAGTCTTTCAGCTGTCCTGTATTGGATTGCAAAGAGTTATCCAACAATGTTCCCTCGAAAGGCTTTGTGATCAGTGCCGGCACTCCTGGTTCCAGAAGTCACTGCACAGCTGGAAAGAAAATTCGAGGGAGCACCATTAGCACATACAACAAGTAATTATGTAAGCTTATGTACGTTCATAATTATGTAATTATGAATGTTACTGTTATTGCAAAAGCAACTGAGGTGATGCTTCAGCTATAGGTTGCATTGGTGAGACAACATCTGGAGTACTGTGTGCATTATTGTTAAAGGAAGAATGTAAATTTGTTAGAAGTGCTTCAGAGACTGTTTACTTAACTAATGCCTCGAAAGTTTGGATTGTCGTTAGAGGAAAGGCTGGATATGCTACATTTGTATCCGTCAAGCTTGCATGTAAGAGGGGACTTGGTTGATGGATGGAAGGTTATGAGAGGACTGGACAGGGTATGTGTGAAAAGGTTGTTTTGGTAAACTATAGCTGACGAGAAATCCTGTCCCATTTAAGGCAGAGATGAGGAGAACATTTTTCTCAGAGAATTGAGAATCTTTGGAACATGCCCAGAAGGTGGTGGAAACAGTGCCTTTCAATATTTTCAAGGCAAAAGTAGATACATCCCTGGTTACCTTCCACCCCCTTGTTTTAGGGTGCATAGGCTGCAATGTGGAACAGTACTGTTCCAAATCGTATGCTTGTAGGTTCATACTTTTAATAATGTTTTTGCTTTCTGATTGTACGTGTTACCCCTTTCCTTAGCTTAGTCCGACATTTATTCTTGTTGCTTTTTTTATATTCATTGTATTTTCACCAGCTATAGCTATGTGTAATGCATATCCATCACTTTTGAGTAATTTTTCAGGGAACAAATGCACATTATATTTGTAGATATGCATTATGCCTGTGTATATGAATATATATATGTATGTTCTTCATTTTCTCTAGCTATGAAGGCAATTTACTTGTTGACTTTTCAGACTTTTCTTGTCTCTAGGGTTTGGGAGCAGACAGCAAAAATCTCTACCCATTCTTGCTTCCAATCATTCAGCTGAGCACAGATGTTTCTCAGCCACCTCATGTTTACCTGCTGGAGGATGGTTTAGAATTGTGGTGAGTAGATCTTATGACAAAACTTTTTGTAGATTGATCTAACAATAAAAACTAAGCATTGACACAGCATTATGCACTATCAGTTATAGTCATGCTTGGTAGATGGGTATTGCTGATGTAATTTCTGACGTGACCTACGTAGCAAATTATGAACAAAAATTTCTATTAAGTTGCTTTTCTATTCACACCTCTGTTTCAATTAAGTTTTTATTTCAATGTGGAGTCATCATTTAAGGAGTAAAATTCATATTTCAGATGCAGAACAAGGGTAGAATCTGAGTACAGAAAGTATACAGATGACAACAGGCCAATTATTTTTGCCCATCCGTAATTGTCTGGAAGGTAGTTGAGAGTCAACAACATTGCTGAGTCTCGAGAGTCACATGTAGGCTACACTACATAAGGACAGCAGTTTCCTTTCCTAAAGGACAATAGTGAATCAGATGAGTTTTTTTTCCACAACTATTGACAGTGGTCTCATGCTCACCAGACCTTTAATTGCAGATTATTATCAAATTCATATTCTACCATCTGCCATGGTGGGATTTCAGATTGGGTCCCTAGAACATTACATGAGTCTCTGGATCAATAGTGTAATGATAACACCGCTAGACTATCACCTCTGATTTCCACTAAACGTCTACATTTTTGTATTTTTGTCTATAACTTTGCCAACGTTTTAAAAAAACATAAACAATTACTGAGAAAATCAAAAGCACAACTCCCTGTCTGAATAGGCTATGTTTGGAACATGGTTGATATTGGGATTAATGCACTATCAAATTTGTAATGTTATGCTTTATCTTCCAAATTCATTAAGATGCGAATGTCAGTTGAAAAGAACTGTTAAGTAGAAACTTTGATACCCGACATTGAATTATTTTGACTTGATTTGTCAAGCATTGCTTCTAGACAATGTAGTTACATACTGCAGAAAAGAGAGACATATTACCAGAGCTTTTTATTTTGTATTCACCAGGGCAAATGCAAGAATGTCAAATTCTAAATGATCACAACAGATCATACTACTGGAGAAAGGCTGCAGCTTGGCTGGCAAATCAACTAGACATTGCCTTTGAGAATGTAGATCTATTTCTGTTAATGCAGATAAGTGAACTTTAAATCAGCAGCTGCTAGCAAAGATTTCCTTACACGTCTTAATGCTGCCCATCCCCACTCAATTTCACTTTTCAGACAGAATGATCTGACTTTCTTCCTTTCCTTGACGCATTAATTAAGAAATTTGCAATTGTGTTTTCCACTATTGTCTACATTGAGCTTACCTCCACTCGTCAATATACACATTGGGATCTGTTTAAAGCTCTTCACACTGTTATCAATGGTCTTGTGACTAGGGCCCATTCCATTTGCTCACCTTACAAGTTTGCCACAGAAAAAGAGCACATCTCATGGGGCAGTGGCTATCCTGATTAGATCACTTTTCCGCAAACTTGCAAAGCAGCCAAGGACCAGTACTTTTGAACTTAAAAAGTGCCTCATTTACCTATCTATCTTGGAAAGGCAAAGACTAGAATAAATTGGCCCCCCCCCCCCCTTTATTCGGAGACAATGCGCCTGGTCCGAGACACTTCCGTGAGGGGAAACATCCTCTCGGCATTTATCCTGTCAAGCCCCTTAAGAATCCTATATGTTTCAATGAGACCACCTCTCATTCTTTTAAATTCCAGTGATTAGAATCCAAACCTGTTTAGCCTTTGCTTATTAGACAGCCCCTTCACACCAGGAGTCATCTGAGTGAATCTTCTCTGAACTGTTTTCAATGAAAAAATATCTTTCCTTAAATAAGAAGACCTAAATTGCTCTCAGTACTCCAAATGTAGTCTCGCCAGCAGTAAGACTTCCCTACTGTTATATTCCAAACCCCTTGAAATAAGAGCCAATGTTCCATTAGGCTTTTGGATTCCTGCTGCACCTGTGTGCTAGCTTTCTATGTTTCATGCACAAGTTCCCCCCCTACTCCCCTGGAATTGCAGCTTTCTGCAGTTTTTCTTTCTTTAAATAATGTTTTGTTCTTTTATTCTCCCTTCCAAACTGAACAGCTTCACACTTTCCATGTTATACTCAATTTGCCAACTTTTTGCCCACTTAACCTATCAATATCTCTCCGTGAACTGTTTGTATCCCCTTGCCTTTCCACCTATTTTTTGTGTGGTCTGGCTATGGTACGTCACTTCCTTCCTCCAAGCCATTAATATATATTGTGAATAGTTGTGATCCCAACTATTTGAAAAATTTGAAGAACAGGTTAAGGAAGCTTTTTCACATTGATTCTGTGCAGTGGCTATGTGAATAATGTCTTCCACCAGCAGGATGCTGCCGTAGTTATAGAAACATAGAAAATAAATACAGGAATAGGCCATTAGGCCCTTCGAGCCTGCACCACCATTCAATATGATCATGGTTGATCATGCAATCTCAGTGCCCTATTCCCACTTTCTCTCCATACTGTTTGGTCCCTTTAGTTGCAAGGGCCATGTCCAGCTCTCTCGAATATATCTAATGAACTGACCCCAACAGCTTCTTATGGGAGAAAATTTCACAGATTCACAATTCTGAGTTAAGAAATTCTTCCTCACCTCAGTCCTGGATGGCTTACCCGTTATTCTTAGACTGTGAACCCTAGTTCCGGACTTCCCCAAAATCGGGAGCATTCTTCCCACGCCTAGCCCTTCCAGTCACATTTTTTATGTTTCAATGAGATCCTCCCTCATCCTTCTGAATTCCAGAGAGTATGAGCCTAGTCGATCCAGTCTTTCCTCATGTCAGTCTTACCATCCTGGGAATCAGCCTGGTGAACTTTCGCTGGACTCTGTAAATAGCAAGAATGTCCTTCCTCAGACCAGGAGACAAAAACTACACACAATACTTGAGCTGTGGCCTCACCAAGGCCCTGTATAACTGCAGAAAGACATCCTGACTCCTATACTCAAATCTCCTCACAATGCAGGCCAGTATGCCATTAACTTGCCTCACCGCCTGCTGTACCTGCATGCCACCCTTCAGCGACTGTGCCACCACAACATCCAGGTTTCATTGCATCTCACCTTTTCCTAAACTGCCACCATTCATATAATAATCTGCTTTCCTGTTTTTGCGACAAAAGTGGATAACCTCACATTTGTCCACATTATGTTGCATTTGCCAAGTATTTGAGGACTCAGCTAGTCTGTCCAAGTCACCTTGCAGCCTCTTAGCATCCACCTCACAGGACACATTGCTACCCAGCTTAGTGTCATCTGCAGATATGGAGATGTGGCATTCAATTCCTTCATCCAAATTGTTAATATATATTGTGAACAGCTGCCTTATGACTGTAACAGGAGAATGCATTGCTAATGTGGCCCCATTAATCCAAATCAGTTACACTACCAGTAGAAATCAACTGAATTTTGCATTTTTTGGCTAATTCCAAGTTGTATTGAGTTTTTTTACAGGGGCGTCAGTTCTGCAGCTCAGCCATTTTCCTCGCCATACCACACCAAACTTGCCACATTAACCACCTATTGAAAACCTGGCTTACCTAGCACCTACACCATATTTGAGAAGCCTCTGTGCACCCAGACAAGCGTTGGCAATTCCATTGTTGCTTCTCATCAACAGCGTGGCACAGACGTCACAAAGTCATGTTGCCCAAAGCATGTAGTCAAGGTGGCTGACATCCCTTTGAATGTACGATTGCCTCACCTTGGTTGGTATATAACCACCACATTACACACTTTATGGTCCAAAGCTGCATCCTATGTGGAAAATTCTTTAGGCCAGTGTAACCCAGTGCCCAGTGTAGGCACACAGTCTTGTCATTGTCCAGTAGGGAAACAGCATATGCATAAAATCAATCTGATAAATCCACACAGGAGTTCTTAATCTGCTCACAGCAAAAGCTAGCAAAGACAAAATCAGTAGAGTCTGGAGGTTGTCCTGACATTGCAAATCAGATTTTGGCATCATGACCAATAACTATTTTAGTGTCAGTGATGGTCTGCTGCGTATAGCTTTCAGGCATTGGAAGTGGGTATCATTGATGTCCTGTCTGGCTTGTTGTGCCTGATGCAGCTGAGCTGTGTCATGAATAAAGACAGCTTCCTTCTCCCCAGTTTCCTTGTCCTCCAGCTGGGAAGATTGCTTTCATTTCCCTAGTCGATCAGGATCCAGCACATCACCTAATTATCTGCTGCAATAATGCAGGAGCGCAACACACCAGAATGCTGAGGCACACTCTGCCCAGACAATCCTGTCCCCCTCCAGAATGCAACATGCAGTGGCACTACATCTTCAACAGCCTTAAACCCCTCTGCAGCATGGCCCTAGTCAAGGTGTGAGTGATGCTAAATCTGCTCTCTGTAATAATCAGGTGTTATGCAGTCATGTTATGAGCTACGGTTGCAGTGAGTAGCTCTTGACCCCAGTAACTAGTCTTGTACGGTATCAAGATCCTCAACTGCACAACGTATATAAGAGTTCTCCAGGATGGAGGAGTCGTGGCAGTTGTCAGGGTAGTGGACTCTTATTTATTCACGAAATGAGATTGTTGCTGGCTAGGCAGCATTTCTTGCCCATCCCTAATTGCCCAGAGGGCAGTTAAGGGTCAACTGCATTGCTGTGGGTCTGGAGTCACATGTAGGCCAGACCAGGTCCGGATGGCATTAGTGAACACACCTCCAGCAACTGGTAATAATGATCACAGATGACCTGAGCGGTAAGGGAACGGAATTCCTTCTTGGTGAATTCTGCACTGTGTTGATATAGTCCTCTGTGTTATGTGTATGCAGTCAGTGGCACCCTGCACTTGAGGAATCCCAGTTAAGTTCCCAAATCCTACTGCCCAGCTCAGTGCTGTCCTTGTCATTGGGAAATGAACTGATGTGACCTTGTGAAGATGGCATAGGTCACTGACCTGATGCATTTGGAGGTACATGACTAAAAAATTCCACACAGATCACCTGTTGCTCCTTGAAAGGAGCCAGTAGTGTACAAAATTCAGAACAGCATTCACTTCACAGCGTCCCAGTCGTGCAGCCATCTGGTCTCACTCCAAAGTTCTGTCACAGTGTCCTGAGACTCACCAAGTCTATGTCAACACTGTGCCTCACTTGTTACCACAAACTGGAGTTGGAGATACAGGTGACGTATCCTGCATATGAGGACTGAGCATGCTTCACCATAAAATGAAAGATGCTGCATCCTGATAATGAAGGATATTTCCCTATCATCTGTCTCCCTTCAGGCTTAGCATGTGCAGTAACAAGGTGAAAGTGTCATGCCAACTGAATGTATACAACATGTTATCAGAAAGGGAGTGCCTGCAGTGCTCTGAAACTCTTCCTATCCCAGGCCCACATCAAATGCTCAACTTCTCAATCTATTCAGTACAGACCATCATGACATGATGAAGCAGTGTTGCATGGCTCCCATTGCAACCTTGGAAGTTGCATGAGCAATTGTTCCCTTCAACTATTATTAGGCTTTGGTAATGTTATTGCTGCTCTGTTTAAATGATTGAGATGCCCATGTTACATTTTGTAAGAAACAGTGGCATATGACAAACTTTCTTTGACCAGCATCTGATGCCTAAGCACCTTCACTCTGCAAATGGATGATGAAATGAATGCAAGTTAAATATTTCTGGAGTTTGCAAGTGGCTGCTTCATGCTTTTGTTGCTGCAATGTTCAAATGTCTCTTAAGTGTGGATTCTGTGCTTTCAGCAATCTAAGTGACACTGACTGCAACTTGTGGGGACAAAAATGGATACCTGCATGGCTCCCAGTTATTTCTTTGTTGTATATCTGGAACATTCCTTATCCCAGTCCCATTTGAGCCTCATCCACAGCTCTTTCTCAGTGTATTGATGGCAGTATCAGTGCACCTTCCTTCTTTCATGGGGAATTGGAAAAATGAAGCAACCCTGTTTCAAATTTCCATCCTTCATCTGTTCTATTTCTGACTGTTCTCTTCTTTTGATTTCTCTGTTTCCATTTCTGGAGATTGACTATCCACTGATATTCATTAAAAACCATTGTTAGCAAATTCTCTTCAGTACGTTATAAATCATTGCGTATGGATAGTTAAATAAACTATGAATTGTTCATTAATGGCACTGTAACCCTGAAATTTGTTCTTGTTTTGAAACATGTGCCAAAATATCTCTTTTGTATGTAACCATACAGTCAGAGAATGATTACTACACCCTGTCACGTCCTTGCCGGCTTTCTACAAGAGCAGCTATGCTGTCCCTTTTCCCTGCCCTTTACTTGTAGCTGTGTATTTTCTTGCCTTCAGCTGCATATCCATTTGTCTTTGGAAATTATGGTTGTCTCTGCTTCCACCTGACTCTCAGACCATTGCAGATCTCAACCACTGGCCTAGTGAAAAGTACTTTTCCTCATTCCTGCTAGTTCTTTGGTCAGACACCTTCTGGATGCCCTGTAGTTCCTGCATCAATTGTCTAGACCCCTCATAGTTTTGAAAATCTCCATTAAATATCTGCTCAACCTTCTCAAAAGAGAGTAATCCAGCTTCTCCAATCTGTTGGAAGTCTCGTATTGCTCGACCCGTTCTCTCAAAGTCTTCTCTGCATCCTCTCTAAAGCCTTCCAGTCTTTCCTAGAGAGTGGAGTACAAAATTGAATATAGTACTCCAGCTAAAGATGCAGCAGAGTTTAATAAAAATTCAGTAAAACGTTCTTGATGTACACGTTGCCTCTACCTATAAACCCCAATCCCTGGTGACTTTTTAACTACAAGCTGCCTTGCTTTTCAGCAGTTTTTTTGCTCACGAAGCCCAGGCCCCTTTACTGTAACTCTCTTTAGAATTGTGATCTTTATTTTCCTCATTCTTTCTACCAAAATGCAAAACTTTACAAATCCCTGCAACGTCCCTGGCCCTTGGAAGCTATGCACTCATCGATCGGTGACTTGATGCTTAGCTTCCACTTCCACTTCCATTTGCACTTCCGCTTCTGCACGTTGCTACCTTGCACAAAACACAGAAGACAGCACAGTGGCAAGACAAATAACCAGAAACATTGTCCTCTGAATTAACTTTAATCTGCCACCAGTCTATCTATGTCCTTTTTCAGTTTACTGCTATGCTTCTCACATTTCATATTATTTCCAAATTTTGAGTCAACTTCAAATTTTGAAATTGAGTCCTACTCAAGTCTAAGTAATTAGAATGTATGAAAAAAATGCAGCTATCTTTACCAGCCCCAGGAAAGCCCATTATATGCCATATAATAAAAGAAATGTAATAGTTTCTTAGAGTTCAGATTCTCTTAGCATTAGAATATAGGAATGAGAAGCAGAAGTAGACCATTTGAACTGTAATCCAAATAGAGCACATTCAAGTGCTTTTGAACGCCCTTTCTCAATTGCATTCAAATTAAAGTTCAACCCGCATTACATCTAATCACCCCAAAAGCAATAACCATGATAGATGAATATTTAAATAATAAAAATGCCATTCACTTGCTTATACTATGTGCCCAGAAAATATTAATTTGCTTTATGACTTGAAAAAATATATTAATATTCCAAGTGAAGCCAAATAACAAATGGTATATTGCAGTAAAGAAGAATAACTGGACATGCTAGAAATTTGAAGCAAAGCATACAGTCTTCAAATGCACAGCATATTTGGAGAGGCAAAATTTATAATGAGCGTTGATGCTACTGCAAGACAAAATATTTTGGAACTTATTTGCTGACATACTGTATGGTCTATTCAAAATTATTATTCCCAAGTTGTTCAATAATTTCAGAAGCGATTTTATTAGCATTTTTGAGTGGCACAGCCTGAAAAAAACCTCTGGTTTGGCTTTCTTGCTGATGAACTGAGGTAAGGTAAAAGTATTTTGGGGCTAAGAAGCTGTGTTTGAAGAATGTATGAAAGGATATAATTGCAGCTACGTGGCCTGTCAATGCTAATTTATCCCCTTTACCTTGTTGTCCACATTTAACTGAAACCACAAACTTCTTGAGATAAGAAGCTTAAGAGAAATGAGTTTTGATTTATGGTTCATAATTATGTTAGTAATTCAGGCACAATTGCATTGAGAATAGACATGGCTTTCCTGTTGAAGAAAAGCTTTGACAAGATTTGATGAAAGGAAACATATTAAGAAAAATGGGGATTGCAGTTTAATTCATGCGTGCAAATGAAAGTTGTTAAAAGATGAGAGTGAAAAATTAAATGGTACAATTTTAACCTAACTGACTTTCATGATTTAACATTGTGTCTAACAGCAAGCTGAAACAATAATTTTTCATTTGTCGGGATGTCAGTGTGATAAGGTTAGACAAGTATAATGAGAACCTTAGTGGCAAGTCTGATTTAGCCCTTTGTTTTTGTCTCAGACATATGATTCATCTTCAAGAGGGTCAGCAAATTGATCTGTGCTGATCCAGCAGGTTAATTTCACAGTCCCAAACAAAGTTACCTGCTACTGAGATAGTAGGAACTGCTGATGCTGGAGAATCTGAGATAACAAGGTATAGAGCTGGATGAACACAGCAGGCCAAGCAGATTTTTTCTGAAGAAGGGTCTAGACCCGAAGCATCGGCTTTCCTGCTCCTCTGATGCTGCTTGGCCTGCTGTGTTTATCCAGTTCTACACCTTGTTATCTTACTTGCTGCTGAACTGTGATTTTTGATTTGCTAATGTAGTATCCTTTTATAATTGAACAGCTTTCTACTTGTGACCAAGGCAGTGATAATATTTTCATTGAAAAGCTGTCTTCAAGAGATAGTCATGAGCTAAACAGAAGTAACTTCAAAATTCCTGATATTGTGATAGGATTATGACTGTCAACTTCAAATCACTGCCATCAGAGTTTATATTCCAGCTGCACCACATTTTGCAAGCAAAATTATTTAAACCCAAGGGAGTAACATCGTCTGAGACAGTGACGGAGGGAGGAAGAGCAGCTGAGAGAGTGAGGGGAATGATGGCAATTGGGAGAAGGAAAAAGTGCAAGTGGGCGATGGAGGGAGAGAGGGAAGGAGAGTGAGAGCAAGGAGAGCAAGAGGAGGAAGGAGAGCAAAACGAAATTGGATGAGTGATAGGAAATGTCGAGTAATGGTCATTTGATATTTTTTGGACTGGAATGAGGTTTTTAGTGGAGTTCCTGGGCTCAATATTGGCAGCCTTACTTTTCCTGATATAATTTAGCTGTCTAGATATTGGGCCAGTTTCAGACTTTGCAGATGACACTAAACTTGGAAAAATTGTAAATTGTGAGGACAATAGTGTAGAACTCCAGAAGTACTTGGACAGATTGGTGCAGTGAGCAAGTTGTGAGATGAATTTCAACGTAGAGAAATGTGGGATGATGTATTTTGGTAGAAAGGACATTGAAAGAAATATAAACCAGGGGTACAACTCTAAACGGGGTGTAGAGGCACAGGGACCTGGACGCACAGATCATTGGAGACCAGTAAGTAAAGCATACAGTTTCCCTGGCTTTGATAATAGAAGTATAGAGGACAAGTGCAAGGAGGTGATGTTGAACTAGTATCAGATGCTTGTCAGACTTCACTTGGAGTAATATATATAGTTTTGGATGCCACATTATAGGAACCATTTGAACACATTTGAAAGCGTATTAAAGCAGTTTACAAAATATATGGTTCCAGGGATGAGGAACTCAGTTATGAAGAAGTTTGAAAGGGGGTGTAGTGGAAAAAAGGAGAGTGAGCAAGAAAAGCAAGGAGGGGAGGAAAACGTGAAGAAGGGGATAGTGGGTGAGGACATGCAAAGGAGTGGGGTGATGGCCAGACTAACATGGAGCAGGTAGGGGAAGGGAGAGAAATGGGCAGATGATGTGATGATGTGTAATAGTACGGGAAATGGAGGGGAGACAAGGAATGATTTGATAGATGAATGCAGACAGGCCACATGACTGAAGATGTGCAGGCAGACCGATGGACAGAGGATATATGAGGAGTGAAAGGCGAATAGTTGGGGAGGACAGGATAGAGATACATGATACACCAGGGAAGAAGGGGCTTGAAGGGAAATGTAGGGCAGCATGGTGGCTCGTTGATTAGCACTGCTGCCTCAAGGCACCAGAAACCCGGGTTCGATTCCACCCTTGGGTGACTGTCCACATGGAGTTTGCACATTCTTCCCATTTGTGCATCGGTTTCCTCCCACAGTCCAAAGATGTGCTGGTTAGGTGAATTGCCCATGCTAAATTGCCCGTAGTGTCCAGGGATGTGCAGGTTAGGTGGATTTTCTATGGACATGCAGGGTTACAGGGATAGGGTCGGAGGCCTGGTCTGGATGGGATACTCTTTTGGAAGGTTGGTGTGGACTTGATGGGCCGAATGGCCTGCTTCCACACTGTAGGAATTCTATAAGTTCTGTGAAATTCTATGAATATGGGTGGAAGGAGGGATGATGATCAGAGCCACAATGAAGGAAAGGACATGGAGCAGCTGAGAATGCGCACGCTAATGGAAAAGGGAGAGGGCAGTAGTGTGTATGAGTGAGAGAGCTACGAACCCTGAGAAAGAAAGCTGGTCACACACCTACTCCATCCCAACCGCTCAATCCATCGCTTCCTCTCTCTGAATCAGAGAGGTGTTACGGAATATCAAGAGGCCCCTCCATTTAGCTCTCTTTCCATCTTTTTAAAATAAGAACTGTCCATACAGTAGGCCAGGAGAAGAGAACTCAGGGCGCAAGTTACCTACTTTTGCCCACTACTTGCCAATGAATTCCACTGGAGCCATCTCAGAATGCATGTCGTCGGAGATGAACCAAGCTCAATGATTGTTAAATTCAGTTCCCTAGCTCCACCTTGGTCCCCGCCTTCCCTAGTGACCAGGACTTGGGCCTTGTCTGTAATTCCCTAGTTCTGCTTCTCAACTGAAAAGGCAGAGTTGTTTGCAACGTTTTAGTGTTTTTTTTTAATTGATTCCTCATTCACTTAAAATCCAAAGCAACAAGCTGATAATTTATTTTCTATAATTCGTGTTTTCTGTTGTTCCAAAATTTTTTCTTTCTAAAATTTGCTCATCAGCCTTCCAAGGGGGAAGAGAAGCATTAATGTGGCCCCCATGTAAAACCCTGACCGAGATTATGTTCAGTTCCTGGAGTTATGTTTAAGCTATCAGTTTTCTCAGAGAGTGTGATTACATTTTGCTCTCTAAATTAAAACATTTCAAACAGTCATCAAAACGGGAACTAATTGTAGAATTTTTAATTACTTAGTAATCTTTGACCTGCTCTAGTTAGTACAACCAGAGTGGTGTAAAAGCAGCAATTTTCTGTTGGGATGCCACTCAAACAATGTTCAAACACTTTCAGCAGAAAGGGGCCATTTGACACATCTGTCCATGCCTTTGCTATGCAAGGACAATGAAGCTAGCCCCGAATTCCTGCTCTTACTCCATTTCCATTGCTTGCCTTACAACGTTTTGAACACCTCAATTTATAGAACTTCCAGCACAGACACAGGCAAAGTATTTTAAATCCTACCCACTTATGGTGCCAAAATGTTTGACATTATTCAATTATTTCTTTTGCTAATCATCTTAATTCAGTGTCAACTAACTCTCAACCCTTATATCAATGGGGATAGTTTCTCTCCATTTACTCTGAACATCAAAAAGAGACCAGGCAATGTTCTGTCAAATCTCCTCCCAACCTTCTTTGAGAACAACTTCAGCTACTCCACTCTATGTAACTGAAGTCCCACATCTCTGGAATAATTTTGCTAAATCTTTACTACTCCATCTCTATTTATATCTCTCAAGTCTTCACATCTTTTCTAGGCGGCACCATCTGAAATCAGACACAATATTTTAATTTACCGTGATTTTAAGATAGTTCGTCATATAATTTTTGCTTTTGTACTTAGCACGTCTATTTTTAAAACCGAGCATCATGGATATTTTTAAACCACTTTCTCAAACTGTGACCTAGAAGACTCCTCCAACAGCACCTTCCAGATCTGTGTCCTCTTCCACCGAGGACAAGGACAAGGGCTACAGATGCATGGGAACACCACCACCTGCAAGTTGAACTTCTATTCTCACAGTATCTTGACTTTGAAATGTATCACTGTTCCTTTGCTGTCGCTGGGTGGCAATCCTGGCTCTTCCTAATGGCTCTATGGTACCTTTACCCTAAATTCTGCAGTGGTTCAAGAAGGTTGCCTACCACCACTTTCTGCAGGGCAAGATTTGCTGGCTCAGCCAGTGACACCCACGTCCCATGAGTAAAGGAAAGAAAGACATGCCCTGCCATCTTCAAAAATTTTTGACATATTTGACCAGTTGTCTCAGTTCCTGCATCCTCTTGAGAATTGTATCTTTTATTTTGTGTTGCATCAATATGTAAATCGTAAAAGAGTAAACATTGGTCCTTTAGAGGATGAGAAGGCCAATTTAATAACTGGGAATGAGGAAATAGCCAAGACACTAAACAGTTATTTTGTGTCGGTCTTCACAGTGGAAGACACAAATAACATGTTGAAAACTAATGGCAAGAAGGTTATAGCAGGTGAGGACCTAGAAACTATCATTATCACTAAGGAGGCAGTGCTGGGCAAGCTAATGGGGCTAAAGATAGACAAGTCTTCTGGCCCTGATGAAATGTATCCCAGGGTACTAAAAGAGGTGATGGGGGAAATAGCAAATGCACTAGTAATTATTTACCAAAATTCACTGAATGCTGGGGTGGTTCCAGCAGATTAGAAAACAGCCAATGTGACGCCACTGTTTAAAAGAGGACGTAAACAAAAAGCTGGTAACTATAGGCCAGTTAGCTTAACTTCAGTAGTGGGGAAAATGCTTGAATTTATCATTAAGGAAGAAATAGCAAGACATCTGGATATAAATTGTCCCACTGGGGACATCCAGCATGGGTTTATGAAGGGTAGGTCATGTTTAACTAATTTGGTGGAATTCTTTGAGGACGTTACTTAAATGGTGGACAGTGGGGAACCTGTGGATGTTGTGTATCTGGATTTCCAGAAGGCATTTGACAAGGTGCCACACCTAAGGCTGCGACAGAAGATAAAGTTGCACGCTATTACAGGTAATGTATTGGCATGGATAGAGGATTGGTTGACCAGTAGAAAGCAAAGAGCAGGGGTAAATGGGTGTTTTTCTGGTTGGCGGTCAGTGGCTAGTGGTATGCCTCAGGGATCAGTGTTGGGACCTCAATTGTTTACAATTTGCATAGATGATTTGGAGTTGGGGACTAAGTGTAGTGTGTCAAAATTTGCAGATGACACTAAGGTGAGTGGTAGAGCAAAGTGTGCAGAAGACACTGAAAGTCTGCAGAGGTATATTGATAGTCTAAGTGAATGCGCAAATGTCTGGCAGATGGAGTACAATGTTGATAAGTGTGAGGTCATCCATTTTGGTAGGAATAACAGCAAAGTGGACTATGTTTTAAATGGTAAAAAATTGCAGCTCGCTGCTGTGCAGATGGACTTGGGTGTCCTTGTGCATGAATTGCTAAAAGTAGGATTGCAGGTGCAGCCGGTGATTAAAAAGGCAAATGGAATTTTGTCTGTCATTGCTAGAGGGATGGAGTTTAAAAACAGGGAGGCTATGCTGCAGCTGTATAGGGTCCTGGTGAGGCCACACCTGGAGTAGTGTGTGCAGTTTTGGTCTCCTTACTTGAGAAGAGATATACTAGCACTGGACGGGGTGCAGAGGAGACTCACTCGGTTGATTCCAGAGTTGAGATAGTTGGATTATAAGGAGAGACTGAGTAGGCTGGGATTATGCTCATTTGAATTCAGAAGAATGAGGGGAGATTTTATAGAAACATATAGGATTATGAAGGGAATAGATAAGGTGAAGGCAGGGAGGTTGTTTCCGCTAGCAGGTGAAACTAGGACTAGAGAGCATAGCCTCAAAATAAAGGGAAGCAGGTGTAGGTCTGAGGTCAGGAGGAACTTCTTCACCCAAAGGGTTGTGAATCTGTGGAATTCCCTGCGCAGTGAAGCGGTTGAAGCTACCTCGCTGAATGTTTTTAAGGCAAGGCTAGATAAGTTTTTGAACAGTAAAGGAATTAAGGGTTATGGTGAGTGGGTGGGTAAGTGGAGTTGAGTCTCAAAAAGATCAGCCATGATCTTATTAAATAGCGGGGCAGGCTCAAGGGGCCAGATGGCCTACTCCTGCTCCTAGTTCTTATGTTCTTATCCCCTCATTCTTCCTGCCAAAATGTATTGCTTTACATTACTCTGCATTCGATTTCATCTTAAACATGTCCACACATGTAGCCTACAGTGCTTTCAAGATTCCTGTCATCTGTGCTTTTTGAAATTGTCATGCACACCCAAGTCTAGGTAATTAAATTGTTAAGTAAAGCAGCAGTTCTCATCCTCATCTGAACAACAATGGGCCTTTTTTTCAGTTTGTGGGATGTTTGTGTCCCCAGCTAGGCTAGTATTTAGTGCCCATCCCTAATTATAGAAACGTTTAGATCTTTGAGTAAACTGTTAAAAAAAAACTGAAAATATAATTACCTCCTTAAATTTTCAAACTTGTATTCTGGTTAATGATGGTACTAAATACTGCGAATGACACATCAGTATGCAGTCCTTCACTGGGTTTCTGCTGCTTCTGAAGGCAATAAGGTAAAATTGAACTTAATAAACATGACTTAAGCACAGGGACAGTTATGGACAAGCAAAGACCCTCTGGCCCATTTGGTTTGTGATAGGCAATTGCAATATCTTGTGTATTGCATATTATATCTGCACAGGTATACCTTGCTTCTGGTGATTGATCTCTAAACAGATCCAGATTGATCTGATGCAATACTTCTGTTTGCATCCTGCAATTGAGTTCTCAATTAAGTTTAATATCTACTTATTGAAATCAGGAGGTTTGATATTAAGAACTCCCCTCTTGCATGGTAGTCTAATTTTGGAATGTCTAAATAAACTGGGCCTATTCTGCTTGCCTCATTGACCGACTTCATAAATTCTTCAGAAAATACAATTAGATTTAGAATGCAAAATCTTTTTCTGAAGCCTCATTGGTTGTCCCAAATGTTCCCTCTCTATCTGACCAATCATATATTGCACCCCAAATAACTTACTCACAGGCCCTTTCATAGAGTCCCAACAGTGTGGAAGCAGCCGATTTGGCCCATCAAGTCCACATCAATCGTCCAAAGAGAATTTCCCCCACAGATCCATCCCCCTACCCTATCCCTGCAACCTTGCATTTCCCATAGCTAATCCACCTAACTTGCACATGCCTGTACGCTATGAACAATCTAGTATGTTCAATCCACCTAACTTGCAGACCTTTGGGCTGTGGAAGGAAACCACAGCACCCAGAGGAAACCCACGCAAACATGCAGAGAATCTGTAAACTGTGCACTGACAGTCGAACCCAGGCCCCTGACACTGTGAGGCAGCAGTGCTAGTCACTGAGCCACAGTGCCACCCTTTGGAATACTGATGTGAACATGTATTGGGCTTATAGGCAGTCAGATTCATATTGTCTCCTTTTCTAAAGATGGAGCCATCCTAGAGTGTAATAACCTCCAAAAGAAAAATTATGTCTCTGGGTTTGCTTTCCATGTATCTTCTCTCCCTGAAGTCTCTTGGGTGGACATTACCAAACTTATCTGGCTTTTCTCAATTTCTAGTTTAATTTTTTAAAAGTTTTTAACTTTCAGATTTTAGCATATGTTCTTTAAAGTGTTAGTAAATGTGAGGCCATCCGTTTTGATAGAAATAATAGCAAAATGGACAATTATTGAGGCACCGGGGTGTCCTTTTGCATGAGTCACAAAAACTTGGTTTGTAGATGCAGCAGGGAATTAAGAAAGCAAATGGAATATTGTCCTTCATTGCAGGAGGATGGAGTTTAAAAACAATCCACTGTATGGGGTACTGGTGAGGCCACATCTGGAGTATTGGGTATTGTTTTTTCTCCTTGAGAAATAATGTGCTGCAGGGGTGTGGAGGAGGTTCACTAGGTTGATTCTGGCATGGAGAGGATTAGCTTATGAGGAGACATTGAGGAGACTGGGACAATACTCACTGGAATTTAGAAGAATGATGGGAGATCTTTTGGAAACGTATAAAATTATGAAGGGAATAGATGAGATAGAAACAGGGAGGTTGTTTAAACTGGCAGGTGAAATTCGAACTAGGGGGCATAGTCTGAAAATAAGGGGGAGCGGATTTAGGACTGAGTTGAGGAGGAATGTCTTCACCCAAAGGGTTGAGTCTATGGAATTCCCTGCCCAGTGAAGCAGTTGAGGGTTCCTCGTTGAATGCTTTTTAAGGCAAAGATAAATTTTTGAACAGTAAAGGAATTAAGAGTTATGGTGAGCGGTAACTCTGTACTGAGTTAACTTATCTCACCTACGGTGGTGATAGGTGCACAACAATTAGCCTCACCCCCTTGCATTAAGGAAAGGAAAAATGACAGCTGAGTTCCCACTCCTGATCATCAGTCAAGCTTTTAGAAAGAATGAGGGCAAAGATAAGCTCTTTTGTTTGTTACGTTCATGAGAACTTTTGACTAATCTTTGAGTTGAGCTAACACGACTGTTTTCTCCCATTTATGTCGCACTCTCTTTACAGCACACTCATCCCAAATCCTGAGTAAAGAGCAAGCCACATACAGTCTATCTAAGGTGTGCCCAGTTTCAAGGCTATTGCTCAATTTGACCATTAACTTAGTCTTCACTTCTACTACTAACGGGCATAAATTTATGACAAATTGATTCACATCACTTTTGAAATTTAATAGCTTCTAAAATGGAACCATAAAAAATATTAAATTAGGAATTAGTGAGATTGTACAATTTGTATTACCATCTGAATATTAGAAGTTTGACTTAATAAAGAGAAAGCAATGATCAAGAAAATAAGAACATGAGAAATAGGAGCAAGAGTAGGCCATCTGGTCCCTCGAGCCTGCTCCTCCATTCAATAAGATCACAGCTAATCTTTTCATACGCTCAAGCTCCACTTACTATGTTGCACTCAAGTTTGTTTGCGCATTTGCATTCTTTTCCTTCTGCTTTGTGCTCATAGAAACATAGAGAACAGAAGCAGGTGTAGGCCAATCAGCCCTTCAAGTCTGCTCTACCATGCATCATAATCATGACTGATCATCAATTTCTTCCTATATACTTAGATCCTTTGAGAACCAAGAATGACTCCTTGAAAATATTCAATGTTTTGACCTCAACTATTTCCTATGGCACAGAGTTCCGCAGGCTTACCACTTGCTAGCTGTTGAAATTTCTGTTTATGTCAGTCCTAAATGGCCTACCCTGTATTCGTAAACCGTGACTCCTGGTTCTGGACTTCCCAGTCATTGGCAATGTCCTTACTGCTTTTACCCTGTCTAGTCCTGTTAGAATTTTATAGATTTCTATGCGATTTCCCCCCTCATTCTTCTGTACTTCAATATAGTTCTAACTGATCTGGTACTTGGTAATGAACCAGGCCAGGTGTTTGATTTAGTGGTAGGTGAGCACTTCGGAGAGAGTGACCATAATTCGGTTACATTTAGTTTGGCGATGGAAAGGGATAGGAACATGCCACTGGGCAAGAGTTATAGACGGGGGAAAGGCAATTATAATGCGATTAGGCAAGACTTGGGAGAGATAGAATGGGGTAGCAAAATGCAGGGGATGGGGACAATCGAAATGTGGAGCTGGTTTAAGGAACAGATATTGCATGTCCTTGATAGGTATGTCCCTGTCAGGCAGGGAGGAAGTGATAAGGTAAGGGAAAACAAGGTGTGGGGCTGGATGAACACAGCAGGCCAAGCAGCATCATAGGAGCAGGAAAACTTGACGTTTCGGGCCTAGACCCTTCATCAGAAATGGGGGAGGGGAAGAGGGTCCTGAAATAAATAGGGAGAGAG
>JAHRHZ010000249.1:64168637-64208089 GCA_024137785.1 Ginglymostoma cirratum
GTGGGGGGGGGGTAGGGAGGAGATAGGTCAGTCCAGGGAGGACGGACAGGTCAAGGGGACAGGATGATGTTAGTGGATAGGAGATGGGGGTGGGGCTTGAGGTGGGAGGAGGGGATAGGTGAGAGGAAGGACAGGTTAGGGAGGCGGAGACGAGCTGGGCTGGTTTTGGGATGCGGTAGGGGGAGGGGAGATTTTGAAGCTTGTGAAATCCACATTGATAGCATTGGGCTGCAGGGTTCCCAGGCTGAATATGATCTGCTGTTCCTGCAGCCTTCGGGTGGCATCACTGTGGCATTGCAGGAGGCCCAGGATGGACATGTCGTCTGAGGAATGGAAGGGGGAGTTGAAATAGTTCACGACTGGGAGGTGCAGTTTGTTGCGAACTGAGCGCAAGTGTTCTGCAGAGCGGTCCCCAAGCCTCCGCTTGGTTTCCCCGATGTAGAGGAAGCCACAACGGGTACAGCGGATGCAGTATACCACACTGGCAGATGTGCAGGTGAACATCTGCCTGATGTGGAAAGTCTTCTTGGGCCTGGGATTGGGGTGAGGGACGAGATGTGGGGCAGGTGTAGCACTTCCTATGGTTGCAGGGAAAAGTGCCGGGTGTGGTGGGGCTGGAGGGGAGTGTGGAGCGGACAAGAGAGTCGCGGAAGGAGTGGTCCCTCTGGAAGGCAGATAAGGGTGGGGAGGGAAAAATGTCTTTGGTGGTGGGGTCTGATTGCAGATGGCGGAAGTGTCGGAGGATGATGCGTTGGATCCGGAGGTTGGTGGGGTGGTACGTGAAGACGAGGGGGATTCTTTTTTGGTTATTATTGTGGGGACGGGGTCTGAGGGATGAGTTACGGGAAATGCAGGAGACAATGTCAAGGGCATTCTCGACCACTGTGAGGGGCGAGTTGCGGTCCTTGAAGAATGAGGACATCTGCGATGTACGGGAGTGGAATGTCTCATCCTGGGAGCAGATGCAGCGGAGGTGAAGGAATTGGGAATAGGGGATGGCATTTTTGCAGGAGGGTGGGTGGGAGGAGGTGTATTCCAGGTAGCTGTGGGAGTCAGTGGGTTTGACCCCACCAACCTCCGGATCCAACGCATCATCCTCCGACACTTCCGCCATCTGCAATCAGACCCCACCACCAAAGACATTTGTCCCTCCCCACCCTTATCTGCCTTCCGGAGGGACCAATCCCTACGCGACTCCCATGTCTGCTCCACACTCCCCTCCAGCCCCACCACACCCGGCACTTTTGCCCGCAACCGCAGGAAGTGCTACACCTGCCCCTACACCTCCCCCCTCACCCCCATCCCAGGCCCCAAGAAGACTTTCCACATCAGGCAGATGTTCACCTGCACATCTCCCAATGTGGTATACTGCATCCGCTGTACCCGTTGTGGCTTCCTCTACATCGGGGAAACCAAGCGGCGGCTTGGGGACCGCTTTGCAGAACACCTGCACTCAGTTCGCAACAAACAACTGCACCTCCCAGTCGTGAACCATTTCAACTCCCCCTTCCATTCCTCAGACGACATGTCCATCCTGGGCCTCCTGCAATGCCACAGTGATGCCACCCGAAGGCTGCAGGAACAGCAAATCATATTCAGCCTGTGAACCCTGCAGCCCAATGCTATCAATGTGGATTTCACAAGCTTCAAAATCTCCCCTCCCCCTACCGCATCCCAAAACCAGCCCAGCCCAGCTCGTCTCCACCTCCCTAACCTGTCCTTCCTCTCACCTATCCCCATCTCCTATCTACGAACATCATCCCGCCCCCTTGACCTGTCCGTCCTCCCTGGACTGACCTATCTCCTCCCTACCCACCCCCCCCCCACCTACACTCACCTTTAGTGGCTCCATCCCCGCCTCTTCGACTTGTCTGCCTCCTCTCCACCTATCCTCTCCTCTATCCATCTTCTATCCGCCTCCCCCTCTCTCCCTATTTATTTCAGAACCCTCTTCCCCTCCCCCATTTCTGATGAAGGGTCTCGGCCCGAAACGTCAAGTTTTCCTGCTCCTATGATGCTGCTTGGCCTGCTGTGTTCATCCAGCCCCACACCTTGTTATCTCGGATTCTCCAGCATCTGCAGTACCTTTTATCTCTGATAAGGTAAGGGAACCTTGGTTTACAAAAGAAATTGTATCTCTTGTTAAGCGGAAGAGGGAGGCTTATGTGACATTGAGACGAGATGGTTCAGATGAGGTGATGGAGAGTTACAGATTAGCGAGGAAGGATTTAAAGAGAGAGTTAAGAAGAGCAAGGAGGGGACATGAGCAGTCATTAGCAGGTAGAATTAAGGAGAACCCTAAAGCTTTCTATAGGTATATGGGGAATAAAAGGATGGCTAGGGTAAGAATAGGGCCAGTCAAAGACAGAAGTGGGAAGTTGTGTGTGGACCCTGTGGAGATCGGAGAGGTGCTGAACAAATATTTCTCGTCTGTTTTCACTCAGGAAAAGGAGAATATTGTAGAGGAGAAGACTGAGATACGAGCTGTTAGACTTGAAAGGATTGAGGTTAGTAAGGAGGTGGTGTTATCAATCCTAGAAGGTGTGAAGGTAGATAAATCCCCTGTGCCGGATGGGATTTTTCAGAGGATTCTCTGGGAAGCTAGGGAGGAGATGGCGGAGCCTTTGGCCTTTATCTTTGAGTCGTTATTGTGTACAGGTTTAGTACCAGAGGACTGGAGGATTGCAAATGTTGTGCCCTTGTTCAAGAAGGGCAGTAGAGATGACCCAGGTAATTATAGACCAGTGAGCCTTACATCTGTTGTAGGAAAAGTTTTGGAAAGGATTATAAGAGATAGGATTTGTAATCATCTAGCAAGCAACAATTTGATTGGAGATAGTCAACATGGATTTGTCAAGGGCAGGTTGTGTCTCACAAACCTCATTGAGTTTTTTGAGAAGGTGCCCAAGCACTTGGATGAGGGTAGGGCAGTTGACGTGGTGGACATGGACTTCAGTAAAGCCTTTGATAAGGTTCCACATGGTAGGCTATTGGAGAAAATGCGGAGGCATGGGATTGAGGGAGATTTAGCAGTTTGGATTAGAAACTGACTTTCTGAAAGAAGCCAAAGAGTGGTGGTTGATGGAAAATATTCAGCCTGGAGTCCGGTTACCAGTGGTGTGCCACAAGGATCTGTTTTGGGACCACTGCTGTTTGTCATTTTTATAAATGACTTGGACGCAGACATAGGTGGATGGGTTAGTAAGTTAGCAGATGACACTAAAGTCGGTGGAGTGGTGGACAGTGTGGAAGAATGTTGCAGGTTGCAGGGAGACTTGGATAAACTGCAGAATTGGGCTGACAGGTGGCAAATGGAGTTCAATGCAGACAAATGTGAGGTGATGCACTTTGGGAAGAATAATAGGAAGGCAGAATACTGGGTCAATGGAAAGATTCTTGGTAGTGTGGATGTGCAGAGGGATCTTGGTGTCCAGGTACATAGCTCCCTGAAAGTTGCCACCCAGGTTGATAGTGCTGTTAAGAAGGCATACGGTGTGTTAGGTTTCATTGGTAGAGGGATTGAGTTCTGGAGCCGTGATGTCATGCTGCAACTGTACAAAACGCTAGTGCAGCCTCACTTGGAATATTGCGTACAGTTCTGGTCGCCCCATTACAGGAAGGATGTGGAAGCATTGGAAAAGGTGCAGAGGAGATTTACCAGGATGTTGCCTGGTCTGGAGCGAAGGTCTTATGAGGAAAGACTGAGGGACTTGGGTCTGTTCTCATTGGAGAGGAGAAGGCTAAGAGGGGATTTAATAGAGACATACAAAGTGATCAGAGGATTAGATAGGGTGGACAGTGAGAGTCTTTTTCCCAGGATGATGACGTCGGCTAGTACAAGGGGGCATAGCTGCAAATTGAGGGGTGATAGATTTAAGACAGATGTCAGAGGCAGGTTCTTTACTCAGAGAGTGGTAAGGGTGTGGAATGCCCTGCCTGCCAATGTGGTTAACTCAGCCACATTAGGAGCATTTAAACAGTCCTTGGATAAGCATATGGATGATGATGGGATAGTGTAGGGGGATCGGCTTAGATTAGTTCACAGGTCGGCGCAACATCGAGGGCCGAAGGGCCTGTTCTGCGCTGTATTGTTCTATGTTCTCTGTTCTCTGATTTGGCCTCTCTTCAGACATCAATCCTGCCATCTCAGGAATCAGTTTACTAAACCTGTGTAATGCTCCCTCCATAGCCAGAACGTCGATCCTTGGGTAAGGAGACCATAACTGCACATAATAGCAAAATCAAACTGTGGCTCATAGAAATTTTAGTCAATTGAAGTAGATACAAGAACAAATGTCATGTAATTAAATCTCCAGGAGAACATGTGTACCAGAGTTGTAAAGTCTAATTTTGGGGTAGTATTTTGAGCTATAACATATTATCTTTAAATTAAAAACAAGTGATAAGCTTGTCAAGCCAGTACATTCAAGCACTATTTGTATAAGTTTGTATGTAAAGACAACCGGATATACTATTTGTTTACTGCTATTTGGAGGAGTAAGTACAGGATGAATGTCCATATTCCACGTATATGTATTTAATCTGTATTTTTACACACGTTTCGAAGAGAATCGATACATTCACAATTCAATTGCCAAGGTCAAAAGACCAGAAGCCCAGTCAGTCGCCCAGCATGGTCATTGCTCATGTACATCTTAAAACTAGTTTGAGAATTATTACATCATAGTACCAGCAGTATATCAACCAATGTGGAGTACAACAGTGTAATTCATTCTTTATATGAGATAACGCTCAGCAAGACTGTATTTTTTTAAGTGAGGAGAGGAACACATATGTTGCTGAAATTAAGTTAAAATGAACTGACAATTGTGATCTTATTTGGAACATTATTCTGTGTTTTTGATTTTTTAAAAATTATCTGTAGATGTTAATTCCTTTAGCAAATGAGCTGTGTGATTAAACTGGTATTCTGAATTGCTAATTACAGTCTTAAGTATTGTAATCAGTGACAGTGCTCAGGTGTTTGATGTCAAGATTGCCCATTGAGATACTGCAGGATTTTAGATCTTATCAGTTGATGCTGTTCATTTGTTTATTGTGTAACTGCTAAATGTTAGTGAAACTCCTCATTACTTTTTACTATCATCTTATAGGTTAGTGACATTGGAAAACAGCCCATCAATCACGCCAGAGCTTCTTGGCATTTTTCAGAATATGTCTGCTTTACTTGGTAAGTATAGCTTGATGTTATGGCTTAATTGTTTTATATTGTCCAAGTCACGACTTTTTACAGGTATGTTTCTGAGTAATTGCTTTTTTTTGCACAATTCCTTGTACCAGAGTTGCAAGTATCAATTATTCTGCTCTTTTTTTAAACTCGATATCAAAGTTTGACAGAAACCAACTACTTGGGAGAGAGAAACAAAAGCAGAAATTGCTAGAGAAGCTCAACAGGGCTGGTGGCACCTTTGGAGAGAAGGCAGAATTAACGTTAAGGGGCCAGTGACCCTTCTCCAGAACTCTTAGTAGCTAAGGAAAGATGGTATAAATGCGGAAAACCGGTGGGTAGGTGGTGGGGACAAGAGGGTGTGAGTGGTGGTTGGCAGAGGTGGAAGTAAGTAGATGGAGAATGAACAGAGACAGAAACAAAGGCAATTAGGTAGGCAAAGGGATGAAAAATGGTAACAAAGACAGAAGTTGCTGGAAAAGCTCAGCAGGTCTGGCAGCATCGGTGAAGAAAAATCAGAGTTAGTATTTCGCGTCCGGTAATCCTTTCTCAGAAGGGTTCTGAGAAAGGGTTACCGGACCTGAAACATTAACTCTGATTTTTCTTCATAGATGCTGCCAGGCCTGCTGAACTTTCCAGCAACTTCTGTTTTTGCTCCTGATTTACATGACCTGCTGTTCTTCCAGTTTTTATGGATAATGGTAAGCCTGGGAGAAAGAAAACTTGATAATGGGGGTCGTAAGTAGATGAAAACGGGTTGGATGTGCTGAAAGCAGTAATTGTTCAACTCTACATCGAACCGTGAAGGCTGTAGGGTCCCCAAGTATAAAATGAGATGCTGTTCTTCCAGCTTGCACAGAACCTCGCTGGACCACTGTAGCAAGCTCTATACAAAGAACATGGTTGTTTTTAATAATTTTGGAGCCTGAGCACCACCTTCCATGTGTTTACCCACCCTGTAGTCCTGGCCCTGTCATGACATGCGCTGACCTAAAATGAAAAAACCTGAACCTCCTAAGTAATATCTTTAGGATTACAAGCTGAGCCATGGGGACATTAGCACAGTTCTTTTCTTTATTATTTGGGGAGAGAGATTTGTCACTGTTAGTTGTTCTTATTCAGCTGGGTTTAGAGGGAGAGTGAATTTTTTTAGTGAAGCAGATTTTTTTTTAGTGATTTGTCAGTAGACATATATGGGAAAGTTAAGCTGGTATTTATTGTTCCAGCATTTGGTTTGAAATTCTGCCTAATAGTTGCAAGTTGTGCAATTGCTTGAGGACTTTTTTTTTAAAAGCACCTTTTTCTTAAAAGTAAACTTTTTTTTTTAAAGAGTCTGGTATTATTATAGAGACACACATTTTTCTTGATGATGATCTCCATGTACTAATCTGCGGGTCTTTTTTGAGGCTTTATGTTATGAAATTCCTGACATTGTCAGTGAGAAAATATTACTGGATGCCACTGCTTGGTATTTCATTTAATGCAGTGTAATACCAGTGGGATCAAGAGGTGAAATTTCAGTTCAGAGCAATTTTTTTTCCGATACATCCATCAAAGCGGAGATAAAAATGAAATGAATCAGTTTATTTGTTACTTTTTTTCATTTGTTATATTGATTTCTGCTGGTGCTGGTTGATGAAGTGCTTTCTCATGAACAGCAGTAGTAGCTGTCTTTATGAGCATACTTACACACCATAGTGTGTCGTTGCGTTGTGATCCATTATTTATTTTTCTTGGGATAGAAATTCACGAAGGGAGAAATTAGTCTAGATTCATCAAGTTGTATATGCGTCTGAGAACTATTACTAGGAAAGAATTGTACCTAGTTTTAACAGCTGATTAGTAGAGTTTTCTACGGTAGCAGCGTTGTTAGCAATGTCTTGTCTTGTTAGCAATGCTGCTTCAAAGTGCCAGGGCCCCAGGTTTGATTCTACTCTTAGTGACTGTTTGCGTGGAGTTTGATGTTCCCCCCCAACATGTTAGTCATGCGGATATCCACTATTTTTGGTCTCCACTGTAGGAGATTTCAACCTTCTAAACTCTAATGAATACAATCCCAGGATCCTCAGCCGTTCATCGTATGTTAGGCCTACCATTCCAGGGATCATCAGTGTGAATCTCCGCTGGACACGCTCCAGTGCCAGTATGTCCTTCCTGAGGTGTGGGGCCCAAAATTGGACACAGTATTCTCAATGGGGCCTAACTAGAGCTTTATAAAGTCTCAGAAGCACATCGCTGCTTTTATATTCCAACCCTCTTGAGATAAAAATATTGTAATTATTTTTGCAAGGTAGACATTGGCTTTATGTTATTTCCTGGTTGGGTGAGTGTGTGAGGAGAGGAAATGTTCTATATTTACTAAGTGAGTGCATGTTGATTTATGTGACTGTACTTAGAAAATGGTAAAATGCTAAATTTCTCAGTTGACAACCAATGAATGATCGTGCAATTTTTCCAGTCCTGGAATTGAGTTGCATATATACAAAAATGGATTGACTTCTTCAAGTTATTTTTTACATGAAGGAAAGACGTTTTTTGTGTTTAGTTTAATTTCCTCTTGTTTACTTGACATGAAAACATTAATTTTCAAAATCTGAATGTGAGTTAAAGGAGACTGCCTCTCCTGACTTGCTATCTCCCAGTTGGTAGTCTGAATTGGCCAAGTGTTTATCCACAGGATACTCAGTGGAGCTCCTGACTGATGTTACTATAATCTGACATTAATGGAGAAATCTCCTACAGTGGAGACCAAAAATAGTGGATATCCGCATGACTAACTAATAGAGGACATCTTTATTTTAATTTCTAACAGCAAAATGTCCTTGTCAGAATTACATAGATCTCAGTATGGTGGAGGGCATGTTTGGTTTTTGTCAGTAAGGATGATTGATGTGTTTTATATGATACTGCTGTAAGAAATCATGAAACTAGCATTGGAGCATTCCACTGTTTTCAGATCACTGAACAGCTGACGGGTCTTTTTAGTTCTTGTTTTGACAGGGCTCACCAGCCCTAGAGTTTCAAAAGAAGTTGTGATGTCTTCATGTTTTCTCACTTGACTAGTTAGGAAGAGTAACACAAATTCTTAGCCAGGGGTTTAGATGCTAAAAAGGTGTTTAGTACGAATAACACATGGTTCAGTGACTTCAACAGTGATACCTGTTCAGTTTTCTTCATTACTAAAATAAGGTGCTTACCATGTCTTATGGATATGTTATCCCTTGTATTCTGAAAAAAGAAAGCTGTGAATCAGGATTCTCGATATAGCAAGATGTTCTTGCCTTCAACGTACAACTTTAAAAGTGCATGGTTTAATGAATATGTGTGGAAAAAAGTATTTTTCCTATTTACAATGGTGTTGTAGTGCAGTTACATTCCCACTTTGATTTTGATGCAGTTATGTACATATAATTGGGAGGTAGTGGAGCAGTAGTAATGTGACTAGACTACTAATCCAGAGACCTCATCTAATGTTCTGGGGATATGGATTTGAATCCCATTGAACCGATGGTGAAATTTGATTCAAATAAAGTTCTGGAATTAAAACCCGTCCCATGGCAACCAAGTAGCCATTGTCAATTGTCGTTAAAAAAAAATTCTGCTTCACTAATGTCCGCTTAGAAGAAAGCATAGACATAGAAACTAGGAAGTCACTTGACCCTTTTGAGGCTTCTCCACTTTTTAATATGATCATGGCTGGACCTTTAAATGTCATATTTCCACTTTCTTTCTTTTCTTAAAAATATTTAATGACTCGACCTCCACAGCCTCCTGTGTGATAGAGAATTCCACAGGTTCGCGACTGAAGAAATATTTCCTCATCTCAGTCCTAATTGGCCTACCCTCATATCCTGAATCTATACCCCTAATTCTAGACTTTCCAGCCAGGGAAACCATCCTCCTTGCATCTCATTGTCCAGCCCTATTAGAAGTTTAAACATTTCAATCTGCCAGTCTGCCATCCTGACTTGGCCTGGCGTAGGTATGACACAGACCCACAGTAATGAGGATGACTCTGACTGCCTTCTGAAATAGCTCTAGTAAGTCACTAAATTCAAGGCCGATTGAGGATGGGAAGCAATGTCCGCTCAGCCAGCAAAACCCACATCCTATGTACAAATTAAAAAGTGGTATTGTAGTTCCAGAGCTTGAACATCCTGTGATTCTGGGCCAAGCTAAATTTATGCTGTGTGGTGCATCCATTAGGTTTTGATTACCACTGATCTTCTTTTAAAATCCACATTATGTATCATCACACACTCACCACAAAATTTAAGTGGACAATATCCCATTTTTAGATTTCAGCCTCTGTGAAGGTGTTTTTCCTCATCAGACATCCTAACTAGGTGGCTGGCGCTGCAGACTTGGTTTTGGATGATTCTGGCTTCGACACTGATGCTGTTGGCTTTTTCAAGGATGCTGGCGTTAGTATACCTAGACTCCCAGCTAATGTAGAGAATCCATCTCCAACAGCATTGATGGTACTTCTCAAGGTCCTTCAGGTGATAGTCCCAAGTTTTAGGACCATATAGAAGAATGAGGTGGACATACAGGATCCTGGTATCAACACGGATGTAACAGTTATTGAAGATTGTTATCTTTAGGCACAAACTAAAGACCTTTCTTTTACTTTAAAGAAATACTCACCAATCAGTTGCTTTGTTTTAGCAAAAGTAATCAAACACTTCTCTTCCTCTGCTTAACACCTTGAGACACAACTCCAGCACTCTTGTAATTCGCATTCATAAATGCTAAGTCACGTTATGTTGGCTATTTATATATGCTTCCAACCTTCAGGGCCCATGTGAGTCAATTAACAGAGATGCTGTTTCAGTCAGTTCATAATTAAGCTGCTCTTCCAATGCTTCCCTTAAAAGTAAACCTTCTCGAAGTTCACAAGTACTTTAAACTGCACATTATACTTTAATGACAACTACAAATGACAATCTGTTTTAGGCTAAATTTGGTTTGCACAAATTAAGAATTTAGACAATTTCTTATGTAGCAAATGCATACATTCAGTCCAAGGCTGAACTAAAAGCACAGGCATCAGCAAATTACTGTGGAATTGCAAACTCCCCAAAACCTTTGCTAAAATTGTACTTTTGGAGATGCCAAAAAGGCTGTAAAATTACATACTTATATGTTAGATATCCAGTAAACCCATCAAAAAAGGTTGCAGCATATCCATTCTATTGTAACTTTTTAAATGTGTGAGGGTTCTTAATTTCTGTCAGCAATGAACACTAAGAAGTAACTTAATTGTAAAGTTTCATCCCCTAACCTTTTAACTATTGTTGGAGATAGATTTACGTTTTTAAAAACTACTTGTTTTTCTTGATTCAGTCTTCCCTTCATCTCTCAATTGAATGGCTGTTGCAGCTATTTTGCATTCAGTAACTGGATGGCAAATTTTCCATTGGTCATACAATCGTTATTCCCACATAGATAGGAATTGCTCTTGGGGATTCTGCAAAATCCCCATTGATGCAGTCTCTGAAGGAATTTTTGAAGGAATCTAACATTCCTCTGAGCAATTCCTCTACACCTGGAAATTGGAAAAATTTTAAAAAATTTTAAAAATCATAACAATCCCGACTAACTACTAAACTGATCCCATACTGAGTACACCACCCCACAAACTACCCGATGACAGAACTGTCAGAATGGAAGTATGGCTCCGTATTTCTGAAGAAACCCGGTTTGGAATCTCCTTTCAAACGTAGAGCTCCCTTGTGTGAAAAAAAACAGGCCAGAGTGAGTTTGCCTTTCACTAGAAAATCTGGCTGTGAATTTCGTTCATTTTTTTCACTTAAGTTTTTCTGTCATTAAACCACCTCCTTAAACATGGGAGCGTTGTAGATTTGGGTGTATTTGTTTAATCCCTTTTGGAATTGCTGGCTGGTTACTCAAGACTATATCTCCATTGTTAGATCAACTAAAATGTTTCAGTGTGCTTCCCTGTGCTTCTAATTTATGTTCTGTTTTCTTTACTTGCAGAGCTTGGATCAGAAAATGTAAAGACTTGTTTCCAGATTATAAATGCTTACATTTTCTTGACCTCTTCAGAATTTTTACAGGTAATTATGAAATATTTTCTCAAGTACCAATACCACTTCAAGAAACAAATTGTTGCATGAAACTGAGTTTTAAAGCCCTCTTTGTTGTGTTTTTAGCGGTGCTGTTTGGTTCTTTCATCTGACCAAGCTTGTTTGCTTTATTCAGGCACTTTCCTAATATCTTCTTTACTCAAGGACAATGCAGGTCATTCCATGAACAAATATAAAACCCCCCAGAGAGGCCAGATACCGTCCTTTAGTTACAAGAGGTCCAAGATATGCAGGAACCTCAGAAATGTGGGGTAAAACGGTGTAAGGGAGTAGATTCATGAATCACAACAACTCGCATGTGGCATCACCAATTTGCAATGGTGTGATACAATTTTCACATGCATGCTGATCAAGTATGGCAATAGACCTCGTGTGGAAAATGCAGAATGAAGAAAAAGTTACAAAAAAAAACACAGTGCACTGCACCAAACATAAATAACTTGAGTAAAGAGGCCTATGGACTATCCCACAGTGTCCTGGTTATTTCTTACCTCACCTAATATGGATTGTACATCTTTTGATCCAAGATAATTTCTTGCTACTGTACATATTCCATCTTGTAGTAACCAAGATATCCCATCATCCATTCTGTTTGAAAGGTCACATATACCACCAAATTTAGCTTTCAGCTTTGATCTCCTTGTAACCATGTCTCCATGTTGTCTATAAGATCAACTCCATAAAACTCCTATTTGTGCTTTCAGTTAATTTATGTTATTCCAAATATTCTGTGAATTTTCGTAAAGAGCATTAATTTTGCCTTTTTAATCATATTTTCCCTCAATGACCCAATTTGCTGATTTTTAAAAAATATATGCACACTGTCTCTTCTTGTCGCACTGAGGCTGTCGTTAATTATTCTGCAAACCGCCATATCCTTTTGCTTCATATATTCCTTATTCCTTGTCATAGTTCCATCCTACTTTGTTGCCACCCTGCCCCCACTTACTTTAAAACCCTCCCTATGGCCCTGATTATTTGATTTGCTGGGACATTGATGTGCAAATTATTCAAGTGAAGCCCATCTGACAGGAATAGCACCATACTCCAGTACTGATGCTGATGCCCCATAAACAGAAACCCATTCTTTCTGTGTTAATCTTTAACTGCATTTAACTCCTTGACTTTATTTACTCTGTGTCGATTTGCCTATGGCTCAGGTTGTAATCCCGAAGGTATTACCTTGGACATTCTGTTTTTCACTTAAGGTCCAAATTGTTCAAATTCTTTCAACAGAACATCCTTTCTCGACCTATTAATTTCATTGATAGCAATCTGTCAATTTTTGAGAGTGGCAACAACTGGATTCGTCCTCATTCCTGTGGGAGAAGGCCCTATTTAGCATTCGTGGGATAACCTTAAAATAAAACAAAGATCTACACATGCTTGAAATTTACAACAAAAACATAAATTTGCTGGAGAAACTCAGCAGGTCTGTCACTGTCTCTGGAGAGAAAACAGTTCATGTTTCAAATACACTGACCTTTTGTCAGAGGCTTCATTTCACCACATTTCTAGTTCCTCCTCCGCAATTGAATGGCTTCCTCGAAGACAGTACTATAGTCAGTTTGTTCATTATCCCTATGGTCCCTACGATCATCCACACAGCTTACAAGAACATTGTAACTGTTGGACAGTTGCAGGGGCTGAAGGTCCTCAGAAGTTATCGCTAGCCCTAAGCACAAACTAAAGGCCTTACTTTTAAATCAAACTTGAAATCCTCACCACACAGCTGCTTTCTTTCTGCAAAAGTAACCAAACTCTTCTCTTCTTCCTCTGCTTAACTCCTAAGGTGCTCAATTCAAAGTCTGTATTCTAAGTCACACTCAAGTGGAAAGTCACTCCTGAAGTTGTTTTTGTATGGGCTCCCAACCCCAAAAGTTTGTTGAAGTCAATGAATGAACATCCAATTTAAGCTGCTCTTTCACTGAAGAAACTCACTTAAGGATGGGAACTACAATATTTAAACTGTACATTTTAGTTTAATGCCAATTATACACTATCCAATTTAAGCATTTATACTTTTGTTACCCAACAACTGCACACACTCAGTCCTAGATTAAACATCTCAAACAAGAAAGAATCTAATTATCGCTCCTTGACATGCAGTGGCATTATCATCATTGAATCCTCAATTATCAACATCCTGGGTGTTAGCATTGATCAGAAACTGAACTGGTTAAACCGTATAAATACTGTGGCTACAGGACCTGCTTTACAAAGCACAAATCAGGAGTGTTTTGAACACCTTCACTGTTCAGCCCCTCTATCAGTGGCAGACAGTGAGAGCAGTGTGTATTATCTACAGGATGCTCTGCAACAAATCACACGTGCTCCTTAGACGGCATCTTTGAAAGCTATGACCTCTGTTACCTGGGAAGATAAGGGCAGCAGCTATATGAGAAGAGCGTCAATTGCAAGTTTCCTCCAAGCTGCGCAACATGCTGTGTTGCCATTCTTTCACTGTTGTGAGGTGTCAGTCGTAGAACTTCCTAACAGCATTGTGTATGCATCACATGACTGCTGCAGCTTGAGAAGGAACTCACCACCAGCCTTCACCAGGGCAGTTAACAGTGGGCAGTAAATGATGCGCCCAGCTGGCAATGCCAACAACCCAAAAATGATGTTTTTAAAAAAGTTAATAAGGTCTCCATTTTTAAAAAAATTATCATTATCTCTTCATTTCTTTTACGATCTGTAAACTTTTGAGGAGCATGATTGCTATGGGTTGGGAGGTCCTGGGCCAGTTTTGAGATATGTATGTGACAGCATGTCTTCTAGTTTTTTTTGAGAAACCGCAGTGAATAAGTGACATTCAGGAGAGTTGATTGAAGAATCTCTCAGACATAAATATTTGGTAATTTTTTTTTAAACAAAGTTTTTAAACAGATAATTTTCATACGCTTTTTCCCCCCAAAGTATAACAAGGAAATCACCTTAATAAAATGTGTTATCCCAACACTAGGGCTTCCCAAAATGGGGTGATGAGTAGGAATTTTGGAGTTGCAAGGTCTTTTCATAATAATGGCTGGCAAAGAGCTTCAACTGAATGAATAGCTCAAAACAGTTTTAAGTCCTCTCAATTTTTTCACATCATGACAATGCCCTCAGTTACTCAACCTGGCTCCTGTGCAGTAAAAATAGTGTGATTTACATGGAGTTACAACTAAGGCTGGAGGAATGTACACTTACACCAGTTCCATCACTCTGTGAGTCTTGACATAATATCACGTATATACTTTCACCAGTTACCAAGATAACCAATAAAATAGCCAAACTTGAAAAGTGATCTATTAACCAAATTTCTTAATCAGTGCAATTTATAGATATATTAGTTGTCTCTAAATTATCGCAGACAAAGCTTACCTTAGGAATTATGATCTTAAGATGTTGTTTCTGTCATCCTTTCAAAAGAACAAAAAGGTTTCCTACTGAAGGTTTGTTTTTACGAGGGTTTTCTGTTTAGAAATGGGAGAGATCAGCTGGGTAGCTAGTTCCTCACAGGCTTCCCATCTCGTTCACCTGGTTCTTAGTTGGACCTCGCTAGCCAGTGATCGTTGAAAAATAGCTGCAGCAGGGTTTATAGCAAAGCAGGCATACTCATGTGATTTTTAGAAAGCTTTATTAAAAGGAAATCTCCAGTGTCCACAGTGAATATTCAGTGAAAGCTTTAAAGAAGCCAATGCAACTATGTTCACCGTGAAATCAATTCAGTTTCCCGCAATCCTTCAAAATGTAAGCCCTCCAAGCAAGATCAAATATAAAACATCTTCCTAACAATATCTTCCCTTTCGATATTAACCTTTCTGTTGTACATCTACTCTTACAGGGACTTGGCCCTCCCACCCAGCTTTTTCAGGTCCCTCTTGTCACTGCTGTTACAGTTCTCGCTGAAGTTTCCCAACAATTTTCCAACTTTGAAGTGGGTTCCAGGTGTGAAGAGTTTTAGGAACCCTAGCTCTAGACATCTCCTTTCAGCATGGTGTTTTAGTTGTTTTATTGTCTGTAGTTGCTAAGGTTAATAATGGCAGGAGAACTCAGCCCTCTGGAATGCTCTTCCTGCAATATATGGGAAATCGGGGACACTTACAGTATCCATGGTGACCATGTATGCCGGAAGTGTGTTCAGCTGCAGTTCAGCTCCTGATTTACCACATGCTCACTAAGAAACATCCATGAGGCTGATAATGTTGTGAATAACACAATTACCGAACTGGTCACACCACACGTAAGGGCAGACAGAAAAGTGATGGCTGACCACCAAGAAAACTAGTAAGCATGTGCAGGCAGTACAGGAGTTCCATGTGGCCATTCCCCTTTTAAATAGATGTACTGTTTTAGATACTGATGAGGGGAGGGTGAGGTGGCTTCTCAGGGGAAAACAGCAGCAGCCAGATCAGTGGTACTTTGACTGGCACCATTATACCACAGTGATCATCAAAGTGTAGCTGAACAGTTGTGATAGGGGACTGTTTAGCCAGGGCCACAGAACGATGTTTCTATGGCCACGAGTGAGCCTTTCTGCTCCCAGCATCAAAGATGTCTCGATGTGGGCACAGGATATTCTGAAAGGGAAGGTTGAGCAGTTAGAGGTTGTAGTCCATATTGGTACTAATGACGTAGGCAGGAAGAGAGATAAGGTCCTGCAAAGGGAATTAAATAGAAATTTGAAAGCAGGACATCCAGAGTTGTTTTCTGAGGATTACGCCCTGTGCCATGTGCCAGTGAGGCTAGAAATAGGAAGACAATACAGTTGAATGCATGGCTAAAGAGCTAATGTAGAGGGCGGGCTTCAGAAACCTGGATCATTGGATTCTCTTCCAGTGCAGGTGAGATCTGTGAGGTGAGGTCTGAAGTCTGTTTATTTTAATCCAAAGAGTATAACAGGTAAAGTAGATAAGCTTAGAGCTTGGATTAGTACATGAAACAATGATGTTGAAGCCACTGCAGAAATTTGGTTGAGAGAAGGTAAGCTCAACGTTCCAGAGTTTAGATGTTTCAGGCGTGATAGGGATGTAAAAGGGGTGGCAGTGTTTCATTACTGATTTAAGGAGAAAGTACATCAGTGACAAAGAGAGGACATCTCAGAGGGCTCATCCACCAGGAACGTATGGATAAAACTTAGGAATAAGAAAGCTGCAATCACTATTATGGCTGATACTATAAGTCTTCCAATAGTAAGGGGAGATAGAGGAACAGATATGTAAACAGATCAGGAATAGATATGAAACCAGCAGGATTGTTGTAGTAAAAACTGAAAGAACTGTAGATGCTGTAAATCAGAAACAAAAATAGAAGTTGTTGGAAAGGTTCGGTAGGTCTGGCAGTATCTGTGAAGAGAAATCCAAGTTACTGTTTCGGGTCTGGTAACCTTTTCTCAGAGGGTTGTTGTAATGGTGATTTTAACTTGCCCAAAATTGGCTGGGACTTGCTTGGTTCCAGGGGCTTAGACAGGGCAGAATTTGTTAGGTCCCTTCTGGAGGGTTTCTTGAAACAATATATAGATAATCTAACCAGGGAAGGAGTCATACTAGATCTTGTACTGGGGAATGAGCCTGGTCAGGTGACTGAAGTTTCAGTGAGAAGGGCATTTTGGGAGCAGTGATCATAATTCTGTAAGTTTTTAGATAGTTATGGATAAGGATAAGACTTGTCCTTGGGTAAAAGTGCTGAATTTGGGAAGGCTAATACATTAGTATTAGGCAGGAACTGGAGGAAGTAGATTAGAGGTGACTGTTTGAAGGTAAGTCCACATTTGACATGTAGGAGTCTTTCAAGAGCTAGTTGATCAAAGTTCAGGACCAGCGTAGTTCTATGAGGATAAAAGAGAAGGATGGCAGGATTTGGAAACCTTGGATGATAGAGAAATTGAAAAGTTAATCAAAAAGAAAAACAAAGAATATGTAAGGTTTGGGAAACTAAAATCAAACAAGGCCCTTGAATATAAAGGAATCAGGAAAGACTTGAACAAGAAATTATAAGGTTTAGATGGGTAAGAAGTCCTTGGCAAATTGGATTAAGGAGAATTTCAAGGCATTTTGTTTACATAAATTGGGATCAAGAGGTAGCAAGGGTAGGCCCATTCAAGGACAAAGGAGAAAATTTATGCATGGTACCCGAGGAAGTGGGTGAGGTTCCTAAAGAGTACTTTGCATTGGTATCCATCAAGGAGATGGACATGGATGATGGTAACATTGGGGAGGGGTTGATATTCTGGGGCATGTTGATATTAGAAGGAGGTGGTGTTGGGTGTCTTTAAAAACATTAGATATATTTCCAGGGCCTGATGGGATCTGTCTCAGGAAACTAAAAGAGGCAAGGGAGGAGTTTGCTGGGGCCTTGAAAGAGATCTTTGTATCCTCTTAAGCCATAGGCAAGGTCCTAGAAGTCTGGAGGATAGCTGGTGTTGCTCCTTTGTTCAAGAAGGGCAACAGAAATAATCCAGGAGATTATAAACCAGTGAGTCCTACGTCAGTGGTAGGGAAATTATTGGAGAAGATTCCTAGGAACTGAAGTTACTTGCATTTGGAAAATTTAGGGATAATCAGCATGGTTTTATGCAGGGGAGGTCTTGCCTCACAAACTTGATTGAGTTTTTTGAGGAAGTAACAAAGATGATTATGATGGAAGAGAAGTGTATGTTGTCAATATGGACTTTTACTAAAGTATTTGATAAGTTCCGTCATCGTAGGGTAGTCCAGAAGATTAAGTCACATGATGTCCATGGTAGGTTGGCAAATTGGATACAAAATCGGCTTGGTCATAGAAAGCTGAGATTAATGGTGGAGGGGTGTTTTTCTGACTGGAGGTGTGATTTGGCAAGGATAACTGCTAGACTGAAAATGTACGTGGTCTAATTAGTAAGTTTACAGATGACAGGAAAATTGATGGAGTTGTGAATAGTGAGAGAAGTTTTCAAAGGATGCGTCAAGACATAAATCACTTGGAAAATTGAACAGAAAAATGGCAGATGGAATTTAGTCAAGTGTGAGATGATGCGTTTTGGAAGGTCAAATGCAAGAGGAAAGTATATAGTAAATGGCAGGACCCTCAAGAGCATTGATATACGTAGGGACTTTGGGAAGCAAGTGCATAGCTTCCTGAAAGCAGTAATACAAGTAGATAACGTGGTAGAGAAAGCATATGGCATAAGGCTTGCCTTCAGGTAAGGCATTGAGTATAAAAGGTGGCAAGTCACATTGCAGTTGTATAAACCTTTAGTTAGGCCACATTTGGAATACTGTGTGCAGTTTTGGGCACCACACTATAGCAAGGATGTGGAGGCCTTGGAGAGGGTGCAGAAGAGGTTTGCTATGATGTTTCCTGGATTGGAGTGTATTAGCTATCAGGAGAGGCTGGGCAAAGTTGAATTTTTTTTGCTGGAGCATCGGAGACTGATGAGTGATCTGATAGAACTATATAATGTTAAGAGAAGCATGGATAGGGTTGATAGTCAGAATCATTTTCTCAGGGTAGAAATGTCAAATACTAGGGGGCATAGGTTTAAGGTGAAAGGATGAAAGTCTAAAGGGGATGTGTCATGAAAGATTTTTACACAGATGGTGGTCGGTGCCTGGAACATGCTGCCAGGGGAAATGATAGACACAGAGACAATAGCAATGTTAAAGAGTCACTTAGAGGACAATGGAATTATTTTAGAATGGAAAATGGGATTAGTTTAGAATAGCAATATAGTTGGCACAGGATGAAGGGCCTGTTCTTGTGATGTACTGTTCTACGTCTATGTCTTTCATCATAAAAATTGAGGAACATGAATAATTATTAAAGCCTTCCAGTTGACTTGTGTAAGGTGAGAACACTTGTATTGTAACACTTAGAGCTGAATTGCAATTCATCAGTTTAAAACTAAGCTCTGATCCTAATCCTTAACTTGTTGTACTCCAGTGGAATGCATAAAAGATATCTTTGCTTAGCATCACATTTTTTAACTCTGAATAGAAATAACTTTGTACTGAAAGGGGGTATCAGTATTAAAATTGAAAACCAAACAACAAAATTTATGCAGTGTATGCCTTGGCATTGGATTAGTTTCAGGAACGTTACTGAAAGCTGCATCGCTAATGTAATTAATCACTACAACCTGCAAGATCCCCTCCGCACGACACATCTTGCTAACTTGGAACTCTATATCTGTTGCTGGGTCAAAATTTTGTAACCTCCTCCCTAACAAAGGGTGTACGTAACCATACCTTCAACAGCTGTTGGAGAAGGTAGCTCACCACCGCTTTCTAGGATCAATTAAGGATTAGCAATAAATGATTGCCTAGCCAGTCACACACTCATCTTGTGAAGTAATAATATAAAATGTTGATGCATTGAAACATCTTTGAGGATCACCTATCTTCTACTTATCCATCTCTACTGACCTTTGAATACAGAATTACTGGAATATATTAATCTATTTTACTGTTTAAGATGAGCATGAAATCCTCCCTTCCAGAATTTTGCAGCTGTCCTGTGCCAATCCTTCTGCGAGATGATGCAAGATATTACGACTGAAGGACAAGTTCAAGTACTTAAGGTACTAGTTTTGTTTTATTGCATAAAAGTATTGTTAAACTAATCCATGCTTATTTTTTGCAAAAAGAACTGTAGATTGAGATGTCTCATTCAGAAATATAGATTTCTCTAATGGGTGTGTTTTATAAATGCATATAAAATAATTTTATCTCTGAATAAATGTAGTCTTCTCTGACCCAGTCTTGGACCCTGTGGCCTTCCAATCTTTCCCTACTTTCAGCCTTAATTCTCAGTAATTCCTCTGCACCTTCCCAATCAGAGCTTTGACTCTGTCTTCTTGAAATTGATGATATTACCCTTCCTTACCATTTCTCCATTTTATTTGAATCTCAGATTTATGGCTTTCCAGGCCATGAACTCCCTCTTCCTGCTATCCCCAATATCACATGTTGGTGTCTGCTTTACAGGTTCTATCATTGTATTACCCCTCATTGTAGAATTGAGAATTAGAAAAGGATACCAGATTCTGATGGAATATCAGTAGTAATGATCTAGCAGGTTACATAAAACACAGATTAGTTTCTTACATAAATGTAGTAGATATATTCAACTTCTACCTAGGCAGAGGGAAGCAGATTATTTTGTAGTCCCCAAAGACTACTAATTTCTTGAGTGTAATTTGAACAGTATTCTGGAACTATGTTTGTAAATCTGCAAATGGATAGATGATACATTTTTTAACAATAGTAAGCTAGTAATTAGTCTAATAGCAAAGTACATTTTAATGATAAAATGCAGTGTAACAACTCATCCATGTTCCTAAGACAGTACTTTCTAAACCTCTACCACCTAGAAAGACAAGGGCATCGCCACCTGCAAGATCCCCTCCAAGCCACATACCATCCTAACTTCGAACTATATTACTTCCTTCACAATGTCCATATCAGGATTTGAAATTCTAAATTTGAATTCAGTTTTAAAATCTGGAATTAAGAATCTACTGACGACTGTTAAACCATTGTCAATTGTTGGAAAAACCCATTTTATTGATTCATGGGATGAGACATCACTGGCTAGGTCAGCATTTATTGCCCATTCCTGATTGCACAGAGGGCTGTTGAGAGTCAACTACATTGCTGTGGGTCTGGAGTCACATGTAGGCCAGACCAGGCAAGGTTGGCAGTTTCCTTCCCTAAAGGACATTAGTGAACCGGATGGGTTTTTCTGACAATTCATAATGGATTCGTGGCTGGCTCACTGATGTCCTTCAGGGAAGGAAATGTGCCATTCTTATCTGGTCTGGCCTACATGTGACTCCAGACCCACAGTAATGTCGTTGACGCTGAACTGCCCTCTGGCCAATTAGGGATGGGCAGTGAATAACTCGCCTAGCCAGTGACACACTCATCCTGTGAAAGAATGAAGAAAAAGCTGTACCTGCAGAACTAAACAAACTTTCTCAATACAACAAGTAAGAAATAGTACAAAACTTTTAAAAAGCTCTATGCAGGCAAGGAACACTAGATGTCACATGGACTGTGAAAGATGTAAAGACCAAGAAAAAGTTAAAAGTGTGGAAACGGAAGAATTGGGCAAGGCTCTTAAGAATGCTTTTTATCAGTTTTCACATTAGAATTGGAATCCTTACAGTGTGGAAACAGGCCCTTCGGCCCAACAAGTCCACACTGACCCATCCCCCTATAATCCACACACCCCTGAACACTATGGGCAATTTAGCATGGCCAATCCACCTAGCCTGCACATCTTTGGACTGTGGGAGGAAACCGGAGCACCAGGAGGAAACCCACGCAGACACTGGGAGAATGTGCAAACTCCGCACAGTCACCTGGGGCTGGAATCGAACCCGGGTCCCTGGCGCTGTGAGACTGCAATGCTAACCACTGAGGCACTGTGCCGCCCTATTGTATTTGCATTTTATTTGCTGGGTAATGTGAAATCCTGAATTGGGAGAACATAGCGAAAAAGGAAATATTAAGATGTTTAGCATCTTTGAAAGTGGGTAAATTGTTATGCCCCATGAAAGATACTATTTCTAAGAGAAACAGGAAGTTAACAGCAGACCCTGCCACCACCATTTTTCAGTTCTGTCTGGCTACAAGTCTGACTCTGGAGGACTATGGGTTTGCTAACTTTATACTCATGTTCAAAGACCGAAGAAGGGTTAGCCCAAGTGATTACAAAGTCAGAAATCACAAGGTGCCAGGTTAGAGTCCAACAGGTTTATTTGAAATCACAAGCTATCGGAGCACTCCTGGTTCATCACCTGACAAAGGAGCAGTGCTATGAAAGCTTGTGATTTCAAATAAACCTGTTGCACTGTCACATGTTGTCATGTGACTTCTGACTTTGTCCAACCCAGCCCAGCACTGGCGCCTCCACATTAATTCATTATAGACCAACCAATTTAATCTCCGTGTTGGACACATTATTGGAAACAGATTTGGGAAGCAGAATAAGTTATCATTTTTAGGGGAACAGTCAGCATGGACTTTCTATGCCAAGTTGTCTTGAATGAATTTGTTTAATTTCCTGAGGAGGTAACAAGTGTTAAAGAGATGGCAAACTTGATTTAGTCTACTTTGATTTTTATTAGGCTAGTCACAAGTTCCTGCATGGCAGATTGGCAAGTAAATTTAAAGGCTCAGGGGTACAAGGGGAAATAGTGCATTGGATCCAAAATATGTTTTGCAGTAGGAAGCAAAGTGGTATGGTTGACAAGTGCTTTTGTGACTCGATGACTGTTTCCAGTGAGCTTTCACAAAACTGGGTCCCTTATTGCTCATGGTATGTATCAATGATTAAGGTTGGCAGTATGGTACATAAACAAAAGTTGCTGGAAAAACTCAGCCGATGTTACCTTTTCGGGTCCGGTGACCCTTCTTCAGAATTGATTGTAGGTAGAAAATATTTGGTATATATGCTAAAGATGGGTGGGGGGGGCTGCGGGAAAGGGAAATCAGTAAACGATAGATGGCGATGGAGCCGAGAGAGAGAAAAAGAATTGGACAGAAAAAGAAATGGCAAAGATAATGGAGAATGAATTGGGGACCATCAGTGGCTGACAATGGGTTGTTTGTGGTAGCAGCCCATGTGATGATAAGCACTGGTGTGATGGGGTTGTGAGAAGAACATGGGAGAAGGTGCTGAAATTGTTGAACTCAATATTGAGCCCAGAAGGCTGCTGAGTTCACAAGTGGAAAATGAGGTTCTGTTTTTCTGGCTTGTGCTGAGCACTGCAGCAAGCCCGAGACAGAGATGTTGGCCAGGGAGTAGGTGGTGTATTGAAGTGGCAGGCAGCTAGAAGCCCACGGTCATTTTTGCAGACAGAGCATGTGTTCCATAAAGTGGTCACCCAGTCTGCACTTTGTTTCCTTGGTGTACAGGAGACCACATTGTGAGCAGCAAATAAAGTAAACTAGATTGAGTGAAGTGCAGGTAAATCACTGCTCGACTTGGAAGGTGTGTCTGGGGCCTTGGATAGTGAGGAGGGAAGAAGTAAGCAGGCAGGTGTCAAACCTTTTGCAATTGTTTGGGAAGGTGTTGTGGAGTTGTGGGGATGCTTTGGGAATGAAGGAGGAGTGGACCAAGGAGTCCTGGAAGGAACAGCCCCTGCAGAAGACTAACAAAGGAGGGGAGGGGAATATGTGCCTCATGATGAAATCCTAGTGGAGGTGGCAATAATGGCAGATAATGATCCTTTGGATATGGATGAAAGGTGAGGATGAGGGGGACCTTATTGCTGTTGTGGGAGGGAAGAGAGGGGTAAGGGACGAAGTGCGGGTTTTTGGTCAGACAAAGCTGAGGGCCCTGTCAACCATGGTAGTAGGTATTCCTCAGTTGAGGAGGAAGGTAGACATTTTGGAGATCCCCCTTGTTGAAGTTGGAATAGATGTGATAGAGAAGAAGGAACTGGGAGGATGAGATGGAGTCTTTACAAGAAGCATGCTGCAAGGATGTATAGTCAAGTGGGAGTCTGTGGTGGATATTGGTTGGCCTATCCCCAGCAATGGAAACAGGGATGTTGAGGAAGGAAGGGAGGAGTCACAGATGAACCAGGTGAAAGTGAGAGCAACTTGGAAATCAGAAACAAAATAGATAAACTTTTCCAATTCCAGATGAGAAAGACAGCGATGATGTCATCGATGTATCAGGGAAAGAGTTGTGGTTGGGGACGGAATAGGACTGGAGCAAAGAATGTTCCACGTATCCCACAGAGAGACAGGCATGATTGGAGCCCGTGCAGGTACCTATGGTCACACCTTTGAGCCAAAGAAAGTGTGGGGCGGATGAAGGAGAAGTTGTTCAAAGGATCAGCTCAGCCAGGCGGAGGAGAATGGCGGTGGATGGGACAGTTGAGGCCTTTTGTCCAGGAAGCAGCAGAAAGCCCTGAGACCATCCTGATGGGGGATGGGCATGTAAAAGAATTGCATGTCCATAGTAAAGAGTAGGCGGCGAACTGGAAACTTTGAAACTGGTGTAAGGTATCAGAAGAATCTGGGATATAAGTCTGAAGGGACTGGACAAGGGGAGAAAACAGTCAAGTCAAGGTAGAAAGAGATGAGTTTTCTGGGGCAGGAGCAGGCAGAAATAATGCACCTGCCCGGGCAGTCCCGTTTGTGGGAAGGAGCTAGAAGTGAACTATATGGATGTTGGGGGACTATAAGCTTGGGGGCAGTGGGGAGGAGATCACTGATGAAATGAGATTAGTAACTGTTGTGGACGCAACAGCCTAGTCTTCCATGGTGGGAGTCATGGTCCGGGGGTGACATAGAACAAAGAACAAAGAAAACTTACAGCCCAGGAACAGACCCTTCGGCCCTCCAAGCCTGTGCCGATCCAAATCCACTGTCTAAACCTATCGCCCAATTCCTAAGGATCTATATCCCTCTGCTCCCCACCTACTCATGCATCTGTCCAGACGCACCTTAAATGAATCTACCGTGCCTGCCTCTACTACCTCTGCTGGCAACGCGTTCCAGGCACCTACCACCCTCTGTGTAAAGTACTTTCCGTGTGTATCCCCCTTAAACTTTTCTCCTCTCACCTTGAACGTGTGACCCCTCGTTATTGAATCCCTCACCCTGGGAAAAAGCTTATCTCTATCAACCCTGTCTATACCCTTCATGATTTTGAAGACCTCAATCAGGTCCCCCCTCAATCTCCTTTTTTCTAATGAAAACAATCCTAACCTACTCAACCTCTCTTGATAGCTAGCACCTTCCATACCAGGCAACATCCTCGTAAACCTTCTCTGTACCCTCTCCAAAGCTTCCACATCCTTTTGGTAATGTGGCGACCAGAACTGTACACCGTATTCTAAATGCGGCCGAACCAAAGTCTTGTACAATTTTAACATGACCTGCCAGCTCTTATACTCAATAGCCCGTCCGATGAAGGCAAGCATAGCATATGCCTTCTTGACCACTCTATGCACCTGTGCAGCCACCTTCAGGGTACAATGGACCTGAACTCCCAGATCTCTCTGCTCATCAACTTTTCCCAAGGCTCTTCCGTTTACAGTATAGTTTGCTCTAGAATTAGACCTCCCAAAATGCATCACCTCACACTTGCCCGGATTGAACTCCATCTGCCACTTCTCCGCCCAACTCTCCAGTCTATCTATATTCTCCTGTATTCTTTGACAATCCCCTATGCTTTCTGCTACTCCCCCAATCTTCGTGTCATCTGCAAACTTACTGATCAGACCACTTATGCCCTCTTCCAGATCATTTATGTATATCACAAACAACAGTGGCCCCAGCACTGATCCCTGTGGAACACCACTGGTCACCTTTCTCCATTTCGAGAAACTCCCTTCAACTACTACTCTCTGTCTCCTGTTGCTCAACCAGTTCTTTATCCACCTAGCTAGAACACCCTGCACACCATGTGACTTCACTTTCTCCATTAGTTTACGATGGGGAACCTTATCAAAAGCCTTACTAAAGTCCATGTAGATGACATCTACAGCCCTTCCTTCATCTATCAACTTGGTCACTTCCTCAAAGAACTCTATTAAGTTAGTAAGGCATGATCTCCTCTGCGCAAAACCATGTTACCTATCACTGATAAGCCCATTCTTTTCCAAATATAAATAGATTCTATCCCTCAGTACCTCCTCCAGCAACTTTCCCACCACTGACGTCAGGCTTACTGGTCTGTAGTTACCTGGAATATCCCTACTACCCTTCTTGTACAGGGGGACAACATTAGCAACTCTCCAGTCCTCCGGCACTTCACCTGTGTTTAAGGATGCTACAAAGATATCTGTCAGGGCCCCAGCTATTTCCTCTCTCGCCTCCCTCAGTATCCTGGGATAGATCCCATCCGGTCCTGGGGATTTGTCCACCTTAATATCCTTTAGCCTACCCAACACATCTTCCCTCCTTATGTCAACGTGATCCAGAGTAAACAAACTTCTATCTCTAATCTCAACATTCATCATGTCCCTCTCCTCAGTGAACACTGATGCAAAGTAATCATTGAGAATCTCACCCATTTTCTCAGGTTCGACACAAAACCTTCCTTCCTTATCCTTTAGTGGACCAACCCTTTCTCTAGTTACCCTCCTGCTTCTTATATATGAATAAAAGGCCTTGGGATTCTCCTTAATTCTGTTCGCTAAAGTTATTTCATGACCCCTTTTAGCCCGCTTGATTCCTCGTTTAAGATTGGTCCTACTCTCCCGATATTCCTCCAAGGACCGTTCTGTTCTTAGCTGCCTGGACCTTATGTACGCTTCCCTTTTCCTCTTGGCTAGTCGCACGATTTCTCCTGTCATCCACGGTTCACTAATCTTTCCTTTCCTATCCCTTGTTTTCAAAGGGACATGCCTATCCTGCACTATCTTCAACCTATCTTTGAAAGCCTCCCACGTATCAAATGTGGACTTCCCTTCAAATAGCTGTCCCCAATCCACATTTCCCAGCTCCTGCCGAATTTTGATATAATTGGCCTTGGCCCAGTTTAGTATTCTTCCCTTAGGACCACTCTCATCTTTGTCTACGAGTATTCTAAAACTGACAGAATTGTGGTCACTATTCCCAAAGAAATCCCCCACTGCAACTTCTACCACCTGGCCTGGCTCATTCCCCAACACTAGGTCCAATATGGCCCCTTCCCTAGTTGGACTATTGACATACTGCTCTAGAAAACTTTCCTGGATGCTCCTTACAAATCCTGCCCCATCCAGACCTCTGACACTAAGTGTATCCCAGTCAATGTTGGGAAAATTAAAATCTCCCATCACCACCACCCTGTTACCTCTACATCTTTCCATAATCTGTCGACCTATTTGTTCTTCTACCTCACGCTCACTGTTGGGAGGCCTGTAGTACAGCGCCAACAATGTAACTGCACCCTTCTTATTTCTCAGCTCTACCCATAATGCCTCACTGCTCAAGCCCTCCATGGTGCCCTCCTTTAGCACAGCCGTGATATCATCCCTGACCAGCAATGCAACTCCTCCCCCCCTTTTACTTCCCTCCCTGTCCTGTCTGAAGCATCTATATCCTGGGACATTTAGTTGCCAATCATCCCCTTCCTTCAACCAAGTCTCTGATCGCAATAACGTCATACTCCCAGGCACTAATCCAAGACCTAAGTTCGTCTGCCTTACCCACTATACTCCTTGCATTAAAGTATATGCACTTCAGACCACCAGTTCCTTTGCGTTCATCTGCTCTCTGCCTACTCTTCCCCTTGGTAATGCTAACTTCATGATCCTTACAGTCTCTAGTTTCCACCTCACTGTCTGCTAGTCTTCTTCTCTGGTTCCCAGCCCCCTGCCACATTAGTTTAAACCCTCCCCAACAGCCCTAGCAAAAACTCCCCCCTAGAACACTAGTTCCAGTCTGGTTCAGGTGTAGACCATCCAATTTGTAATAGTCCCACCTTCCCCAGAACCGGTCCCAGTGTCCCACAAATCTGAACCCCTCCCTCCTACACCATCCCTCAAGCCACGTGTTCATCCTGCCTATTCTTTCATTTCTACCCTGGCTAGCACGCGGCACTGGTAGCAACCCTGAGATCACTACCTTTGAGGTCCGCCTCTTTAACTTCTCTCCTAGCTCCCTGAATTCTGCTTTCAGGACCTCATCTCGTTTTTTACCTGTATCATTGGTGCTTATATGCACCACAACAACTGGCTGTTCACCCTCCCTTTTCAGAATGCTCTGTAGCCGATCGGTGACATCCCTGACCCAAGCACCTGGGAGGCAACATACCATCCGGGAGTCCCGTTTTCGGCCACAGAACCGCCTATCTACTCCCCTTATGATAGAATCCCCTATGACTATGGCCCGATGAGTCTTTTTCCCGCCCTTCTGAACAGCAGTGCCCATCATGGTGCCATGATCTGGGCAACTGCTGCCCTCCCCCAACAGTATCCAAAACGGTATACCTGTTTTGGAGGGAGATGACCGCAGAGGACACCTGCACTGCCTTCCTGCTCATTCTCTGCCTTTTGGTCACCCATTCACTGTCTCCCTCAGCAATCCTAATCTGCGGTGTGACCAATTCACTAAACGTGCTATCCACGACCTTCTCAGCATCACGGATGCTCCACAGTGAGTCCACCCGCAACTCTAGAGCCGTCATGCGGTCAAACAAGAGCTGCAGCTGGACACACTTCCTGCAAGTGTAACAGTCAGGGACGTCAGTCACATCCCTGATCTCCCACATCAAGCAAGAGGCACATGCCACAGGTCTGAGTTCCCCTGCCATTGTAAGCCTTAGCTCTGACTCAACTAACTAATACCCAAATATATACTAATTCCTTATCTTCCTCACAACCTCCTGGTCTCCAACGTCACCTCTGCTCCGTCTCCTGCCGCTCCCGGTGAGGAAAAAACCACTCGCCACTCGAGGTAAGTTTTTAAACCGTCTTACCTTCCTGTCAGGCCTCTGGTGCTCGCTGCCGCTCTTCCTGCTTCGAACTGTCATAAGGAAGTGTCAGAGAGCTGACGCTCAGCCTCCGTAATGTAGAGGTCAGTGTGCCAGACGACAACAGCAGCACCCTTGGCGGCAGGCTTAACTACAAAGTTAGGGTTGGATCTGAGAGTATGGAGTGCAGTCAGTTCCGAGGGAAATAGGTTAGAATGGATAAGAGGAGGAGTGGAGTAGGGGGTGGTTGCAAAAAAGTTGGGGGTGACCGATATCTCGTCAGAAGTTGGCAGGTGATAACAGAAATTCCGTTCTGAGGAAGAGTCACCAGACTCGAAATGTTAACTCTGATTTTTTTTCTTCACAGATGCCACCAGACCTGCTGAGCTTTTCCAGCAACTTCCAGCAACTGTTTTTGATAACAGAAATTTGTTGTGTGTTGAAAGTGAAGGGGAAGGCTGTAGAGGGCAGGAAGTTATCACTGGACTGGCTAGTTAGGAAGAGAAGTTATAAATAGAATTCAGTTCACATGGTGCAAGGTCATGCATTTCAAGAGGAGAGTAGAGGGAATGATGAATGTGTGCTTCAACTGGCAACATGAGACTAATAGTGACCACAAGGGTCTGGTGCAGGGCCTCAGTTAATTTTTTTTAAATCTCATGTTTAAACAGTTTTGACCGCAAAACTTTGTGGATTTGGATTGGCAGAGAAGGAACTGATTAAAGTATTACTGTTCAGAATCCTAAGTCAAACTTCAAGCCAATCCCCATCCACTTCTAGCCTTAAAGGAGAAGGAAGGTGGACAGATAACCAACCCATTCAGAGGACGCAGTATGGTGCTGTGCTTGTTATTATTAGGGAAAACATAAGCTTAACAAGTTAAGATTTTTAACTTATTAAAATAATTTAAATAATTTGACCTGATTTCCTGAACCTCAGGAAACTATTTAGGTACCTACTGTAGGATCCAGGAAGCGTCTTGTATCCAGTGTCTTGCTTTTGGGCATTTCTGCAACTGAACACACATCCTTACATGCTGCACCCATGCATTGATCTTCCCCACAATTCCCCACAATCCTGTATCCAAGCAGCTCCAATTTCTACTTGCCCGAAATTCCCTTCCCAATGACCAGGCCTCTGATCCCTTGGCAAGATCTCAGATCCTCTCCTAGCTTTGATTTCCAAACACCATGTTCACCTCTGATTTCTCTGTCTTCCTTCCTCCATTTAACAAGTAAAAATTCACATTGTATTTTATCAAGAATGAAATTAGACACTGAAGTTACTACTTTTGACCTGACAGTGGATGGATACTACTTTTCTCCTGGATAGAACATCCTCTGTTTAAATGGGAAAGAAACAGTAAATTATAGCTTTTTTCAAATTATTTTTAAGTGCAGTTAATGAGTTGAATAAATGTTACTAATTCACTGGTTGTCTTTTGCTTTGGCTCACGTTTAACATTCGAGAACTTAAGATTGCTTAGTGTCACAGTTAAATAACCACATCTTGATCTTCTCTACATCGTACATTTTAGTCAAGATTTGATTTCTGACACTTAAAAAGTTGTTTTTTTTGTCAAGACCACACACCAGTTTTTGCCTCCTGGGTTTTTTTAAAATTATTTTTCTGTATGCTGCCTTGTTCTAGACTGCTTCGAAACTCTGTCATCGTCTCAATGTTAGAATAACCTCTAATTCATCTCAAATTATTTTGCTATTCTAACAATGCTTTTCTAAGTTAAAATAAAAAAAGCAGAAAAATCTGAAAATGCTCAATATGTCAGACAGTATCTGTCGTGAGAGAAATATCATTAATGTTGATGCAGACTTGCGAACTTTAATCAGAATTCTTTCTTTCCCACAGTCTATACAGCCCTAATCTCTCTAAGACACATGTTTTGATTTTGTATCCGAGTAAACACCTTTAGCACATTTTTCACACTTCTGGACTTCGGCATAAAAATAGAAAAGTGTCAGCTGACCAATCCTTTATTGATATCACACTTTCTAACTATACTTTTCTCTTGCATCAAAATTACTGTTTCCATTCCTGCTATGATTGGCTTCACTTATTCCTTGTAAATTATGGAAGCACTAACCTACATCCTTTCTCTCTTGCATCTTCACCATGCTTAAATGAGTGCTCATCGCATCACTTCCAACCCTATGTTTTCTCAGTTATCAAAGCTTCTTACAGATTAAACATTGAAACATAGAAAACAGGAGAATGATTAGGCCTGCTCTGCCATTCAACATGATCATTGCTGATCATCCAACTCAGTATTCTGTTCCTGCTTTCTGTCCATAGTGTTTGATCCCTTTAGCCCCAAGGCCTATATGTAATTCCTTCCTAAAAGAATTTAATGTTCTGGCCTCAACCAAAATTCCACAGGCTCACCACTCTGGGTGATGAAATTTCTCCTCATCTCAGTCGAAAACGGCCTACCCCCATAACCTTAAACTGTGACCTGGGTTCCAGAGTTCCCTGTCATTTGTATCATTCTGTGTTTACATAATATTGTCCTGTTTAGAATTTGATAAGTTTCTATTAGATCCCCCTTCATTCTTCTAAGCTCCAGTGAATTTAAACCTAACCAATCTGGTCTTGTTTCATATGTCAGCCCTGCCATCCGAGGAATCAGTCTGGTAAATCTTCACTGCACTCCCTCCATAGCCAGAACATTCTTCCTCAGATAAGGACACCAAAACTACACAAAATACTCTAGATGCAGCCTCCTGTGCTCAAATCTTCTTGGTATGCTGGTTAAGATACCATTTGCTGTCTTTTACCACCTGCTATACCAGCCTGCTTACTTTCAGTGACTGGTATATGGGGATATTCACGTCTCGTTACACGTTCACATCGGAATTTGTTATCTAAATGGCTGTAATCTGCCTTCTTGTTTTTTTTCCTACCAAAGTGGGTAATCCCACATTTATCCACATCATAGTTCATCTGCCATGTATTTGTCCACTGGCTCAACTTGTCCAAATTATGTTGAAATATCTCTTCCTCCTCCTCACAGTACACCCTCCTATCCAGCTTTGTGTCATCTGCAAACTTGGAGATATTACATCTAAATCATTAATATATATGTAAATAGCTGGGGTCCAAGCACTGATTCCTGAGCTGCCCCATTAGTCACTGGCTGTCATTTGAAAAAAGACCTGTTTATTCCTACTCTTTGTTTCCTGTCTGCCAACTAGTTGTCTACCCGTGTCAGTACACTGAATGTGGTTTAATTTTACATGCTAAACTCTTAGGTGGAGCCTTATCGAAAACCTTCTGAAAGTCCAAGTAAACCACATCCACTGACATCTCCTCATCTACTATACTAGTTACATCCTCAAAAATATACTGTTAATTTGTCAAGCATGATTTCCCCTTCCTAAATCCATGCTAATTCTGTCTAGTCTGTCACTGCTTTCCAAGTGCACTCCTACTTATTCTTTTAGAATGGACTGAAGCATTTTCCTGACTACTAATGTCAAGCAAACTGGTCTGTAATTCCCTGTTTTCTCTCTACCACCTTTTTAAATAGTGGGGTTACATTAGCTATCCTACAGGCTGTAGGAACTGTTCCAGAGTCTATAGAATTTGGAATTATAACCACCATGTATCCACTATTTGTAAGCTAACTTCTTTAATTACTCTGAGATATAGATTGTCATAAATCCTTGGGATTTATTGGCCTTTAATCCCATTAATTTCTCTAACACCAATTTCCCTGTTAATACTGTTTTAGAAACATAGGAACAGGTGTAGGCCATTCACCCCATCAAGCCTGTTTTTTTTTTCAGAAACCTATAGAATCTTTTACAATTAGTTTGTATGTTCCCTGCAAGCTTACTCATATTCTACTTGTCCACCCCCACCCTTTAAACCTTTTGTCCTCCTTTCCTAAAGTCTAAACTGCTTCCATTCCTTGGATCTGCAGATTTTTTTGGTCACTTTGAACACCCTTTCCTTGAATCCAGTACTATCCTTAATTTCCCTTGTTAGCCATGGCTGTGCACCTTTTCCCTGTTTTATTTTCAGGAATGAACAGTTGTTGTGTTCCTCCATGTACTCTTTTTAAATGCTTGCTGTTGTCTATTCACCAATCTTCCTTCAAGTAATGTTCCCAAGTTATCATAGCCAGCTCCCACCTCATACCAAGATAGTTTTCTTTATTTAGATTCAGGACTTAAGGCTTCAGAATCAATATGTCACTTTCCATCTTAATCTAGAATTCTATTTCATTATGGTCACTCTTCCCCAAGGGACCTCACACTGCTAGATTGTCAATTATTTCTTTATTAAAGGATTAAAACTTTATTTCAGGCTTTGAAAACCCAAAATTGGCATAATCTAACCATAACTTCATGATTTATTCCAACTTCTGTATTTTTTGGGGGGCTCTATGACATCTAACAGTACATTCCTTGGCTCTTGGCATCAAATTTTCCATTTAGATCAATGATTTCTATTAAATCTTAGACTCTGACTATATATCGAAGCATCTTGATTGTTGTAGCTTTTTACAGATCTCTTCATTTACTCCAGAATTGATGTATCCTCAAACGTACATTGTCTAATTGAGTGATCATTCAGTCTTAAATAAGATTATGTATTCTTATTAAATACATGGCATGTACAGTTTTCAAAATTGTATTCTTCCTGTCAAATTACAGATATTCTGTGTTTCACAGCATAACGTTGTTAACATTTGAAACATGTCACAATGTCACCTACATGAATAACAAATCCCACAGAGAGCAAAGGTATTGGCAGAAATGGAAAACTCAGCATATTGTTGACAAATGGAAATAACATTTTCAACCCCTTGGATCAGAGTCCAGAATTGATATTGTAAAACTGGTGAAATGAAATGTGTGCATTTTCTATGAAATGTTTCAATGACAAGTCTCACTGTCAGGTTGCATGTGAGTGGACAGATTGGGGCGCTTTTTGGCAAAACATCATGTGTAAAGAAAAATTTGAGCAAAAGCAAGCGTGAAGAACAAAACTAGTACTTATAAAATCCAACTGAATATGAAAGCAAAGTTGCTGAGAAAGGGGATGTTACTAAAGTAAAGAATAATGAAGTTTTTGTTTACCGCAGTGCATGTGTTAAACAAACTAATTTTCTAATTAAAAACCAAAAGGACTGCAGATGCTGAAAATCAGAAAAAAACAACAGAAATTGCTAGAAAAACTCAGCAGGTCTGGCAGCATCTCTGGAGAGAAATCAAAGCTAACGTTTCATGTCTGAAGAAGGATCATTGCATCCAAAACATTAACTCTGATTTCTCTTCACAGATGCTGCCAGACCTGCTGAGTTTTTCCAGCAATTTCAGTTTTTGCTTCTGTCTCTGATTTTCTATTTGTTTTATTGTGGGCAATATATATCAGAAGGGTGATGTGGCAGCACAGTCACAAACTCCCAAACTTGAACTCATCTAAATTCCTACTGCCCAAATCCTCCGTCATAAAACCAAAATGGGCATGTTCACTAATTGTACAATATTCAGCACCATTCCTGACTTCTCCGGGACTGAAGCAGTCATGTCTCAGTACAACAAGACTCTGATATTATTCAGAGATAATAGGGACTGCAGATGCTGGAGAATCCGAGATAACAAGGTGTGGAGCTGGATGAACACAGCAGGCCAAGCAGCGTCATAGGAGAAGGAAAGCTTGACGTTTCGGGCCCAGACCCTTCTTCAGAAATGGGGGAGGGGAAGAGGGTTCTGAAATAAATAGGGAGAGAGGGGGAGGCGGATAGAAGATGGATAGAGGAGAGGATAGGTGGAGAGGAGGCAGACAAGTCGAAGAGGCGGGGATGGAGCCAGTAAAGGTGAGTGTAGCTGGGGAGGTGGGGAGGAGATAGGTCAGTCCAGGGAAGACGGACAGGTCAAGGGGGCGGGATGAGGTTAGTAGATAGGAGGTGGGGGTGGGGCTTGAGGTTGGAGGAGGGGATAGGTGAGAGGAAGGACAGGTTAGGGAGGCGGGAACGAGCTGGGCTGGTTTTGGGATGTGGTTGGGGGAGGGGAGATTTTGAAGCTTGTGAAGTCCACATTGATAGCATTGGGCTGCAGGGTTCCCAAGCAGAATATGATCTGCTGTTCCTGCAGCCTTCGGGTGGCATCATTGTGGCATTGCAGGAGGCCCAGGATGGACATGTCGTCTGAGGAATGGGAGGAGGAGTTGAAATGGTTAGCGACTGGGAGGTGCAGTTGTTTGTTGCGAACTGAACACAGGTGTTCTGCAAAGCGGTCCCCAAGCCTCCGCTTGGTTTCCCTGATGTAGAGGAAGCCACAACGGGTACAGCGGATGCAGTATACCACATTGGCAGATGTGCAGGTGAATATCTGCTTGATGTGGAAACTCTTCTTGGGGCCTGGGATTGGGATGAGGGAGGAGGTGTGGGGGCAGGTGTAGCACTTCCTGCCGTTGCAGGGAAAAGTGCCGGGTGTGGTGGGGCTGGAGGGGAGTGTGGAGCGGACAAGGGAGTCTCGGAGAGAGTGGTCCCTCTGGGAAGCAGACAAGGATGGGGAGGGAAAAATGTCTTTGGTGGTGGGGTCGGATTGCAGATGGCAGAAGTGTCGGCGGATGATGCGTTGGATCCGGAGGTTGGTGGGGTGGTATGTGAGGATGAGGGGGATTCTTTTTTGGTTGTTATTTCGGGGACAGGGTGTGAGGGATGAGTTGCGGGAAATGTGGGAGACACGGTCGAGGGTGTTCTCGACCACTGCGGGGGGAAGTTGCGGTCCTTGAAGAATGAGGACATCTGAGATGTACGGGAGTGGAATGCCTCATCCTGGGAGCAGATGCGGCGGAGGCGAAGGAATTGGGAATAAGGGATGGCATTTTTGCAGGAAGGTGGGTGGGAGGAGCTGTATTCTAGGTAGCTGTGGGAGTCGGTGGGCGTGAAATGGATATCGGTTTCTAGGTGCTTACCTGAGATGGAGACAGAGAGGTCCAGGTAGAGAGAGAGGTGTTAAAGATGGTCCAGGTGAACTTCAGGTTGGGGTGGAAGGTGTTGGTGAAGTGGATGAACTGTTCGAGCTCCTCGTGGGAGCACGAGGTGGCGCCGATACAGTCATCAATGTAACGGAGGAAGAGATAGGGTTTAGGGCCAGTGTAGGTGCGGAAGAGGCAGGCATAGCTTGGGCCCATGCGGGTACCCATGGCCACCTCATTTGTCTGTAGGAAGTGGGAGGAATTGAAAGAGAAGTTGTTGAGGATGAGGACGAGTTTGGCTAAGCAGATGAGTGGAGGGGGATTGGTCAGGTCTGCGGGACAGGAAGAAGCGGAGGGCCTTTAGGCCATCTGCATGGGAATACAGGTGTATCGGGACTGGATGTCCATAGTAAAAATGAGGTGTTGGGGACCGGGGAATTGGAGGTTCTGGAGGAGGTAGAGGGCATGAGTGGTGTCACGGACGTAGGTAGGGAGTTCCTGGACCATGGGGGAGAAAATGGAGTTGAAATAGGTGGAGATAAGTTCGGTGGGGCAGGAGCAGGCGGAGACAATGGGTCGACCAGGGCATTCAGGTTTGTGGATTTTGGGAAGGAGATAGAAGTGGGCGTTACGGGGTTGGGGAATGATGAGGTTGGAGGCGGTGGGTGGGAGGTCACCTGAGTGATGAGGTTGTGGATGGTTTGGTGCTCGGGGGTGGGATCATGATCCAGGGGGCAGTAAGACGTGGTGACGGAGAGTTGGCGCCTGGCCTCAGCGATGTAGAGGTCAGTGCGCCATACTACAACTGCGCCTCCCTTGTCCGCGGGTTTTATGGTGAGGTTGGGATTGGAGCGGAGGGCTGCACGTTCTGCAGGGGAGAGGTTGGAGTGTTTGAAAGGGGTAGAGAGGTTGAAGCGATTGATGTCTCGACGGCAGTCGGAGATGAAGAGGTCGAGGGAGGGTAGGAGGCCTTGGGGTGGTGTCCAGGAGGAGGGCTTGTGTTGGAGACGGGAGAAGGGGTCAGTAAAGGGAAGGTTAGATTCACGGTTGAAGAAGTAAGCGTGGAGGCGGCGGCGGCGGCGGAAAAACTGCTCAATATCCAAGCGTGATCTCTACCTATCCTCTATCCATCTTCTATCTGCCTCCCCCTCCCTATTTATTTCAGAACCCTCTTCCCCTCCCCCATTTCCGATGAAGGGTCTAGGCCCGAAACGTCAAGCTTTCCTGCTCCTATGATGCTGCTTGGCCTGCTGTGTTCATCCAGCTCCACACCTTGTTATCTCTGATATTATTCAAGCTCCTTCTGACAAGTGGCAAGTAACTCTAGCGCCTATGTCCTTAGTACCTCCATTGCTGGCTGTCCCATTTACCATCTCGGCCTAAAAATCTGAAAATTATTGTGTGTCAAGTTTATATTATTCAGCAATTCGCTCCCTAAACCTCTACTTATCTCTTCTATAAAATGCTTCTTGAAATTTACCTCTTTGACAAAGGCTTTGATTACTTCTCCTCCTAGCGTTGTCTCTTTCTGCTTAGTGTCAATTGTTGTATAATTGTCCTGTGATGTCCCACTGGGATGTATTACATTGCTCAAGGTATTTTTAAATGAATTTGTGTTAATATTAGATATTATGAAGTAAATTGGCATTTCTTCCCTTTGCTTGTGGAAATTTGAGCTATTTGCAATAAAATTTAAATGGCATGAGAAAGTAAGAAACAAAGAATTTTTCTGTTTTGTTTAGATAGAAAAATACAGGGTAAAGCTAAAGTTTTCCTTGACCTATGATGAGTAATCAGTACTGTGATGTAGATAACACAAAATAAATTTCTACTGTCTTCTCCACTGTTACATTCGACAATTTCTTGGATGTGACTGCTGATGTATTTAAGGTTTAGTTGCTTTGATGAAGAAATGGTATCAGGTAAACAAGTGCTAGCCAACATCCATGGTTGGTCAGTGATGGTGATAATTTTACCATAACCACTTGCATGAGAAACTAAATAAAGCCTGTTACATTGCATTTTAATTTTGATCGTATTAAGGAGACTAACATTTCACTTATGAATTGCATTAGTGGTCTTTTAACCCGTACCAGGTCAGACCTCTTGAAAGAATTAGATTTTTGATCTGAAATCTCTCTTGCCGCATCTTGATCTTTGCAGTAGTTGTTGGTTCTTGAACGCAGCTTTCTACAGCCTCTCATTGTTTCACTAATCTCACTTGATCTTTCAACAATGGTATTCAACAAAATCTTGAGACTTCAAAGCCAATTTACAACGTTGTGAGGGGAATGATATTACCTAGAAATTGTGATGTATGCTATCAGTTTGTAGGAGTTGGCATGTCTAAGTCTACCAATATTGATTTCTCAGCAGCTTTTTTTTAATTCCATCGTGCACTCAGCATCCATGCCTGTTAGTTCATTCGGGCTTCAGCCAGAGCCTGAAGGATGTCAGTGACTAGCCAGCATTTATTGCCGATCCCAAATTGCCTTTGAGAAGGTGGTAAAGAGCTGCCTTGAACCACTCAATCTAAGTGGTGTAGGTAGTTTTCATGGGTTGGAAGTTGCTGTGTAAGGAGCCTTAATGAGCTGCTGCGATGCATCTTGTCGGTGGTACACTATGCTGCCACTGTGCATCAGTGGTGCAGAGAGTGAATGTTAAATGTGTTAGATGAGATACATGGGTAACTTGTTTAGCGTTATCCTATTTTGACAGTAGGATATTTGGTTGTCAAATAGAAATTATACATCAGTGGTAAAGCACATTGATGGAAAAGGGAAGTTTATTTGTTGTTAGAAGAATACAACAATTTGTTGACATTGTGAATTTCGGGAGATTATGACATAGTGGTAATACCACTGGTAATCCAGTGACATGAGATAATACATTGGGGTCAGGGGTTCAGTTCCCACAAATGGCAGTTGGTGGATTTTTAGATTCACTGAACAAATCTGAAATGATAAACTTATGGATAGAAAAGCCCTGATTGGGACAGATTTAAATGTAGATATTTTGTTGCATTGAATTATTAGATAAGTGTAACTGAGAGATGAATAAATTCACACCCCCTTTTTGGTTGCCTTTAACATACTGTGCAAGCATTAGCTGGATTTACAAATGTGATAAGACAGTGTGTTTGGAGATTCATGTCTGACGCTTTGTTTGAATGCATATTTTTTGGCATCTCTAGATACATAACCGTAATGTTTATGAAATTTTCGTCAAAATCCTTTCTGACTTTCTCTTCACCAAAGTTTTAAAAATTACAATTCATTTTAGCTTGAAAAGTTTATTTGGCTCTTGATGCAGTGTTTAGAATTACTTTAACTATTTCTTTGTGGACAAATTTTGTTTTTGCAGGTGGTAGAAAATGTCCTAAAAGTGAATCCTGTACTAGGGCCTCAGATGTTTCAACCACTGCTTCCATTTGTCCTTAAAGGAATCTTGGATGGAGAGGTAGGAATTTAGAAATACAATTCACAGATGATGTATTAAACGGGCTCTTAATTTAATAGAAACATAAGGTTGAATTTTATAGAGGCCATGGCAAGAATTGTGGCAGAGTCACTGTGAGACATTTGGTGAGACGCCTAAGCAGCAGCACATTGCCTTTTCAGGGGGTTTATTGCTTGTTGAAGTCTTAATAATACACATTTTGCCTCATTAATATGCACCTTCCTGGTGTTCATGGATCATGGTCTGAGGAAAGTGCAAGACATCTTCTTAAGGTGTCATTGTTTTAGAGGATTTTGCATTGCATTTTTTTTTACGGCTCGTTGACTTTTATTGCAACCTTAATGGTCTTAAAAAGTTGCAAT
>JAHRHZ010000249.1:64218089-64247038 GCA_024137785.1 Ginglymostoma cirratum
TATCCCTAACCTGAATATCCGTCATGTCCCTCTCCTCAGTGAAGACCGACGCAAAGCACTCATTAAGAATCTCGCTCATTTTCTCTGACACCTCGCATAACTTCCCTCCTTTGCCCTTGCGTGGGCCAACCCTTTCTCTAGTTACCCTTTTGCTCCTTATGTATGAATAAAAGGCTTTGAGATTTGCCTTAACCCTGTTTGCTAACGATATTTCATGACCCCTTTTAGCCCTCTTAATTCCCCGTTTCAGATTGGTCCGACTTTCCCGATATTCTTCCAAAGCTTCGTCTGTTTTCAGTCGCCTAGACCTTATGTATGCTTCCTTTTTCCTCTTTGCTAGTCTCACAATTTCACCTGTCATCCATGGTTCCCTAATCTTGTCCTTTCTATCCCTCATTTTCACAGGGACATGTCTGTCTTGCACTCTAATCAACCTCTCTTTAAAAGCCTCCCACACTTCAAATGTGGGTTTACCCTCAAACAGCTGCTCCCAATCCACGTTCCCCAGCTCCTGTCGAATTTTGCTATAGTTGGCGTTCTCCCAATTCAGCACTCTTCCTTTAGGGCCACTCTTGTCTTTGTCCATCAATATTCTAAAACTTACGGAATTGTGATCACTATTCCCTAAGTTATCCCCTACTGAAACTTCAACCACCTGGCCAGGCTCATTCCCCAACACCGTCCAGTATGGCCCCTTCCGGAGTTGGACTATTTACATACTGCTGTAGGAAACCCTCCTGGATGCTCCTTACAAATTCTGCTCCATCTAAACCTCAAACATTTGTAGTAGATTTGTAGCTCGGGTTGTGGGTGTTGAGGTTGGTTGGCTCGCCGAGCTGGTTTGTTGTTCCGCAGATGTTTCGTTACCGTGCTTGGTAACATCCTCATTGCAGTCTCTGATGAAGTGGCAGTGTGTTTTCCTGCCTGGTTTTTAAACTCTGGGGTCCGTTTGCGATGGATTGCCTCACTTCTGGGTTTCCTCCGTAGTGGAATGTATATGGGGTCGAGTTCAATGTGTTTATTAATAGCCTGCTTCATGGAGTGCCATGCTTCCAGGAATTCTCGTGCTCGTCTCTGCCTAGTCTGTCCCAGGATCTTGGTGTTGTCCCAGTCGAAGTCGTGGTTCTCTTTGTCCATGTGGATTGAGATGAGTGAGTTTTGGTCGTTTTTTTTTTGTCGCCAGTTGGTGTTCATGTACTCTTGTTGTTAGTTTCCTTCCTGTTTGTCCGATGTAGTGTTTCTCGCAATCTCTGCAGGGGATCTTGGTCCTATCCATGGCGGGGAGTGGGTCTTTAGTTCAGGTGAGCACTTGTCGTAGGGTTGATGTGGGTTTGTGCGCCACATAAACAACACCCTCACCGGAATAAAATTCACCAGAGAGGAGGAGAAGAACAAACAACACCCATTCCTGGATGTCATGGTAGAGCACAAGACAAGTGGGGAACTGCAAACGAAAGTACACTGAAAAGCCACACACACAGACCAGGTATTGAACTTCAATAGTAACCATCCCAGCACACAAGCGAAACTGCGTGCGAACACTGTTTAGAAGGGCAACAACACACTGCAGCAATATGGAACTACGCCAAGAGGAGGAGGAATGCGTTTTCCAAGTGTTCAAGGATAATGGATATCCAAAGAACTGGGTCAAGAGGTGCCTACAGGAACAGCATCAGAAAGATTCTACACGCCCCCACACACTCATCACACTACCCTACATCAGGAACACGTCAGAACTCACCACAAGGCTTCTACGACTGCTGGGCATCAGAGTGGCACACAAGCCCACATCAACCCTATGACAAGTGCTCACCTGAACTAAAGACCCACTCCCCGCCATGGACAGGACCAATGTCATCTACAGGGTCCCCTGCAGAGACTGCGAGAAACACTACATCGAACAAACAGAATGGAAATTAACAACAAGAGCACATGAACACCAACTGGCTACAAAAAGATACGACCAATACTCACTCGTCTCAATCCACATGGACAAGGAGAACCACGACTTCGACTGGGACAACACCAAGATCCTGGGACAGGCTAGGCAGAGACAAGCACGCGAATTCCTGGAAGCATGGCACTCCATGAAGCAGGCTATTAATAAACACATTGAACTCGACCCCATATACATTCCACTACGGAGGAAACCCAGAAGTGAGGCAATCCATCGCAACGGACCCCAGAGTTTAAAAGCCAGGCGGGAAAACACACTGAAGCTTCTTCAGAGGCTGCACTGAGGATGTTACCAAGCATGGTAACGAAACGTCTGCGGAACAACAAACCAGCTCGGCGAGCCAACCAACCTCAAAACCCCTAACACTAAGTGAATCCCAGTCAATGTTGGGAAAATTAAAATCTCCCATCACCACCATCCTGTTGCTCCTACATCTTTCCATAATCTGTCTACATATTTGTGCCTCTATCTCACGCTTGCTGATGGGAGGCCTGTAGTACATCCCCAATATTGTTACCACACCTTTCCTATTTCTGAGCTCTGTCCATATTGCCTCACTGCTCAGGTCCTCCACAGTGCCCTTCTTCAGCACAGCTGTGACATCCTCTTTGACCAGTAATGCAATTCCTCCACCCCTTTTACCTCCCTCTCTATCCCGCCTGAAGCATCTATATCCTGGGATATTTGGTTGCCAATCTTGCCCTTCCCTCAACCAAGTCTCAGTAATAGCAATAACATCATACTCCCAGGTACTAATCCAAGCCCTAGGTTCATCTGCCTTACCCACTACACTTCTCACATTAAAACAAATGCACCTCAGACCACCTGTCCCTCTGCGTTCATCATCTGCTCTCTGCCTACTCCTCCCCTTAGTCACACTGACTTCATCCTTCACACTGACTTGTCCTTCCATGTGTAAAGAGTTCATGAGTTTGGAAGGTCCTGTCGAAAATATTTTGAGTTAGTGCAATGCATCCCCTAGTTGGTACACATTCCTGCGACTGTGCATCGGTGGTTAAAGGAGTTGTTGAATATTTAAGGTGGTGGATGGTGTGCCACTCAAGTGAGCTTCTCGACTGTTGTTGGATCTGCGCTCATGTAGATCTGACTTGTGCCTTTTCGATGTAGACTGCCGTTGAGTTATCTAGTGAATTACTTGCTGCGTAATTCCTAGTTTCTGACCTGCTGTTGCTGACAAAGTATTTGTGACTGATTGAGTTCAGTTTTTGATCAGTCAAACACCCAAGACTTTGATTGTGAGGGATTCAGTAATGGTAATTTCACAAGGAGATAGATTCTTGGCTGTTTGAGACGTGGTCTGGTACATGTGAAGCATAAATGTTACTTGTCACTTACGAGCTGAAGCCTGGATGTTGTCCAGGTTTTTCTATCTGTAGACATGGACAGCTTTAGAATCTGAGGATTTGCAAACAATGCTGAATATTGTATAGTTATCAGAGGAGCAGTCCCATTTCTGACCTTATGATAGAGGGAAGATCATTGATGAAGCAGTTCTTGCTGGTTACGCTGAGGTCCGTACCTGGGCAACTTCTACAGTGACGTTCTGGGACTGAGATGATTAACCACCAGCAATCAAGACCATCTTCATTTTTGCTGGGTATGAATCCAGCCGACAGAGAGTTATCCCCACAAATCCTATTGACTTAAGTTTAGCTAGGTTTTCCTGATAAGGTCAAACACTATTATTGTGTTTATAGCATCCTTAACTAGGGTACGATTCTGTATTACTAATCAATACGTTAGTGTACCTGAAAGATGAATTAATCTAATCATGGGGACCAGTCATAACCAGCATTGATCCACCTTAATCATCTGTAACTTCAAATGCACACTCAACACCTTACTTTGAAAAATACCACATGCGCTTTAAATCTGTATAAATGCTAGCTGATCAACTGAATACCTCCAGTTTTTCTGCAGTTATTTCAGATTTCAGCATCCACAGTACATTGCTTTAATGTTATTGTTTAATTCCCTAGGAATTCTCTTCCAGAACTGTCCACCTTTCCGTTCTGTAAAATTTCTGTTTGTATCTTGTACTGTTCATCTTCATTGCTTTCAGTTCGCCTGCACATTTGTTAGGTAGCTACTTAACTCCCTCTCACAGCCATATCTCTTTCCTCAGCAACTTCCTCCAGCCCTGTTTTTTTTTTAAAATATGGATTCGTACTGAAATTTGACCTTTTTTATTTCAGATCGACCCATATTTGAAGATATCTTCAAGGCTTTCAATGTTCCTTGATCCACTGCATCCTACAGTCTACACTTAGTGCCCTTAACTGTCCTAATCATACTGCCATGCTCTTGAGTAACTACTTAGTGTACCTCAAGCAGTCTTGCACTGATTCCAGTTCATGTTTTATGTCAACTGGTGTTCAAACAAAAATTTTTTTTCTTTTGTTCCTGTCAGGTATCAAAGATTGGAAACTTCAACAACTATTGACACCAACTCTGTCTCCATTCTTTCTTACCTTACATTTCTATTTCCTAGACAACTAGTTCTCTGCAAAGTCCCAGCTTCAGTTCCCAGCACCTACTTCAATAAGTTGTGAGCTTGGCACAGTACTTGAGTTTCTCTCCCTAGACCATGCCTGTTTGCCCAGGAGTCTTCCTCTGCTCTGCAAATCTCTCCAGTCTTCAGAATGATCATTCCACTTGACAGCTCCCTTTGGCCTCTTACCAGACAAGAATTAGGAACAGAAGCAGAACATTTGACCCTTGAGTCATTGATAAGATTATGGCTGATTTGACTGTGGCCTCAACTCCACATTCCTGTTTACCTATGACAACCCTTAGTTCCCTTGTCGATTGAAAATCAGTCTAACTCGACCTTGAATACACCATGACACAGCCTCCACTGAACTCTGGGAAGAATTCCACAGATTAATGATACTCTGAGAGAAGACTATTTGCGTCATTCTCAGTCTTAAATGGATGACCCTTAATTTTTAAATTCTGCCCCTAGACTTTTCCCGCTTGATTTTTATTTATTGTTTACATGCTTTTTGTACCTGACACAGTGACTATGACACAAAATGCCTGTTCACTGCTTCCAGAATTTTCTTGTTTTACATTACTTTGTCGCTGTCTCCCTCCTAAAGGACCAGTCCTCCCTGTTGTCACTCCTTTTTCTAAATATTTTCAGAAACTCTTCACATCTAGTTGTATGTTTCTTAACTAGCTTTTTTAAATTTTCTGGTTTTGCCCTGTTTTTAGTCATTTTTTACTGGTTTCCAAAAACTGTCCAATGTCTTGCCATCTAACAAGTCTTCGCAGTATTGTATTTTGTTTCTTCCAATTTGATACTATCTTTAACTTCCTTCATCAGCCACAGATACTGCCTCTCATTAAGTTTTTCTTTCTGAATGGAACATATTCTTGTTGAGAATTATGATATAGCTTCTTTAATGTCTACCACTGTTTAGCCATCTTCTCACTCTCAAACTAAATATGAAATTTGGTCATGTTATATTCCCTGTTGCCTAGAAACTCCTTTGCTATGGGGTGATTAATTAATCCTAACTTATTACACATCACTAAGTCTATCGATATCCTCTGGATTATCATTGATCAGAAACTGAACTTGACCAGCTATATAAATACTTCTACTGAAAAAACAAGTCAAAGGCCGCGAATTCTATGGCAGTTAACTTGCCCACTGACTCTCCAAGTCCCCAGCTTCTTTCCAGCATCTATGAGACCCAAGGCAGGAGCGTGTTGGCATACTGTCCACTGCCCGAGATAAATGCAGCTCCAACAGTACTCAGGAAACTTGAGACCAGCTATCACAAAGCACCCTCTTGGGGCAGCACCCTAACCACCATCCTCAGCATTCTTTTCCTTCAACACTGACACATAGCGACTACAGTGTATAGCATTTACAAGTTAAACTGCAGCAACTCACCGAGCTTCTTCAACTGTACCTTCTAAATCCACAATCCCTACTACATAGGACAAAGGTAGCAGATACCTGGGAGTACCACCATCAACTGCAAGTTTCCTTCCAAGCCATGCACCATTCTGCCTTGGAACTAGATCACCATTCCTTCATGGTCACTGGGCCAAAATCCTGAAACATCCTTCCTAACAGCACTGGGGGTGTCCTTATAACCCACACAATTCACAGGGATAGTCCATTACCAGTTTCTCCAGGGCAGTAGGAGATGGGCATTAAATATTGGCATTGCCATTCCCTGTAAATGACTACATTTAAAAATCTTACTCCCTGGTTGGCAGTAGAATGTACTGCTCTTAAGATATTATCCCAAGTACATTGTATGAGCTTATCATCCAGGCTGCCTTTGCTGATCTGATTTGTCGAATTTATGTGAAAATTAAAATGAGCCATAATTAGTGCAGGACCTTTCTTCCAAATCATCACCATTTCCTCCAGTATGCTCACTCCTAAAGTATAGCTACCATTCGTAGGCCTATAGACTTACTGCTGCAAATGACTTCTCACCTTAGCTGTTGCTTATCTCAACTGTTGCAGTCTCAGCTGATGTTATTACTGCACAAGTTAGAGCCCCATCCGAAAGCTGGCTTGATAGATTAGACTCTGTTTGCTTTGGTTTCAAGAAAGTGGTCTCTCAGACGCAAAGCACCCAACGCTGCAGTTTTGCTTTAATAATGGAGACAGAAGTTTATTAACACAAGAAGTGAAGATAAAATAGGTTAAACCAAGCTATCTTCTTACAAAATAAATTCAAATATTTTTAACCACACAGTAAAAATATAATCCCATTAAACCCAAAATACTCCTTTATAAATTGAAAAGAGAAAGAACGCACCCCTAGTACCGTACTCCCACTACAGTCCTGTTTCTAACACTTTGGTAGCGTCGCTTGTGACTTTAATTTATAGACTGGAACTACAAATAGCTTCTTCCTTGAGCTATTACATTCCTGAGTTTAAAGATTTTAAGTAAATCCTTCAGGGTTTTATCCCAACACCTCTGGTCTTGGATTGCCACTATCCTTCCTTCCTGGCGGTGCTGGTCTTTTCAGCCAAGTTCATCACAGGATTTCACTGGACTGCTCAAAACTCTAAAGTAAAACAAAAAAAGAAAATATCTCTCTAGACCAAGGGTGCTTTCCTTAAGCTTAAAGAAAACCTCTCTTCACCTACTAAACTGAAGCTTGTTTATCTTGTTCAGTTGTAAAACCCTTTCAAAAATCTGTTAATTCTAAAGCTGGATCTCAAAATTGTATTCAAGGAAATGATCATGGCTACAGAAATACTTGCAAGTTAATTATTAACTTCGGACTTCGAGGCAGCAATGGCTGCTATGGACCTGAACTGCCACATTACAGGAAGGATGTGATTGCACTGGAGGGGGTGCAGAGGAGATTCACTAGGATGTTGCCTGAGATGGAAAATTCAAGTTATGTAGAGATAATGGATAAGCTTGGGTTATTTTCATTGGAGCAAAGAAGACTAAGTAGCAGTCTGATTGAGGTGTACAAGATCGTGACGTGCATGGACAGAGTGCATAAGGACCAGCTGTTCCCTTTAGTTGAAGGGTCAGTCATAAGGGAACACGGGTTCAAGGTGAGAGCCAGGAGGTTTAGGCAGGGTGTGAGAAAATACATGTTTACCCAGAGTGTGGTGATGGTTTGGAATGCACTTCCTAGAAGAGTGGTAGAGGAAAGCTACTTTACATCATTTAAAAAGTACTTGGATGAGCACATGGCATGTCGTACCATTCAAGGCTATGGGCCAAGTCCTGATAAATGGGATTAGGTTGAAAGACAGATATCTCTTATTTGTCGGTGCAGATTTGATGGTCTGAAGGGACTCTTCTCCACTGTTTGATTCTGTGACTGAATGCTAACTACTATAAGGCTTCTTTGACTCTTTATGATTCTGGGTATAGCGTAATGGCCTGATTTGGCCTGATTCTTGTAGTGGTAAGAAAAGACTGTGGAAATGTAGTCCTTTCGTTAAGGGGGAGAAAGAAGCTTTTTGTATTTACTTTGCTAAACCACACTCACTAACTCTCCTTATCAACTAAATACGCCCCCCCCCCCCCCGCTCAGCAGTTGAAACCCATTTGCCTTTGCTCAAGTACTGCACACTAAACCATCCCAAACAGCAGCCAAAATCAATCTTTCTCCTGCCTCCCACCTCGCGCGCACACAAATGCATGTATACACAACTTGTGATATCTCACTTTAGAGCCATATGAATTCTGGGGCATTGTTATGGGACACAACTGAGAGTGTTTGTGAGCACTGATGAGACTATCACTATTTTTCCTTTCATTTTTCTCATTTTTGGTTTGGAACTGAGAGTTGAAGTTAAGAATTGAATTTTCAATAGCAGCTTGTTTTAAAAAAATAAAGAGAGAACAAAAGACTGATATTTGATGTTGGGAACTGGCCTGGGAAGATAGTACATTTAATGCCTGCTCTGAGAATGATTTGGCAGTGAGATGTTGTTATACTGAAGGAGTGGCAGTTGGTTGGATATTGCCTTGGACAATCAAGCGAGTACCAGTGTTGGCCAGCCAAATACCAACAATATTGATTTTTTAAAAAGTAAACATCAAGAGTGAACTGGCTGTGGCTTAAGGCAGGAGGTGAATTGCTTTACTAGAATCATCTAGGAATTGTGGTTTTACTCTCCAGTTATTCTCCGGTTATCAACTTGTTGAAGGTTCTGAGAAAAGAATGTCAGTTGTAAGAAATAAATCAAAGGTCTCCAGAGGTCTGCAGAAGCTGTTTGCATCAACTAGTTTCTTTGCAATTCAAGTAAGATAAACAGTCCTATGTGTCTGTTTCATCATTGAAACAGTTAGCAAATGGGGAAATTATGATTTTTTATTTTCTTTTTTAATTTCTGTCTGTTGATGCGAGAAGGGGTTTGCATTGAAATAAGATTCGGCTTAGTTCGTATATATTGATTAGATTGCTTTGTTTATCTGTATTCTGTTAAAGTTGCATTATTAATAATAATTTATTAATCTTTTAAATTATAAAGATCATGTTTGAGATCTGTGATTTCTAAAATCTGATTAGGCACAATTGATCAAATTTTGAGTCATTGAATGTTTTAATTTTGGTGTGTTGCAAATCTGATAGTGAGACTGTTTTGGTTTTGCTTGCTTATCCCCATGTCATAATACAGTGACCTAGCATTCTATCCCTCCAAAATATCAAATATTGCCCTTTTGAAATGAGAGTGGCTAGTATGTCATCTGCCGATTTAAATTATCCACTCCCTTCACTTGAACCTATGTCCCAGTGAACTTAAATTTACACTGTAATCTGTTGTGTAAACTGGTTAAAATTTGTACATCGATTTATACTTAAATTTCAAAAATCCGATGTAGACTAATCTGAGCATTATTCATGAGACTGCTGAACTGCAGCACATAGATACTTCAAGTACAGAAGTAGGGCATCTGGCTTAGGTAAAATCTGTGCCTCTTATGACTCTGAAAAACTGCTTCATGGCAGATTTTGAGAATTGCTCATTGCAGGTAACAGCCTATATTTAATTAAAATATTTTTTAAAAACTTGACAAGATCTCGCGCACAGAACAATATGCATGATTAACTGAAAGTGAAGGTACAGAGTCAGCCGATGTCACTAACATACAGATGGATCTGGGTGTGCAGGTTCACCATTCCCTCAACAACCTCGGAACCTTCAACAAGTTGGATAACTGGAGAATAACTTGAGGGCAAAACCATCAAAGTGATTCAGAAGGCATGTGGCAAGCTTGCCTTCATTGGCTGGGGCATGAAGTACAAGAGTTGGCAAAACCTGTTGGAGCTATAAAAAAACCCTTGTTAGGCCACATTGAGAGTATCGTGTGCAGTTTTAGTTGTCATGTTACCAGGAGGATGTGGAAGCTTTGGAGAGAGTACAGAGAAGGTTCACCAGGATGTTGCCCAGTCTCCAGGGCATTGACTGTGAAGAAAGGTCAAAAAGACTAGGATTGTTTTTATTGGAAAGACAGTGGCTGAGAGGTGACCTGATAGGAGTCTATAAAATTATGAGAGGCATAGATAGGATCGATAGTCAGAAGATTTTTCCCAGGGGTTAATGTTTCAATTCTAAGGGGGCGCAGGTTCAAGGTGAGAGGGCAAAAGTTTAAGGGAGACGTGCAAGGAAAATTTTTCACTGAGTGGTTGAAGCCTGGAATGCACTGCCAGAGGAGGCGGTGGAAGCAGGCACATTGGCGACATTTAAGAGGCATCTATATGGTTACATGAATAGCGAGGAAATAGAGGGATACCGACTGAATAGGGGCAAAATGTTTGTTTTTTTAGTTTAGTCAGGGCATGGTGATCAGTACGGTCTTGGACGTCTGAAGGGCCTGTTTCTGTGCCGTACTCCTCTTTTGTTCTTTTTATTCTCTCGTCATTTTGAATTTCCTTACAAATTTCCATAATAGAATAAGCAATGCCTAGAAGGAAATGAGGCAACAGCCAGCACCACCTTTTGTAACTGAATTATTGATTGATAAAATTGAATACTGAGTTGCCTACAAAAAACTGTGATTGCCTTTTTTAAAACTCATTCATGGGACTTAGGCTTTACTGGCTGCCAGCATTTCCTGTGTGTGTCTAGTTGCCCATGAGAAGGTGGCAGCGAGCTGTCTCCTTGAACTGCTGCAGTCCACATGATTCAGGTTGACCCACAATGCCATTAGGGAGGGAAATCCAGAATGTTGACCCAGCGACAGTGAAAGAACGGCAATATATTTCCAAGTCAGGATGGTGAGTAGATTGGAAGGGGATCTTGCAGGTGGTGGTGTTCCTAACTTTCTAATGCCCTTCTAGATGGAAGTCATCATAGGTTTGGAGGGTGCTGTCTAAGAATCTTCAGTGAATTTCTGCATTGCATTTTGTAGATATGCAATGCCACTACTGAGTATTTGTGGTGGCCAGCGTGGATGTTTGTGTACATGGTGCCAATGAAACTGACTGCTTTGTCCTGGATGGAGTCAAGTTTCTTGAGTGTTGTTGGAGCTGCGCCCATCCAGGCAACTGGGGAGTATTCTGCCACATTCCTGACTTGTGCCTTGAGGCTGACGGACAGACTTTGGAGAGTTGGGAGTTATTTGCCCAATATTCCAAGCCTCTGACCTGCTCTTGTAGCTACTGTGTTTGAGTCCAGTAGAGTTACTGGCCAATGGTAACTCCAAGGATGTTGGTAGTGGGGGTTTTAGTGATGTTAACACCATTGCGTGTCAAGGGGTGGTGGTTAGATTGTTTCTTATTGGAGATGGTCATTGCCTTCCATTCGTGTGGCGCGAATGTTACTTGCCGCTCGTCAGCCGGAGCTTAGATATTGTCCAGCTCTTGTTGCATTTGAACAGCGACTCCTTCAGCATCTGAGAAGTCATGAATGGTGCTGAGCATTGTTTCATCATCAGCAAACAGATGACTGTACGATGGATGGAAGGTCATTGATGAAGCAGCTGAAGATGGTTTGGCCTTGGGTTCCCAGGGCTACCTGGGAAACTTCTGCAGAGATGTTCTGGAGCTGAGATTGCTGACATCCATCAACAACAACTTTATTGCTATGTTCCATCTTCCTAGGTATGAGTCCAATCAGTAGAGACTTTGCGTCCTGATTTACGTTGATGTCCTTGATGTCACACTTGGTGGAAAGCGGCCTTAATGTCAAGAGCTGTCACTCTCATGTCAGCTCTGGTATTCAACTCTTCTATCCTTATTTGAATAATGATGTCAGAAGCTGTGTGACACTTAAACAATTTGGATGAGAATATAGGAAACATGGTTAGTAAGTTTGTGGATGATATAAAAATTCATGGTATAGTGGACAATACAGAAGGTTCCAAGAGTACAATGGGATCTTGACCAACTGGACCAGTGGGCTGCAGACTAGCAGATGAAGTTTAATTTAGATAAATGTGAGCTGTTTCATTTTGGTAAGGCACACCAGGGCAGGACTTGCATAGTTAAAGGTAGGGCCCTCGAGAGTGTTGTCAAACAGAGACACCTAGGGATGTGGGTACGTGTTTCCTTGAAAGCCGCGTCACAGGTAGACAGGGTGGTGAAAAAGATGTTTGGCATGCTGAGCTTCATCATTCAGAGCATTGAGTACATGAGTCGGGATGTCTTGTTACGGCTGTACAATACATTGGTAAGGCCACATTTGGAGTACTACATACAATTCTGGTTGGCCTGCTATAGGAAGGATGTTATTAAACTGGAAATGATGCAAACAAGGATGATACCAAAACTGGAGGATTTGGGTTATAAGAGGAGGCTGGATAGACTGGGACTTTTGTCCCTGGAGAGGAGGAGGTTGAAGGGTGACCTAATAGAGGTTAACAAAATCTTGAGAGTCTTGGGTAAGGTAAATAGCCAAGATCTTTTCCCCAGCATAGGGGAGTTCAAAACTAGAGGGCATAGATTTAAGATGAGAGGGGAAAGATTTAAAAGCAATCTAAGGGGCAGCTTTTTCACACAGAGGGTGGTGTGTATATGGAATGAGCTGCCAGGGGAAGTTGCAGAGGCGAGTACAGTTACAATATTTAAAAGACATTTAGATACATGGATAGGCAACGTTTAGATTGATATGGGCAAAACCTGAACAAATGGGGTTAGTTCAGTTTAGGAAACTGGTCGGCATGGATGAGTTGGGCTGAAGGGTCTGTTTTTATGCTGAATGACTGTGGCGGAACCCAAATTGATCATCACTGAGCAGGTTATTACTGAATAGCTGCTGCTTGATAACACTGTTGGTGATATCTTCCATCACTTATGATCGAGAGTAGACTGGGGTGGTAAGTGGATGGATTGGATTTGTCCTGCTTTTGGTGTGCAGGACATATCTGGGCAATTTTCCCCATTATAGGGTAGCTTCCAGTGTTGCAACTGCTTGACTAGGTGAGTGGGAAGCTCTGGAGCACAAGACTTCAGTACTATTACTGGAATGTTCTCAGAGCCCATAGCCTTTGCAGTGTCCAGTGTCTCCAACCGTTTCTTGATATCGCATGGAGCGAATTGAATTGGCTAAAGACTGGCGTCTGTGATGCTGGGGACCATTTGAGGAGATCAAAATGGGTCATCCACTTGGCACTTCTGGCCATTTGCTCTGATGTTTTGAGCTCTTCCATCACTAAGAACAGGATATTGTGGAGCCTTTTCCTCCCCCAGTGAGCTGTTTAATTGTCCAGCACCGCTCATGACTGGATGTGGCAGAACTGCACAGCTTAGGTATGTTCCATAGGTTATGAGATTGCTTAGTTTTGTGAATCTCCTCTGATTCCAGTTTCTGTTGTTCAGAACAAATTGACTTTAAAAGTAAATAATTGGCAGCAGAGCACCGTATCCGCCTAAAGCAGTGTAGGTTCCAATATTATGTACTAGGCCACCTTGGAGACTGCATATAATAGTTTGGCAGAGATCTGCTCAATGACATGATTTCCCATGTGACAGATCTAATACTACTCACTAAAACTACACTATGGCTTTGTTATCACTGGTTCATGTGGCCAATCTTTAAAGTCGTTAGTAGGCCATTCCCAAAACTGTATTAATTTCATTCGTGAAAAGTGGCAATAATAAAAGATTGAATTAACCCAAGTAGAGACTGCTTTGTAAGTCGCCTAGTAGGTACTTGTGCAGTGTTTTCTACACACTGAGTCTGTTAACAAAGATTTGTGCTGCAGAATTAGCTAATGTAACCAGATCTTCAGAGAAGTTCACTCTCGTACAGTCACAAGTGCTTTAAGACTATTACCTTGTAGATCCTTGTTCCTGACTGCATTTATTCAAAGCGCTAATGTACTCTGAATATTGCTTATTAGTGAGTCCATGTCGTTGCTAATAATTTGCAATTTTGTTATTATATCATGGCATTTTTTCTAATTTCGTATTACACAGTTTAGAAATGTACTTTACCACAAAATTGATGATAATAAGCATATATTGGAGATTTGGACATTTGAGTAATCCACCCATGAAAATGTATATAACATATAAGTAGCAAAATGTGTAGCCAGTAATTTTCTTATGGAGAAGAATTTAAGCAGTCAGAAGCTGTGAATCAAAATATATTGTTACTTGTACCCACAACAGATGAGACACTAAAATCATCCATGACCATGTTGGAAGAGTTGAACTAAATACGGCCATGAACTCAGGGATCCTGAACAAGAGTTTTAAGAAGTTAGGTCTAGAGTTATTAATGGTACGTGCAAGAGGATGGAGGTCGGCAGTATAAAGAAGGGGAAATAGCCTTTTGAAGGGACTGTTGCTTTATTGAATAATGCTGAAATCTGAGGCTTAAAATCCTTAGTACTTAATATTACAGAGAATGAAGATGTTATTGGATAATGAGTTTTAAAATTGAAATAAATGTTGCATTTTCTCAGGTAATTATATCAGTGGAAATTGTTGGAAAATCATAGCTGGTTCACTAATATCCTTTAGGGAAGGAAACTGCCATCCTTATCTGAAGAAGGGTCGCTGGAACAAGAAACATTAGCTCTGATTTCTCTCCACAGATGCTGCCGGGCCTGCTGAGTTTTTGCAGCGATTTCTGTTTTGTTTCAGATTTCCAGCATCTGAAGTTCTTTCAGTTTTTTTTTTGCCATTTTTGCCTGATCTGACCTATGTATGACTCCAGACCCACAGCAATGTAGTTGAATCTTAACAGCCCTCTGGGCAATTAGGGATGGGCAATGAATAGTGGCCTAGCCAGAGGCACCCATATCCCGTGAGTGAATAAAAACAATTGCAGATTAATGAGTGCACCATTGATCTCTTTGGCAAGGAACCTGTGTGTTTGCCAAATTGCACTCAGTTCATGGGTAAGATGAATGCAGACTTGTTTGTTACGCTTTTATTTATCGTGTTTTTAATTCACTGTGCATGCATCACAAATAAGTTTGTTTTCACACGCCCCAACATGGATAATTTGGATACTCTTTCACCATACAGGTGAAACCTGCAACACCAATATAGTCACCATGAAGGCCCTACACTCTCAATCGTGCCCCTCACCTGAGGCTTGGTGACCGTCCAGGTTAAACTCACCAAGTGTTGTCTGTCTCCAGTGAGAGCATGCTGTGGTCCTCAGAGTATGGCAACTTCCAGTAGAATGCAACTGAAGTTTTAATAAACTTAGATTTATCAGTGGATGTACACTTTATTTCCTACTTCCAACAGCAGTCTCAAAAGGCTATAGCGTATTATTCACCTGGTAGAAATTTGCTACTTTTCCATTCGTACTAAAATCAAAAAGTATTGGGAATGCTATCCTTTTTTGGCAAGGGAATTCGGCTTCTGCCTTCTATTCCAATGTATTCAGTATTATCACTTTGACAGTTTGAGAAATGTTAAATGTTCCATCGTACTTATGAAAGAGACCTATTGTAATAGAATTGTCTGGAAGCAATTTTTTTTGGTTTTCATTCCTATTTTGACTTGACCCTCTGGGTGAAGTACAATATTAGTTCTACATTATGTTCATGTTCTCTTTGATCATGTAATTCTGAAATATTTAACTTATAATTTTTTAAAAGCCTTACTGTCTTTCCCCAGTAGTAAGCCATTTACTTGTAAATAAAAATAGACTTGTTTTTCTTTCTAGATAGATCAGATCCTTGGCAATATAATTGAGATGTGGGTTGATCGATTGGATAACATTACACAGCCAGAGAGACGGAAACTTTCTGCATTGGCATTACTTTCACTCTTACCTTCAGAAAGCAGGTAAGCAAGTACTCATTGGTGTAAGAGTTGTACCTGCTGAAAGTATTCCCTGTCTTGAGTAAGAATAGAGCTTATTTGAGTTTTCAGCTGAACAGTATTGAGGTGATTATTGTGGATTATTTGTATCAAAGGTTAATTTAATCTGTATTATTTACTGTAAACTTCATACTTTGCAATGTTATCGTTCATTTTGTGATTATTTGCCATTTACAATTCCAAACTCCATTTTTGAACAGGACATCTGGAGAAAGTGAGATTCTGAATTTGCAGTATATGTTGATTTTTGTGGCAATTATCATTTGTACAGTCCCTGTTAAGACTTGGTAATTTGGTAATTTAAATGAAGAGGTGAAGTTCAAAGACTTTTACTGCATCCCTCCATTGAATCCGCCTTACTTTTGTCAGCCGCAAATACTCTAAACTACTAGCCAGGAAAGTGTCTCCTTTTAACTCTGAAAAGACTGACAATAGCTATCCATTTTGAATCTTCATTCTCGAGAGAAGCTTTCGGCTGGTTCCAGCTCATGATGACCTTTGTCCTTTCCAAGCTCCTAATCCCAGAACTGACTTTTCAGTGGGGCTATCTGGGAGATAAGTTGCATGCGCCCAAGCAAAATGGATCTTCCAGACTCCTTAAATTGTCACAAACTCAATCTCTTCGGTCTGAGTGTGATTTTTTTTTTTTCCTTCTCTGCCTTCTCCCCCAATTCATCATGGCAAAAGATATACCTATCATTGTCACTGCTTCAGTGTACTAGCTGCCTCTTAGATGGCTGCCGACTGAGAATTTGGGAGTTTCCAGATATCTTAGAAAACTTAGCAGCAATACAATGGCTTTCTCTATGCTTTGCTTTCCCCAAAGCTTTGTATCCAAGTAGAAGTACAGATTAACTATCCTGTGTGCCCCAAACTCCATGCTGTGAAAGAAGTTGATAAATAGTTCATAATTTAGCCATTTATAAAAACTGACATTGATAACTTCTCTCTGTGACACATGGAGATAGCAATCTAGTCACAGTCAACGCAACTGCTGTTGTCGATAAATGCAAACATCTTGCCCCATCTTAGCAAGTCTCACAACTTTGACTCTTCTTGTTCGTATAGCAATCAAGGTTTGTTGTTGGACAGAAGTCAGAGCCAGTCTCATGAGCACTTTGCTGGAGTTATGCTTCAAGTTAACGAGACAATCCCCAAATATCATAAAGTATTAAATAAATATGCATTGAGAATCAGGAACCGTCGTGTAATGTGCTAAAAATGGATGTGGTTATTTCACAAAACAAGGACGTATATACCTTTGCATTTAAAAATAAATGGATTATACTGCTCTGTTTACCCTTGGTTCATAATGATCTGAAATCTAAGGAGTCATCAGATGATTTCAAAACAGTGACTCAGATTTTGTGTCACCGGCAAAGCAGTGGAGCTCGTAGCTGACCTCTGAAGCTGCCAACAAAGATTTGGTGTTGGTTGTGGCATATATTTTGCTTTTCCTAATGTTAATTTGAACCTAATGCCAAGTCAAAGGAATCTCCAGGCATTTATTAACAGTGATGTTGTCAAGCAGAGTTCTCAAGGTAGTGATCCAGGAAATAAAGTGCACTGCTTAACCTTCAATTATACATTTTACAGTGACTGGAATAAAGATTGATAAGTGCCTATAATAAACAGAAACATCATAAGCAAACCTGTTTGATATTTCTGTTACTTTAAATAACGGAGTTTTTCATCATAGGAAAATTTAGCATTACAAACATAAAATTAGTTTTTCTGCGTTGAGGTTCTTGAACAGCTTGATGACGTGGTGTGCTGTTACAAATCTAGTTGCACTTCAATGCAAGGTAATTTTTTAAGGATTTAGAGGGGAAATTTATCAACCCAGTGATTTCTAATGATTGCCATTCATAGAGGTGTCAGCAGCAGACTCTGTGGAAGAACAGAGAAACACTGACAGTAACTTTTTAAATTTGCAAATGCAGATACATGACATTGCTTTTGATTTCACAAGATTACAGTGGCAAGCAGTGCTGCCACTGCTGTCAGAATAATGTTCAAAAAAAGCCTTGCTGTTATTTTTGCAAACAGCACATGCATAGAAGTCACCAGGTGATAGCAGATCATTTTTTGGATAATTTGTCATCAGGTTACAATCATTACCACTCCAGGCTCAGTGTTGAGTTCACTGATTCTTACATCAGAACACTGCTTCATTTTGTTGCATGTTTTTATGCCCGTTTGGTTTTTCTTCATTTCTTCTGTTACTTGGCATTCAGACTGCTGCTATTGAGCCATTCACTCCTTGTCTAGACATATCTTTATTCTCTTATTTCATCTATGCTGGGGGTGATTGGCTACTGTGGCTGCATTTGTTTGATTTTAATTAATATTCACAGCTTGTTATACTGTTGCTTTCTGTATTTAGTGTAATAGAAATAATGTGAAAATACTGTATGAATAGAGATAAAAGGTACTGCAGATGCTGGAGAATCCGAGATAACAAAGTGTGGAGCTGGATGAACACAGCAGGCCAAGCAGCATCATAGGAGCAGGAAAGCTTGACATTTCGGGCTTAGACCCTTCATCAGAAAAAAAAATCAAAACAAAAGGGTCTAGGGTCTAGGCCCGAAATGTCAAGCTTTCCTGCTCCTATACTGTATGAATAGACTGGTTTTTATGATAACATATTATCCTAGTTGACTTCATATTTTGTCACATTCTAGTGAAGTAGTATAATGCCTAACGTTGTAAGGTGAGCTAGAAGCAATGTAGACTGCTGTTGAAAATGAATAGAGCTCGAATCTTTCATATTTAATATTTCATCAATACCTTAAAAGCTGGTGAGGTCACAGAAGTACGTGCTTTGATCTTGTCATGACCCATTGGCAGAGATGGTTATATTGTCTGTAATTTGTGGACAATGACATTGTGTTGCTGAATCTCATAGTTTGATGAGTAAGGGAAGAACTACATCGGCATTGTTGCTGATGGCAAACAACATCCTCACTGAAATAAAATTCACAAAAAAGAAGAGAACATTAACCGACTGCCCTTCCTACACGTAACGGTAGAATGTAAGAACAAGGGAAACTCCAGAGTAGCATAAACAGAAAGACCACACACATGTACCAGATACTTAATTACTCCAACGCCCCAACACCTATAAATGGAGCTGCATCAGGACATTATTCAAACAAGCCACAACGCACTGCAGCAATCTGGAATTGTGCAAAGCAGCACACGAGCACTTGTACAGAGTTTTTAAAAGGAATGGATGCCCAAAAAGCACAGTTCGTCATTACCTCCGTGACACACCACAACAAGAAGACACAACATAACCAAACACATGAGTCACACTACCGTACATCAGGGACACATCAGAGATGACCACGAGACTTTAGAATCCATAGAATATATTCCATAGAATCCCTACATTGTGGAAGCAGGCCATTTGGCCTATCACATCCACACCAACGCTCTGAAGAGCATCCTACCCTCTACCTTTCCCTGCATTTCCAGCCCTAGACGCTGGGCAATTTAGCATGGCCAATCTACCTAACCTGAACATCTTTAGATTGTGGGGACAAACCGGAGCACGCAGAGGAAACCCACGCAGACACCAGGAGAATGCGCAAACTCCACACAGACAGTCACCCGAGGCTGGAATCGAACCAGGATCCCTGGTGCTGTGAGGCAGCAGTGTTAATTGCTTAGTCACCATGCCACACCGCCGACTACTCAGACCCCTAGGTATTAAGATAACCCACAAACCAACAGCCACCCTACCACAGCTACTGACGAATGTAAAGGATACCATACCCATGACCAATGAAACCAACGTAATAAACAAAATACCATGCAATGACTGTGAGAAAAATTACATAGGCCAAACTGGAAGAAAACTGACGATAAGGATACATGAACACCAAACAGCCACCAAGAGGCACGACCAGTTCTCACTGGTCTAAATATACACAGACAAAAAAGGACACGATTTCAACTGGGGTAATACATCCATAATAACACAAGCCAGAGACATGCCAGGGAATTCCTGGAGGCCTGGCATTCCAACCAGAACTCCACCATCAAACACATTGAACTGGACCAAATATACAATCCACTGAAAAACAAAACTGGAAATGATGCCAACCAACTCAGCAAACTGAGGCATATAAATAACAAACGGGACAGAATACCAACACTTCACCTGAGGCGCACTGATGATGTTACCTAGCAGGGTGATGAAACGTCTGCTATCAAACACACTGGCTCGGCAAGTAAGTCTACAACCAGCCTATCCAGTGTTCCCTCTGAGCTCAGATCCTCCAGCCCATGCAACATCCTGGTAAATCTCCTCTGTACTTTCTAGAGCAATTGCATCCTTCCTGTAATGTAGTGACCAGGACTGCATTCAGTACCCTAGTTGTAGCCCAACCAGCATTTTATACAGTTGCAGTAGCTTGTCTTTGCTCTTGTATTTTATGCCTCAGCTGATAAAGGTACATATCCCCTATGCAGCATTCACAGATCACCGAAGGAGACAATGTTGATATATGTACTGAGGTCCTTCTGATCTTCAGTCTTTTCAACATCCTACCATTTGTAGTGTAATCTCTTGCCTTGTTAGCCCTTCCTGAGTGTATTACCTCTCATGTTTCTGAGTTGAGTTCCATATGCTATTGCTGTGCCCAGCTGACCAGTATGTGGATATCCTCCAGAGATAGTAAGAACTGCAGATGCTGGAGAATCTGAGATAACATGGTGTAGAGCTGGATGAACACAGCAGGCCAAGCAGCATCAGAGGAGCAGCAAGGCTGACGTTTCGGGCTTAGACCTTTCTTCAGAAATGGGGGAGGGGAAGGGGGTTCTGAAATAAATAGGGAGAGAGGGGGAGGTGGGTAGAAGATGGATAGAGGAGAAGATAGGTGGAGAGGAGATGAACAGGTGAAAGAGGTGGGGATGGAGCCAGTAAAGGTTGAGTGTAGGTAGCGAGTTAGGGAGGGGATAGGTCAGTCCAGGGAGGATGGACAGGTCAAGGGGGTGGGACGACACTAGTCGGTAGGAGATGGGTGTGGGGCTTGAGGTAGGAGGAGATTATAAGTGGGAGGAAGGATAGGTTAGGGAAGCGGGGACGAGCTGGGCTGATTTTGGGATGCGATAGGGGGTGGGGAGATTTTGAAGCTTGTGAAGTCCACATTGATACCGTTGGGCTGCAGGGTTCCCAAGCGGGATATGAGTTGCTGTTCCTGCAACCTTCGGGTAGCATCGTTGTGGCACTGCAGGAGGCCCAGGATGGACATGTCGTCTGAGGAATGGGAGGTGCAGTTGTTTAGTGCATACCGAGCGTAGGTGTTCTGCAAAACGGTCCCCAAGCCTCCGCTTGGTTTCCCCGATGTAGAGGAGGCCACAATGAGAACAGCGGATGCAGTACACCACATTAGCAGATGTGCAGGTAACATCTGCTTGATGTGGAAAGTCTTCTTGGGGCCTGGGATGGGGGTGAGGGGGGTGGTGTAGGGCCATCTGCAATTCGACCCCACCACCAAAGACATTTTTCCCTCCCCACCATTATCTGCTTTCCGGAGGGACCACTCTCTCCGTGACTCCCTTATCCGCTCCACACTCCCCTCCAGCCCCACCACACCCAGCACTTTTCCCTGCAACCGCAGGAAGTGCTACACCTGCCCCCACACCACCTCCCTTACCCCCATCCCAGGCCCCAAGAAGACTTTCAACATCAAGCAGATGTTCACCTGCACATCTGCTAATGTGGTATACTGCATCCGCTGTTCCCATTGTGGCCTCCTCTACATCGGGGAAACTAAGCGGAGGCTTGAGGGGACCACTTTGTAGAACACCTCTGCTCAGTTCGCACTAAACAACTGCACCTCCCAGTCGCGAACCATTTCAACTCCCCCTCCCATTCCTCAGACGACATGTCCATCCTGGGCCTCCTGCAGTGCCACAACGATGCTACCTGAAGGTTACAGGAACAGCAACTCATATTCAGCTTGGGAACCCTGCAGCCCAATGGTATCAATGTGGACTTCACAAGCTTCAAAATCTCCCCTCCCCCAACCACATCCCAAAACCAGCCCAGCTCATCCCCGCCTCCCTAACCTGTCCTTCCTCCCACCTATCCCCTCTTCCCACCCCTATCTCCTACCTACTAACCTCATCCCACCCCCTTGACCTGTCCATCTTCCCTGGGCTGACCTATTTCCTCCCTACCTCCCCACCTGCACTCACCTTTACTGGCTCCATCCCCACCTCTTTGACCTGTCTGCCTCCTCTCCACCTATCCTCTCCTCTATCCATCTTCTATCCGCCTCCCCCTCTCTCCCTATTTATTTCAGAACCCCCTTCCCCTCCCCCATTTCTGAAGAAATGTCTAGGCCCGAAACGTCAGCCTTGATGCTCCTCTGATGCTGCTTGGCCTGCTGTGTTCATCCAGCTCCACACCTTGTTATCTCTGTGGATATCCTGCTGCTGTTTATCGCTCTCCTCGCTTTTTACCGTAAAGTTTTGTCTTTCACAAACTTCTTGATCATATTCCAAACCCCACCTTGCATTTATGTTCAAATCATGAATGAACCATCACGAATCGCTGTGGAGCCCCACTATCACAGAATTCACTGCCACATCTCCCTGCTGAGCTTTTCCAGCATTGTTTTTGTTCCTGATTTACAGCATCCGCAATTCTTTCAGTTTTTATTTAGTATTTAACTCACTGCAGGCATACCCCTGCTGACCTTTTCCAGCAACTTTGTTTTTGTTCCTGACTTACAGCATCCGCAGCTCTTTCACTTTTTATTTTGTCACAGAACTCAATTACTTTGCCTTTTCTCTTCAACTTACTAGCTTCCCTCCCTGACATTATTTAGTTTATAAAGCTCACTCTTCATTCAAGATCTTCCCAGTGGTACAGATCCCTCTTATCCTAGGACTGGTACCAGTACCCCATGACTAGAAAACCATTTCTTCCAAACCAGTTTTTGAGCTATGCATTTAACTCTGATCTTATCACATCATACCCTATGCAAAACCTTTGTGGTTTTACTTTTTGAATTTAGCTCTCATTGTTTACTTTCCCAAACAGGCTCTTTTCCCTCATCCTAGCTTTGTCTTTGGTACCATTGAGGGCTACAACAACTGCAAATTTGTCTCCAATCTTGAACTGATACCCTGAACTCTGGCACCAGGTGGTCACCTTTGCCTTTGAGACCCATTCTCTCAGCTGCAGGAAAGTGTGTCAGTCCCTTTAACAAGACTACCCTCTATTGGAATGACTTCTGTTTTACTGCCCTCACTTGAATAGCACTTTTTATCACAGTGCCATAGTCAGTTTGTTCATCACTCTTCAGCCCCTACCTTCATCCACACAAACTGCAAAAACTTTTGAACCTGTTGGACAGTTGTAAGGTTATGAGGCTTTTCCTCCACAGCTACCTTCTTGATCCCCATTTCTGCCTCACTCATAGCCATCACCTGCAGGTGTAAGGTGTATAACTGCCTCCTGGAACAAAGTATTCTGGTAATTTTCCTCAGTATCCTGACAACCATCAGTGTCTTAAACTCAGACTTCAGCTTATCAATTCTGAGGCTCATTAACTCCTCGTGCTGTGATGCTTATGCAGATTTTTTTAAATTTCATAAGTTGTCGGCTTTGTTGGTTGGCACTGGTAAGCATTAATTGCTCCTTCCTAGTTGCTCTGGAGAAGGTGGTCGTCTGCTACGTTCCTCAACTGCTGCATTCCATTTGTTATAGTTTTACCCACAATTTTGTTAGCGGTGGGGGGGAGGGGGAGCAGTTCTAGGATTTTGGCCTATTAACACTAAAAGAACAGCTTTTTATTTCCAAGTAAGGATGATGCGTGGCTTGGACAGAAACTTACAGGTGGTGGTGTTCCCACATTTCTTAGGTGTTTGTCCTTCTAGATTGTAATGATTGGGAGATGCATTCTAAAGAGCCTTGGTGAATTTTGCAGTGCATTTTGTAGATGGTACAAATTGCTGGTATGGAGTGTTGGTGGTACAGGGATTAAATGTGTGTGGATGTGGTAGCAATCGAGTGAGCTGCTTTTGTCTTGGATGGTGTCAACCTTCTTGAGTATTGCTGGAGCTGCACTCATCCAGGCAACTGGAGTATTCCATTACACTCCTGACTTGTGCCCTGTAAATGGTGGACAGGATTTAGGGAGCTGGGGTGAGTTACTTGCTGCAATATTCCTAGCTTCTAGTCTGTACTTGTAATCACAGTATTTATATGGTAGCCCAATTTAGTTTCTGGTCAGTGGTAACCTCCAGGATGTAGATAATAGATCTAGTGATGGTGGTTGCTGTTAATCACATTGGAACCCATGCATTATAGCTGCGACACACACTTGTTATTGACATCCTTATTATGATTCATTGGTTTAGCTCCATTGTTTTGTTCGGAGATTTTACTGACTGTGTTGGATTTATTGTTTTTGTGTGTTTTTATTCGATGTTTGTTGAAGTTTGTGTGTCTACTCTCATTTGATTCCTGTTAGATATTTATTCAATTATAATTTGATGTTTGATGAAAATGGATTTTGATAAGACACGACTGGTAAGAAAATGATCATGTTAGAAGGTAAAATAACTAAAATGCATGACTGGCACTAGCATGTATGATTTACAATATTTTTAGGAATGTTGGTAGAGATACTTTAACTTTGTCAGGCTCCTTCACACACAGCAAAGTCCCTGCTATCAAACATTACTAACAGCAAAATATTACATTTTACATCACATAACTGAATCTCACCTTTTGTTTCTGTCTGACCACAATGTAACCAAATTTTCAATTCCACAGCCTGAAATCAGAGAAATCTTCAAAGGTAATTTTTTCGTAATCTCCCTTGTTTCTTCTACAGCAATTTATTTACACTCCAGAAGATTACGACAGATCAAAACAAATGATCCTGTTCAGACCCAGCATCTTATGATGACCAAGTGAGGAGAGCAAATTGGCGCTCCTTCTTTAGACCCTTTTTGGTTGGTCGCAACAAAATTTTTAAAAATTTAACGCCTGCCGATACAATTCAGTTAAAATGTTTTTCACCAGGTCAATATGAAGGAGCCAAATTACAAGGTTTTCTTTAGTGAAGGAAAGAGGAATTTTATTACCTACTATGGAAAACAAAATAAAAATGCAATATTAAACACAGGTAATAAGCTTATAAGGAAAGGATGAAGAATTCCCCGACAGCATCCCAGAACCAGCCCAGCTCGTCGCCGCCTCCCTAACCTGTCCACTCCTCCCACCTCAAGCCCCACCCCCACCTCCTACCTACCAGCCTCATCCCCGTCTCCTTGACCAGTCCGTCTTCCCTGGACTGAACAACTCCCATACCAACTCCCCACCTACTCTCACCTTTACTAGCTCCATCCCTGCCTCTTTCACCTGTCCGTCTCCTCTCCACCTATCTACTCCTTTATCCATCTTCCGTCCACCTCCTCCCCTCTCTGTTATTTATTTCAGAATCCACTTCCCCTCCCCCATTTCTCAAGAAGGGTCCAGACCTGAAACGTCAGAGGAAGGGTCCTGCTCCTCTGATGCTGCTTGGCCTTCTGTGTTCATCCAGCTCTACACCTTGTTATCTCAGATTCTCCAGCATTGGCAGTTCTTACTATCCAAGAATATCTATGCAGGCAGAAATGAAGAGACAGTTGCAGTTTAAAGTTTTTGGAATTCTTGAGATGTTAGATTTTAGATATGAGCCCAGTTGGTCAATTGGTGCCTATGTTCTGCTGTAGTAGCAGTTTGTAAATGTTCCGTGAGTGACGATCATCCCAAATTACTTTTTTTACAAGACTCTGACTTTTGAGGTTTATGAGAGAGACATCCACAGAGAGAGTTTCTACTTCTCGCTCTCACATTCATTTTTCCTTGTCTCTGCTTTGCTGCCCTAAGCTGTTGATATTGGCATATTTGTACATTCTTGAGTCTACTTATTCCTTCCCAAGTTAGTTAACTGGCAGGCAAACCTTTCGTTTCCCAATTATATTAACTTATCATAGACTTGTAAATTAAACCAGATGCAAATTTCTTGAAGCTAAGTTATTTGTCGGGTTTCACTGTCTTTAGATGACATGGTAATATCAATTCAGATAGACTTGGTAATACTATTACTGGTTGTAAACCAGTGTCAAGTGATTAAACAGCCATATTAAGTCAGTATTTATTTTTTAAAGTCACTTTCATCCATTAATGTCTCAGATGTCAAATTCAAGCAATGGAAGCTGAACACATTGCTGGAGAAAGTTAGCAGGCCTGGCAGCATCTGTGTAGAGAGAAACAGAGTTGACCTTTCAAGTTCAATAGGACTTCAGAAAGTCTGAAGAGTCCATGTTTACCATTATCATAACAATTCAGTGTTACAAAAGGAGTCACAAAATAGTGATCTGGAACAGGATCCTAGTTAATATTGCTCTTTCTTAGCCCATGGATATGGAGGTGCTCTTGATTTCCCTGGCTTGGGACTGTAGGGGATGCTGCCTTAAAATAAGGCGCAAACATTTTAGCCTGCGAAGAAGAATATCTTCACTCAGATGGTAACAAATCTTTGTAATTTTTATGAGACAGAGACTGGCAGAGGGGATAACACTGAAAAATTGTATTGAAGTAGGTGATCAGTCATGATCTAGAGTGGCAGATTAGTCTCCAAGGTGTAAATGACCTACATCCGCTCCTATATTCTTGATTTGTTGAATGAAATTAATTCAGCGCAGACTACTGAGTGAATCTGGTGCTTTTGTGGATTTTAGTTAAGCTTGACATTGTGGTAACACTGTTACCTGTGAATCAGAAGTGAGAGAATTTGATCCCTAGCTAAGGAACCTGAGCAGATTTGTGTAGACATGTTAGTGCAGTGTGTAAGGGAAGATTATATTGTTGAAGGTCAGTTATAATTTTATGGGTTTCTATGAGATGCCCTCCTGCCATTCTTCGGAATGTCAATGAATATAATCCTAATTGACTCAACCCCTTCTCATTAGTCAGTCCTGCCACCAAGGAATCGGTCTGTTAAACCTCTACTGCACCCTCTCAATAGGAGTTACATCCCTCCTCAGACCTTTTTAAAGATTTACGTCCAAGTGCACTGACCTGTGGAACTCAGCCATATTAAAATAACCTCAAGTGTTTCACAATGATTATTTTTTCTAAGCACAGTCACTATTGATATATGAATGGATGTGGCAGCCAATCTGCATAAAGAAAGACATCACTCCTTTCTCCATCGTTCGTGTCAGGGCACCTTTAAACTCACTCACAGAGTCTCAATCAATGCAAGAATTAGTGGCCTGGATTTCTTATGGTATTTCTGGTGTGGCCGTCTCAGATCACTATTATGATTGAATGAAACTGACTGCAATTTCTGCCACTTGTACATCTGTAGTTAAATGTAGAAACCTAGAAACTGCTACCTGAGATAAACTACTCCTCCACAGAGAGGCTATTTCACCCTTCACAGATTAGTTAAAAATAGAATTTGCTTATTTGATTTGAACTTAAACTGATTACTCACTATTTTCACTCTAAGGATGACTGAAGTCTTGACCATTAATCAATAAGGAATAACTGAGGGTTTAAATGATTACCGAGTCGTAATTACTTCATACCCTCTTTAGGCCCAAAATATTAATGTTACAAACATGGAATCTCACTCAGAACAAAACAGCTGGATACATTGCAAGTCAAGTGTCCACTGGCCTTTGTTACTACCTGTGTTTCGGCCATTGGAAGGTTATGCTGTCATTTACAGTGTCACTGCGTTTTACTTAACTTTTCCAAATGGGTTTTTTTAAGATAAAAGTAATGAAATACATGGTATGTAATAATAAGTAAAGGAGGTCAAGCTTACACATAGACATACAAACACAAAAAACGGGAACAGGAGCAGGCCATTTATCTCTTCAAGCCTGCTCTAACTTTCATTGTGGTGATGGTTGATCATCCAATTTAATAGCCTATTCCTGATTATTCCCCATATCCTTTGATCCCTTTAGCCTGATGCATTATATCCAACTCCTTCTTGAAATCATTAAAAGTTTTGGTCTCAACTGCTTTCTGTGGTAACAATATCCATATGTTTACCATTATCTGCATGAAGAATTTTCTTTATCTCAGTACTAAATGGCCTGCCCTGTCAGCTTAGATTGTGAATTCTTGTTCTTGTCTCCCCTGCCACTGGGAACATCATTTCTGCATCTGTCCGGTAAGGGAATATCAGTGATCCTGTGTGATTTTAATCTGCACATAGATTGTGCAAATCAAATTAGTCACAATGCAGTAAAAGAGGAATTCCTGGAGTGTATACAGGATGGTTTTCTTGGCCAGTATGTGGAGAACCAAATAAAGAGCAGGCCATCTTAGACTGGGTGCTGTGTAATGAGAAGACAATCGTTGCCAATCTGTGCGAGACACCTTGGGGAAGAGCGACCATACATGATAGAATTTTTTTTATCAGAATGGAGAGTGAGGTTGTTAATTCAGAGACTAGGGTGCTGACTTTTTAATAAAGGAAAATACGAGGATATGAGGCATGGTCTTGATAGATTGGGGAGAGTTACTTAAAGGGATGACAGTGGATAGGCAATGGCAAGCATTCAGGGAACACGTGGGGGAACTGCAACAACTGTGTTTATTCCTGTCTGTCACAAAAGCAAAATGGGTAAGAGGGGCCGGTCCATGGCTTTCAAAGGGAATAAGAGATAGCATCTCTTCCAAGGAAGAATCTTTCAGATTGGCCATGAAAAATAATAAATCTGACAATTGGGAGCAATCTAGAATTCAGCAAAGAAGAACCAAGGGATTGATTAAGAAGGGGAAAGTAGAGTACAAAAGTAAGCTTGCAGGGAAGACAAAGACTGATGCTGAGAGTTTCTATAGGTACGTGAAGAGAAAGAGATTGGTAAAGACAAATGTAGGTCCCCTACAGACAGAAACAGGGGAATGTATAATAGGGGACAAAGAAGTGGCTGAGGAATGGAATGCATGCTCTGGTCCTGTCTTCACAAAAGAGGACATAAATCAGACACCAGAATTGTTGGAGGATGCAAGATTTAGTGAGAGGGAAGAACTGAGGGAGATCAATTTTAGTAAAGAGATGGTGCTGGGAAAATTGTATCAGAGATAATGGGTACTGCAGATGCTGGAGAATCCGAGACAACAGGGTGTGGAGCTGGATGAACACAGCAGGCCAAGCAGCATCATAGGAGCAGGAAAGCTTGATGTTTCGAGC
>JAHRHZ010000249.1:64247438-64282640 GCA_024137785.1 Ginglymostoma cirratum
TCAAGCTTTCCTGCTCCTATGATGCTGCTTGGTCTGCTGTGTTCATCCAGCCCCACACCTTGTGCTGGGAAAATTGTTGGGATTGAAGGCCGATAAATACCCAGGGCCTGATAATCTACATCCCAGAGTATTTAAGGAAGTAGCTCTAGAAATAGTGGATGCATTGGTGGTCATCTTTCAGGATTCTGTAGACTCTGGAACAGTCCCTGCCGATTGGAGGGTGGCTAATGTCACTCCAGTATTCAAAAAGGGAGGTAGAGAGAAAACAGGGAATTATAGACTGGTGAGCCTAACATTGGTAGTCAGGAAAATTCTGGAATCCATTGTCAAGGATTTTACGTGTTATGTTTTCATATTAACGTATGCTTATGACTACACTAGTAATTAACATGCCAGTCATACAGGCTACAGATATGTTCTATTATGATTTATACTGAAGCACGATTCAGAACTTAGTGTATAAATTTCAAGGGCTTGAGCAGCAGCTACAATTTGCAATCCAAGACTGCTGTCAGTAGTTAAGAATCCCTTACAGTCGGCAAAAAAGATGCTTCTCATATGCTGAGTAGAGCACTTAGAAAGCAGTGGCAGGATCAGAGTCAGCATGCATTTATGAAGAGGAAATCATGCTTGACAAATCTGTTGGAATTCTATGAAGATGTAACTATTAGAGTTGACAAGGGGAAGCCAGTCAAAGTCCCACATAAGAAATTAATGTGCAAGATTAAAGTGCATGGGACTGGAGGAAGCGTATTATTGAGATGGATCAGAAACTGCTTGGTCGAGAGGAAACAGAGTAGGAATTAATGGGTCCTTTTCAAGTTGGCAGGCAGTAACTAGTGGAGTGTCACAGGGATCACTGCTGGGACCCCAGCTATTCACAATATATATTAATGATTTGGATGAGGGAACAAAATGTAACATCTCCAAGTTTGCAGGTGATACCAAGTTGTTTGAGAGGGTGAACTGTGACGAGAATGCAGAGAACCTTCAACTTGTTCTCGACAGGTCGGGTAAGTGGGCAAATCAATGGCAGATGCAATATAATTTAGATAACTATGAAGTTATTCACTTCAGAAGCAAAAACAAGAAGGCAGATTACTACCTGAATGACTGTAAATAGGGAGAGGGGAGTATACAGCAGGACCTGGGTGTTCCTGTGCACCCAGTCACTGAAGGTAAGCATGCAGGTGCAGCAAGCAGGAAAGAAGGCAAATGGTATGTTGGCCTTCATTGCGAGAGGTTTTGAGTACAGGAGCAGTGATGTGTTTTTGCAGTTATACAGGGCCTTGGTGAGGCCACACCTAGAATATTGTGTACAGTTTTAGTCTCCTTTTCTGAGGAAGGATGTTCTTGCTCTCAAGGGAGTGCAGCGAAGGTTTACCAGGCTGATTCCAGGAATGGTGATTTTGACGTATGAAGAGAGATTGACTAGGTTGGGATTGTTTTCACTAGTTCAGGTGAATGAGGGGGTATCTCAGAGACTTAGAAAATTCTCATAGGACTGAACAGGGTAGATGCAGGGAGGATGTTCCCGATGGTGGATGCGTCCAGAACCAGAGGTCACAGTATGAGGATTTGGGGTATACGATTTAGGACAGAGGTGTGAAGACATTTCTTCCCCAAAGAGTGGTGAGCCTGTGGAATTCATTACCAGAGGACGTAGTTGATAGCAAAACTTTGAATGTATTCAAGAGGCGACTAGATATAGCACTTGGGGAGAATGGAATCAAAGGTGATGGGGAGAAAGCAGCATTAGGCTATTGAATTAGACAATCAGCCATGATCATGAAGAATGGCAGACCAGGCCTGAAGGGCCAAATGGCCTCCTCTTGCTCCTATCTTCTGATGTTTATATTGGTGAGCCTGTATTCCACTTTCATTGACTGTCCAGTCATAAATGCATTGATGTTATGCACTTAATGAATCAGCATATGAGAAGCATCTTTTTTGCCGACTGTAAGGGATTCTTAACTACTGACAGCAGTCTTGGATTGCAAATTGTAGCTGCTGCTCAAGCCCTTGAAATTTATACACTAAGTTCTGAATCGTGCTTCAGTATAAATCATAATAGAACATATCTGTAGCCTGTATGACTGGCATGTTAATTACTAGTGTAGTCATAAGCATACGTTAATATGAAAACATAACACGTAGTGTCCAGAATACCTACTAATTATAAAGAACTTGACATTTGAGATGATAAGCTTTAAACTAATTTTGGAATATAATTGTTAAAATTGGATTTTTACTCCTTTTATTCAAGTTAGCAAACTCTCAGCTTCAGTTGGCATTTGAGCTTTGATTGATATGTGCTCTTTTTATCAGTTCAATAATGTCATTGACCTTTTGCCAAGGTGTACCATCTGGTGCTTACATGAAAATATCTGCTATTTTGAAATAAAACAGCAACTCAATCAACAAAACCTACATGATAATTTCTTTAACCTAGCTCTAGCACCTGTTACACTAAATTAAAGAATGAGAAATTTGTTATTCTAGTCACTTAAATAATGATGATTATGTCAGTGAAATCTCTTAGGAATCAACAACCAAATGTCACCATTCTTAAATAAAAAGACATGGTTGACTGTTTACCTGTTCGGTGAAAATACTCTACAATCATCACTGGTGAAAAGAAGATACAAATTCATGTATGCTTTTAGGTATAATGTGATAACAATTCACCTAGTTAGTACATTGCAACTTAACTTGAAAAGCATAACTGCTTTTTCCTACACTAAAGAAAATATGCTGTAAAGCAACACATTAAATGTTCCAAGACAAAGCAATCTCCACCTTCTTGGAAGAAAATAGAGACAAACATTTGCCACCTGTCAGCATTGCCCACTCCCTTAGCTCAAAGAAATGTACGCAGGTGGAAACTGATTAGTTAACATGCAATAATACATTTTGTATAAACCGGAATTAAACAAACACTTCAAGCTAAAGTAATCTTAGATTCAGACAGAATTAAAACTGTTTTGTTTAATTGAAGAGATTTTACATCTGAGTTAATTCAGCTGTAGAACTCCATTTCAAGTTTAGTATAAAATTTTCTTTTGTTTAGCCAAGTAAAATAAAGGAAAAATTCCACTGATAGAGTTGGTCTTGAATGTTCTAGCTAGTTATTTTTAATCTTGCCATTGCAGATTGATTTAGCTGAGATTGGACTAGTTTTATCCTGATATGGTTCCAGGTTTGTTAACTTCAGCTCTGATTTTCTTATAACTTTGTAGCAACTGTTTACATTTGGGTGGTTGACTAGATCACGTCGCAGAAGCCGTTTAGATTCAAGCACTTAGCACAGGTGGGATGACGTAGAGAGAATTATGTGCATGTAACACTGGCTAGTTATTGATCGGCTCCCTTCCCATTTTGTATTAGTGAACTGCTGGTCTTGTTGCAGCAATCTAGAGGTTTATACTATTGTTTTTGGTGCGAGTGCAGAAATCATTAGATTTAATGCATTCAGTTTCAAAATGGGTCACGATGGAACTTGAAACAATTGCCCAGTGCCCATAATCTTGGAACTATCACACTTATATTTTGAATATCAATATTTAGCTTCCTTTTTTACCCCATATCGGAATGTTGCTACACTGAACTGAAACAATCTCAGACTTAGTTTTCATTGCTAATTTAACATTAAATTTTCTTTCTAGTCTACCAAACCGAGTTCACATTCATCCCTCTGGAATGCACTCTTGCAGTCAACTTCATATTTGCCTTTTTCTTCCCCCTTGTTTTAAAATAAATGTTATAGTTGCTCAGTCTCATTTTTTTTCAACTATCTTCACACCATTGACCTACCCTGGCCTATTTTTCAGAAGCAGTACTACATAGCATCTTTCTTTCCCTGATACATTTAAATGTCCAATGCAGCGAGACCTAAACATTATCCAAGTTCGGGCTGACAAGTGGCAAGTAACATTTGTACCACATACATGCCAGTCAGTGATAATCTCCATCAGGAGGAAATCTGACCATCACCTTTTCCATTCAATGACATTACCATCCCTGAATTCCTTTCATCAGCATCCTTGGGGTAAACGTTGGTATTCAAATATTGAAGCAGCCATGTTCAAATAAAATAGGACCTGGACAACATCCAGACTTGGGCTGACAAGAGCAAGTCACATTCGCATCACACAACTGCCCGGCAATGAATAGCTCCAATAAGAGACAATCTTATCGCTGCCCCTTGACATTCAATGGTGTTATCATCATTGAATTCCCCACTTCCATGACCAACAACCTGGGGTCAGTTACCACTGACCAGAGCTGAAATGGACTTGCTACATAAATATTTACTACTGCTACGAGAGCAGGTCAGAGGCTAGGAATCCTGCAGCTAGTAAGTCACCGCCTGACTCCCCAATTCCTGTCCACCATCTACAAGGCCCAAGTAAGGAGCTTGAAAGAATAATCCTCCTTGTCTGGATGATTCCAGCTCCAACAACACTCAAGAAGCTTCACACTGTCTGGGACAAAGCAGCTCACTTGATTGGCACCACATCCACAAATATTCATTCCTTCTATTACCAACATTCCGTAGCAACAGTGTGTACTATCTTGAAGATGCATTGCAGCAATTCATCAAAGCTCCATTGGACAGCTCGTTCCAAATCAATAACTGCTACTTTCTAGAAGGAAAAGAACAGCAGATAAATGGCAATGCCACCACCTGCAAGTTCCTCTCCAATTTACAATCCTGAACTGGAACAACACCACTGTTTCTTCAATGTTGCTGAGTCAGTATCCCGGAATTCCCTCCCTAACAATATTGTGGGTCTGCTAAAACCAAATGAATTGCAACCGTTCAGGAGTGCAACTCACTGCCACCTTCTCAGGGCAGCTAGCAATTAGCAATATGTGCTCGTAATGCTGGCACTACACCAGCTAGTGAAACCTGGATGAATAAACCACAAGAAAAGTCCCTCCCAAAAAAAAATACATGAACCTCTGAGATACCATTTCCATTGAATGATGTGGACCTTTTCTTGACTATTTTTCTTAAATTGTGAATGCATATGTTTAATTTCCCTTTCCTGGGGACAATCGTAGGAATCCTCTGACTTCGGTATCATTTAGTTTATATGTCACTTAACTTTTGTGTTGGTCATACATTCTACCTGGGCTCCTATTTCAATGCTTCCAAATTCATCTCATTTGCAACAAAACACTGTACCAAGTTCCCTGATCAGCCGTGATCATGTTGAATGGCAGAACAGGCTTGAGGAGCTGAATGGCTTACGCCTGCTTCTATTTCCTATATTTCCATGGTCTTAATTGATTGAGTTTTGGTTTACAGTGCTGACATTTTTCACTTTGCTTCCTCTGAAACGATTCAATTATGAAATTCTTCTTTATTTTGGTCATGCATCTGATTTTATTGTTTCTTAAGTATTGTCAATGAAATCTTAGACATTTAGAGTCATAGAGCTGTACAGTATGGAAACAGACCCTTCAGTCCAATTTGTCCATCTCGACCTGGAATATTAACTTAATCTAGTCCCATTTGCCAGCATTTGGCCCATATCCCTCCAAACCCTTCCTATCCATATACCCATCTGGATGCCTTTTAAATGTTGTAATTGTAACAGCTTCCACCACTTCCCCTGGCAGCTCATTTCATGCATGCACCTTAGGTCCCTTTTAAATCTTTCCCCTCTCACCTTAAATCTATGCCTCCTAGTTCTGGACTCCCCCATCCTGGGGAAAACATATTGTCTATTCCCCCTATCCATGCCCTTCATGATTTTATAAACTTCCATAAGGTCAACCCTTAGCCTCTGATGCTCCAGGAAAAATAGCCCAGCCCATGTAGCCTCTCCCTATAGCTCAAACCCTCCAATCCTGGCAACATCTTTTTAAATCTTTTCTGAACTCTTTCAAGTTTCACAACACCTTCTTATAGCAGGGAGACCAGAACTGAACACGTATTTCAAAAGTGGCCTAACCAATGTCCTGTACAGCTACAACATGAGCTCCCAACACCTATGCGCAATAAAGGTAAGCTTACCAAACATCACCTTCACTATCTTGTCCGGCTGTGACTCCACTTTCAAGGAACAATGAACCTGCACTCCAAGGTCTCTTTGTTCAGCAACACTCCACAAGACCTTACCATTAAGTGTATAAATTTTGCCCTGTTTTGCCTTTCCAAAGCGCAACACCTCGCATTTATCTAAATTAAACTCCATCTGCCACTCCTCAGCAGATTGGCCCATCTGATCAAGATCCCATTGTGCTCTGAGGTAACAAAGAAAATTACAGTGCAGGAACTGGCTCTTCAGCCCTCCAAGCCTGCACCATCATGCTGCCCGTCACAGCTAAAACCCCATGCCCTTCTGGGGACCGTATCCCTCTATTCCCTTCCTATTCGTGTGTTTGTCAAGATGCAATTTAAAAATCACTATTGTATATGCTTCCTCCATCTATCCCGGCAACGAGTTCCAGGCACCCACCACCGTCTGTAAAAAGAAAACTTGCCTCGTACATCACCTTTAAACCTTGCCCCTCGCACTTAAACCTATGCACCCTAGTAACTGACTCTTCCATCCTAGGTAAATGCTTCTGACTGTCCACTCTGTCCATGCCCTTCATTATCTTGTAGACTTCTATCAGGTTGCCCCTCAACCAGTGAGAGCAACCCAAGTTTCTCCAAGCTCTCCTCATAGCTAATGCCCTCCATACCAGGTAACATCCTGGTAAATCTTTTCTGTACCCTCTCCAAAGCCACCACATCCTTCTGGTAGTGTGGCAACCAAAATTTAACACAGTATTGCAAATGCGAACTAACTAAAGTTCTATAAAGCTGCAACATTACCTGCCAGTTTTTAAACTCATTGCCCTGGCCGATGAAGGCAAGCATGCCATATGCTTTGTTGACTACCTTCGCCACCTGTGTACCTATACACCCAGATCCTTCTGCCTATAAGTACTCTCAAGGGTTCTGCCATTTACTGTACATTTTCCATCTGGATTAGGCCTTCCAAAATGCATTACCTCACATTTTTCCATCTGCCAGCTCTGCTCAAGCCACCAAATGATCAATATCCTGCTGCATCCTTTGATGGTCCTTATTGCTATCTGCAATTCTGCCAACCTTTGTGTCATCGGCAAACTTACTAATCAGATCACTTACATTTTCCTCCATATCATTTATATCTTTTACAAATAACAAAGGGCCCAACACTGACCCCTGAGGAACGCTACTAGTCACAGCCCTCTATTCAGAAATGCACCCTTCCACTGCTACCCTCTGTCTTCTATGACCGAGCCAGTCTTCTTATCCATCTCGCAAGCTCACCTCTAACCTTTTTCGTTGTCTGCTTTGCTACCAATTTTGCTGTCATCTTCAAACTTTCTAACCATACCTACAATGTTCACATCCAAATCATTTATGTAAATGACAAAAAACACTGGACTTAGCATTGATCCTTGTGCACACCACTGGCCACAGGCCTCTAGTCTGAAAAGCAACTCTCCACCACCGCCCTCTGTCTCCTACCTTTAAAACAATTCTGTATCCAAATGGCTAGTTCTCCCTGTATTCCATATAACCTAACCTTGTTGAATGCCTTGCTGAAGTCCATGTAGATCATGTCCACTGCTCTGTCTTCATCAGGCCTCTTCGTTACTCTGTTACACACTTGTAATTAACCAATTTCATGTTGATAATGGAGTATGGTTTATGTTTTGTAAATTGAGCTTTCAACTTTTTTTGGTCTTGCTCAATATTGTCTTGTTATCATTACTACTGCCAGATCCAGCATTTTATAGTAGTTTATGTTTGACCGTTATAGACTGGAGCCCGCGGTTTTTTGGAGAGATCATTTGCAAGCAGCCTGGTAGCTGTGTTTTTGCTATATTGTGACAACAAATTTTGGTGCCACCTGTCTGTAATCTTGAATGCAGTTTTGAATTTAGGACTATTTTTCTGATCACAGAAAATTAAGTCCATTATCACTCTCCCGCATCCATCATGAGTCTTTGATATCAGTCAGCCAGGTACCACGTAAAGTAGTCCACATCTGCTGTGCTTCCTCTGACTTTGATATAGTTTAATTTATCCATCACTTTACTCTTATATGTTCGCACATTCTACTCGGGCTCTTATTTCATTGGCTTCTAAAATCATCTCATTTGCCACATTGAAACTTGCTTCGGAACATACAGGATTCTGAGAGTGTTTGACACAGCAGATGTTGAAAATATATCTTCACTGTGGTAATATTGAAATAGAGCACCTGTTATAGAATAAGGGGAATCTAATTTAAAACAGAAACGCAATGGAATTTTGTCTTTGAAGAATGTGAATTCCTGGACTTCTCCAGCCCAGAGAGTCGTGAAGGCTCGATCACTAAAAGTACTCAAAGGGGAAGTTGGTAATTTCTTTGAAAAGTCAAAGACAGCAGTGAGGAACTAGCACGGAAGAGTAGTTGAGGCCTGGGGAAGATCAAATCAATATGGAGTAGGTATGAGATGTTAGGTATGCTTCACGGTGCATAAATCCCCAGTGCCCGATGAGATGTACCCCCAGCTGCTGTGGAGGCAATGTAGGAGATCGCTGGGACCCTGACGGAGATATTTAACACTTTGCTGGTCACAGGTGAAGTGCCGGATGACTAGAGGACAGCTAATTCGGTTCCTTTATCCAAGAAGAGCAGCTGGTTTAGGCCAGGTAATTAAATACCAGTTAGTCTGAAATCACAGGCGGGGAATTTATTGGGAAAAATTCTGAGGGACAGGATTAATCAACTCTTGGAAATGCAGGATTCGATCAGCGATCGTCAGCATGGATTTTCTTTTGGCGGGAGATCTTGTCTGACTAATTGAGTTTTTTGATAAGGTGACTAAATATGTTTTATGGTTGTGGTGGTTTACATGAATTTAAGTAAGGATTTTGACAAGATCCCATGTGGAAGGCTGGTCATAAAAGGTAAGAGCCCATGGGATCCAAACTTAGATTACAAATATAGGGCAAAGGGTGATGGTGGAGGGATGTTTTTGTGATTGGAAGCCTGTGACCAGTGGTGTGTCTCAGGGATCAGAGCTGAGACCCGTGCTGTTTGTATGTGCATTAAAGACTTGGATGTGAGTGTAGAAGATATAATTAGTACCTTTGCAGATGACATAAAATTGATGGTGTTGTTGATATGGTCTCAGGTTACAGTCTGATAGTGGTCTGCTGTTAAATTGGGCGGAGCAATGACAGAATTTAATCCTGATAAATGTGAGGTCGTGCATTTTGGGAAATCCAATAACGGGAAGGATATACACAATTAATAGTAGATCCCCATGGAGTGCTGAGGAATAAAGTGGCACAAGTCCATAGATTGCTGAAAGTGTTAGTGCAGGTAGACAGTCTGGTGAAGTAGGCATTCAGGATGGTTGCCTTCATTAGTCTGGGCATAGAATATAGCAACAACAAGCAAGTCTTGTTTCAACTTTATAGAGCATTGTTTAGGCCACAGATGGAATACTGTATGCAGTTCTGCTTGCCACACTGTTGGAAGGATGAGATTTCCCTGGAAAGGATGCAGAGGAGATTGACAAGGATGTTGCCGGGAATGAAAAGTCTTGGTTGTAAGGAGAGGCAGGATAGGCCGGGTTTGGTTTGGAGATATGAGAAAAACATTTCTTACCTAAAGATAGTGGAAATGTAGAACGTGCTGTTCAAGACAGTGGTGGAGGCTGGTGCTCTTGCAACATTCAGTAATCTGGGTGAGCACTTAACATGGCAGGGCTTGGTAGGCAATAGACCAATTACAGGTAAATGGGATTAATGCAGTTTGGTGTTTTTTGTTTGGATTAGATATGGTGGGTTGAAGTGCCTATTTCTAAGCTGTATGTCTCGAAGACTCTGTCCATAATCTTACAGAATGGTGGCGCATGGGGGATCTTGTAATGACCCTACCTTTGCAGCAGAAGGCCCAAGTTTGAGCCCCACTTACTCCAGAGATATGTCAAAACACATCTAAATAGGTTGTTTAAAAATATCTAGAATGGCAGTGCAGGCTCAAGGGGCCAAGCGGCCTATTCCTGCTCCTAGTTCCAATGTACACGATTTTGATTCGTAGTATTTTGCAAATATTGCCAAACCTCCTAGTTTTCAACAAGCTTTGTACTGAAAATGCAACCCTTTGAACATGTCCAGAAGCAACTTTAAGCTCAAACTTGTTGTGATGCAGTCCGCATTTTCAAACTGCAAATGCTAATTGCACGCCAGAAGATTTGGATTTGTTTTGCTCTTTGAATTTCAAAAACACAAATAATTGCTGCTGTTCACATAAGAATGCCTTTTTTTTTGTTTTTAAATTCTGATTTTCCATAATTACTGTTTCTTTTAATCATCAATTTCAATTTTTACAAGATACTTTGATGCTATAGAGGTTTTCTTAATTTTCCTTTAGATGCTACGTGGAGGTGGATAGAATTACTTTTCCTTGTTATCTACTTGTTCTGTTGGTATATGAATTACATGAGCTTGTAACTGGGTCACTGAATATTTTCATGCAAATTATTTGTTCTAGTCTGAAGGTAAGTAGAGGATGTGCAAAGCCGCAGGTGCCTTGGAAAAGATGAAAAGTTGTTATATTTGCACATTTATTGTTTGCCATGATCAGCTAATGTTTGAAGTGAGTCTTTATATTTTTGTGTGGAACAATGATGTGCAGAGGGAAGTTATATTCCTTTGTCACTCTGAAGTAATAAAGTGGGCCATTCTTAAATTGACATATATTGAAAACATTCCCTGTATTTGTATAGAACAAATTATATTTATGGTTTTTCAGTCCATGATCAGTAACTGCAGGTCTATAATAATTTGGAAACATTGCAAGTGACTTGAAAGGGGTTTTTATCTGTTAATACATTGCCATCTCATATTGCCTTCTGTTGCTGTTGAATTATTTACTCTTTATTTGCATTTATTTTCCCCACACTTCTTAGGTTCTCACAGATCCTTCCTATGATGTAAACTCCCAAACTGCGTCAATATAATTTTCCAATTGGCCGCCTGAACATCGGCAGAATCACGGGTGGAGGGAATGAATGTTTTAAGGCTGTAGTTTGGGTGACTATTAATTGGATTGCATTGACCAAGCTAATGAGCATAGAAAATAGGAATCAGGGTAGGCAATTCAGTTCATCAAGCCTGCTCCACTATTTAACTTGGTCATGGCTGATAATCTGTCTCAATGTCATACCCTCACTTTTCCCCCCATGTCCTTGACACCTTTAGTGGTGTTGAACATATTGAGGTTTACTAAAACTGCACTCAATGAAATTGGAGCGTATTTAATCACTTGCCTGATTTGTGCCTTGTGGATGGTTGACAGACTTTGGCGGGACAGAAAGTCAGTTAGTTGCTGCTGCATTCCCATGCACTGACTTACTGTTACAGACACGGTATTTATCTGGTCCATTCAGTTCAATTTCAAGTTGATGGTAGACCCTGGGATGATAAACGTGATAGGTTTCAATGATGGTAATGCTATCGAATGTTAAGGGAGATTGTTGGATTTTCTCCTGTTGTAGGTGTTGACTGGCATTTGTGTGGCATGGATATTATTTGCCACCTATCAACCCGAGCCTGAATATTGCCCAAGTCTTGCTACGTTTGGACGAGTAGTGCTACAATACCTGAAGAGGTGTAAATTGAAATGAACATTGTGCAATCATCAGCAAACATCTCCACTTCAAAACTTAAATTGGAGAAAGGGTCATTGGTGAACCAGCTGGAGATGGTCGTATCTAGAACACTGTGCTGAAGAACTCCTGTAGCAGTGTCCTTGGTTAAGATAACAAGCATGGGGCTGATTTCTGATGAAGGGTTTAGGCCCGAAATGTCAAGTTTTCCTGCTCCTATGATGCTGCTTGACCTGCTGTGTTCATCCAGCCCCATGCTTGTTATCTCGGATTCTCCAGCATCTGCAGTACCTTTTATCCTTGGTTAAGATGGTTGACCTCCCAGTAATCAACTTTTATGCTAGACACAACTCAGACAGGGACAGGGCTTTTCCCTAATTCCTAATGTGTTTAGTTTACCAGTATTCTTTGAAGCTGCACTCAGTCAAATGCTGTCTTGGTGTCAAGGGCAGACGTTCTCACATTCTCCTTGTTTCGGCTCTTTTGCCCATTTGGGACCATGGCCTCAATGATATCAGGAGCCAAGAGGCCTGGTAGAACCCAATTTGGGTATCACTCAGCAGTTGTTGCTGGGCCACTTTATAGCATTACTAATAATACTTTCCATCACTTTGATTGAGAATGGACTGGTTGGGCAGTAACTGGCTGGATTGCTGTTTCCTGCTTTTGTTGGACTGAACAGACCTGACCTTACCTACTTTTTATATTGCCAGGTAGCTGCCAGTGTTACAGCTGTCATGGAACAGTTTGACTTGTACCACAGCTACTTCTGGAAGAAAAGTCCTAATTACTCCATAGAACCATAGAAATGATACAGCACTGAAAGCAGCCATTTGGCCCATCTTGCTCATGCTTACCAAAAGATAAGCAGATGCCCTTTCTAAACCCATCTTCCTGCGCTCTGTGCTGTCAGATCTAATCCTTACTTCTTCATCAAGCCTGCTGACATGGGTGGTGCTGTTGTTGTCTGGTGTACTGACTTTTACATTGTGGAGTCTGAGCCTCCTGTCTTCTCCTGGTCCATAATCCCACTGTTGAGCATCAGGCCATTGTGTCCATGACTGTCACTAACCTCGCCTCATCTGGGGATCTCTCTGCGACAATCTCCTAGCTCATAATACCCCAACCCTATGTAACCTGGTTCTGTCTTCTCCGCAAAATCCACAAGCAGGACTGCCTTGGCAGGATGGTCTTAGGGCCGTCCACTTCTTCCTGGAAAGAAGACCTGAGCCATTTCCTTCCACCACACCTTCCTGCCTGGCCGGGCTCACCTCACTTTGAACATCTTCTGCTTTAGCTCCTGTCACTTTCTTCAGGTCAAAATACATTGGTACCTTCATTGGCCCCAGTTATGCCTGTGTCTTTGTGGGACAAATGGAATATTCCTTGTTCCAATCTTACTTGGGTCCATTGCCACAACTCTTTCTCCAGTACATTGATGACATCGTCAGTGCTGCTTCCCTCTCTCGTCCGGAATTGGAAAAGGCATTCAATTTCACTTCCAATTTCAACTCTGCTCTCCCCTTCACCTGGTCAGTCTCTGACTCCTCCCTTCCCTTTCTCACGGACTGTTCACTTTGGGACATTATGGTTCACTCGTTCTCTATTCCCAACATCTTCCCACATTCCTCTGGCACCCTTCTCAATATCCAAGGCTCCAGACATGTCTTCTGGGTGAAGCAGCAATTTACCTGCACTTACAATCTCGTCCTGTATTCACTGTCCACAGTGTGGTCTCCTCCACACTGGGGAAAGGAAACACATACTCGGTGACCACTTTGCAAATCATTGGCTGCAAAATGACCCCGAGCTTCCAGTTGCCTTTCACTTAAACACACACCATGTTCCCACGGCAATATTTCTATCGCCAGCCTGCCACAATGTTCCAGTGAGCTTCAGGACAAGCTGAGAGACCAACATCTCATTTTCTGCTTGGGGACCTTGCAGCTTCTAGGACTCAGCATCAAGTTCAATAACTTTAGAGCCTGTTTCCATCCTTATTTCTAATCCACCCCACTCAGTCCAGTTATGGCATGGGTTGCTTTTAGTGCAAACACCCATTCTCTTCTCCTCCTAGGCTCATTTTTACACTATATAGGTTGCATTCAGTACAGCTCACCCATTTTGGGGAGGCGATGGCCTAATGGTGTTATCGCTGTACTGTTAATCCGGAAACCTAGACAACGATCTGGGGACCTGGATTCGAATCCCGCCACGGCAGATGGTGGAATTTGAATTCAATAAATATCTGGAATTAAGAGTCTAATGATGACCATGAATCCATTATCAATTGTTGGAAAAACGCATCTGGTTCCTTAGGGAAAGAAACTGCCATCCTTACCTGGTCTGGCCTACATGTGACTTCAGACCCACAGCAATGTGGTTGACTCTTAACTGCCTTCTGCGCAATTAGGGATAAGCATCAAATGCTGCCAGGCCAGCAAAGCCCTCATCCTGTGAATGAATAAAGGATGAATAAAAGAAAAGGATTTTCTCCTACCCATAGCTCTTATTATCACTTATTCAGCATTTTTTGTCTATCCTGGCCTGCTATCCATAATTTCCTGGTTTACCTCCCCTTTCGTAGCTGTCTCTCTCTTTTCCTTTGGGCTCCATGTTCACCTATCTACCGACCTCTCCCACCAATGTCCCGCACCTCCCCCAACTTTGGCATCAGCATAAATACCACGTTTCCTAGCTGCTAAAAGTTCTGATGAAGAGTCTCCGGACTCAAAATGTTAATTCTGATGTCTTCCCACAGATGCTGCTAGACCCATTGAGTTCTGCAGCGATTTCTGTTTTGTTTCAGATCTCCAGCGTCCACAATTCTTTTATTTTATTTGACCTGATGTCGCAAGATTTCATAAAATTCAGAATCACTGTTGATGCCAGGGCAATGCCCTCTCTCCTGACTCAGTACCAGAGTGTTGCCACCTTTGGTGAATCTATCGCATTGGTGCTAAAGGACTTATCCAGGGGTGATGGTGGTGATGGTGATGGTGGTGGTGATGGTGATGGTGGTGGTGGTGGTGATGGTGGTGTCTGTGAAATTCACTATATACTATATTTTGGTGAGTTGACTGTGTCAAACTATTACTTGACAGGTCTATAAGACAATACTAATTTTGATACACAGTGCCCAGGTGTTAGTAAGGAGGATTTCTCAGCAACAGAGCAGTGTGTACAATTGTTGTTTCATTTGTCCTGTTCAATGGCAGTTGGTATATCTTGTCTTATTTCTTTCTATAGTTGTTTTTCTAACTGTGAGATTTGCTAGGCATTTCAGAGGGCCATTGCAAGTCTACCAAATTGCGGTGGATCTGGACACCTGTACAAAGCAGATCAGTGATAGATGGCAAATTTCCTTCACTGAAGGATATTTAGTGAAAGGTGTGCTTTTTATCAATCAATGATAGGTATAATTAATGAATGAATAATTTATTGTCACATGTACATTACGTGAAATATAATAAAATACAGGGAAAAGCTTTCATTTTTCATTGTCATCTGGCACTATTTTGATAGTTTAACAATAAAAGAAAAATGAAAAGATATAGTTTAAAGGGAGTCCATCTGCGTTCAAGTTCTGATCTGGCTCAAAACCACCAGGCCCTGCCAGACCCAATTAACATCGAAGTCACCAATCCTCAGCCACCATTCACGGCAGCCGCGGCAACGGAGTCGGCTCCTCCCAACAGCAGCGGCAGCGCAAGTCACTGGGGAGGAGCATGAGCTCAGCATGGAGGGGCGAACATGAGCCCAACGCAGAGGGAAGAGCAAGTCCTGATGATCTCCTGACCAATGATTTGCTTTGCGGCTTTTTTTTATTCATTCGTGGGACATTGGTGTTGCTGGCCAGCCAGAACATGCTGTAGGTCAACTTATAATGCTGTTAGGAAGGGAATTCCAGGATTTTGACCCAGTGACTGTGAAAGAACCGCAATATATTTCCAAGTCAGGATGGTGAGTGACTTGGAGGGGAACCTTGTTGGTGTTCCTTTGCATCTGCTGCCCTTATCATTGAGATAGGAGTGGTTGTAGTCTTGGAAGGTGCTGTCTAAGGATCTTTGGCGAATTTCTGCAGTGCTTTTTAAAGATATTGCATACTGCTGCTACTGAGTGTCATAGTGGACGGACTCCATGTGAATATGATGCTAATCAAGCAGGCTGTTTTGTTCTGGATGGTATCAACCTCCTTGAATGTTATTGGAGCTGCACTCATCCTGACAAGTCATCACACTCCTGACTTGTGCCTTGTACGTGAGCAGGCTTTGGGGAGCCAAGAGTTGAGTTACTTGCTGCGGGATTCCTAGCTTCTTGACCTGGTCTTGTAGCCACAGTATTTAATTGACGTGTTCAGTTACGTTTCTGGTCAATGGTAACTACCCCCAGAATGTTGGTAGTGGAAGTGGGGATTTCAGTGATGGTAACACCACTAAATGTGAATGGGCAACGGTCAGGCACAGGGATTGTTTGCAGTGACATTGAAGAAAGGTTGGTTTTTGCTCCATACTTTGCAAAATTTAGAAAATGACCTAGATTTGGAGCAGCAGCATTATATAAAACTTGCAGGTGAGACAGAATTTGGCAAAATAGTAAAGATAGTTGAAGTCTTGAGAGTCACATAAACAGAATGGTGAACTTGGCAAAAATATGGACGATGGAGTTCAGTTGTAGCAGTAATGCAGTTTTGAAGAATTAGAGGACTAATACTGAAAGACAGGAAAGTATAAATCATGTAGTTTTCAAAAATGATGATGAGCTGAGACACCTTGATATCAATATACACACATGCTTTAAGATAGCTTCTAAAAAAAAAGCATGGATTCATGGGTTTCTGAAAAAAAAGGAATGCAGTCTAAAAGCATATAAGAGAAGAGTCATACTGGACATGAAATTTAATTAACTTTTCTCTCCACAGATGCTGTCTGACATGCTGAGTTTCTGCAATAATTTCTGTTTTTAATTCAGATCTACAGTACTTGGCTTTTATTTTAGAAGGTATCTGGGTATGATTGACCGTCTGAATTTAACATGAAGAGGGTTTTAAAAAATGAATTATTAACTCCAGTTACATGATTATAGCAGGCATCCTTTTGGGCTGATTACAGAGTTTTTAAAGCAAACACAAAATATATGTGGATATGTAATAACAATTGATTTATCACACCCTGTGTGACAATGACATACTTCAGTTATGATGAGATTAGAAAAGTTATAACTGTTCTTGGGTCACAGTGGATGAAAAGGTGACCCAGGAGAGGTTTTCAAGATGATTGCAGACCAAATAGGTAAAAAGGATACATTTGCTGAGATGCTTAGTACCAAAGGTCATGGATACAAAGTCATTGGAAAATGATCCAAAGAAGAGACGAAGAGGCATATTTTTCTCTCAGCATTGTCAAGGTATAAAGTACTGAACAGTTTACGTGAAAAGGTAAAATAAAATGATTTTGTGGGTAATTTTAATTGGAAATTGCACAAGTACTTGAAGCTGAGGGATTTAGTGCTTTGGGAAAAATGGGCATGTGGGACTCAGCACCATTACGCTGACAAAGAACCAGAATAAGCATGATTGGCTGAATGGCTTCCTCTGTGCTGTATGTTTCCATCATTCCATGATTAAAATTGATCATTTGTGGAACTGATCATTTGTGGAAATTGATTCCTTGTGTTTCTGCAGATATGCTCTTTGTTCTAGGATTGCCCCACTTTTGTGACCCAAGTGCAAAACATGCCTTATTCTTAGATATCCTCATCAGTTTGCTAGGTATTATTGAGATGTTTTAATATTCTTAAAGTAGTCTTAACATCCTGGAGGTTACCATTGACCTGATATTGAACTGAACTAGCCATACAAACGAGGTGGATACAAGAGTAGTTCAGAGGAGGAATTGTGCAGTGAGTAACTCACCACCTGACTCCCCAAAGACCATCCACTGTCTATAGGGCACAAGTTGGGAGCGTAATGGAATATTGCCTGAATGAGTGCAATATTACAGAAGCTTGAAACCATTTAAGACAAAGTAGCCCACTTCATTGGCCCCAGATTCACAAACATTCTCTCGTTCCACCACCAATGCTCAGGAGCAGTGTGTACCGTCTACAAGATGCACTGCAGAAATTCACCAAGGCTCCTTTGACAGCACCACTCAAAGTTCTACTATCCAGCAGGACGAGGTCAGCAGATACACGGAAATATCACCAACTATTCCCTTCCAAGCCACTCTCAATCCTGACTTGGAAGGATATGGCCATTATTGCAGTGTGACAAAAGCAAAATTCTAAAATCCCCTGCCTGAGTCATTGTGAGTGTACCAGTTTCAAATGAACACAGGTACAAAGGGAATATATTTGGAGAAAATACAAATATGTGGTTTATTAATCAGGCAGTGCTGGTCCAGGATACCTCTAAGATTAAAACATAGTTGCAAATTGACTTGGTGAAGGGAAAGAATAGTGGAAGGGGAAATAGATATTGCAAATAAGAAACTGCACAGCTAATTGCAAAGGGCTAAATCTTGTTTTTAGACAGTACTTGCCAAGAATAATTGTAATGCTTAATACGTTCGTGATTAATGTATACTTAACCTTAATGTATACTTGTAAGCTGCATTCTAAAGTCCCCTATATAATTGTGGAGACATTGAAAGTTATATTGTAATTCATTGTATTGGCGTGGTGAGGCAAGGGTGGTTGTCACAGACATTGAGGAAAGTCTTAAAAGTGAGTCGTAACTTGTTGAGTTCTGGGTAACGTAGGCGATTGTTAATTACAGGCAAAATGTAATGCTAATTAACTGAAATTAACCATAAACAGCTTCTACATTCTGAATGCCAGACGAACTAAAATTGCTTTGCCAGAAGTAATCCACAATGAACAATGAGACTTTGCCCGGTTTCACCATTTCCTGTTTTCATGGAAACATACTCTGTCAAATCACTACGGAGGAACATTAAGAATAGTCAGTTCCTGCCTCACTTTGGATACACACCAAAGGGATGTGTACATTTCCTGAAGTTGACATTTTCCACTCCCACCCTGCAAGTAAAATATTTTGTTCATTAACCAAAGTCCATTTTTTGAAATATGTGCATGCTTATTATATCAAAATTTTGTGATAACGAAGCAGTTATGCTCTGTTTATCCAGGTGAGAATACAGGTTTGAAGTCTGTTTTTGCTTGAACCATTTTGAAATTCGTACCTTAATTGTGTCAGATCAAAGTGATTGCGTGTAATTTTTAGCAATGAAACATTACTCGCATGAAATACATGTTTGGTAGCGTGGTAATGAAATACTGTCCTAGAGGCTTGACATTGGCCTTGAAAGTTATCCAGTTTTTTTTTAATGAAAAACTCAGGGCTGTAATCGGGTTTCCAAAGTTGACCCTGACCGTTAGCTTAGTGGAAATTTGATCATCATTTTTGCTCGGCCAGTATTCAGAGGTTTATGTGGGAAATCTTAGATATTGTGCTTCTGCCTTAAAGAAGGAAGGGACAAAAATACTGATGAAAAATTGGCAACAATGGAAAAAGAAGATTATTTGAAAAAACTGGGGAAGAATACTGTGCACTTCCCGTGTGCTATAAAAGAAATTTTAGCAAATAATTTTAAAAATACCGCTATAGTTTTACTATAACTTTTAAATGCTGCAGAATGAGCCATTCCATACAGGAGAACTTTTTTACTGCTATCTTTACTTTTTAAAATACACCGAGTTCATAACAATTCAAGATATTTTCAAAGTGGTTTCCGAACTCTTTAATGCTAAGGAATGAAAAGTACAATTAACTGCATAGAGTGTCTTAATCTTAGAATAAATTAAAATAATTGAAATCCTTTTGTGAAATTGTGCAAATGTTGTTATTATTAGAACAGATTAAATATTGTTCATTGGGCTGACAATTGGGTGTGGTTGTGCTCAACGGAGGTACAATATAGTTGCTTGCCTAAAAAATATTCATGAATTGTCATTAATATTAAATAAAATGTTTACAGTGGCTAACCTTACAACAAAATTAGAACTTTATTTCCGTCAATCAAGCTATTAATTGGCTCATAAGCCTATGTTCTCAGATTCATGTGACTATTTACTCATACTGAGTCAGTACTTATTTGGACAAGAATATAGTGAAAGTATGTTTAAAACTGATCATCAGTTCAATAAATCTTCAAGAATTTGTGTTTTTTACAAAGGGACACAGCTCTGCATTTCTGAGCAGAGATCCTAATCAAGCCTCCTTCAGCAAACCGGAATTCCATTCTGACAGTTCTTTCATAGTGCAAAGCTATCAAATGAGGGGAAACCATGCTGCTTTACACGGCAGTCAGCTGCTGTAATTTGACATGGAAAGGCACTGACAGCTAATTTCACAATTATTGCCAAAGTGCAAGTACAGAGACAAAGTGTAGTGTGTCAGGTGAGTAGTGTGCCAGGTAAGCCAGGCACCAGCTTGGTAAGTGAGGGTGTTGGAGTAGACGTCAGATAATTATGCTGCAAGATAAGCAGAGTGTCAACTGGTTAGGGTGCCAGCTTCAGGACTGAGGGCGGATGCCAGGTAAATAGAGTACCAGCAGGGGGCAGGCAGATGGGAGATGGTTGGTCAGTTGGATCTGGACAGTGGAGGGGAAAATAAGGGGTAAGGATGGGGTGGTTCATCAAATGCTTGGGTTTTTTTTGATTAGAATGGAGACTTCCAGAAGGTTCCAAGTATAGAGGGTTTGCCCCATGGAATCTTAATTTCCCAGGCAGTTAGTTTGGAGTATGCTGTAATGGGGATTCCACAAGGTCGCCATGCGCAAATCTGGTTTACACTGAAATAGCAACTGCCGGGCCATTGAAATGTTCAGCCCAAAATGTTTTCTAGTATATTCTAGTATAGTAAAGGCAGTGCACTGGTGAAATCCACTGATACCTCCTTGAAGTTATACCTGGTTTGCTAGTTCCGAATAAAATTTATTCTTATAGTTTAGAAGAATATTCTAACATTCTTTTGTACAGTTTTTGGAAAAATTTTGCGTGAATAGCTCAAAAGGTCAAAAGATATGGAAAACAGTTATGATTCTCCAGTTGTTGAGCCTTCTCAGCTGGGAAGAGTTCTATGATTTTTTTTTAGCCTTGTGTTGTTAGCAGATTTCAAGTTGGCCAATTCATTGACCTTAGAATTCTAAGGTTATGTGGGTGGGGGAAAGAACTGCTTAAGGTTCCATCGACTCACGCTATCCATTGAACTCTGCTGCAGGCGTGCTTGTGTGGAGTAATGAAGCAGAAGTCTTTCTACTGGCAGGAGGATCTGTAGTAAGGTGACGTAGATTCGCAAACATACAGCAGGGAAGAGAAGTTGCTTATGATCTAGAATGGCATTGCCTTAAAGGTGAATACAGATTCAATAATAAAGTTCAAAGGGGACTTGATATATGCATTGAAATAATGTGTGGGACTATAAGGGAGACTTAAAATGGAACATTTGTACTGGTATGACAGTCTTCATAATGGCAAGATGTTCCACAGTGCTTTTTATTCAAGGATTATATTTGAGATATAATGTTTATTGTAACATAGGAGCTAGAATAGCAACAGGGGAGCTGAATGGCCGTCGATGCTGTATGATTCTTTGGAGTGGGGTCAGCACTTAGTTGCAACAACTCCCTAGTTTAGACTTTGATTGTTTTGGCAGATGGGGGAATGTTAGACCCAATGTCCTGATCTCACTTTTCCCTCAGTCTACTTCACAAACAGATTCAGGTCATTATCAGATTGGTGTTTCATGCAATGCTCCAGCAGGCTACCATGATCTTTTTGTTTCATCTTTAATGAGATGTTGGCTTGCTAGACCATTTCAGAAGGTACTTGAGAGTCAGTAATATCACTGTGGGTCTGGAGTCACATTTAGGCCAAACCAGGTAAGGATTGCAGATTTCCTTCCCGAAAGGACATGAGTGAACCAGATGCGATTTTGCTACAATCAACAATGGTTTCCTGGTCACTATTAGATTAGCCTTCATAAATTGTGTAGTGACTGCACTTTAGCATTTAATTGGCTGGATATTACTTTGATATATCTTGTGGTGTAAAAGGTGCCATATAAAGAAATTGACACCAGAACAAAAAAAAAATAAAATGTGATGCATCATTACTGTGAGTATGCATTTAGTATTGTTGGGTGGTCCAGAGATCTTTGAGAGGAGTTTTCAATTGAGAATTATTGTTAATTGGTGCAATCTGAAAAGGGACAACAAATAAAATAAGGAATTTGAAAAATTTTCAAATGTAAAGTGCACAAAAAATAATAATTTTGTCGTGAGATAAAATTGAAACCAAATTAGGTCGATCTCTGGTAATATATTCTGTTTCTTTGCATGTTGAAACAATAGGCTATAAAGAACAAGAACTCAAGAAAATGTATGGGATTTACAACATCAACAAGTGCCATGTGTCAGTTGCCATGCTGCTGGTTGGCATTCTTCTTCTGATACCTCAAGGCTTTTCACTGGTTTGTCCTTCTGTTTGTCAGCGTTGTTCAAGGACTTTAGTACAGTGCTGCAACTTGGGTTTCACATCGGTTCCTCGGAATTTTGCAAAGACCACTTCACTTATTTACCTTAGCAGGAATAACATTTCCAATTTAACACCTAAAGATTTAGAAGGATTTAACAGGCTGTCATCACTTTACCTTGATAACAATGGTCTCATCGATATGCATCCTCAAGCTTTTATTAGTCTCACGAACTTGTACTACCTACATTTGAATAGTAACCAGATACAGTACATCAGGCAAGGGATATTTGGAAATCTTTCAAAACTTCGATATTTATACCTACAACACAATCACATTCTTTCTATTCCAAGAGGATTATTTTCTGATTTGACCACCCTTCAATACTTACAACTGGAAGGAAACTCCCTTACTGTGCTCAGGAATGGAATGTTCACAGGTTTAATAAGTCTTCATACACTGCAGCTCGCTAACAATAAAATTTCCTGGATATCTAATTCCTCATTTAACCAGCTCACACAACTGGAGTTTCTCAATCTGCAGGGCAATTACTTAACATGGATCCCATCAAATACTTTTGTTCAGCTTAAGATCCTTAAAAGTCTCATCTTATCCAATAACCCAATAAAGTTGATCCATGCTAATTTATTTAATGGATTAGAGAGTCTCAAATTTCTTTACCTCAGTAATTCCAAAATAAAATCCATAGCAAAAGATGGCTTTACTGCAATGAAGAACTTAATACATTTAACACTAAGTAACAACAGCATAATTCGCGTTAAATCTGATGCTTTTAAAATGTTGCATCTTGGGTATTTGAGGCTTGACCATAACAATATATCATTTATTGAGCCTGATGCATTTGAAGGAATGGCAACAACTTTGAAAGTTCTGCACTTGGCCAATAATCATCTTACAAATTTGCTTCCTGAGGTTCTGAGACCACTGGCCTCTCTGAATCATTTGCTAATAAATGGCAATCCCTGGGAGTGCAACTGTAACTTGCTCGATTTGCGTAGATGGCTCTTGTCATCCTCATTGAGGTTAAATATTCGTTGTCATAGTCCATCCCAGCTACGTGGTAAATCCTTGCACTACATCAGTGTAAATGAAGTCAATGGATGCAATAACACTTTGGTACCTTTGGGATTAGATACTGAAAAGAGATCTCCAACTATTGGCAGAATGTTGACCTCAGTAAAAACAGATACCTCCACTGTTTATTTCAAGTTGGAGCACTATTCTGTCACAGTGCAAGATTTTAGAGATGCAGTATTTGCCACAGAAGACACACAGAAGTACACAAGCGTGCTACCAGGGCAGCTACCAATGGCATATGAATCTGTAAATTTAACTACATTTACAGCTTCTGATATGGCATCAATTTCAATCAAGCCTTTGTTCATCTGTGAACAAAATTTAGAAAAGTTGAACCAAGCCTTTGATATACTCTTGGTCTTTTTCATCTTAGCCTGTGCAGCAATTTTACTCCTGATTTACAAAATTCAACAACTGCGTAAGAAACTCAAGGATGCTGAGGCAGAAGGAGACAATGTCCTAGAGTATTACAGTGTGTATCCATATGCAAGGTATTATGCGACAGACTCAGACCAAGGTATACCTCCTGAACCTGTGAGAAATCCAGATGTGGACCGAACCAGTAACCTAGAGATAGAATACCCTGCTAACCAGGCTCAAGTTATTCTCTTTGAGCACTCAGTTTTATGATTGTATTTATATTTTTGATGTACAGTGAATAGCAGGTTATCATTTAAACACAATAGTTTTTGATTTTGATCAGTTAATTGGAGTTTAAAATGTGTATGTGTAGTTTGTCATCTTAGAAGAAACCCCTGTGCAGAACAATATGTTTACTAAAATACTTATTTTATGCAAGTCTACCAGTAAACATCACTTGAAGTTTTTTTTTCTGCGGCTTGGAAACAGATCCTACAATCCAACTTGCCCATGTGGACCAGACATCCTAAATCAATGTAGTCCCAATTGCCCCATATCCCTGCAAACTCTTCCTGTTCATGTACCCATCCAGATGCATTTGTACCAGCCTCCACCACTTTCTCTGGTACCACCCTCTGTGTGGAAAAGTTGTTCCTTAGACTCTCTTAAATCTTTCCCTCCTCACCTTAAACCTGTGCCGTCTAGTTTTGGACTCTCCTACCCTGGAAAAATGACCTTGGCTATTCACTCTATCCATGCCCCTCGTGATTTTATAAACCTCTGTAAGGTCACCCCTCAACCTCCGCACTCTGGGGAAAATAGTCCCAGCCTATTCAGCCTCTCCTTATAAAACCTTCCAACCCCAGCAATATCCTTGTAAAACTTTCTGAACCCTTTCAATTTTCCCAAAATCCTTCCTATAGCAGGGAGACCAGAATTGAACGCAGTATTCTAAAAGTGGTGTGTGCGCTATCCTGGATACCAGCCTGGGAGTTCTCTTACTCAATTCAGACTTAGTGGGACTCTTTTGCTGTCTCAACCACTCTGGCCTGCTGGCCCAGATCGTGAAGAAAATGTTAACTTTTTGGCCAAGTCTTGGCTTAATTTTGGGGTTTTGCTGTGGGCTGACCTGATGTTCTTCTGTTCAGGGTATTGCCTTGGTGACAGCCAAACTCATTCGGCTTGGTGAAGGTGTCCACTTCCATCAGCGTACCCTGTTCAGGAAGTTATGATAAATAACCTGGATTTTTAAAAATCTCAGTACGTGGTTATCTTTAAGAGCTGCAATCCAGAATAGTTAATATGTATTTATAATTTAGTGAATGTGAAGTATTCAATTGGTAACATTCCAATAATTTACTGGATTTGTTCCTTATATTACAAATAATGCCAGTGTACTGTTCATGAACAATAAATATCCTATGAACAAGTGTTTTGTGCAGAATCCTTGGGCTCTTATTCATGTTGATGATCAAAGTGCAATTATGCATCTGTGTCAGTGCCATGTTTTAGTCTGAAATGTTAGTGGTAGAAAACGCTACACCTTAAGAGATACCTGTTTAGAGATGTTACTAGACTTGTATTATAAATTGTGATCTGATTTAATTTAAAATGGACATTAAAAGTTTTTAAAATACCAGCAGAATAATTCAAGTTAAGACACTAAACATCTCAGGTTCTGGTGTATATTACACAGTCATAGCAAATACAATACTGCTATTGTAAACATGCCATCATGGTTCCTTGTAAGTCCATGATTAATACACCAAAAGTATAAAGCAGAATATCTGAAGGAAACAGTTGTTGGAATGTATCAATATTCCATAGGTATGGTTCATTTTATGTTATTAATAAAAAAAAAAATTCTTCTAATCTGTCCTGTATTCTGGCATTGCTTTCTGACTTTAGAAAAGACAGCAGCTGATGCTAGCAATTTATGTCATAAATATGCATTAAGCAGAGCACATTATGTAGATTGTGTCTGTCCTACATATTGTTTCTGCTTGTTCTACAACTATAAACTAATCAAAGACATTGTTCTCATCTTTCCTTTGAGTTATCTTTTCCAAATTTCGTGAGCCTAGGATCACTACAGTGCTACTTGTTTGATCAGTTGATCCTTGATTTAGCCCACTCAATTAAATATATGTTTAACAAACACCAAGAATTCGGGAGAAACTCTGCAGGTCTGGCAGCATCTGTGGAGAGATAAACAGAGTTAATATTTTGAGTCCGATGTGACGCTTCATCAGAACTGAAAATTAAAATATATAGGTGAGAGAATTTGTCCTGTTAACAGTGGACCATTGCAATCCATTATGTTTTTTTCTTCTATTAACAAACCTTTTGTCTTTTGCATTGACCTCTGCCTTTGTAGCAGTACAAAGAAATTTTCTGACTTGAAACGTTAACAGTTTCTCTCTCCAAAGATCCTGCCAGACCACTTGATTTTCTCCAACATTCTGTGTTTGTTTCACATTTCAAACATCTACAGTATTGTGGCTTTATTTAAATGTACGTTTATGTTGTTTTTCGTTTTCGATATTTTGTGTAAAATTTGTTAGACAAGTATTTAACTCCAGGAGTTAATGCAAACTCACTACCTAAAATCAGGGAATGCCCACACAGAACAGAGATAAGACAGACTCATTTTTGCACGCAGAATTGAGTTTTTGGGCATCTTTCCCTGAAATGTAGTGGAGGGAAAGTCCTTGAATATTTTTAAGGCAGAGTAGGTAGATTCTCGTTAGGCAAGGGGGTGAAAGGTTATCATGGGTAAGCGAGAATATTGTTTTGAGATTACAATCAAATCAGTCAGAATATTGATTGATGGAGCATGCTCGAGGGGCTGAGTGGCCTATCCTGTGACTGAATCATAGGTCAGTGTGCTTTTCCAGTTGATTACAATATTGTCCTGGATTTTTAGTATTATTGCTGGCAATGTTTCCTGGTAGTACATCTGTCATGTACTTTTGGCCAACCCTCAAACGATGGTTTAAATTCAAACAAGATTCATCACACAGTTATTATCCATACAAAGACGCGCAGACATTTTTGAATAGCATTGTTTAGCACTTTTAAAATTGTGTTTTTGAGTTAGCTTGTGTCTCATAAAACATTGTATGTTTATAGTGCACAACCTTTATGCATTTATTGGCTTTATACTCAGAAGTGATCTTATTATAAGTTTCTGGTTGGCCCTGTAATAAGTTTTTAACATGGTGTGCATATTGTCACCATTATGAGTAGGAACTTAACATTAAGTAGGTTAAACAGATTAGTTTTAGATTTGATGTCCAAATTTGGTTGCTTTCCATGCTTTTAAAAAGGGTATTTTGTTCCTACACTGTATGCACATTGTTGTATGAAAAAAATGTTTCAAAGGTTCCTAATGTCAACATCCAGGAGGGAAAGGCTGCCAGCGGATTTGTTGTGAATGTGTGTGCTGAAAGGGGTTTGTAATATGCCTGATGATTTTGATCAATCCGATGGCTCTGTCAGTGTGGTTCACTACAGTGATGTCAGCCTCAGGATTGTGTTTGAACTAGTCATTTGCAGAATGGAAAAATTATTGATTCAAACCACTTTGTGGTTTTTTTACAGGCACTAGGATGACTGGGTCTAGGCAACAAATTTAGACAGTCTTGCTAAATTTTGTGTATGCAGTGAAAAACTTAAACTTTTAGAAGTAAAATTAATAGGGTCTTATTTTAATGGGCTGTTCACATTATATTTGCATCAAGTCCTTTTGTTGTCTATTTGATAATAAGTGGATTTGGACACTTATCTAAATTGTAATCCAAATCCTTATGTTTCTTGGTGATGGCACCCTTGGAATATTGTGTGTAGTCATACTCTCCTTGTCTGAGGAAGGATGTTGTTGCTATAAGAGAGTGCAGCAGAAGTTTACCAGTCTCATTCTGAGATGGTGGCACTGATGTATGGGGATAGGTTGGCTTGATTACATAATAATATCAAATAATATTGCAAGGTAGGCCATTTGATCCCTTGAGCCTGCCCCACCATTCAATATGATCATGGCTAACCGTTGAGTTCAGTACCCTAATCCCAGCCTCCACCTATGTCCCTGGATCCCTTTGGTCACAAGAGCTCTGTCGACCTCTCAATGTTTTCACCTCAACCACTTTCTATGATAGAAAATTCCACAGGCTCACCACTCGCTGCACGAAGGAATTTCTCCTCATCTCAGTCCTAAAAGGTTTATCCATTATCTTTAAATTATGATTAGGATGACTGGACTTCAGAAGAATAAGGGGAGAATCTCAGAAACCCAAAAAATTCTAGCAGGATGGCACAGTGGCTCAGTGTTTAGCACTGCTGCCTCACAGCGCCAGGGATCTGGGTTCGATTCCACCCTCAGGTGACTGTGAGTGTGGAGTTTGCACATTCTCCCTATGTCTGTGTGGGTTTCCTCCGGGTGCTCCGGTTTCCTCCCACAGTCCAGAGATGTGCAGGGTAGATGGAATGGCCATGCTAAGTCACCCGTGGTGTTCAAGGATGTGTAGGCTAGGTGGGTTAGCCATGGGAAATGCAGGGTTACAGGGAGAGGGTAGTTGTGTGGGTTTGCGTGGGATGTTCTTCGGAGGGTCGGTGTGGATGTGTGGGCCAAATAGCCTGCTTCCACACTGTAGGGATTCTATGGTTCAGTTCTGTGACTACGTAGGGTAGATGCAGGAAGAATCTTTTTGATGGCAGTGAAGTCCTGAACCAGGGTTTGCAGTCGAAAGATACAGGGTAAACCATTTAGTTCAATGATCAGCCATGATTATGGTGAATGTTGGTATCTTTCTGTAATGATTTTGTGGATAGCAGAGCTTTGAAAACAGCTTATATATGCCAATATGTGTAGAGGCTTTGATATTACATATAATTGCTGTGGTTCTTCAAATTGCTATGACTCAGCATAGAATGCATTTTTGTGACAGACTGAGCATGCATATTAAGAGGTTATACTTGTCAAGTTTAATTAAAAATATTCATACCCATCCAGTATGTAGCAGTGCTGCCTATATGTGTTTATTTAAGAAAACTCAAAAATTTATGCATCCGACAATGCTTGTTCTCACAAATGAAATAACTGACAATTTAGTGTCAGTTCTTAATTTCTCGGAAAAATTGACTCGAAATAAAACTAGTTTTAATCTTTATTGATCATTATTATTATTATGCATATTTCAATGTGTGTTTTCTACTGAGGTGTTTTACATTGTTCAGAGATCATTTGTCTAGCTATGCCTTTGTTTTGCTTCAGAGCAGATTTCTTATTGCGTACTTTGTGGAAGTTACTCAATTTAAGCTGCTTCCTGTTCTTTTACAGTCTTATTCAAGATAAGTTCTGTGGCATTATAAACATTTGTGTGGAAGCGTTACATGATGTCCTGTCAGAGGATCCAGACACAGGAACTTACAAAGAGTAAGTAAGGAGTTCTGTCCATGAATGTGAATGAATTTAAAATTATTATAAATTAGTCTTTTCCACTACACTAATTGGAAATTGTGTGATAAAATAGAAACAAAAACCAGGCAGTCTAAAATGCCACTTTGGTACGCAGACAGCACATTCAAAATCTGCCTTAAGACTTTACTTCAGCTTCTCTATGAAATAATATCTGTAAATGTCCTATTGCCTTGGCTCATTAATTTACAGGCTATAAAGCTTGTAGTGAGACTATACTTCGTATTTAGGTTGGTATTCAGAGATGATTTTTTCTGCTAATTCATCATGAACCCATTTATCCCAAGGGAGCATTAGGTATGTCACATTTTTATTTGAAATGGCAAATCCTAGTGAATGATTATGCCTTGAGTGAGCTTGATTCTTACTAAAGAGCAAGCTTATTTGATGATTCTTGTGGTCCTGTTGTAAATTTGCTAAGAGCTTATACAACATTATAACATTATTATTTATTTACTGTTATCTGCAAAAAATGTTTAAATTGTCATTTCTAAATTTGTCCTGTGAGTGATGTTAAATTACCATCATATTAAGAGAATTGTTGGGTTGTTTGCAATTTAATTTTGATCAACATAAATTTACATATATGGAAAGCAGGGTTTTGTTTCCAGGATTTTGTTAAATTATAACCTGTATATTGATGCCTGGCTAAGTATTATCAAGCATTACACACAACAAAGGTTCAAAAATGACAATATTTCTATTTTGTCTAATTTTACTTTCTACCTTCATTTTTCTAAAATGTTTGCAAAATTCATGAAACTAATTTGTGACATCATATTCCTCATATTAGTTTTTTCATTCCTGCAGTTACTATAATTAATCTAATAAGTGTAATTGGTGATTCTGCAGATCACGTTTTTGGAAAACACAGGTAATGTCACTCCTTGATTGGAAAATGTGTACTGTCACAGTTCCGCAAACCATCACAAAATGTATAAACATATAAACTCCTAATGAGACCACGAAAATGAACAATTTGACTGACTGTTATTCAGAACAAAAGCAATTTACACCATGTCTTGTCAGTAACAGTGATATATTTATTATAACTCTATTTATGATAACACACTTAACTTTACAAGACCAATGCAAGAGATAATTGTGAACATGACGACTGTTGTTTATACAGTGGTGGTCGCTCTTCAAGGTAATGATGTTCCATGAAGCGGTCATCCAGTCTACGCTTTGTTTCCCCAATGTAGAGGAGACCACATTGTGAGCAGCGAATGCAGTAGACTAGATTCTTTGAAGTACAGGTGAAGTGTTGCTTCACCTGGAAGGTATGTTTGGGCCCTGGCTGCTCACAATGTGGTCTCCTCTACCTTGGGGAAACAAAGTGTAGACTGGGCGACCGCTTTGCAGAACATCCATGTTCTGCTCGCAAAAAAGACCCTAAACTACCTGTTGTCTGCCACTTTAACGCACCACCCTGTTCCCTGGCCAACATCTCTATCTCTGGCTTGCCACAGTGTTCCAGCAAAGCTCAACTCAAGCTGGAAGAACAACACCTCATTTTCCCCGTTTCTGATGAAGGGTCTAGGGCCGAAACGTCAAGCTTTCCTGCTCCTATGATGCTGCTTGACCTGCTGTGTTCATCCAGCCCCACACCTTGTTACCTCATTTTCCGCTTGGGGACCCTGCAGCCCTCCGGACTCAATATAGAGTTCAATAATTTTAGGGCCTAACTCTCCCATGTCCCAGTCCCCTACCCCACAGACCAGGCCTTGTTACCACATAGCCTGCCATTACATACTACCTGTTATTAATCACTAACAGGCCCCATCAATAACTATTCATCCCCCCAGCCTGATTGTTATCAACTCTTTGTTTGTCCAACTGCTCTTCTCTCTCTTTTGGGCTCTATCCTATCATTTACTCCCTACCCCATTCCCCCCTCCCATTTTTTCTGCATATAAACTGACGTTTTCCCAGCTACCATCAGTTCTGAGGAAGGGTCACCGGACCCGAAACATTAACTCTGACATTTTCTTCACAGATGCTGCCAGACCTGCTGAGCTTTTCCAGCAACTTTGCTTTTGTTCCTGATTTACAGCATCTGCAGTTCTTACAGTTTTTATTCAGTATTTTCAGTGTTGGCCTAGTCGAGTTGTAAGAGGTTTGTTTTGGGAACACTGTACTTCTCATTCTGCGTCACTCTTGTTGTCTATCATCTCCATTGCTTTTACTACCTGTCATATATTCTTTTTCTTATCTTCTTCCTTGCTATGATATTGCTTTACCATGTTCGGTTCTTCAAATTTCTAAACTTTTGCTTGTATACTTCAGGAACTAACTCATACACGCAGAATAGCCACTTTTTTTTTTTAACTATGTCATAACTCTTAGGAACTCCACCTGACAGTGGTGCATAAATTTCACATGCTGTGCTTACTAACTTGCTTTGTGTGGGCCATGCTTACTTTCCCTTTGGCCACTTCATTTGTTTTACTGTTTTATTAACTGACCTAAAGAATGCCTCCAAATCCATTTCCTGAAATTTGGGTAGGGCCTAATTTCCTTGTCGACATTAGATAATGTCCGAGATTTTCTCTCAGATCTTTACTTGGCTTCTATATTATCTTTTTTTAGTTTCATATGTTTAGTTGGTATTCTCTATCTCTCTTGTCTTTTTCCTTTTCTCTCCAAAATTCGAGTTCAAGTTTTCTTAGCTCCATTTCCTTTTTAATTTCATTTTCTATTTTTTTTTATTCCAAAGCACTTCCCTTTTCAATTTCAACCGTTTTATCTTTTTCTCATGTTCACGCTGCTTTAACTAAGTTGAATGCTTCCTCAGGTGACTCACCACTAGACATAGCTAGTCATGCTGGTATTTCAAACCATTCCAGATGTTTTACCAATATTTCTGCTACCTTAGTCTCAGCAGTCATTTCCGCCTCTAATTTATTTGCCAATTCAGCAGCCTAGCTTTAGTTACTTCCTGTTCCAACTGCGTGATGGTTTTAGCTGCTTCTAATGTCACTGTATTTGATCATAAGAAACCTCTTATCTGTCTTTATCCTTTACCACTTACACTAACTCACAATCTAACATACATTCTTATATGAACCTTGTTCAAAACATCTTGGCAATGAGCCTCCCAACATTTGTTGTGATGACTGGGAAGAATACAACAATAGAACAGAACAGAATACTCTGTATTGTCACAAACACTCGAATGAGTGTAGTGAAAAGTTTTTAATGTTGCCTTTCGGCACCATCTTGGGTATAGGGGACATTGGTACAGATGCTTTAAGTGTTGTTACAGAATTTAAAAAAAAGGTTACCCGGGGAACAGTTTAAAAAAAGTCCAGAATGATAATAAAAAGTGATCATAATGTACTTGGGTTCCAGTCTCTCTCCAACATGAGTCCGTGCGTGCCAGCCCCAGAACATGAGGCCACGCTCTCTCCATGTGCTGGCCTCCATCCAGGACTCGTTCGGCTACTGCTCTGGCTCTGGCCCGTGCCCTCCGCTTCCGCACCGGTAATCAGCCCGCTTGCTCCGCTGTCACCAAGGCACCCAGCCTGTGCTCGCTCGGTGCTGCTAAGGCAACCCAGCCTGTGTTCACTCTGCTGGACCCAGCCTGTGCTCGCTCCGTTCCTACTTGGGCTCTGACCGCAACCCGCCTCCCATGATTCCACATTCTCGGCAGGGCAGTCAAAAGTTGAGGGGTGGGGTGGGGATGCAAGGGAAGAAAAAAGCTACGAAGAGGAGAAAGGAAAGAAAAGGAGAAAGAAAAAGAAAGAACTGGTGAACAGAGGAGCTCTGACTAGAATGTCCTGCTTTACTGCCATGTCTCATTTTGTGACACAAAATGTACAAATGTAAAAAAGTCCCCAAGAGACTACCAAAGTGACCAGTTTGCTTGACAAACTGCTATTCATTACAAAAACAATTTACACCCGGTTTCATCAGTAACAGTAAAAATAACTTCAATATTTAATATATATTCAATTAATATAGATAGGCAGATGGTTTAACATATGCACTTTGGTGGAAAAAATAAACCAGAAATTTATCTCGGTCCTTCCGATTTTAGCAAAGGTGATACAGTGTTGTCTGTATGGCGATGGGATGGCTTATCATAGCCGTAGAGGTCTAAAGCATAGAAAGAGGCTCTTTGTCAAGTCTGCACTGGAATAAAACAGCCACCTAACTATTGTAATCTTTAGCAATTCTCCAGTCCTCCAGGGCCTGACCCGTGCTCAAGGATGCTGCAAAGATATCTGTTAAGGCTGCGGCCATTTCCTCTCTCGCTTCCCTCAGTAACCTGGGATAGATCCCATCCAGACCTGGGGACTTGTCCACCCTAATGCCTTTTAGAATACTCAACACTTGCCTTGGAGGACCGAAGGGCCTGTTCCTGTGCTGTAATTTTCTTTGTTCTTTTTTGTTCTTTCCAGCATCTGGCCCACAGCCTTGTCAGGTGGACGTAGGTCTTGTTTTAGAATTTCTTCTTTGTTTATATGCTTTGTTCTAAATAGAGGAGAGGGGGAGAGAGAGATGGATGCTTCTTGTCTGCAGTCTGTGAAGGTCTTTTCTTCTGTCCTGACATTTGAAGCTGTTTTGAAACACACTGCAGCTCAGCCAATCAAAGGACTGTTGTCAGGTAGCATTACCTTAACTTGAAAGATTCTCAATGCCACTCAAACTCAAATTCTCCTTCTCACTACTTCAAAAAATCACATTATAACAACTTCCATTTCAGTTTATGTGTTCCAAAAGAGGAAACCTATCTTGAATAGTTAGTCTAGTAGTAGTTTCCTGTTTGTCACTGTTTTTCTGAAGTTAATCTCCACCATGCACCTATTTCCTTTTATCTCCTCCAACTTTGTAATGCTTATATTTGAAAATCACTCCAGCAGCAGCAGGACCTATTACAAGAATTATATAAAGCCTCAAAATAAAACACACTTAAGGACAAATTTTACATGGCTCTGCAGGTGCACAGCTAATTATGGTAGAATGACGTTGTGCTGCAAATTAAGCCTCATAAACAATTAAATTTTGTACCATGTTGGATTTATCTTTGTCAACTTTGATTGCAGCATATCCCAGGAGGATTTTTCATGTGACCTGTTCTAATCACCTTGTTCCCTGCTGTGACTTTCTGAATTAGCTGGTTAATGAGAGTAAGAATGCTGTCTGGGTGAATTTGGTCAATTAAATTAATATCCTTATATTGTGATTAATGGTGGTGGTATTGATTCAGCCTAATGTACTGATTACCTTAACAGAAGCATCTTAATGGGTGTGTTCTTGTTGCAGTAATTTAAATTTCATTTAAATTTTAAGTCAAACACTTTAAAGAGTTATCTAATTTGAAGGTATTCAAATTCTTCAAGATCATATACATATTCCAGCTTTCAAAAAATTCGGTCAAGTTTCATGTCACTCATGTTCTTCATTGGATGCTCTCACCACCCCTCCCACCCCGCAACCTCTCTCTATTCGCCGTCCCCCCCCCCCCCCCCCACCAACACTCCTACTGACATTCTTCATCCATCAAACATGTCGCAGATCCCTGACTGCAGTCTAGTTGATGCTCTGGTAATAGAGGCAGATAGATAGATTAAAACGTATGGAGATTGAGGGGGGATCATGTAGAACTGTTCACAGTTTCCAACAGTTACTCTGCTTGGAGAATACCTTTCTCCATTTAATTATATGCCTTGGGTGTAAAACAATTTGAGTGTGTAAAAGGCAATGTACAAATTTAAGTCTCCGTCGCATATGTTCAGATGAGGCCAACTTCGACAAGGGAGCCTCCAAAATGTCCACATTTTTCCTCAACCGAGGATTCTCCAGCTCTGTTGTCGACAGGGCCCTCAATCGGGTCCAACCCATCTCCCGCACTTCTGCCCTCACCCCTTCTCTTCCCTCCCACAACAGCGATAGGGTTCCCCTTATCCTCACCTACTATGCCACCAGCATCCACATCCAGAAGATCATCAGACGCCATTTCCGCCACCTCCAGCAACATGCCACCACCAGACACATATTCCCTTCCCCTCCCTTGTCCGCCTTCCGCAGGGACCATTGCCTCCGGGATACCCTGGTCCACACTTCCTTCACCCCCAATATCTCCCCACAACCCTACGGCACCTTC
>JAHRHZ010000249.1:64283040-64293046 GCA_024137785.1 Ginglymostoma cirratum
TGCAAAGCGGTCCCCAAGCCTCCGCTTGGTTTCCCCGATGTAGAGGAAGCCACAATGGGTACAGCGGATGCAGTATACCACATTGGCAGATGTGCAGGTGAACCTCTGCCTGATGTGGAAAGTCTTCTTGGGGCCTGGGATTGGAGTGAGGGAGGAGGTGTGGGGGCAGGTGTAGCACTTCCTGCGGTTGCAGGGAAAAGTGCCGGGTGTGGTGGGGCTGGAGGGGAGTGTGGAGCGGACAAGGGAGTCGAGGAGAGAGTGGTCCTTCAGGAAGGCAGATAAGGGTGGGGAGGGAAAGATGTCTTTGGTGGTGGGGTCTGACTGCAGATGGTGGAAGTGTCGGAGGATGATGCGTGTTCCCCATTTCTGATGAAGGGTTTAGGCCCGAAACGTCAAGTTTTCCTGCTCCTATGATGCTGCTTGACCTGCTGTGTTCATCCAGCCCCATGCTTGTTACTTCAATGCACCACCCTGTTCCCTGGCCAACATCTCTGTCTCCAGCTTGCTACAGTGTTCCAGTGAAGCCCAACGCAAGCTGGAGGAACAACACCTCATTTTCTGCTTGGGGACCCTGCAGCCCTCCAGACTCAATATTGAGTTCAATAATTTTAGGGCCTAAACTCTCCCATGTTCCAGCCCCCCACCCCACAAACCAGGCCCTGTTACCACATAGCCTGCCACTGCACACCCCCTGTTGTTAGTCACTAACAGTCCCCATTAACAACTACTCACCGTCCCAGCCTGATGGTTAGCAACTGCTTTGTCGTCCAACTGTCTTTCTGTCTCTTTGGGCTCTATCCTATTGTTTACTCCCAACCCCACCCACCTCCCTATTTTCTGCATATAAACTGACGTTTTCCCGGCCACTGTCAGTTCTGAGGAAGGGTCACCTGACCCGAAACTTTAACTCCTTCACAGATGCTGCCAGACCTGCTGAGCTTTTCCAGCAACTTTGTTTTTGTTCCTGATTTACAGCATCCGCAGTTCTTTTGGTTTTTAGACAAATTTAAGAATTGTTTTCTGATTTAATGTTCTTTTGTTGGAGATGCTAACCGTGAACATCTGTATAATTTACTCTTTGGTTCATTCAGGTTTTTATTTATTCCAGAAGGATTGACAATCCAAGCTGATTTATTTGGTTGATTTCTGCATTCAAAGGATCCAGTTAGCTCAAATGAAATGAATGTGTTATAAATTGGCTATTGGCAGGCCTGCTCAACTAGACTTATAAAAGCAAATTATTGTTTGAGTCTGCATCAAATTTTCTTGGTTTTTACATTTTCAACTACAGTTTGCTGCACACCTTTTTTTGGTTTTACCCTGCAGTCTGGTAATTTTTTCTCATTTATTAATGCAGAATATTAATATTCATAATTAATGATAGCCGCCATAATCTAAATAACACAGTTCAAAATACTGAGAATGGGATTTCCTTTAGGCATTCCAGCAGTATGCACAAGTTGCATGATCAGCAACATGCAGAAGATGAATTTCAGGAGGGAGACAACTGAGCTGTTTAGCTCATGTGTTGTTATCATGGGACCTGCCAACATCAGGCATCAGCTGACCATGGTGCCAAACTTTCATAAGAGGACAGTATTCCTTCAAATGTAAATTATACCATAGCTCTTCATTACTAATCTTAAGCCTTTATTGAGTCTCTTTGTTCTTCTACCAGGTCATCTATTTAATTTAACAAAAAATTCAATTCTTTATGAAAATATATTACCCAGAACTAGAAATCACCAACCAGACCAGTGTTTTTGCACATGCTAGTTGCATTGAGAAGACAGTTGTGGCTCCTGTTCCAGAATTAATGCCATCTGTGTTACAATGATTCTTCCATAGTTATGTCCAGAATTTCTAGCAGTTTGACACAATTGAACAGACCATCTAGCCATGTTAGGGAGTGGGATGCAAGTCACATTTGAAGCAGATTGACTTGTTAAAGAGCATCAATGAACCGGTTTGGATTTGACAACAATATGGTAACTTTATGTAGGGCCGCCAGCTTTTGAATTCAAGTTTTCAAATATCATGGTGAGGTTTTAACTTGCCAATATTTTCATGATTAGCTGAGGCCTCTAGATTACTAGCCCAGTAAAATATTCACAAATTTGCTGGACACATCTTAGCTACCATAAAAGTGTACAATCACCAGTTACGTACCAAATTGATGTTTCTTCATTTGCAATCAAGTGGAAATGACTCATGGCAGTTTTGATTCCACCACTGATCTCCCTGTAAGCAGTTTTGACCTGTACTTTTCCGAATACCTGTTCAGTGAGCATGTTCCTCTACCACCTTATCTTCCCCATCAATTACAGGCTGAATCCTTTTTAGAACTACACTATTCTCTGTCCCGTTCTCCCCCGATCCTGTTGAGTATTCCATGAATCTTTCCATGCCAGCCAACTCAAATTAAACAAAGATAACCCCAATACATAAATCATAATGGCTTGCCTTCTTATTCAACAGTGCAAGAAAATTGAATCATGAGACAGCCCAGATTTATTTTTGTAAAATTATTTCCCATGTTACAATTTGGCCCAATGTACTTAAACACTTTAAGACAATAGTGAATAAAACCAAACATTATTTTGTGGTAATTAGATTCTAATTTTCATTTTCATCCCTTCAGTAAAGCCATATAAAAAATAAAATGTGTGAAGTATGCCATTTATTGATGTTTATCATGAGTTCAGGTGCTAATGAAAGCAGAAGATCTGAAAACTGTTCACACTGAATCCAAATAAGATATCCGTAGAATCCCTACAGTGTGAAAACAGGCCCTTTGACCCAACAAGTCCACACCGACCCTCAGATCATCCCACCTAGACCCATCCCCCTATAACCCATCTAATCTACACATCCCTGAACACTACAGACAATTTAGCATGGTTAATCCACCTATCCTGCACATCTTTGGACTGTGGGAAGAAACCGGAGCACCCAGAGGAAACTCCACACAGACAGTCACCCAAGAGCAGAAATGAAATTCGGCCCCTGGCACTGTGAGGCAACAGCGCTAACCACCGTGCCGCCCCTTATTGTTAATTAACTTCTTGTTGATAAGACATAATTTATTTTTAACATTTATTATGTTACAATAAATTATGTCGTCTTAACAGCAAGTGAGGTCTGTCTCCATTATTCTCTACCTTTACAACAGGCACAGTTCTGCATTCATATATCACATCATGCCAATGGTTAAATATTAAACAATTCAAGGTTTTCATTTGTTGATATGGCTGAGATGACATTATAATTTATTGGTACTGCATAAATAAGGTGGCAGGTTTATTATAGTAACATTGAATTCATTTTTGTACAATGGTAAATTTGCAAGATGCTGGAGAACAAGATGAACTGAAGGACTATATTCTGCAAGCAGGACCAATCTTCTACAATCTTCTACAACAATCTTCTATTGTTGTACAAAATTCATATTACATTATTTTAATTATATATTAAGTCTTTAAAAGCTATATTTTTAAGTATCATTGATTCTTTAAATTACTCTGAAATTCACATAGGAGATTCAGAAGTGGGATTTGGGCAATTTAATCATTTCACTCCAATAATCTAACATCTTAATTTTTCTCATGTTAATAATCCTTCAGAATAGTTGCAGTTCCTTTCAAATAAATTTAAAGCAGGATTGTGTCAAATTCACAACAATATAGCTTTTATTAAATATAAATGCAGAAAGTCTGCAAATTGCATATTCATTCTGTTTAACTTTACATAGTTGGTAGACATTATTTGAGTATTCATTTGAGTCCCTTACTGAGCTCTTGTGATGTAGTGTTTGTGTCCCGACCTCTGAGCTAAGAGATCCAGGTGCAAGTCCCACCTGCTCCAGAGGCGCATAATAACATCTCTGAACAGGTTGCTTAGAAAATCGTAATGTCCCTACCGCTGAGCCAGGATGACTGGGTTCAAAGTTTGGACAGAACTGTGTAAGGAGCGCTGGTGAATTTCTGCAGTGCATCTTGTAGATGGTACATACTGCTGCTACTGAGCATCCATAGTTGAGGGAGTGGATGTTTTTGGATGTATTGCCAAGCAAGTGGGCTGCTTTGTCCTGGAAGGTGTCAAGATTCTTGAGCATTGTTGCAGCTGTACTCATGGAGTCTTGCAGCACAGAAACAGGCTCTTCAGCCCAACTCGTCCATGCCAAACAGGTTTCCTCAACTGAACTTGTCCTATTTACTTGTGTTTGACCCATATCCCTCTAAACCTTTCTGATCCATGTACCTTCCGGATGTTTCTCAGTATACAGTACTCCAATTGTGGCCACACCAACCCCTGTACTCAGTGTTCTGACCAATGAAAGTAAGTGTGTCAAACGCTTTCTTCACTATCCTGTCAACCTGGGGTGCCACTTTTTAAAGGAACTGTGTGCATGAACCCCTAGGCGTCTCTGTTCGACAAGATGCCCCAGGGCCATACAGTTAACTGTGCTAGTCCTGCCCTGGTTTGTCTTATCAAAGTACAACATCTTGCATATATCTGAATTAAACTCTATCTGCCATTCCTCAGTCCACTGGCCCAGTTGATCAAGATCCTGTTGTATTGTTACATAACCTTCTTCAGTATCCACTATACCACCAATTTTGGTGTCTTCCACAAAGTTACTAACCATTCGTCCTCTGTTCTCATCCAGATCATTTATATTATGACAAACACAGTTGGACTGAGCACCAATCTTTGCGACACACCGCTGATCTCAGGCCACCAGTCCGAACAACAACCCTCTACCAACACCCTGTTTCTTGTACCATCAAGCCAATTTTGTATCCCGTTGGCAAGCTCTGTCTGGATCCCATGTGAGCTAACCTTCCTAACCAATCGACTGTGTGGAACCCTGTCAAAGGCCTTGCTAAAGCCCATGTGGACGAGTCTGTCACTCTGTCTTCTGGCAGCTCACCCATGGCTGTCAATGATACAAATATCACTACTGGGGCCCCCAGAATCTCTTCCCAAGCTTCCCAGAAATTCCAGGGATACACTTCCTGGGGAACAGTTCCTGGGGAGTTATCTGTCTTTATGCATTTTAAGACCTCCAACACCTCCACGTCTATAATGTCTTTTCAAACTCCACACACAGACAACCTTGTTAATCTTTAAAGGGCCCTATTCTCTCCCCAGTTACTCTTTTGCCTTTAGCAATATACTTGTTGGATCTCTTTGGATTCTCTTTTACCTTAACTGCCAAAGCTGTGTCCCCTTTTTGTCCTCCTGATTTCCTTGTTAAGTGTACTCCTACCCCCCTGTAGTCTTGAAGAGATTCATTTGACCCCAGCTGTCTATACTTGACATTTGCCTCCTTTTTCTGGACCAAAGCCTCAATATCTCTAGACATCCAGTTTTCGCTCTTGCTGCAAGCCTTGCGCTTCTCACAAGGAAGGACATGCTGCCCTTGAACTTTCATTATCTTACTGTTGAAAGCCTTCCACATGCCAGATGTGCTTTTCCCTGCAAACCAGCTCCCCAGTCTACTTTTGAAAGGTCCTGTCAAATACCATAAAAATTTGCCTTGCCCCAATTTAGAATTTTAAGTTGTGGACCAGACCTATCCTTTTCCATAACCATTTTAAAACTAATAGAATTATGGTCACTGGTCTCAAAATGCTGTCCCACTAACACCTCAGTCTGTCTTATTTCCCAGGAGGAAATTGAGATTTGTCTCTTTTCTAGTCAGGCCATTTACATTTTGATTTGAGAGAGTTTTCCTGAACACACTTAACAAATTCATCCCCACATGTTTGGAAAATTAAAATCCCCTACCATTACAACCTTATTATTCTTACAGCCATGTGCAATCTCCCTACATATTTACTCCTCAATTTCCCAGTGACTGTTGGGTGTTCTACAGTACAATCCGATCAAAGGGTTCACCCTCTACTTCTTTCTCAGTTCCACCCATATAGCTTTGCTGGATGATGTCTCAGGAATGTCCTCTCTATGTGAGGCTGTGATGTTTACCCTAATCAAAAACGCCACACCCCCTCCTCTCTTGCCTCCCCTTCTATCCTTTCTGTAGCATCTGTCCCCTAGAACATTAAACTGCCAGTCCTGTCCCTCCCTGAGTTCATCTGCCTTATCTGTAAGCCTCTTGCATTGAAATAAAAGCAGTTTAATTCATCAGCCTTCCCTCATTCCCTGCTGTGTTGTTATTTACCTTGACTATTTAACTTGCTGTCTTTAACTTCTGCACTAGCCTCAACCATCTCTTTTGTCTCTACTGTTTCGGGTCCTACTCCTCCACTCATCCAAGTGAGTGGCGAGTATTCCATCATACTCATGATTTGAGCCCTGTAGGTTATGGACAGGTTTTGGGGAGTTAGTAGATGAGTTTACTCGCTGCAGAATTCCTACCCTTTGACCTACTATTGTAGCTGCAATATTTAGTCCAGTTTCTTTCTGGTCAGTGGTGATTAGTCGTTGCCAAGCAATTGTGTGGCACAAATGCTAGTTTGCTACCTCTCAGTCCATACCTAAATATTATCCAGGTCTTGCCGTATTTGTTCATGGACTGCTTCATTATCTGAGGAGTTGTGGGTGGTTGCATATTGTGCTGTCATCAGAGAACATCCCCACCACTGACCGAATGTTGGAGGGAAGGTTATTGATCAAAATGGTTGGGCCTAGGACACTCCCCTGAAATAGCCCTACTGAGGTGACAGACCTCCAACTCCTATAACATCTTCCTATGTGCCATTGGACAGGTGAAGTTTATTGCAAAGGTGTGTAAGATTATACATTTTGACATGAAGTTTGAGGAAAGGCTCTTTAAGGGATACAGGTTAGTGGGGATGCTGCAACTGGATATGGGATATGTACGCAAATATCTTTGAAAATGGCAGAAACAAGTTTGAGAAGCTTTTAAAGCATATCTTAGGATCAAAACAAGACAGTTAGAGTGCGAATGTTTGGAAGTTATAAATGGACTATAGCAGCTCAAGAAGACTGTTCACCACCAGTTTTTAAAGGCTTTTACTTTAATTTGGATTTATTTGTAAAGTATTGTTTTCGTAAAGTAACTGTTGTAAAGTATTTCAAAAAGCCTAGCACAGCTGTATGTAATTTCAGCTTACAAGCATTTTCAACATTTCCATGAGTTGTATTTCAGAAACAAAACATTCGGACAAGCTGTATCTTGTCAATAATTATACTCCACGTGGACCTATTCCTTTCGTTGTTCTTCTAACCTCATTTTCTGTTCCTTTCTTCTGGATATGCTTAATTGGCTTCCACCTAAACACTAAATTATTTACTTCTACATGGTGAGGGATTCCACATTCTTAAAAACTGTTTGGATATTGAACTTTTTCTTGAATTTTTCTGTTAGGTTTATTGTTGATTTATTTGTGACTATCTTGCCTATGACCTCTGAACATAGAACAGTACAGGCCTTTCGGCCCACAATGTTGTGCCGACCTATTATCCTACTAAGATCAATCTACCCTGCATACACTACATCCTCCATGTGCCTATCCAAGAGTCGCTTAAAAGTCTCTAAAGTATCTGACTCCACTACCACTGCCATCAGCGCATTCCACACGCCCACCACTCTGCGTGAAGAACCTACCTCTGACATCTCCCCTATACCTTCTTCCAATGACCTTAAAATTATGCCCCCTTGTAATAGTCATTTCTGCCCTGGGAAAAAGTCTCTGATTATCCACTCTATCTGTGCGCTTCATCATCTTGTAAACCTCTATCAAGTCACCTCTCGCCCGTCTTCACTCCAATGATAAAAGCCCTAGCTCCCTCAACCTTTCCTCATAAGACCAGCCCTCCAGTCCAGGCAGCATCCTGGTAAATCTCCTCTGCACCCTCTCGAAAGCTTCCACATCTTTCCTATAATGAGGTGACCAGAACTGAACACAATATTCCAAGTGTGGTCTAACCAGAGTTTTATAGAGCTGCAGCATAACCTCACAGCTCTTAAACTCAGTTCCCCTACCAATGAAAGCCCACACACCATATGCCTTCTTTACTACCCTATCAACTTGGGTAGCGACTTTGAGGGATCTATGGATGTGGACCCCAAGATCCCTCTGTTCCTCCACACTGCTTAGAATCCTGCCACTCTGGTTTTATTCTCCATCACAAATGGAAATTATTTCTCCAATTCTACTCTTTCAAAACCTAACCTTAAAGAGGTTTATTTGTGTAACCTCAGCCTTCTCATTTCTAAAGTGACAAGTGCTAGCTTGTTTAGTCTTTCTTAATAGTTACTACCTTTCAGTTTGGTTCTCAATGTTGTTCACCTTACTTTCTCCATGCCTTTATCTGTTTTCTGTAATCTGGACATCACAACAGTGTGCAGTACTCCAAATATAGTCTCATCCAGTCAAAAAGCCAGTACTCGTTTTAAATTTGAATGTTTTTATCAATTAAAACCAACTGGCTTTGAAATAAATCTTTGTGCAATGTGCTGTAACTTGAATTTTGCTCATTGGCTCTAGGATCCAGGCTGCCACAGGAAAGCCAACGAACCAAGGCAAGTCAGTTCAATTGACTCTGCTTCCAAAAACAGAAAAGATGTTTGCTGTAGATTGTACCAAGTTGAAGCAGAAAGTAGAGCATTTGCCGCATTGAGACTGCTCTATTGTTCAGTAAGATTGTGGCGAATCTGATTGTGGCACTAACTCCGTTTTCCTACCTAACCCCCTAACTCTTTATTGCTTGTAGGTCAAAAATCTGCCTGACCGAAATATCTCCTCATATTTTCATCTCAAATGAAACACCCCTTATTTTAAGCTTTGTCCGCTACTTCAAGACTCCCCCATGAAGGGACACCTTCTCTCAGTATCTACCCTGTATCCAGTGAAAGCCCCTTCAGGTCTGTGCATTCTGCATTTTTTTGTCCGTAGTCTTGGAGCCCTAAGTTATCACGATCTTTAGAAAGAATACAGGTAGTCATTTAAAGTTTGCCACTTTACCTTACTTTGTTAAAATGCCATGTCTTCTTTGCAGCCTTTTGTTTTATGGTACTGTTTCTGTTTTAGCATCATTTGTGTGTGTTGTCAATGTGCATCATCACAGGTTAGCATCCAGTGCTACTTTACCTGGCTCCCAGGTACACGCTCCCTTTTGTTCTCTTTGTGGCTAAAGTGTCAAGCCTCTCTGCTGCCCTTGCTCCCTAGCCTCATCTCCCCAACACATTGTTCTCTGCAGGGTGATGTTCTGCCATGATCTGCCCCCGGGTGTCCTCCCTGCCCCCAACCCAGAGTTAATACCTTACTGTGTTTCATCACCCCAGGCCTGCATTCTGACCTCCTGTTCGTACCATTAGGCTCTATATCCAGTCTATAGTTCACTTCTGTCTCCAATACTAGACAACATTCCCTCTAAGCTGGGCGTATGCAGCCACTCTGACATTCTGCACTCAGCAATCTCTGTGCTGATGCAGATCGCACCATTGACTCTTGGCTCCAGATGTTGCTCTCATGCACAGACCTCTGGAGTCCAGGCAGAATAACATTTACGTCTGTGGGCCTAGTGCTGGAAGATGGGATTAGTGTAGATTTTGTGTAGTTTTGGCAGTACAGACTTTGTTAGGTTAAAGGCCTTTTCTCTATTGTTCGATTCAATGATAAGAAGGAATAATTAGTGGGAATGCTGCTCCTGGGTCCTCGCTTCCTTCCTGAATTGAACTGGGTCCTAGGCAGCAACTCGTGGTAGCACCTTGGCTGTGCCTTGGATCTTCGGGTAAACACCCCGCAAGACGGACCTCTGGATGCGCGATAGCGCAGAGTCACCGAGCAGAGGTGACCCATCAAGACAGCCTCAACTGGGATTTTGGGTTCATGTTGCACTGCATGTGACCCCACCACACTATACACTCTCTCACATGCATACATACCGTCTCTCACTCTCTCTCTCTCACACTGTCACTCTCTCACTCTCTCACTCTCTCACTCTCTCACACTCTCACACTCTCACACTCTCACACTCTCACACTCTCTCACTCTCTCACTCTCTCACTCTC
>JAHRHZ010000249.1:64293056-64315509 GCA_024137785.1 Ginglymostoma cirratum
CACTCTCACACTCTCACACTCTCTCACTCTCTCACTCTCTCACTCTCTCACTCTCTCACTCTCTCACTCTCTCTCACTCTCTCACTCTCTCACTCTCTCACTCTCTCACTCTCTCACTCTCTCTCTCTCTCTCTCTCTCTCTCTCTCTCTCACTCTCTCTCTCTCTCTCTCTCTCTCTCTCTCTCTCTCTCTCTCTCTCTCTCTCTCTCTCTCACTCAGTCTCTGTCTGTCTCACACACAGACACATATGAATCTACGGGGTGAATTTATAATTGTAGAAACATTTTATTTTGTTCAGAAGTCACACAATTTATAGACAGTCAGTCAATATGGTGTTTTATAAATTCCTAGCTGAGAAATAAACCCAGTCTGACTCCAAACTAACACACAGATTGTAAACAAGGCCTCACAGCTAATATGCATTGTCTGACCTAAAATGTCACCTCTCCTCTACACTGATAAAACCTTCAGTTCTCTCAGGACCGTGACCTGAAATGAATTTGGGGATTTAGATATACATATTAATCGATTAAAACCTTCTTTGAATCAAGATTTAACAGCATCTTAGGCTTGTTTAGTACACCCTCATCAATGGTGTGAACCTTTGATCTTTTGCTTATAAATTCTGTGTCCGATGCTACCTCTCCCTAACACCTGAAGAAGGACTGAGGCTCCGAAAGCTTGTGTTTTCATATAAACCTGTTGGACTGTAGCCTGGTGTATTGTGACTTTGTCCATCCTAGTCCGACGCTGGCACCTCCACGTCAGGTAGTCCAGGGCGTCGAGCTGCACCAATGTACCTTTACCACTAGAGGGATTCGGGTCATTTTAATAGTACTGTACATTAAAGGTGAATAGTTGTTCATTTTGCGCTGTATTTCTTTTATTGCCAATGGCACAGTTTTTTGAAGTTTTTTTCTGCAAAGGATGTAATATTACACATGTACAAAGCAATATTTCAAATTTTACACTGTTTTCCAGGTGACAAAAGTCTCAAATAATTTAATTGTGACTTTAATATCAATTCCTATGGGAAACCATGCTTCACTTAAAGTAGTTTTGTTTAAAGTCATGATTTTCGGGAACATGGCCACAACATTCTGATTGTGAATCAAAGTGCTGCTTTAAAGAATGTAAAATGCTTAATTGCTTTGCACAGAAACTAAGGATGCTCAGGTGTGAATCCCAGCATCGTTTCATTTTTTTTTAAGTTAAATAAGTTGAACACGATCCACGCCCTGGGCAATGAAGTTTTTTCTTTAATGATGAGGCACGTTCTTAACAGGAATACAAGGCCTCACTTAAAGCTTTGGCCATGTTCCTAAAAATCGTAAAACCAAAGAACTTTGGATGCTGGAAGTCAGAAATAAAAACAGAAATTAATGGAAAAACTCAGCAGATCTGGCAGCATCTGTGCAGAGAAAGCAGAATTAACATTTTGGGTCTCCAGTGACCCTTCAGAATTGAAGTTCATGTTGTGTATGTCTCTTAATAATTGTTGGATTCCTGTTGAATGCACATATGTATGTAGTTCCATATTGACAGGCATGTAATGATTTTGCCACTGTCAATGTTATCACTCCATTTCAGTGGACCAGCATCCATAATTATGGGAAGGTGTCCAACACAGCTTTCCCTTCATTCTGCCACTTGGCACTCATCCACAAACACCATCAGAAACTAACCTCAGTCAATCGAAAAATGCCACCTTGTATTATATTAAATACTTACATTTGTTTAAATATAGCTGTATGGTGATGTCACATTTTGAAGAGCAAAAAGTAAGTGAAGATGAAGAACCCCCAACTGAACAAGACCGGAGGAAGAAACTGGTAGGTAGATACTTTGTTTTCAAGAGTTTGTGCTGTGGAAGGATTTTAGCCAAAGGAATGAAAGTTTAACAGAAATAAAATCTTTACACTTCACCAAGATGCCGAATATATTAGATTTTTTAGGTATTTCTTTCTTGCCAATTTAGTCACCCTTCATATATTTCACTTGAAGGTCACATGACACCTTTGTGGCCTCTTGTTGTTGTCCGAGTATGATGCCCAGTTGGCCCTTAGTCATGTCCTTAGTGAAGGCCCTTAGTCCTTTCGCAAGGAATCAAGGGCTGCGGGGAGAGTGCGGGTAAGTGGAGTTGAAATGCCCATCAGCCATGATTAAATGGCGGAGGGGACTTGATGGGCCGAATGGCCTTACTTCCACTCCAATGTCTTATGGTCTTATGTGTAAGTCTAGACAGTGAGTGCAGTGATGCAAACGGGAACTTAACATGTGAGCTAGATCTGCTTCTGACCGAGATTCCACATGCCCTAACTCGAGTTGGTTGACTCAGCACAGATTGTAGATTGGGCCTTTGTGAACTTGCAGCTCAGTTCCTATATATATATATATATAAATATATATTGAGCCATCAATAAAGTTTTAAAAATGAAAAATTTTAAGAACAGGTCTTTAAATACCCAATTTACAAATGTTACAGAATCTATATTAATAGTTTCTGCAGTTGGGTATTAGAATGTTGTCTTTTCATTTTTGTTCCTCATATTTACTGCATTTCAACCCTGACTTAAATGTATAGTGCATCAAAAAACTGATTCTCTACCCTAGGCATATTTACACATCCTGTCACTTTGTGCTGTAATCTGAATTGTTCAAATGCACTGTCATTTCTATCGTGTGGATCTCAGTAATGCATTGTGATCAACATGATGTATGTCCCTTAGTAATTCTTAGAAACGTGCTGTTGGACTTCCAGGTGCTTGGATTAATATAAAGGAAAGAGAAACAAAAGGATAGGTTATTTGTTTTGGTACTGAATCATAGATGGATGCTCAGCATAAGCAGTGTTAAGAATATACAAAATAGGATCAGTGGGCTACACAGCCAATTGAGTCTGCTCTGCTGTTTAAACCAATACTAGTTGTTCATTGGCTTTAACTCCAGTTGTCTGTCCGCTCCTCATATCCTTCGATTTATTGAAGCTGAAAATCTGTCTCTCAGCTGTAAATATATCCAACCATGCATCTACATCTATTGACTAAAGAATTCCAAATACTTCAAATTCAGAAGAATGTATTTAGTGCTATCAAGTAGCAAAATTATGTCCCTGGCACAGATTGGAACTGAATTTCTAGGAGAAAACAGGAAAGGGACTTTGAGAACACAACCAGATAAGTCTTGCTGTTTTTGAGTGAGCTGTCTCTAAGGTCCAAGTGCCCAGCTCCCACTAAATGCAATATTCCTATGCTGTGTGTTCAACATAATGAAAATTTTCCTGTACAGCACCAGACTAAACAAAGCCTACACTTACAAGATGGCAGTGGTGCTCCTCGTCATGAACAGCAGCTCAGAGTGTAGTGAGCTGCATACAGCAAAAGGGAAGAGACAAGATTATGAGGAGCATTAATTTGATCCTAGAAGCATTGTCTTTCACTCTTCACATAAATTATTTGGACTGGATTCAAAACAGCAATCTGAATATTTTTGGATAATGTTGTGTTGCTGGATGTAATTAATGGACGACAATGCCAAAACGCAAGAAGACTTCAGTAAGCTATGCACAGTCAGAAAGGAGAGATCACATCCAGAAAGTTGGATCCCATTGTGATTCAGAGTCACCATATATGTAGTAAGTGTTGGTTGCTTGAGGAACGCTGGATCAAATTTGACGAGCTAGGATCTGAGCTTCAAGCACTGTTACACATGAAAGGGAAGAGTTTCAGGAGGCAGTCACACCACTTAAATTAGCTCCATCAAATTAGGTTAGTGGTCAGAGACAGGAGGGCTTGACTATGAGGGAGGCAGATAGGGGGATCCAGGAGGTAGTGCTGAAGGAGCCTCAGCCCTTGAGCTTGTCTACTAGGTTTGAGATTCTTGCTCCCTGTGTAGATAAAAGTGGTGACTGTAGGGAGGATGAGCAAACGGACCATAGCGCTGTGGTATGGGGAGCCATTCAAGAGGAGGAGAGAAAAGAGAAATATAGTTGTCATCGGAGATAGTATAGTCAGGGGAATAGACACTGTTCTCTGTACCCAGGATTGAGAGTCCCGAAGGCTGTGTTGCCTGCCTGGTGCTCAGGTTCAGGATGTGTCATTTAGGCTGCTGAGGAACCTGGAGTGGGAGAGTAAAGATCCAGCAGTCATGGTCCACGTAGGTACCAGTGATCTGGGTAGAAAAAGGAACAGGGTTCTGCTAAGGAAACACAAGCTAATTGGAGCCAAAATAAAAAGCAGAATTAAAAAGGTAATAATTTGTGAATTGCTTCCTGAGCAATGGCACAGAGTCAACAAGATTAAAGAGGTAAGCAAGTGATTCAAAGACTGGTGTGAGAGAAATGGTTTCAAATTCATGGGATTTTGGCGTAAGTACTAGGGAAGTAGAGAGCGGTTCTGAATTCTGAATGAGCGGTTTTGAATTGAGTCCATTTCAGCTCCACCTGAATCATGCTGGGGCCAGAGTCCCGGCGAATTGCATAACCAGGACTGTGTGGGGATGGTTGGCGTTTTAGTTGCTTGGTAAAATACAGTGGGGGGAGAGGGCGTAGCAGACATTAATGTTTTCAGAACAAGTAATAGGACAGGGAGTATGGAAAGCGTCAGAAATCTAATTTCAGGCACAGCAGATAAGAGATAAGGGGACAACTATGAGAACGGGGCAGTTGACATAGGGATGATGGTGTTGTACTTAAATGCACATAGTATATGAAACAAGGTAATTGAGCTTGTGGGGCAGATTGAAATTGGCAGGTATGATATTGCGAGCATCACAGAAACATGATTACCAGGGAATCAGGGCTGGGAACTACACATCCAAGAATACACGTCCGATCGAAAGCACTGGCAGATGGGCAGAGAGGCTGAGCTTGCCTTGTTTGTAGGCAAAGAAGTTGCCACCCAGGTTGATAGGGTTGTTAAGAAGGCGTACGGTGTGTTAGGTTTTATTGGTAGAGGGACTGAGTTTCGGAGCCGTGCGGTCATGTTGCAGCTGTACAAAACTCTGGTGCGGCCGCACTTGGAGTATTGCATACAGTTCTGGTCGCCGCATTATAGGAAGGATGTGGAAGCATTGGAAAGGGTGCAAAGGAGATTTACCAGGATGTTGCCTGGTATGGAGGGAAGGTCTTATGAGGAAAGGCTGAGGGACTTGAGGCTGTTTTCGTTAGAGAGAAGAAGGTTAAGAGGTGACTTAATAGAGACATACAAGATGATCAGAGGATTGGATAGGGTGGATTGTGAGAGCCTTTTTCCTCGGATGGTGACGGCTAGCACGAGGGGACATAGCTTTAAATTGAGGGGTGATAGATATAGGACAGATGTCAGAGGTAGATTCTTTACTCCGAGAATAGTAAGGGCATGGAATGCCTTGCCTGCAGCAGTTGTAGACTCGCCAACTTTAAGGGCATTTAAATGGTCGTTGGATAAACATATGGATGATAATGGAATAGTGTAGGTTAGATGGGCTTCAGATTGGTTTCACAGGTCGGCGCAACATTGAGGGCTGAAGGGCCTGTACTGCGCTGTTATGTTGTATGTTCTAAATTGATAGCAAGAAGTGTTATTTAACAGAAAGTGTAGAGTTGGGTAGAGTTGAGGCAAAGTAAAAACAGACCTTGATGGTAGTTGTGTACAGGCATCTTAGCTGTAGTCAGGATGTGGGGAAGAAAATAAATCGGGAGAAAGAAAAGGCATATAAGAAAGGCACTATTACAATATTCATGGGGGACTTCAATATGCAGGTGGACTGGGAAAATCAAGTTGTTAGCAGATTTCAAGAAAAGGAATTTGTGGAATATCTATGAGATGCTTTTATGGAGCAGCTTATGGTAGAGCCCACTAGGGAAAAGGCAGTTCTTGTTTTGATGTGGAATGAGGCAGACTTGATTAGGGAACTTAAAGTGAAGGAACCCCTCGGGACCAGTGACCATAATACAATAGAATTCACCATGCAGTTTGAGAGGAAGAAGCTGGAATCAGATGTGACAGTATTACAACTGAATAAAGGCAACTACAAAGACATGAGGGAAGAGCTGGCCAGAGATGATTGGGTGGGGTGGGGAGGTGCGTGGTGGCTCAGTGGTTAGCACTGCTGCCTCAAGGCACCAAGGATCCAGGCTCGATTCCACTCTTGGGTGACAGTGTGGAGTTTGTACATTCTCTGCATGCCTTTTCACCTATTTTTGTGTCTCCTGCAAATTTGATTGCAGTGTATTCATTTTCCATCAAGGCATACACGTATTATAAACAGTTGTGGTCCCATCAGTGATGTCTGTGGAACCACCACTGGTCACAGGTCACCAACCACAAAAGGAACCCCTTATCCCCACATGCTGTTTCCTGCCTATTAACTGATTCTCTAAACATACCAATGTACTACCTGCAACAGTGTGAGCCTAATCTTATAAGTTAACCATTTGTGTGGCACCTTCAGGAAGTCCAAATACAACACACCTCCTGGTTCCCCTGTGTCCGCTCTCGTTGACAACGCTCCCATTCATGAGGCCATGCTGAGTTTGCTTGATTAGTGTATGATTTTGCAAATGTTCTGCTATTACTTCCTTAATAATTGATTTTAATACTTTCCCAACAATAGCCTATAGTCACTCACTTTTTGCCTCACTCCCTTTTTGAATAGGGCTGTCACATTATCAATGTCCAATCCTCTGGTACTTCTGCAAAGACTTTTGGAAAATTACAACCAATCTAGATCTAGAAGGAGAGGCCATAGATGCAAGATTAAAGACATGAAAGTTAGAATAGAAAGCAACAAGATCATTTTTTATGCAGTGGGAGGCGGTGGCAAACTAGTAATGTCACTGGACAAATGATTCAAAACCCCAGGCTAATGATCTGAGAACGTGAGACCTTCAAATTTCACTACCTGCCGTGGTCGGATTTGACTCCATTGAAAACCTAGGATGCATAGCTTATCTAATGGCGACATGAGACCACTGTCAATTGTAGTTGATTCACTGATGTCCTTCAAAGAAACAAGTCTTGTGGCTTCAGAGCTACCATTTGGCTGACTCTTAACTGCCTCTGGGCAGTTAGGAATGGCAATATTTAATGACCTAGCCAGTAATGCCAGCATCCCACAAACAAGTTTAAAAGGTTGAGTATTGGTTTTGCGCTATCCCTGTTTTAATATTCACTGTTTCATCATTATGACTGTTTGAATACTGTGTCAATATTCCAGATTAAATTGGAGACATGAATAAAGAGATGGGAATGGGGTTGTGGAAGTAAAAACATGATTTGGATTAAGCAGTTCAAATAGTCTCTATCCATATGGAAACTTCTGTACCTCTATGCAAAGCATATTTGCTCTCTATAATTAACTTTTTAGTTAGACTCATGAAAGCATCTGACTGACTGATGATGTACTGTGAGATTCAATCCGTAATTGCAATAATTGAAGTGAATGTGCTAAAAGTTTTCATTTTGACGTAGGTATAAGAATTTTTTGGAGATTATTTATTGCTCGGAAGAAAATTGATAGAACAATACTATGAAAAGTGATCTAGAATTTACCAGCTTAACTTAATTTAACATTAAGTCCTTAGAGTATGCAGCGGTTTCAAATATGTGTATAGTTTGCTTTTCTCTTGATATTCAATAATTAAGAAAAAAGTCTGGTAACAAAAGCAGTTATCAATTACTTAGGAAACGAATTTTAATTATCTTATGTTCATCATCGCTAATATTAAAGAGGAATTCATTTGGAAAGAAATTTTTAAATTAATTTTGATAATCTGCTCATAATTAGTCAGTTACAGCACTACAATATAGTTTTTAGCATTTAAAATTAAAGCACATGAGATTGGGAGTAGTATACTAATATGGATAGAGAATTAATTGGCAGACAGGAAACACAGAGTAGGGCTAAATGGGTCTTCATCGTGTGGCAGGCAGTGAATAGTGGATTATTATAGGGGATCAGTGCTTGGACTCTAGCTATTCACAATATATATTCATGATTTAGTTAAAGAAACTAAATGTTGTATCTCCAAGTTTGCAGATGATACAAAGCTGCTTATGAGGAGGATGCAGAAATGCTTCAGTCTAACTTGGCTATGGGAGGAGTGCAGTGAAAGTTTACCAAACTGATTACTGGAATGGCAAGACTGACGTATGAAGAAAGACTGGATTCCTTAGGACTGTATTCACAGAAATTTAGTAGAATGAGGGGGTGACCTCATACAAGCTTATAAAATTCAAAATGACTTAACGAAGTTAGCGCAGGAAGAAAGTTCCACACGATCAGGGAGTGCAGAACCAGTGCTTCTAAGGATCTGGGGTAGGCCATTTAGAACTGAGTTGAGGAGAGATTACTTCAACCAGAGAATGGTGAGCATGTGGAATTCTCTGCCAGAACTATGAATGTTTACAAGAAGGAGTTAGATATGGTTCTTGCAGCTAAAAGGATCAAAGGGAATGGTGAGAATGTGGAACAGGGTGCGGAGTTGGATAGTCAACCTTGAGCATATGAATGGCACAGTGATCTTGAAAGGCTGAATGGCCCACTCTGATTTTCTATGATTTTCTGTGTTTTAAGAGGTAGTTTTGGGGTGGCACATTGGCTCAGTGGTTAGCACTGCTGCCTCACAGCGCCAGGGGCCAGGGTTTGATTCCACCCTCGGGCGACTGTCTGTGTGGAGTTTGCACGTTCTCCCCATGTCTGCGTGGGTTTCCTCTGGGTGCTCCGGTTTCCTCCCACAGTCCAAAAATGTGCAGGCTGGGTGGATTGGCCATGCTAAATTGCCCATAGTGTTCATGGATGTGTAGCTTAGGTGTGTTGTAGGGGGTTGGGCCTGGGTGGGATGCTCCAAGTGTTGGTGTGAACTTGTTGGGCCGAAGGGCCTGTTTCCGCACCGTAGGGAATGTATGAAGATTGTGCTCATCTTTGATAAAATTAGAGTATAAATCATCGCACATGTATAATGTAAATTTGGTTGTGAAATTTGTTATTTTGTTTTTAACTTCTGTGAACTTTTGCATGGCAATTTGATACAAGTAGGAGAGTGAAATACAGCACCTGGAACATTCATGAACAGGGCAAGCAACTGTTTGTCTCTTTTAAGAAATCAGATTACTGGACCAGAAATAAGCAGCATGAAGACTGAGAAGGAAATCTAAATTTAAGTGAATGAATTCCGTATTATTTTAAGCACAGGATGAAACGGAAGGGTAATTGAGTTTAGAAAAAGCAAAAAGAACAAATTTAAAAATGATCATTTTCAGCAACGATTGAAACCTGAAGGAATGAGATCTGCACTTTGAGGTTAATTTGCAGTGCCAGAGGTTTGTTTTTGACGAATTGCAGTTTATCACGAGATTAACTAAATAGGCAGAATGAAACTTTCAATTAATCTGTATCCCTGACATAAGTAGAATAACTTCATGCTGTCCAGTAATCTGGGTGGATTGATGGGTTTGTGGGCAAACAACCTTTCTCAGGTAGATATGGCAAAGCCAAAAACCTCAGATAGCAACCTGCACATTTGCATGATTACTTTTATATTGGAGTCTGTTTGAAATTCCTATCTGATTTGCAAAAAATTAACAGTGACTGCAATTATCCTGTGCCTCATTTCTGACAATAACTCTGGTTCCGTGAATTACCTAGTATTTAGTTAATCAATCGGGTTCATCATGTTCAATATCATATCAATCTAGGACATGGAACAAAACTCAAAAATGTGGGGTTATCACTGACCAGAAACTCAACTGAACTTGTCACATAAATACAAGAGCAGGCCAGTGGCTAGGAATATGGTGGTGAGTAACTCACCTCCTGACTTCCCAAAGTCTGTCCAGCATCTACAAGGCACAATAAAAACCATAAGAACTGCAGATGCTGTAAATCAGGAACAAAAACATAAGTTACCGGAAAAGCTCAGCATGTCTACAAGGCACAAATCAGGAATGTGATGGAATACTCCCCACTTGCCTAAATGGGTGCAGCTCCAACAACACTCCAGAAGCTTGACACTATCCAGGATGAACCAGCCAGCTTGATTGGCATCACATTCACCAACATCCACTCCCTTCACCATTGACAGTCAGTAGCAGCAGTGTGTACTATCTACAAGAAGCACTACAGAAATTTGCCAAAGATCCTTAGACAGCACCTTCCAAACCCATGACCACTTCCATCTACAAGGACAAGAGTAGCAGATATGTGGGTTCCCCTCCAAGCCCCTCACATTTATAACTTGGAAATGTATCACCATTCCGTCATTGTTGCTGGGTCAGAATCTTGGGATTCCCTGCCTTAGAGCATTGTGGGTCTACCTACAGCACATAGACTGCAGCGGTTTAAGAAGGCAGCTTACCATCGCCTTCTCAAGGGCCAACTAGGGACAGGCAATTAAAAAAAAAGTTGGCCAGCCAGCAATGTCCACATCCCACGAGTGAATCTTCTAAAAAAAAAAAAAAGAAAAAAAATCAAAATTGGTCCACCTGTCCTAATGGAGTGCTGCACTCTGTTAAATCAGGACCCTCAGGTGGATTCAAAAAACGGGGCCTTTTTTTCTGAAGAAGAATGTTATTTCCAGTTGTTGTAATCCCAATTGAAGCTAAATTAGAGTCATACAGCATGAAAATAGACCCTTCAGTCCAAGTAAACCATAATCCCAAACTAAACCAGCCCCACCTGCTTGCACTTGCCTCATATCCTTCCAAACACTACTTTTTCATGCACTTATCCAAATGTTGTAACTATACTCACATCCACCGTTTCCTTTGGAAGTTCATTCCAAACACAAGCCACCTTCGTGTAAAAAAAAAAAGAAAATTGCCCCTCATGTCTTCTTAAAATCTTTCTCCTCTCACCTCAAAAATGAGCCCCCTAGTCTTGAAATCCCGCACCCTAGGGAAAAGACTCCTGCCATTTACCTTATCTATAGAACTCACGATTTTATAAACTTCTACAAGGAGAACCCTCAATCTCCTACACTCCAGTGAAAAAGGTCCCACCCTTTCCAACCTCTCCTTATAACTTAAACCCTCCATTCCACGCAATGTCCTGGTAAATCTTTTCTGAACTCTCTTGAGCTTAATAATATCCTTCTTGTATCAGGGAGACCAGAACTGGACATAGTAATCCAGGAGAGGCCTCACCAACGCCCTGTACAACCTCAATATGATGAATAAGTCAAATCCCAGAGTGATAACTGGCTCGATAGACCATAAGACCATAATTTTTGCAATTTGTTAACTGTGATGCACAGTCGCTGAACATTATCACAAGAGGCTATTTATGTATGTTTAACAAATAAATGTTTATTACAGAAAAGGAAATAAAAGAATAATGTAGCAATATGCAAGAATTATTTGAATCCATAATTATTGTAAACAGCAGAAAAAGAGACCCCATACTTTTACCCTTAATGGCAATCTTACAGACACTCGAGCATAAATTAGTTTTCACCCTGTCTCAACTTTAGAGTTCCTTGTTCAGCTGTAGGTCATTCATTTTTCAGCAAATCTCTGCACTTGATCCTATTTCCTTTACAAGATTGGTTTCCTTAGATGCTTATATTAACTGCAAACGCAGCTCACTTATTTGTTCTAAGATGGGTTCCTTAGACTTGTCTTCTACAGCTTTCTGCTTCTGGAGTTTTTTTCTGAGTAACTCAGGTACATTTTCCCGTTCACGAGTGCTTTGGAGACAACTCATTAACAGCGGTTTGTTTTCTGTGAACCTCTTCCGTCTGACTGAAATATGCACGCTGCTTGGATCTTAGATTGTTCTGATTTTCTGCAATACTGGATCCCTGTTGCTAAGTGACAACAGGTTTTATCCTATTTTCCAACAAGTACTGAACTGTTAATTTAAAAGTTTTAACCACCATTTTAACCACCACATGAAAATACATGTGAACACACAATTTCCAGTGCCTTGGACCACACAGAGAACTCAAAAATGCAACTCTATCTTATTAACATGCACAGTATTAAAATATAAGGTAGTCTTAAGCTATACATATTTATTTCACTTTAGAACCTAAGTTTTCTAATAATAATAATACATTGTGCTTGTTATCTTCTCAAATATAGCTAATAAATTTGTCAGATATAATTTCTCCTTCGTAAAGCCTTTCTGCCTTTGCTTACATCCTTTATAATAAACAGCTTCCGAATAACTGACGTTAAGATAACTGGTCTATAGTTACCTGCTTTTTGTATCCTTTTTAGCTAAAGGTGATGCATTATCAATTTTCCAATCCTCTTAGGCTTTTCTGATTCTAAGGATTCCTGTGCATCATTATCTCTGAAGCTGCTTCTTTTAATATTGTAGAATGAATCTTATCAGATCCAGGGAACTTGTTGGCCTTTAGCCTCATTAGTTTTCCTACTACATTTTCTCAAGTGAAAATTATTCTGTTTAGTTTCTCTTCCCTTTTATCCCTTGAATATTTTGTCATTTTTAAATGTCATTTGTGTCTTCTATTTTGATGCAAAGTTATACTCCTATACCATTTCTTGGTTTCCCATTATTGTTTCCCCAGCCTTGCTCTCTAAAAGACCAGTATTCACTCTCTCTTCCTTTTTTTTATATTTAAAGATGCTCTTGCTATTCATCTTGATATTACTTGCAAGTTTATCCTCCAAGTTTTTCTTTTCCCTCCTATATCTTTGGTTGTCTTTGTTGGTTTTTGAAACTTTCCCACTGTTCTTTGTCACATTGTATGTTTTTTGTTTCAGTTTGATGCTATCCTTAACTTCTCTGATTAATCGTGGTTGGGTTATCCCTTTCCAAGAATCCTTTAATGAGATATGTCTTTGCTGTGAGCCATGAGCTATTTTCTTAAACATCTGCCTTTTGTTTACTCAAATATCCTTACTGCTAAATTCCTTTCCCAGTTCATCCCAGCTATCTCTGCTCTCATTTCTTTGTCATTACCTTTACTTAAGCATACCACGGCTGTTTCCAACTCAAGTTCCTGTTTCTCAAACTGAACACAATTTGACCGTTTTACCCTGATATTCCTTGCTTAAATTTATATCATCGGCAAATTTGGAAGCGTTATGTTTGTTCCCCACATCCAAAAACGTTATATAAATTGAGAACAGCTGGCACCTAAACCCATTGTGTTGAGGAAATTAGTGGAACTAAAAAATGACAAATCCCCACACCAGATGGTTTCAACCTGAGGTTGTTAAAGGATAGAAGAGCTCATTTTAGACACCCTAGCTATAATCTTTCAGAGATATGGGCGTCATACCTCTAGATTGGAAAATTGATTGTCATTCCACTATTGAAGAAGGATGAAAGACGAAAACAGGGAGTTACAGACCAATTAGCCTAACATCTGTGGTAGGGAAATTGTTGGAGTATATAATCAGGGATGGAGAAACTTGAAAACTTTCAGTTAATCAGAGAGAGCCAGCATGGATTCATTGACAGTTAGGCCATGCCTGCAAAACCTCATTGAATCTTTTGAAGAGTTGACTAAGACAGTGGACAGGGAATGTCGTTTAAATCAACTTCTAGAGGGCATTTGATAATGTTCTATGTAAGAGACTGTTAACTAATGTCAAAGCCCACAAAGTTGAGGCAAATCACTGATATGGCTGGGAAATTGTTTGAGTGGCTGGCAACAGAAAGTAGGAGAGATAATAGGTACTGCATATGCTGGAGAATCCGAGATAACAAGGTGTGGAGCTTATATTATAGTAATTCCAACATTATCCTTCAATGGATTCCTTAAAGTATGCCTGCTCCTATGATGCTGCTTGGCCTGCTGTGTTCATCCAGCTCCACACCTTGTTATAACAGAAAGTAGGATACTGGATAGGCACTCAAATTGGCAGGGTGTGACCAGTGGTGTCCCACAAGAATCTGTGTTAGGGTCACAATTATTTACATTATTTATTAATGCCTTGGATAATGGCATAGAAAATCATATATCCAAATTTGCTAATGGAGCAGAGATGGACAGTGTCGATTATAGCATTAAATTGCAAAGGAATATTGATAGACTAGGTGAATGGGCAAAACTGTGGCAAATAGTGTTCAGTGTAAGCAAGTGTGAGATTATTCATTTTGGACTAGGAGAGGATAGATAAGGGTACTTTCTAGATGCTATGAAGTTAAATACAATAGACCTCCAAAGAGACTTTGGGGTCAAGTGCATAGATCTTTAAAGTGCCATTAACAGGTGCACAAAAGGATCAAGAAAGCTAATGGCAGATATAATGCAGGCCTTTATATCTAGAGGGCTAGAGTGTAAAGATATAAAACTTACGCTGCAGATATACAAAACCCTGATTAGACCCCAGTTAGGGTACTGAGAGGAAATCTAAGGAGATCACCTTAGGGAGGATATATTGGCCTTAGAGGGTGTACAATGCAGATTTGCAAGAATGACACCTGGGTGTCAGGGTTTGTGAGGACAGATTATACAAATTAGGTCTGTTTTCTGTCGAACTTAGAAGGTTAAAGAGTGATCTGTTCAAAGTAAGATATTAACAGGAAAAGACAGGATAGATAAAAATAAGCTATTTCCATTTGTTGGGAATTCTAGAATTGACGGGTGTAGTCTGAGATTTAAGGCCATTCAGGAGTGATGTTAGGAAGCATTTCTACATGCAAAAAAGGGTGGTAGATGTTTGAAACACTCTTCAGCAAATGGCGGTTGCTAATTTTAAATCGTGGACAGATTTTTTTGTTAAGCTAAGGTATTAAGGCACATGGACCAAAGGCAGGTAAATGAAGTTAGGCCACAGATCAACCATGATCTCATTATATGGCAGAGCAGGCTTGAAGGGCTGATTGGCCTGCTCTTGTTCCTATGTTCCTATAAACACTGATCCTTGCAGTACTCCATAAGTCACAGCCTATCAATTTGAATATGATCCATTTATTCCTACTTTGTTTTCTGACTGTCAATCAGGTTTCAATCCATGCCAGTGGAAAACTGAATCCAAAATGCTCAAATTCTGCTTACCAGCCTTCTCTGTGGGATCTCATTGAAAGTCTTCTGAAATCCAAACACATCACATCACAACATGGCATTCCCCTGTTCTGCTTACTACAGCCTCAAAAAACTCGTAACAGTTTTGTTAAGCATAATTTCCCTTTAATAATGTTGTCTCTGCACAACCCTGCCATTATTTTCTAGGTTGTTGAATTATAAAATCCTTTATAATAAATTCTAGCACTTTCCCTGCTACTAATGCCAAGCTAACAGAGCTATAGTTTGCCTCTTCTCCCTCCATCCTTTCCTAAATAGTAGTGTTACAATTGCTGTTCCAAAATGCATGGACCATTCTAGATTGTATTGAATTTTGGAAAATGACCACCAAAGCATTTGCTATCTGTATAATTACCTTTTACAACTGAGATGTAGATCATCTCCAAGGAATTTTTCAGTCCAAATAATTTATTTAGTTTCGTTTGTTAATAGTATGTATTTTTCAGTAGTTCCTTGATACCATTTGCAGAACTTTGATATATGCAAACTGATTGCTCCAGTTGTTTATAACATTGACTACATTTCAAAGTAATTCACTAAGTCAATGCTAGGCATTTGAGATAAGTTTGTGGAAATGCAAATGTATTTATATTGACTTTAGTGATCCCAATTTATCAAAGTAGATGAATAAAAGCTTCCATAAGAGGTTTGATAGTTAAGGATATCTTATCAATTAACTTGTCTTAAAATATTATGCTACTTAATAAATGTAAAATGTAGTTAGTAGTTCTTTCCCCAATATAATATTTCTCCCTAAATTTAGCCATAAAAGAATAAATTGAGATCTTAGAAAAATTAGAAATAGTTAGCTATCTGTTACAGTTTAAGAATATTTGCCATATTCCAGCAGGCTTAGTAAACTGTAAATAAAAAAAGTTAATGATCTTACCGACAGTGTTGAATTTGTATCATGGTTATTCCATTTTTGAGCCTAACCTTTTGAAGAATGGAGTAATTAAGTCTGCACCATGATTTGCATACTTTAAGGAATCCATTGAAGGATAATTTGTTGGAATTACTATAATAGGCACAAACTGAGCATTTAAAACTAAAGCAGGAATACCTCAGTTCACTTTGTCATTTATTTTTAACTTGAATTGTTTTATGGCATATTTCTGAATTTTAAGCATAGACTGTTCTCCACACCATTCTTACAACAACTTTCAGCGACACTTTTTAAAGCAGTTCTATATCAAAAAATTCTTTCAAAACTTTTGGACTTTATGAAAAATAAAGCATACGGTATCCAATTTTATTTATATGTTAAGCTGTATTCTTAGTAATTTCAAGAAGAATACTTTGTATAGAATTAAACCCTGATGAGATCCTAAGTATTTCCAGTGAATTATTTGATGTGTGGTCGTTGTTTTGTAGGTAAGTACAATAATCAGTTTTAAAGTTCAAGCAGCGCATGAAATAAAATAAATCTGTTTTTTGATTGAGTGAATAAAATTAGCCACAATGAAGAAAATGATTTGAAATCCTTTATCTCCTGATCAAGCAGCTGGGGAGTTTAAACCTCATCTGATTAGATTTTAGGCAACACTACATTCACTCAGCACTACACATAAATGTCGAGTTGGGTTGTTTGCACAACGCCTCAAGTGAGGCTCGGATAGAAAACCACAATTCAACTCAGAACTGGAGTACCTCCAATTGTAACCGAACTGACACTTTGATTTCAAGAAAACCTACTCTAAATACAGTGGTAAAATACCATGATCCTGATGATTTTGGCATCCCACGAATATGGGAATCTCCCAGCCATCATTCACATATTCATTACATTAATGTTTGCTTGTTTGCTCCCACTGCCACCTCTGGTACATCCTTCAGGACTTTGTTGCCCTTCTACTTCTGAACTACATGCTGAATTTCAGCCACATCAGCTGGAAAGACATCCAGTTCCATACTCTCACTGATAACATCAAGTGCAACTTCACCACCAGTTCTTTTGATCGCTTCACTGTCCGTAGAATCTCAGACAACTTGACCAAACACAAATTTTCTCCAATTTAATGTTGGCAAATCATGGTTTCTATTACCGCCACAGAGACTTTACCTCCTAACTATCAACTGTTCCCCTCTCCTCGGCAACTATGGAAGATTGGACCTGACTGTTGTCAACTCTTGACTTCATGTTTGACCTTGAAATGAGCTGCAGGATGACCTAGATTAGGACCTGAATAATGACGGGGATGTGACATTTAGGGAGGATAGGAGACTCTGAAGGGGTGGAAGAAGGGCTCTGTTAATTAAAAATGTAATTAGCACAATTTAGAGAGGAATGTACTTAATTCAGGATGAAATAAATTCAGTCACCAAATCACCCTTTACTTACACATGCATGGTACATGACACTAACTAGCACAGAGCTGGTGCTTAGACTGAGGCGAACCTCTGTCATTCTTGTTTATACCTGTCAGCCAAGGCTCCCTGATTGGGGCTGTTAACCTGTCCAATCATGGAACTCATTCTATGAGATCTACCTGGCTGACATTATTCCAATCACTACGCAGGACACCAGGATATAGAAGCAATCTGGGTAGAGATGAAGAATAATAAAAGCAAGAAGTCACTTGTGGGAGTTGTGTACAGGCCCCCGAATCATAACCACATGGTAGGGTAGGGTGTCAAGGAAGAAATATTGGGAGTTTGTCAAAAGGATAAGTGATTATCATGGGGGATTTTAACCTATTTATAGACTGGAAAAATCAGTTGAGAAAACAAGTTGTAAGTTGTAAAGAGGAGAGCATTTTCAACCAGTTTTATTGGTGTGTTTGACAGGATAGTTCAGTGAAATAGGCAGATTAGAAGCTATAAAAAAAAATCTTGAATTAGTGCTAGATACACCCGGCCATGCAGTATTTTAAGAGATGTGTTCTGATCTCCTGCTAGCAATTTTGCTCTTGCCCTATTGTTAACCATTATAATGCGAATGATGCAATATTCAAAGATTGGGAAGATATGCACCAACCCACTTCTGATTTTACTGGACTACTTCTGTGAATTGTCATTGGTATAAGTATCTCTATGGTCAAAAGTGGTGGCAATACTAGATTTGTAATCAAGAGGTCACTACCAATGATTCAGAGACATGAGTTCAAATGCTATCACAGCAGGTGGGAAATTAATATTCAGTTAATGAAACAAAAATCTGCAATTAAAACGAAGGGATTGACCCTAATGCAAAGAGGAGTGCATCACTTCAGGCTAGGAGCTGCACTTAGCATACCTAATAATGAGGTACCAGTCTGGTGAAGACAACACAGTACTGTATTATGCTAAACTGTGGAACATGTGATACACAAGGCTAACCAATCCCAAAACTAATGTATCAGATCAAAGTTCTGCAAGCTTGCTACATCCAATATTTAACAGTGGTAAAGAATTTAACAACGAAAAGGAAGAGGGGTCTCCAAGAGCATGTCATCCTCACTGACGACAGAGTCCACCTTGTGAGCATAAAAGATAAAGCTGAAGTGTGTTCAGCCATTTTCAGCCAAGTGGATGATCCATTTCAGCCTCTGCCTCAAGTGAATGTCATCTCAGGTCTAGACCCCTTTTTCCCTGAATTCTTCTAGAAGGGTTTAATTTCTGAACCGTAAGATATTTTTCAGTATGACGAAAACCTATGACTCTCTAGTAATTTTACTCTAAATGGTTGGCTTTGACTTGCCTGTGAAATTTTAGAGGCTTAACTTCTCTTATTTGAAATCTACAATTGATTAAGAGGATTGGCTCTGTTTTTCCTCCTAATGCTTTGGAATTCTGGCATTCTGTTTTGAAGATACAGCATATATTTAGCGTACCGATGGAAATTATAAGTTTGACAAGAAAATAACCAGGAATAAATTCTCAGCTGTTTAACTTTGTTTAACCCCAATAGCATTTTCCATATTTATAAATTAAATAGACAATTACGGTGAAAATATTACTCATTGACATAAAATAATTTAGGTGATCTGAATGTATCAGTTCTGTCCGATTGAGCAGGGCACACCATGTAAAGTGCATCTTACAATCCAATTCATTTGACACTACTTAGTTTGAAAAGTTGCTGGTGGGCTCAGTGACATAGAACTTATTGGACAGAAACTATACTCTTTCTGAATCTCGCAAAGCATTGTCACAGAGGTACAGTTTTATAGTCAAGGTAATTGTGTTATGGATTTGCATTCACTGGGGATTGCAAAAATTTCTCATTTGTGACACATTGTTATTGTAAGGAGGCACTTAATTTGATTTTATTTTATTCTTGAATATTCAGACATCTAAAGTGATAGATTATGTCCATTTTCTGGATGAAGAAAATAAAATATGAGATTGTGTGGTCACATTCTAGCAGTTCTGAAGATGGGTCACTGGACCCGAAATGTTAACTGTGCTTTCTGTCCACAGATGCTGCCAGACCTGCTGAGCTTCTCCAGAAATTTCTGATTTTGTTTCTTCCAGCAGTTACCATTCCAAATTTGAGTTTTCCTCAGACTATGTGAATGGTATCCGTTTTCTTTGCACAGAGTATTAGTTAGACCATTTAGCTAGTTTCAAGTCAGCCACCTTGATGTTCTAGATTTCTAAGCCCAGTACTATTTATCAGCCTTACTCATAATGAGATACTTAAACCAGGAATTTAAACTGGTGAAAATTAATTTAGTCCAGCACCTTCCTTCCCTGCAGCTGATTACTGTTTTGTCACAAATCCATCTTGCATCTTAGTTTTGGATCTTTTACATGAGCCAGAGAACATCTTTCCATTGCACACCAGAAACTAAGAGCAGTATAGGAGATTTGTATGAATAGAGAGCAAAGCCTGTAAATGCACAACTTTTAATGAAATGATAAAGTTAGATTTGTCTGCCTGCTTAGTTGAATGTAAAATATTCCATAGTACTATTTGAAGATCAGTGAGTTCTTCTAGTGCATCTCTAGGAATGATTTTTCTTCACAGTGTCACATGAGGATTGCATTTTATTTGGTATCCTAGCAGTCATACAGTCACATATATGTATACTGAAGGGACCCTGCCCACTACTACATTATAACATCAGGTCATTGAAAGAGAAGTTTTACTGTTACAATATAAAATATAGCCCAAACACCACATCTTTGACCTAATTATAAACTTCGCTTTCTTGTTAATGACTGAATCTCAGTTACCCAGTCCCTTGCATGGCTACACTAGAACTTATGAAATCTCAGCAATGTTTACCCCTTATATGAGCTTCAAACCCCAACTCTTATTCACCACAAAGGAAAGTTCTATTTTTCAATATCATCTACAAAGAACAACGCAGCACAGGGACAGGTCCTTCGGCCCACCAAGCCTGCGCCGACATATTTTGCCCTTCCATACTAAACTGTCTTCACTTACTGGATCCATATCCCTCTATTCCCTTCCTATTAATATATTCATCCAGGTGCTTCTTGAATGTTGCTATTGTGTCTGCTTCCACTACCACCTCTGGCAGCACGTTCTACTTCTACCTCTCTTACCTCAACCGCACTGAAACCATTGTCACGATTTCCACTCCTGGATTCGCATTCTTCAGTGTTCCATCACATCTACAGAACAAAATCAAACCATTTGACCTATTTGCTACAGTAGACCTAGAATTCTCGACCTTCCACCCTGCCCCACCCATCCACTTGTAGAATTTCACCAAACCCCTGTAATGGCTGTATATATTTTTTTCTTTATTCATTCACGGGATGAGGGCATCACTGACTAGGACAGCATTTATTGTCCATCCCTGGTTGCCCAGAGGACAGTTACGAGTCAACCACATTGCTGTGGGTCTGGAGTCACATGTAGGCCAGACCAGGTAAGGATGGCAGATTTCCTTCCCGAAAGGACATCAGTGAAGCAGATGGGCTTTTCCTGACAATTGGCAATGGTTTCATGGTCATCAGTAGACTCTTAATTCCAGTTATTTATTGAATTCAAATTCCATCATCTGCCATGGCGGGATTTGAAGCCAGGTCCCCAGATTAACAGTCCTGCAATGATACCTCTAGGCCATCACTTCCCCTCCTTGCTTCAGGTGGAACTTGTTGATGGTACTGAGCACAATTCTTTTGAGACTTCAAGGTATTTTCAAGTCCGGGCTAGGTTTTTTTCAGGTTAGTGAACTATTGCCAAAATAAGAATGCTGTCACACGGGAAGTATATAGAATGTTGCTGTGTGCTGGATAGTTTGTTGTTTAGTGGTGGGTAGACTGCTGATCTAAAGTTGACAAGCTGTCACTGGAGCTAATAAAAGTGCTGGTGAGACTGATGTTGACAGCTGCATTACCTCCGCCTTTTCCTTGGTTTCATTGATTGGAAGCCAAGCAGAACGTGCCCACTGATCCTTGAAGACACTTTGTTGGACCAATGACCATGAACCTTTTGGGGGAGGTGGGTGCCAAGTAGCAATTTCCAGTTTTTCATGTCCTTTCTGAGGCTTGGATTAGGAAGTAACATGATATGGTGTTGGTGCAGGGTGGAAACAAGGAATCACTGGTGAACCTCTTGACTATTTTGTGTGTATCCCTGATTCACCTCTAGGTTTATTAGCGTCTAAAGAATGTAAATAGCAGTAGATGGTTACAATCCATCAACCTCTAGGTTGTGGATGTAATGTGCTCACACTGTACCAAATTACTGTAATCTTACACTATCTTCTATCCTAAATGAACTCCAAATGAATTACCGATTTTCAAATAGATCTGAATGAACATGGTTTTATCGCAAAGAATCATTTAATTGGCTAATTCCTAATTTCATAGGTAAAAGATAGTATAGAAATGTCGTCTTATTCAAAAATATTTTTTCCAGGTTATGTTTTGAAAATAGTTTACATTGAGATATTTTTATCACATTTTAAATCTATACTGCATAATTGAAGCGTTGTTCTGAATGGTGACCTCAATAGTGATCATTAAATCTATGACCTTAACTATCTTCTTAAGTCTAGATTGTCTGCTGTAGGGCTGTAAGATATACCTTCTGTCTATAAGATGCATTTTCTCTCTCTAAGTTATGCTGTTCATTTGTCAGAAATGATTAACTCTCTTTTGTGTCGTCTTCTCCGTTAGTGTACATTGCACAGAGAGGTTATATTCTCCGCTGATTTAAAAAAAAAAGTTGGGATTTTTGTAACTTTTTGCTTTCTTTTTATTAACATTATACATAGGGACTATATGAATTGTTCATTAAGAAACTGTCATAGTTAACTTTTGATTTTGCCTATTAAAATCAGATCATTTGTAAATCTGGAATATTAATTAGCTGAAGTAATAACAGAAACTTAGACAAATTGTCACTTTGGATAGCTACTGGCATAGAACTTGGAACATAGAACATTACAGCGCAGTACAGGCCCTTCAGCCCTCAATGTTGCGCCGACCTGTGAAACCAATCTGAAGCCCATCTAACCTACACTATTCCATTATCATCCATATGTTTATCCAACGACCATTTAAATG
>JAHRHZ010000249.1:64323849-64436889 GCA_024137785.1 Ginglymostoma cirratum
ACACCTTGTTATCTCAGATTCTCCAGCATCTGCAGTTCCTACTATCTCTTTAATTTATCAAACCCTTCTTTACTTTAACCCTTTAAGTACCAATACTCAATATAAACATATATTTATTGTAACATTTTTTACTTCATCTAACAACTTCAACTTTAACTCACTTCATTTAATTTCACTTTGCCTCACTTTACTTAATCCACATTTAACCCTAACTCTAACTTTAACTCCAAAAGTTTGGCTTGAATCAAGTACCACTCTGATTTGAATGAAGTAGCTAACTTCGCTGTCTGTGTAGCTATCACCTTATGGTTTTTTGTCTTCTCTGAAGATAACTTCAGGGAACGTACTTCTGAAACACTTCTTCAGAAACTTTCTTGTTCTGCTAACTTTTATCCCAAAATGTGCTCCGTTCACAAAGTTCTCTGGTACTCAGCCAATTAATTGATCAGTGCCCAATCACGTTGTTCGATCCCAGCCAATGGAATTTTTCTGGTTTAAAAAAGCTCATAGATATTAAACAGCCACATTACATGCTCCATATAAGGTAGAGTGGTGCCAATCTTTCTAGCTGGTTACATGACTCCTACCTTATTTGGTCAACACAGGAAACTGCAGGTCATAATATGTCCTGGCTGCAATTTTAACTAAGGTCAAATTTTAAATTAGCTTCACCAAAATTCACAGCCTTCTTGATTGTACCTCATAACTGATCTCTTAACCATTTCGGCAACTGGCTACCTGACCACACTATCTAGCTCGTTGTTTATTGCATTTACAAGTTTATTGTCATTTGCACAATTTGAAATTGTTCCCTTTCATCTCCCAAATCCAATTTATTAATAAATACCAAAAACAGTAGGGATTCTAATTATAACTTCCTCCATTCTAGAAAACAGCTGTTTATCACAGGATTTTTTCCTATCTTTAGCCAATGTTGTATCAAGATACCTCTGACCTTTTTTTAAATCCTGCCAACTTCGAGTTTGCTTTCACCACAACAACAGTACTGTCCGCAGCCAGTTATATCATGATTTGCCCTTAACAGGTTTGTGCCAGCTCGCTTTGAGTAAAAGTGCTTGTTGGTATTTTCCCCAGTTACGTTTATAAGAGTTTCCCCACCATCATCATAAAACTGGTCTAAAATTGCTAAGTTTCTTCTTCCCTATTTTGTGAACAAGACTGGAAAATTTACAATTTTCTAACCATCTGACACCACCTGTATATCTAACGATGATTACAAAATAGAGGCCAGTGCCTCTGTAATTTCAGCCTTTATTTCTATTGATAACCTAGGATACATTACATCTGGCATGGGTACAATCACTTTATGTTCTGCCAACCTTTTTGTAACACTTAGTCTATTTTTAATCCAATCCAGTATCCTGGCAATGACCTTGTTTAATGTAGATGTAAAAAAGTAATAATTTTCATTATCTTGTATTTTTGTTCATTCCTCTTGATTCCTATTTTAGCATTTCCTTGTTTCTCAGCAGATTCTGAATTCTATTTCGCAGCCTTTTCTTTAATATGTACTCCTGCTGTCATTTTAGACGGATCTGTCGTACTGTGCACTTCTTTCCTGTTCAGCTGCCAGTCTCCAATCATGTTATCTGACAGAAACAACTAGCAGTATCAATACTTTTATTAGCCAAAAGCTAATGAATTAACCTGCACAAGTTAATTAACTGTTCCCATTACCGTCAGTTCCAAGCTGTACCTAGAAAAACCAAGACAGTTTCATAACTTACACTAAACAAAATAATTTTAAAACTATCGACAAACAGATTGTCTAAATAAGTAGTGGAGCAGAATTTCATTTGCATATATCCATTACTCAGTCAACTTCATAGAGTCACACAGCACGGAAACAGACTCTTCAGTCCAACTTGTCCATGCCAACCAAATTCTTCCAAACTAAACTGCTCCCATTTGCCTGCATTTGGCCCATATCCCTCCAAACCTTTCCTACTCGTGTACCTCACCAAATATCTTTTATGTGTTGTAACTGTACCTGCATCTACCACTTCCTTTTTTCATGCCTCCAATGTGGAAAGTTTTCAGCATGGGACAGGTCAATGGTGACAGTATGCTTCCTTTAATTTCTGTTCTCAAATACATTTCCACATAATGTAACCTGACAGTTTATGGATGGATTCTCTACACAGGGAATTGTGAAAGCCACCATGTAGGAAGAATCAGGTTCAGTTAATGTCCATCAGTTGTCAAATGTTAATGCTTTCCTTGCAAGTAAAGTTCAATCAAGAATATTTTGTAATCATGCACCATTAAAACCTGTAAGTCTTTACAGCAAATGCCCTGCATACAACCTACTTTTAACTATCCTCAAATCCATTGTATAGATGCAAAAACAAGTTGATATTTTTAATAAACATCTCTTCACAGTAAGACCAAAGGAGGAAGACTGTATGCTTTACTTACCCTCTTATTTCCCTATTTATGTGCAGCATATGAACATGGGTTCAGACCATTTGGTCTGTTGAGGGTTCACAGCTATTCGATAAAATCATGGCAGATCTGTTTTAATTTCTAAGTCTGGATTCCCAACTACTACATTAACCTTTCATTCTTTTACCTAACAGGAATCTATCTACCTATTCCATAAAAATATTCAATGATTCTACCTCCACTGCATTCTGAGGCAAACAACCCAAAGTTGCAGAACCCTCTGAGAAAACAAATATCATCTTCTCTGTCCTAAAAGGGTTTCCCCTAATTTTAAAACCACTGCCTCCTAGTTCTGGACTGACCACAAGAGGAAATATCCTTTCCTTATCTACGTTGTCAAGACCACTTTGGATCTTATAGACTTCAATCATGCCACCTTTCACTCTTCTAAATTCCATTGGAAATAAATGCAACATGTCTGACCTGTCCTCAAATGACAACACATTCGTGGCAGGTATCCATCTAGTAATCCTCTGAACAACACTTATCCTTCTTTAAATAGGAGACCAAAACTGCACACAGTGTTCAAAATGTGGTCTCACCAATGCAATCTATAACTGAAGCACAATATCCTTTTATTTTCATTTCCTCTCATAATAAAGGACAGCATCCTATTGGCCGCCTTGATTGCATGTTGAACCTACATCCTAACTCTTTGTTACTTATGCACTAGAACACCTTAATCCTTCTGTACCTTGGAATTCCACAATCATTCTCCATTGGAAAATTTAAACCACTGCATTGATGACCCCAGGATGAAGTCCATCAGGATCTGGAGACTCATCCATTTTTGGTTCTGCTAATATTCTCAGTGCTCTTTCCCTAATGTTTATAATTGTTCCTCTTCCTTTCATCTCTTCTTTTACATTTCCGTGATGTTTTTTCTTTGCATCATCTACAATGGAGATAAAAGCAAAATTAGTGGTTTTCATATCGTTCTGAAGCCTGACCCTATCCTAACTAAACAATCTTCTCTGGAAATGTCTCCTCTTGTATGCTCCACTGTTTTTAGTGTGCCTTGCTGCCTGGTACTCTGTCAAGCTTATTTTATATTGTTACCACCCACCTTGCCCTCAGTGCCTTACTAATACTCCCCTATCCATCTACAAATTGCCTTTTTCCTGCCTTGTGTCCACCATTTCAACTTGTTCCTCAATTTCAGTAGTACTACATAAATGCAAATTATTCTTCCAAAAGTGACTTCTTGAAATATAGGCATTAGGTTTAAAAAAAATTCTGGAACTTTTTTATGCTTTGTAGTTATGAGAATTAACATTTGTTATTGTTTGTGGCACAATTTCAGACTTATAGTGAATGCCACCAAAATGCAAATGAAATGGTCAACCCCACAAGGCTTGCATCCTGTCTTGGCTTTTCTCATGGTAAATGGGGTTGCTGCAATGCAAATTAAACAGTGAAATGTCAATCCACTCGAAAGAATTGAAACATATTTCAGAAATCATCAATGAATTAAACTTGTAAGTACTTTAGAAATTAAGCTATTTGCATATTCAAGTTTAGCAGAGTAACAATGAATTCCATGATTTAGCCTCCCAGAAGTATATCACTCGAACTGTTTCTTTAAAAAAAAGACAAATAGCTATGGCTACAGAAATGAGAAATCACATATGTCACTAGATCAAACTTCAGAAATCTGAAGTAAATGATACAAAGATAATGTAAATTGCACACTTTATATCATACACTTGCAGCTGTATTTTTATGGCTAGTCATTTGGTACTACAGAAATTGAATATTGATGAAAAAGGACAGATCTTGTGGTATTGTTTAATCTTGCAGTCATCAAGACAACTGACAAGAAGTAGCAACGTGAAAGGAAAACAGCATTTATAATGTTTGAGAGGAGAGTGCTGATTGTTTGGCAACTGGACTCATTATTAGAGGTGTTGCCATGGAGAGTGCACCAGTCAATGACTAACAGTTAACTGCAAAGGTTTATTTAAATTTAAAACGAGGTAGGTTCACTCTGTTTAGTCAAGGCATTGCCCTGAGAAATGAACCTGAGAATGGCTGTAATCTATTTTGTTGAGTTGAACCAGGGACAGAATGTGTTCTTTCTATCTTAAAAAAAGTGTCCTGTACATTAATATATATATAACTTGCAATATATGCAACTGTGCCACACTGCAAACCTGAATTGGATGTCAGCATGATCCTTTGCAAAATCTAGATTGTTTAGCAGTTGCTGTACAATCACAAAATCACATCTTGTGTTGAATACTGTGTTGTGAGTTCTGCAAGCACGAGCTGTTTGAATAAAAACCAAAAGAACTGCGGATGCTGTAAATCAGGAACAAAAACAAAGTTGCTGGAAAAGCTCAGCAGTTCTGGCAGCATCTGTGGAGGAGAAAACGGAGTTAACGTTTTGGGTCCGGTGACCCTTCCTCAGAACCTCTGTTCTGAGGAATGGTCACCGGACCCGAAACGTTAACTCCGTTTTCTCCTCCACAGATGCTGCCAGAACTGCTGAGCTTTTCCAGCAACTTTGTTTATGAGCTGTTTGAACACAGGCTTGAGCCATTTAGACACGTAAACAAATTCTTGCAGTTGCCATGTTTCAAATCAGTAAAAGAAAGAGAAACAGAGTTAATGTTCCAGGTCCAATATGATGAATTTGTAACTAACAGGTGAAATATGGAGGGTTTTGTGCTGTTGCAAAAGGGGATAGGGACATGTGGAACTAAAGGAAAAGGCGAGGAAAGGTTAGAGGGCATGGGAGGTTGCAAATCAGAAGTGTCATAGAATAAAAGGCAAAGAGAATGATACTGTTTTAGAGAAAAGACAAGCATTAATCCAGAGTAGGGGCGAATAACAGAGTGAATGTTAGCTCTGACTGAAAACGTACGCATGAAAACAGGATGCAGACATTGGGGAAAGAAGTAAATAAAAACGCAGTACAAAATTCACAGTCTGAAGTTGTTTAATACAATATTGAGTCCTGAAGGCTGTAAAGTGCCTAATCGGAAGATGAGGTGCTGGTGGATCAGCTCGCATTAGACTTCACTGGACCACTGCAGCGAGCCTTGAACAGACATGTGAACATTGCAGCAGAAGGTGAATTGAAATGGCAAATGACTGGAAGGTCAGATCGTACTTGTAAATCGAGTATAAGTGTTCAGCAAAGTAATCACGCAGTCTGCGTTTACTATCGCCAAGAGATCATGTTGTGAGCAACAAATACAGTAGATTAGACTGAAAGAAGTACACTTCACTTAGAAGGAATGTTTAGATCCTTTAACAGTAAAGAAGCTGGTGTTAAAAGGATGAATGTTGCATATCCTGTGATTTACATGGGATTTGAGGTATGGGAATGACAGAGGAGGTGTCAGGGTGTCACAGAAAGAGGGCTTCCTTCAGAATTTTGACAGGGGAGAGGATGAGAAGATTTCTTTGATTGTATTGGTCTGGGGATGGTAAAAATGGTGACGATGATCCTTTTAATACAGAGACTAGTGGGGTAGGATGTGCAGACAAGGGAACCCTATCATTCTAGGATTGAGCTAACGGGATGAAAGCAGATGTGCAGGACACAACTATTGCTCATCCCTAATTTTTCTAGGGAAGGTGAATGCCTCCATAACATGAGGATGGCAAGGGGATATAAAGGTCCTTTGGTATGGACGAATGCGCTTAGAGTGGCTTGGTTTGGGAATGGAGGGCGTGTGGGAATGAGGAAGTGGGCAGGAGGGGTAATTTTTGTTTTCATTTTTCATTGTAAACCTTGACCTACCCAGCCTGCCTCCTGCAATGGCAGCCCAAGAGGCACTTGCCCTACTGTCCAGCCCAACTCCCAATCTAGCCTGAAAATTGGATGTACAGGTGGCTACTTTATTTGAGGAACAGAGATTTTTTTTTTCTGCATGCACACCTAACCTGCAAATAAAAATCTTGACTGAAGTTATTAGGGCAATTGAAACTTTCAAAACGGAGATATGTGGGGTTTTGTTGGGTAAGAGTGTCAAGGGGTACAGAGCAAAGACAGGTAAATATTGTTGAGATTCTGTTCAACCATAATCAAATGGAATGGCAGAGCAGGTCAGTGGGATAAATGGCCCCCTCCTTTTCCTATGTTCCTAGACTTCTCATTTTGTGGAAGCATTCAGTGCCTAAGCCTAACGACATATGAAAGGTCATTGTGTTATTTGAAAATTATATTTAAAAAAATAACTTAGTTATATTAGTTTCTTTAAAAGCTTTCAATGTAACTTATTTCATCTATTACCCTTTGTATAATTTCTGAATATTTAAATTTATGTAATCTATAAATTTTTGAAATTTAATGGATGCTATTTCCAAACCCAGAAAATCTTGTGTTTTGTAAGTAGTGTCTCTGTCCCTGGGCCAGAAAATCAACAGCATTGCAGAATTGTTTCAACGTGTTCTGTTGTGTCTGCACCATCTGCCAAAGTGAGCAGTTTTTTTTGTTATTACCTTGTCTTATTTTACTCAAACCCTGCCCATTGTTCCCTTTCAAATAAACATCTAATTTCCTTTTGAATGTTTTGATTGAATCTGTCTCACGCACACTCAATAGAGCGTTCCAGATCCTAACCACTCGTATGAGCAAGTTTTTTTCTTGGAGCACTTTTTATTCTTTTACAAATGACTTCAAATCTGTGCCCTTTCATTCTTGATCCTTTCATGAGTGGGAACATTTCCTCCCCATTTAACTTGACCTTAATTTAGGGAGACCAATGGTATAGCGGCACAATTGTGGACTACTAATCTAGAGCCCTCAGGCTAATGTACTGAGGACATTGATTCAAATTCCATCATGGCAGATGGTGAAATTTGGATTCCGTTTAAAAAACAAAAATCTGCATTTAAAAGCTAGTCAAATGGCAACTGTACCACCATTGTCAATTGTCGTAATACCTGCCTCGTTCACTCATTGTTCAGGGAAGGAAACCTTTTATCTTTACCTGGTCTGGTGTACATGTGACTCCAGACCAACAGCAATGTAGTTGACTCTAAATGCTCTCTGAAATGGCCTAGACAGCCGATCAGTTCAAGAGCAGCTAGGGAGTGGCAACAAATGTTGGCGTTGCCAACAACATCCACATTCCATAGAAGAATTTTTTAAACTTATTGTAGTATTATACTTTCTGGCAACCTCTAAGTAATAGATCTCATTATGTTGTTCAGTATTTCTGTTCTTTCTGTGGTTTGGTTTTTAAAACCCAGTTTGCATCACTTTATCACCTGTAGACCTTCTTTGCTGTAATTAACTTTAACAGTATTCTGCACTAAGGGACATTCATTGTATGTTTCAGTTTATGATGGTGTTTATTTTATGAACCATTTGATGCAACTCATCGTCTGAGACTGGGCATCAATGGATTGGGGGAAGGGTCTTTAGCTGTTCAGCTCATCTTGCTACTTGATTCTTGAACAGAACTGGCAAAATTCACTGTTAGCATTGGCAAATTTGCCTTACTGTTGCCAAATGTTTGATGAAAAAGGTCAAGTCTAATTGCTTTTTGCTTGCTGCATTGAATTTACTCCTCTGAATTTCTCCCACTCTGACTGATTACAGAACTGTAATCATCACCTCTTCACCCCAGTGTTGTATTCCTCAAAATACAAGCACTAGATAGGGCTAAGATGTGAAAGAGCAAATCTAGATGACAGGTGTTGGCATATATGTTGACGTTGGAAGCCTAGAAAATCTTTCCAAAAGCAGGGGTTGACATGTATGCTGAATATAAAAATGATACAAGGGTTTGAGTGGTTACCATCTTTGTCATTTACCATGTGGCATCTGGTCTCTATGGGTGTGTTTTAAACTCCAGCGCATCTTCACAGCTCGCATCAGCTTTGTATTCAGTTATAAAGTCATTAATTCAAATGAGTAATTAAAATGGTATTTTATTGCTATTAAAAAGACACTTTAAGATTTGATTTTAAATTTTAAGATTGTGAGAAAGCTAATTCATCAAAAATTGTCTAAAACTTCCTGAAAAATTTGGAAAATATCATTAAAATAAAATATTATTACTTTTAGACAAGGCAAGTTTAAATATTTCGATTATCAGAATCTGACTTTGATTGATAGCCTCTCTTATAATTGCATCACTGCACTGCTGCCTATTCTCCTATAACCAACTAGGAATAAGAAGTGATGCTTACTGCATTAGAAATAAAATACAGAAATATCTAAGACAAGTAATTCTACTTTTAAAGTCTTAAGGCACTGTCTTCATTTAATTTCCTGTTGAAAAATTGAGTATTACATGATTTTGTCAGCAATATATTGACTAAATCAGTAGAAATGTGTTGGCAGGTATTTTAGGTCCTATTTAATAACACTCAGCAAGATACATTGCCGTGAGAAAGAGAGACACTGCGAGTTGGGACACCATTATCAGTGGCTAATTCATGAACATATAAAATGATAAGTAGTCATTGTCCATTTACAGTATAATGGTAGTACCGAATTGAAAGAAAAAGTGAACAATTCTGCAAAAGTTGTCAGATTTGGATAAAATTTAAAACCACCAAAGAATAACTAAAAGAGTAGTAAGGACCCAATAAACATGAGTGAAAACTAACTAGGAATACAAAAGCAAACAGTGAAACTTACATAGGTATTTACAAAGGAAAAGAGTAACTAAATTCAACATGGGTATCTGAAGTGCGAGTCCAGGAAATTATTAGTGGGAAACAAGAAAATAGCAGCAGCATTGAACCAGGTTTTTTGCATCTGTCCTCACTGTTGAAGACACACACATCATTTGAGAAATACATGTAAATTAGAAATTGAAAGGAGGGAAATACTTAAAATAATTACAATCACTAGGAAGAGGGTGCTGAGAGAACCATTAGAAATGTCACCAAGTGACATTGGGCCAAATGGCCTGTTTCCACACTGTGGGGATTCTATGAACTATCTCTGTATTGCTTTTAATGCAAATATATCCTTTCTCAAGTAAGCTGCCCAAAATTGTACACAGTATTTTATGTGACCTACCAATATCTCATACATTTGTAGCATAACTTCTTTACTCTTACATTCTATTTCCCTTGTATTTACAACAATAATTTATTTGCATTCTTTGTTTTTTGGCCCATTTGACAAGTCACCAGGACCTAATCGACTTCATCCCAGGCTACTAAAAGAACATGATACTTAGATGATGGATACATTGATTTAAATTTTCCAAAATGTCTTTGATTCTGGAAAAATCCCATCAGTTTGGAAAAGAACAAATGCAACACTTCAATTCAGAAAAGGAGAAAAAAAGAAACCACAGGCCAGTTAAGTTAATATCTCATAGTGAAAACGCTACAATCTTTTGTTATCAGGTTATAGCAGATAATCCAAATTCAATTAGGCAAAGTTAAGTGGTTTAATAAAAGGCAATCATATGTGACTAATATAGTTCTCGAGTTCTTTGAGGAAGTAACAAGTAATGCAGGTGAAGGATGGTCTATAGACGTAGTGTAGTTGCATTCCCAAAGACATTTGATAAGAAGCCACATCAAAGGTTACTGCACAATATAAAGAGTGGTGTGAGGAGGAATACAAGAACATGGATGTATATTTGTTTAACTGATCCGAAGCAGACAGCAAGGATAAATGGGTAATTTTCAGCTTGGTAAATTGCAACGAGTGGAGTGCCACAGAGATTAGTGCTGGATCCTGAACTATTTATAATATCTGTAAATGGCTTGGATGAAGGAACCCAATGTATGATTTCTTTTTAATAGAATCATAGAATCCCGACAGTGTGGAAACAGGCCCTTCAGCCCAACAAGTCCGCACCGACCCTCAGAGCATACCACCCAGACCCATCTGCCTGTAACCCATCTAATCTACACACCCCTGAACACTACGGGCAATTTATCAAGGCCAATCCACCTAGCCTGCACATCTTTGGACTGTGGGAGGAAACCGGAGCACCCAGAGGAAACCCACGCAGATACGGGGAGAATGTGCAAACTCCACACAGACAGTCGCCCGAGGGCGGAATCGATCCCGGGTTCCTGGTGCTGTGAGGCAGCAGTGCTACCACTGAGCCACCATGCTGCCCCTAAATTTGCTGATGACCCAAAGATAGATGAGAATTATGATAAGGACGTAAGAGCCTTTAAAAAGGGAATTAGTTAAGGTAGTGAATAAGCAAAAAAATGATAGGTTGAGTGTAATGTGAAAAAATGTGAACTCGCCAGCTTTGGCAGAAAGAATGGAAATGCAGTATCACAATTAAGTGCTAAAAGATTACAAAACCCCGTGGTACATGGGATCTGAGGTGACCTGTATAGGAATCCTAAAAAATACAGGTAAAACAAAGAATGCAAGTAAATTATTATTGTAAATACAAGGAAAATAGAATGTAAGAGTAAAGAAGTTATGCTACAAATGTATGAGATATTGGTAGGTCACGTAAAATACTGTGTACAGTTTTGGGCAGCTTACTTGAGAAAGGATATATTTGCATTAAAAGCAATACAGAGATAGTTCATAGAATCCCCACAGTGTGGAAACAGGCCATTTGGCCCAACAAGTCTGGTTCCTGGAGTGAAGGGGTTAGCTTGTGGAGAAAAAGAAGTGATCTTTTGAAGCATATTAGCTGACAAGGGGACTCGCCTGACTGGATGCTGTTTGATGCTTCAGCCTTGTAAGGGAGACAAAAATTAGGGGACACAGTTTGTAAATAGCAGGCCTCCAAATTAAAATGAAAATGAGAATTTCTTTGTCAGGGAGTTGTGAGCCTGTGGAATTCTCTTCCCCATAGGGCAATGGATGCAAAGTCACTAAACATTTTAGTGTCAGAATTTGATTCTTGATTGTCAAAGGGGTATGGAGTAACCAGGAAACTGTTGTTGAGGCCATTATCAGATCAGCTATGGTCTTTACAAATATATTTGAAACTGGCCTTTATCATGGTATTCAGTTCACCTGGAACTAGTACAAAATGATTTTTTTTTTGTTGCCCCCAACTTCTTACTTTCTCTACTTTCCTTTCTCAATCTAGTAATTTTTAACCTCATAACTTTTTTTTAAGAATAAGTTTTTTTTTGTCAGGAGATTCTTACTCGAGTGCAAACTAGACGAATATTCCACTACAAGCATGGGGCTGGATGAACACAGCAGGTCAAGCAGCATCATCCCAAAACCAGCCCAGCTCATCTCCACCTCCCTAACCTGTTTTCCCTCTCACCCCAAGCCACACCCCCATCTCCTATCTACTAACATCATCCCGCCCCCTTGACCTGTCCGTCCTCCCTGGACTGACCTATCTCCTCCCTACCCCCCGACCGACACTCACCTTTACTGGCTCCATCCCCGCCTCTTCGACATGTCTGCCTCCTCTCCACCTATCCTCTCCTCTATCCATCCTCTATCTGCCTCCCCTTCTCTCCCTATTTATTTCAGAACCCTCTTCCCCTCCCCCATTTCTGATGAAGGGTTTAGGCCCGAAACGTCAAGTTTTCCTGCTCCTATGATGCTGCTTGACCTGCTGTGTTCATCCAGCCCCATGCTTGTTATCTCGGATTCTCCAGCATCTGCAGTACCTTTTATCTCCGAATATTCCACTACGACTTGTGTATTTTGCCTTCCCTATCTGAACACAGGCTCCACCTACATTCTTGCATGGTGAACCATAGAGACTTTCAACCTCTAGTTGCTTTCTCTGTTCCAGTTTCCAGCAGATAACTTGTCTGTGATGCTCAGTAGTACTTTAGGAAAGCATGAAAAGCAATATGGTAACAGATTTCCTCTATTATAACTTGCTAAAATTCCATCACCATGGCAATATGAATTTCATGGATCTTGCGTCAGGTAGAAATGTTTCTTAACTGTTTAATAGAGCATATTTTTCATTCTATTCTGGAATTTAATGAACAGTTTATTGCACGACTGTTTATAATCTGATATTTTCAGCAGTTCTATTTGGAGTCTCATAGTCTATCCACTGTTAGTGGACAGGTTGTTGCCATTGTCTCCATTTGGAAACACCTTGCACCTTCTCAGTGACATAATCTGCCCCCCACCCCAGTCTCTAATGAAAAAAACCACCCAGCTGTTCTGTCAGACAGACTTCAGAGTAAGTGACAGGAGCCCCTTTGTCTTAAAGACACAGTTCCAAAATACAATAAAAAGTCTCATTGCAGTTGTATTGTGCGGAATTATTGTTTGTTGCCACTTTGGCACTGTAGATCATTCAGACATACTGTGCCCCTGATGGGTGAATTGTTTTTAAAGTGCCTGTCAGCCCAGTAACAGAATCTATATTTTCTTATGAAAACTTTGTTGAATTTTTTTTAACCAGAATTTGACCTTTAGCAGGTATCCAAGGAACACTTTTATAGATTGAAACAGTAGAGAAGAAAGCTATTTGGCCCATCTTGAGTGCATTAGTTTATTTAGAGAGCTATACAATTAGTTTGACTCTCCTGCTGATTTTCCATATTCCTCCAAATGTAACTCCTTCAGCAATTTTTCTTATTTTCATTGTAAAATAATTGAATGTGCGACCACCACCTGTTCAGGCAGTGCGTTCCAGATTATCGAAACTCACTGGGATTTTTTTTCCTTTCCTTTGTTACCTCTGGTTCTTTTACTTAAATCTATGTCCTCTAATTCCTGATTCATCTACCACTGGAAACCGCTTCTGTTACTGTGTCAAACCATTCGTGATTTTGCCAACCTCCATCAAATCAGTTTCTCCACTCTAAGGAAAACACCCTCAGTTTATCTTGTCTCTCCCTCATTGCCAGTATCATTTTAGTAACGTGCACCCTCTCTAAAATGTTGAAACCCTTCCTAAAGTGTGCAGTGTCCAAAATTGGCTACAGTACTCCAGCTACGACTTGGCCAGTGTTTGAAGGCACTTCCAGCCTTAATAGTTATTGGAGCCTTATGACTGATAGATTGTGAAAATTGCTTCAATTGAAGTACCTGGAACTTTTTGTTTAAGGACACTGAGGGAAACATTTTTTATTCAAGACACTTACTGAAAATCATGTGATTCCTAACTATCTTTGTTCATTGTGAATATCCTTGGTTTTGCAACAGAGTTAGCGAACATGGTGTCCAGAATTATAGGTATTTAGAAATAGAAAATATAATAAATATGATACTGATAGAATGGTGGAATCGGCAGACAGTTATCGGATTGAATTCAGTGTTGGTGCATATAGATATATGAACCTGTACAAGAGAATAACAATGTCTGTGGATTCTGAAGGGTGTGACCAACCACAGCCATGTGAAAAATGGTTAAATTTGTTTCCTGGAAGTCTGTCATTAACTAACTGCTTGGACTTAGTAAATATCATATTTCATAGATTAAGATGTCAGGAGCTGTGGCTGTTTGATATTGTTTTGGAATTCAGTTAGGGTGTGCCTGAGAAGACATAAGATTCCCATCTTTCTGAGAAACCTCCTTGCGGATCTCGTGTGAGACTTGAAAAGCCGAAATAGCTATTCTGCCTGAGAGGCTTCTGGAACTACTACTACTCAACATCCCTAAATGAACTATTCCAGGGACAACTGCAGTGTCTAATGACCTATCTATATTGTATTAGGATGCCAGACCAAAAGCAATCTGGAACATTTCAAATCTTACCTTTCTCCAAGAATAAATGCTTATTTAGTGAAAGTATTTTTTAAAAGTTAATCTTTGCAAAGAAACTTCCTTTAAGTTTTCTTTGACTAGTGTGCATCATCATAAATAGCAAAGTCCATGTCACCAATATGTTGAGGCATTGTTCTAGAACCCAGTTCCCTGCACTTTAAAGATACACCTGTTAGTTATTAGTTTCTGCTTTCTGTCCTAAAGCTGTTCCATGTATACTAAATGCCTTCGTTACTTTTACAATTTTAATGTAAGAGCTTAGAAGTGAACAGTGAGAGACATTTTGAGATTTGAAAAGGTATTCTAATTGAGGCTGATCTTCACCTAATTGCTGCACAATCATTTTCAAGGATGGTGAATTATTGGATAATAACCAGACTGATATTTATTTCCTTTCCTCATGTTGTTGATGGATGCTAGGCAGACTGTTATATCCCCTACTTTCATCCTAGTTTAAATTGGTCTATTGAGCACAAGATGAATTGAACATACATGTTGGCAATGTTAAAGTTGCATTACATAACTTGACGCATGAGTATGTTTGGGCCATATATTGTTCTGTTTGTTCTGTATGAGATCTCTTTTTTTTCGCCACTGGAAAATGGTAGCATTGATCTAAACTTGAACTAATCTTTGGACAGAAAGAAGGAAACCAAGTATAAGAGTCCAGGATAGTTTATCAGTAATTGGAAGTGGGTAGCAAATTTTGCAGTTAATCTATTTAGAACTATCTTTGTTCATTGTACTAATCTGTGGTTTTGTAACAGGTCTAGAGAACATGGTGTCCAGAATTATAGACATTTAGAATAAACATGATACTGATAGAGTGGTGGAATCAGCAGATGGTTATCAGATTGAATTCAACATCAATGGATTTAGATACATGAACCGGTAAAAGACAGTAATAATGCCTGTGGATTCTGTCCAACCACAGGCATGTGAAAAGACAGCCGCAGTTAATGAAAGCAAGAATTAAGTGCACTGTTTAATGAAACAACTGAAAAAGAGAATTCACATTCTGCAATATCATACATCTTAGATAAAAACCGAAAGAACTGCGGATGCTGTAAATCAGGAACAAAAACAAAGTTGCTGGAAAAGCCCAGCAGCTCTGGCCGCACCTGTGAAGGAGAAAACAGAGTTAACGTTTCCGGTCAGGTGACCCTTCCTCAGAACTTAAGATTTGTGAAGATGTACAGTGTGGAAACAGATTTCAGTCCAACTCGTCCATTCCAACCTAACATCCTAAATTAATCTAGTTCCATGTGCCAGCATTTGGTCCATATCCTTCTAAACCCTTCCTATTCACGTACCCATCGAGGTGCCTTTCAAATGTTTTAATTGTACTAACCTCCGCTTCCTCTGGCAGCTCATTCCATACCTACACTACCTTCTTTGTGAAAAAGTTATGTCTCTTTTAAATCCTTCCCCTCTCACCTTAAACCTATTCCCTCTAGTTTTGGATTCCCCTACCTTGGGGAAAAGCATTTAGCTATTTGCCCTTTCCATGCCCATTCACGATTTTATAAACTTCTACAAAATACTTCAGCCTCCGACGCTCCGGAGCAAATAGCCCCAGCCTATTTAGCCACCCCCTATAGCTCAATCTCTGCAATCCCAGCAACATCCCCTGCAAATCTGTTCTCTATCCTTTCAAGTTCTTTTTCCTACAGCAGGGAGACTGGAATTGAATGCAGTATTCCAAAAGTGGCCTAAACAACGTCCTGTACGGTCACAATAAAACAACCCAACTTCTGTACTGAATGCACTAATATTCATTTTAAGAAGAGCAACAACTATGCAAATGATAATAAAAATCGAAAGAGCTGCATATGCTGGAAATCAGAAACAAAAGCAGAAATTACTGAAATAACTCAGCAAGTCTGGCAGTATCTGTGGAGAGAAATCATAGTTAACATTTTGGGTTCAGTTCTGAGGAAAGGTCACTGAACCCGAAACGTTGACTCTGATTTCTGTCTGCACTGCTGCCAGAATTGCTGAGCCTTCCCAGCAATTTCTGTTTCTGTGGAAATGATGATAATGTTTTAACTGACTACTACAAATGTGTTTTAATAAGAGATTTTATAACTGCATTTACTAAATGATGCTTGAAGCACGTATCATGTTATACGGTTATGGAAAATTGCTGCACAGATGCTTTGACAGTGCAACACATTTGCTTTAATGTACTTATACTTCATATTTTCTTTCTAAGGTTTGTTTTAAACAGTCGTAGTAACTTACAGTTCCTTACATAATAGTCTCTGTTTATCACATGCAAAATTTGCAATATTCACCTCAACCAATACTCAAAATTAAATATGAGGGTACATTTTACAGTTGATTTGCAGTTGATTACATCAAGGAAGTTCAATTGGGATGATCATCTGATTTAATGTAACAGGGGAATATGGTGAAAACTCATTAATGGCTGAGTAATCATTTTGTGATGGGGTATAAAAATACTAAGAATTCAAAAAAAAATTCATAAAAAGTGTTCTTTGTAATCTGTAAGCCGAAACTCCATTCAAACAAATGCCTTAAATGCATGCTTCAAACATCTGTATTAAATCAATATTCTACTGATGCTCAAACAAAAACCGAAATTGCTGAAGAAACTCAGGGTGGTATGTTGAAGTGGCAGGCAAATGGGAGCTCAAGGTTATTTTATGCAGCCAATTGCATGCCACCTGAACACACCGCTGTGTTCCCTAGCCAACATTTCTATCTTGGGCTCGCTACAGCGTTTCAGCAAGGCTGAACACAAACTGGAAGAACAATATCTCATTTTCCACCTGGGGACACTGCTATCTGCAGGATTCAATGTTATGTTCAATAATTTTAGAACCTGGACATTTTCTTGCTTGTATTTTACCCACCTCTGTACCCCAGGCCTTGTCATGGGCTTTCAGCACAGCTATTGCATTTTCACCTACTTATTGTTAGCTTTCCTTTCTCTTTGGCCTATTACCATCCATCACTTCTTCTGTCTAACTGTCTTTTCTTTCTAGAACATAAAACATAGAACATTACAGTGCAGTACAGGCCCTTCAGCTCTCGAATTTGCGCCGACCTGTGAAACCAATCTGAAGCCCATCTAACCTACACTATTCCATTATCATCCATATGTTTATCCAACGACCAATTAAATGCCCTTAAAGTTGGCGAGTCTACTACTGCTACAGGCAAGGCATTCCATGCCCTTACTACTCTCTGAGTAAAGAATCTACCTCTGACATCTGTCCTATATCTATCACCCCTCAATTTAAAGCTATGTCCCCTCGTGCTAGCCATCACCATCCGAAGAAAAAGGCTCTCACTGTCCGCCCTATCTAATCCTCTGATCATCTTGTATGTCTCTATTAAGTGACTTCTTAACCATCTTCTCTCTAACGAAAACAACCTCAAGTCCCTTAGCCTTTCCTCATGAGACCTTCCCTCCATACCAGGTAACATCCTGGTGAATCTCCTCTGCACCCTTTCCAATGCTTCCACGTCCTTCCTATAATGCGGCGACCAGAACTGTACGCAATACTCCAAGTGTGGCTGCACCAGAGTTTTGTACAGCTCCTTCTCTCTCTCTCTCTGTCTTTCTGTCTCTCTCTCTCTGTCTCTCTGGGTTGTATCTCCGCCTATCCACTCAGTCTGTCCACTACCCTCTCAAACATCCCAATTTCAGCATAAGCACCACCTTTTCCTAGTTACTTTGAGATCACTGAACTCGAAATGTTAATTCTGCTTTCTCTCCATAGATTCTGTCTGAACTGCTGAGTTTCAGATTTCCATGATCTGCAGTTCTTTGTTTTATATCACTATATCAATGCTTGTAGTTTTGCCCCATCGATTTGAAAAGCATATCAGCTTTTACAGAAATGTTATCTCGGTTTGGGAAATATGTATGAAAGATCAGAATGTAAAACATAATGGAATTCAATCCATTTGGGAGACCAGACTCAGACTGGGTGATCACTTTATCGAGCACCTCTGTTCAGTCCACAAGCATGGCCCCAGCCTTCTAGTCATTTGCTGTGCTAATGCACCATCCTGCTCCCATGCTCACGTTTCTGTCCTAAATCGGCTGCAGTGCTCCACTGAAGCCCAACGTGAGCTGAAGTAACATTTTCTGTTTAGGTGTTTTGCAGCCTTATGGACTGAACATTAAGTTCAACAATTAAACTACTCTCCCTTTGTTTCCCCCGATCAGCAGTGCTTGACTTTCTTGGCTTTGTTTTCAACAGAGCTAATCTATGTTCAACAATTCTATGCCCGTTCCTCTTTTTTCCAGCCATTACCATTCCTTTTGACTTTTGTTTTGTGACACCTGTGATCCCTAACGTCACTCTTCCTCTAGCCTTTCCTGACTGTCTGTCTTTTCCACTTGCTCCTCTCCACTCTTTTCAACAATACAAAACCCTCCAATCACTTTTCCACCTCTCTCTTCAAATCCGGAGAAGAGCCATGTTCAACTCAAAACGTTAAATCTACTTCTTTCTCCACAAATGCTCCCAAACCTGCTAGATTTCTCCAACACTTTCTACTTTTATAAAGGTTTCACTTAATTGGCCAGTGCCTGAGAAAACAGCAAACAGAGCTAAGCGCGGATGCACGTTTCTAAGTATAATGCAAAGTATGAACTTTAATGAAATTGACAGATACAAGAACACAAGAATAGATCACATGGTCCACCAAATCTGGTCTGCCATTCAGACCAGTCTCATCATAGGACAATCACCTCATCTTAGGGAGTCTAATATTGATGTCATCAAATTTAAGCGCAATGTTGACACTAACGATATGTTTTGCTGGTAATACTCCTCTCACCATGCATAGAAGAAGTAATTTTAAGTTATATGGTATTAAGATTTCATAACGTTTTAAACCCCATGTGTTAACTGTGCTAGATTGCTATTTTAATTATGTAATAGTCCTTTAGTCGCACTAATTTCTGTTATGAAATATTTCATACCTTCTTGATAAATTATTAACAGTGAGAATGTGCAGTTGTAGTTTTATGACATTTGTGGATAGAATGGGTATGTTTATAATAACAGACTGAAATAAATAGTCCAAAAAATTTTACAACTAATTGTAATCAAATGTTAATTGAATTGTACCTTTTTTATCACTGCCCCTATATAATTACAGCATCTATAAATATACATATATGATACTTGTCTTCCTATGCTATTGAACCAAAGTTAGCAAATGATGAGAGTGACTTATTATGGAAGTAGCAGTGTACAAGTACAGGATGGTCTTATTTAGGTGGACAGGACAGAAATGATGAGCTGAATCTTACGTATTTTTGTCTAAGCCTGAGTTACATGGTCTTTTTAAGGTGATCTCAGCCAGAGGCCTTGCAAGTTTTTTTTCAACATATCTTACCAAATATGCTGCATTAATTAACCACCCTACCCCTATAATGTCCCCCATGTCCAGTTCTGGCCCCGTCTTACCACATGTCATTCTCAAAGCATCTTGCCACTGAGCAGATACCTGCCAAAAGACTGGCATCTCTTGCACTTGCACCATATTTGAAAGGACCGAACACTGATACATCGTTGAAGGAAGGTCAGGACTGGCAGCTTGACATTCGGGGGTTACAGAAGTTTCAGATATGATAGGGAGAATGTAAGAGAAGTGGGGCTCTTGCTTTATTGACAAAGGAGACCATCATTGCTGTAATGAGGGAAAATGTCTTAGAAGAGTCTTCAAATAAGGCCATCAGGATAGAGCTTGGAAATAAAAAAAAAAAGGGGGCCAGGAGCTTTGCTGGGATTATACTATAAGCCTCCCAGCAGTCAGAGGGGGATAGAGGAGCAGATGTACAAGCAAATTAGCGAGTTGTGAGAGGAATAGGGTTACAGTAGTAAGGGCTTTTAATTTTGCTGACTTAATTGGGATCACCTTTGTGTGAAGGATTAGACAGGGTGGATTTTTCAAGTGCACTCAAGAGAGCTTTTTGTGCCAATATGTACATAGTTCTACTGAGGATGGCATAATGCTAAACCTAATCCTAAAGAATGAAACTGATCGTGTAGTTGAAGTGTCAGTGGGTGAATATTTTGGCGATAGTAACCATAGTTCAACATTCTTATGGAAAGGGATAAAGATAAACTCTGCACTAAATATCTAAATAATTGGGGCATAGGCCAATTTCAGTATCATTAGATAAGATCTAGCAAATGCAGACTGGGAGCAGCTATTTGCAGGTGAGTCTACATTTGGAAAATGGGAATCTTTTAAAAGTGGTATAATGAGAATTCAGGGACAGTGTGTTCCTCTAAAGGGCAAGGGCAGCAAGTCCAGGGAATCCTGGATATCAAGGGATTTTGAAGGTTTAAAAAGAAAAAGAAGAAAGCATAAACTAGATGCAGTGCATTAAAAACAGAGGAGATCCTTCAGGCGTGTAGAGACTGTGTTTAAGAAGGAAATTAGGAGGGCAAAGAGGGACCACAAAATATCTTTGGCAGTCAAGATTAAGGAAAACCCCAAGGTGTTTTATAAGTATATTAAGAGCAAAAGGATTACTATTTGAGTGGGGCCTATTAGAGACCAAAGGGCACTCTGTGTGTGAAGCCAGTGAATCTGGGTGAGGTCTTAAATGAAAATTTCTCATCTGTATTCACAAAGGATAAAGACACTATAGCCAGAGATTTCTGTTAGGTTGGTGAGGTTTTGACTAAGTTAACATTAATAAGGAGGAGATATTAGATGTTTTGACAGGCATACAGGTGCATAAATCCCCACAGCCTGATGAAATACATCCCAGGCTGCTATGAGAGGCAAGGGAGGAGATTGCTGGGGCCCTGAAAGAGATATTTAATCTTTTGCTGGCCACAGATGAAGTACCAGATGATTGGAAGAGAGCAAATGTGGTTCCTTTGTTCACGAAGAGCAGCAAGAATAGGCTAGGTAAATAGAGACCAGTTATTCTGACATCAGTGGTAGGGAAATTATTGGGAAAAAAGTTTGAGGGACAGGATGAATCAGCACTTCAAAAGGCAGGAATTGATCAGGGATAGTCAGCACAGATTTGTTGGAGGGGCATCCCGTCTGACTAATTTAATTGAGCTTTTTGCAAAGGTGCCTAAATGTATTCATGAGGGTATTGAGATTGATGTCTGTATGAACTTCGGTAAGGCTTTTGACATGGTCGTACGTGGAAAGCTGGTCCAAAATGTACCAGCCAAGGCTAGTTTGCAAACTGGATCCACAACTGGCTTCCAAATAGGAGGCAAAGGATAGTTGTGAAGTGTCGTTTTTGTGATTGGAAATAAAAAACAGTGTACTTACGGGTTCAGTGCTGGGGCCCTTGCTTTTTGTAACGTTCATTAACGACTTGAATTTGAATGTAGAAAATATATTGAGTAAGTTTGCAGATGAAGTGAAAATTAGTGGTGTTGTTGATAGTGAGGAGAATAGTCTCGGGCTACAGTCTGATATCAATCAGCTGGTGAATTAAGTAGAACAATGGCATATGGAATTTAATTCTGATAAGTGTAAGGTCTACTAAAGGAAGAATTTTACACAGTGAATGGTCGGTTCCAAGGGAATACTAGGGAACAAAGAGACCTTTGTGTTTAAATCAAAGGACCCCTGAAGGTGTCAGCACAGATAGGTAGGGTGGTTAAGAAGCCTCCAAGATGTGTGCCTTTATTAGACTGGGTGTAGAATGTAGGAGCAAGGAAGAAAGTTACAACTGTCTAAAACATTGGTTAGGCCACAAATGGAATACTGTGTTCAGTTCTGGTTGCCACACTATCGAAAGGACATGTTTGCACTGGAAAGAAGATTCACCAGGATGTTGCCTGAGATGAAAAGCCTCGATTAGGAGGAGAGACTGGATAGGTTATGTTTGTTTTCCACAGAGCAGGGGAGGCTGAGGGGACTCTGATGAAGTATTCAAAATTATGAGAGGATTAGATGGGATAGATTTTTCCCAGGACAATTGTGTCTAAGACTGGAGGGTGAAGGTTTAAGGTGAGTAAGTAGTTCAGAGGGGATCTGAGAAAAAAATTGGTTCACTTCGAGAGGGTGTTATCTGAGAGGGTGGTGGAGGCAGGTCGTCTCGCAACATTTAAGAAGCATTTGGACGACCACTTAAAATACCAGGGCGTAGTAGGCATTGGACCAATGAGATTAATATAGTTTGGTGTTTGTTGGTCAGTATTTACATGGTGGGCCAAAGGGCCTGTTTTTATGCTATACAATTCCGACTTCTGTACACCGGATGAGCATTGGAATCTGGCATTGTCCTTGACCAGCAATGGCCTGGCCCAGCAGCCACAAAACTACGCGTACTGCTGACATTGCCAACACTCCCTTACAAATGCGACTCCATTCTCTCAACTTAGTCACTGTTTAATCACCACGCCAAACACATTATCTGTCCATAGTTACATCGCATCTGAATACCGTCTGTAAGTCAGTGTTACCCTGTCTCCTGTGCTCACTGTAGACCTCAGTTAATCATTGTCCAGTAGAGGCACATCATATATATGGAGGCAGAGAACAAAAGTTAGCACAAACAAAACCAATAAAGGTTCACCCCTTTTGGAGGTTCATCCCGACCATGCAAACTGGATTTGAACACCATGACCAATGAGTGTTTTACAGTCCATGATGGTCTGTTACACCCAGTTCTCATCTTCTGCTACTAAGTATCAGTGAGGTTCTGTCTGGCTTACAGTGCCTGACGCAGTTGAGCTCTGTGGGTAGTGACAGCTTCCTCTTTTGAAATCTGTTGATCCTGTTTCTCAGAAAATTAATCCTGTTCCTCTAGGTCCTCAAAATCCAGGATCCCACCTCATTGCTTGCTCCACTTATGCCAAGCATACCATGGTAATGCAGCACATCCTGTTAGGTTTATACTGGAGATCCTACTCAAACCATCCAAGACTCTCCCAAGCAGTGGAACCATGTATTCAACTCCCCATCATCTGTTCCACCACGTCCCTGCCTGAAGAACGGGTGGCATTAAATTTGCACTCCGCATCAGATAGGAGGTTGAGCAATGGCGTCATTAGCCATTGTCATGATGGGTAGCCCTTCTCCCCCCCTGTTAACCAGCATTTTAAGGCCCCTGGGCCTTCAAATGCAGCACGTACAAAAGAATTCTCCAGCATATATGGAAGCTGCCAGGCTAGTGGGCACACCTCTAGACAGTGGTAACAGCTATAGAATCATAAAATCCCTACAGTGTGAAAGCGGGTCATTCAGCCCATCAGCCCTGCTGCAATATCTGGCATAGTGTCTTGAGACATATAGAGCGCTACAACACTGTCAACACTGCATCTTGCTCATCCCTCAGGAAATGGAGTCAGGGACAGAAAACTTCGGGCCTTCCGCACACTCCTGCTTTCTGCAAGGCCATGTAGCAAAAACCTCTGTCTGAGCTGGGTGCTCCTTATTCTCTGTGGTGGTCTGCTGCTGCTCCTGGACTTTCTGTAACGCTTGGTCCTCCTGCTTCCATCCTCACCTCCTTCTTAAGAAGGCACCCACTGTGATCAACATGCCACCAGCGGCAGGGCCCATCACGCTTCGTGGAATAAATCAAAATTGACCGTGGAAGGAGCAAAAGAGTTTCTTGGATCTCGGAAGCAAAATCAGTGATATACCCAGCAGATGAGGGCTGAGCACACTCCTTCACTGGTGAAACATGCTGCATCCCGATAACAAGGGTCATTTCTCCATCATCCATCCACAGACAGGCGCAGTAACTTGGGGAAGGTGCCACTCCAGCTGAGCGACCACCCAGTGCAATTGTGCAGGGGCTACCCGCAGCATCTTTCCTATCTCAGAACAGTAACAAACGTTCAAGTTCTCAGTCTATTCGGTGTGGGCTGTTGTTATGCTTGCGTGATAGGTGAGGAAGTGATTTATACAAAATCCTTGAAAATTGAATGAATTTAGGCTCCCCCTCAATCATTACTTTTTGTAATGTTATTTTACTAACTTCAACATTATTGAGATCTTCTTATTCAATGTCAAATACCAGTGGTATGCTGTAAATTGCCTTTGACCAGCATCTGAATCCTAAGCACCTTCACTCTGCATGTGTAGGAAATGGTCAACAGAATTATTGCAAATTAAATGTATCTAGGCTTCGCAAATGGCAAATTCGTGTCCTTGTTGCCACCCTGTCCTAGCATCCAGCAAATGTGGATCCTGTCACATTTGCCCATCAAAATGATAACTTTGCCGTCCTTGGCATTGTCCCAGACAGTTTGTAAGAGCACTTCATTTCTAGAGCAATTCACCATGTGGAGATCCACCACATTGAATTTTGTGCACAGTTGTATTCCTAGCCTCCTGAACCCTGACATTACACCTAAGGATACCCAGCCTGCTCCTTTGTGCTTCCCTATGGAAGGTATGGTGGTGGTCAATGTCACTATTCTCCCCCATAGCCTTTCATGTCCTCCATGCTGTTTTGTATACACCCCCATACCTGCGTGTTTCCCCCATTACTGTCCTTATCCACATCTATTCAGTTAAGGTCTAAGAATTAAAATTACTGAAGTCCCAAACCAAATACCTCAGAGGGGCATTTTTCCCACCCAACCCCACCCTCAGTTAAATTGTGATACTTTGAATGTAATGGAGCAAAGGTAGCTAGATCCTGACTTAGAAGTCAGAAAGATGAATAAGACTTGCAGTATTCTTCTTAACCTTTCCACTCTACCCTTGCAGAACGTAACAAGCTGAGAAGGGACTCAGTCGTCAGACTCAGGTTTTTTTAAACTCTTTTCAACTAACAGTTGTATAATGACATGAGATGATTAAAACACTAACACAAACCTATTTGATTTTTTTGTTATAATTGAGTTCCATGAATTTAATTTCTCCAGTTCAATAAATATTCAAAGCCATAAAACTTCAATTATGAAGGCAGTGAATTCAAAAAAATAACTTAAGTGTTTGCAAATCAAAGAAGAATAGGTTAGAAAGGTAGCACTGGGATTGTGAAAGTGAGGTCACAGTTATTAGATCATATTGCTGACAGCAGGAGTAGCATTAACATCACACTATCAATGCACAAGTACGTCAGTAACATGTTGGCTATTAACTGAGTCATTTGGGTAGCTCTCTTATAAATTTGCGCACACGTGTTTCTGTGAATGGCTATGGTGTTTTGTTTGTTTTATTGGGTCATTGAGATAACCTGAGAGTTCAATTGGATCGTCAACATTACTCATTTCTGGGAGGACAAAAATGGGTATTATAAGAAGGTGATCCATGGCAAAGTAAACCTTTTCTTCTTTGGACCAATGGTGTTCAGCAGCAGCTCTCCAGTACTGTGCCAAAGTGGTAGTTCTCAATGTATAATTGTCAGAAAAGCTATCTTTCACTGGAGTGATAGCTGTCTGCAACATCGAACCTATACATGCGAATATAATCGACATCTGGAAACCTGTTTGTTATTCTTTCTGCAGGACAGGCTGAGCTAGGGAGTAGAAGCAGGCATTGTTTTGGGAATACACAGTTTTGGTAATGTCCAGGATCTGGGGTTTGAAACCTTTTACAGCATAATATGTCAACTGGAATAAGTGGCATGGGAGCAACAAAAAAATCAATGCCATGTGAATTCTTCTGATCTTGGTGATCGATTTGATAGACTTCTATTGCTGCCCTCCAGGAGATTTCACTCTTATCACAGTCACTACTGTTGATATGTGAGTCGCATTGCAGGCTGACCAGAACTCTCTACTGTTCATGTCTTTCTCCTTCTTGTGCTCTTGTATTATGGCAATATAACTCAGAATCAGTTAGATTAAAAACTTTTATTTATATAGCACTTTTCACAGCACCAGATGTCTCAATACTGTTTATAGCCCTTGAAGGACTTCTGAATTGAGGCCACAACTAATGTTCTGGGGACACAGGTTCAAATCTCTTCACAACCGATGGTGGAGTTCGAATTCAATAAAAAAAAAACTAGAACTAAGATGACCACGAATCCATTGTCGATTGTCAGAAAAACCCATCTGGTTCACTAATGTCCTTTAGGGAGTGAAACTGCAATGCCTACCTAGTCTGACCTACATATGATTGTAGAACCACAGCAATGCGGTTGATTTTTAACTGCCCTCTTGGCAATTAGGAGTGGGCAATAAATGCCAGCCTAACCAGTGATGCCCTCATCCTGTGAACTGAATAAAAAAAAATTGTAATAATGGAAGTTTATCTGCCAATTTGCACACAGTAAACTCATAAAAAGTGTAATATTGACCAGATAATCTGTTTTTATGATGTTGATTGAGGATAAATAATGACCAAAGCAGAACTCCCCTGCTCGTCTTCAGAAAGTACATTTAAATATTTTACCTCCACCCGACCAATCAGGTGGGGCTGCGTTTAATGTCAGTTTCTTGTTTCCATTCATTGGAACTATTCCGTTCCAACCATTCCTTGTTCAAATGCCACTCTGAAGTGATTGAGAATGTAAAGTGAGAGAGCCCTAAAGACATATAAGCAGAAACTTTTGATCGCTTATTTGTCCCAAATCTTCCAGGAACAGCAATTCCTGTCAGATTGCCGTTCCTGCTCCTACTTATTCCTGTCATGACCAGGCTGCTCATTTCTGGCTAGGACTTACCAGCTCTCTTCAGAAATGTGCAAAGTACCTGATATCAGAGTCCTCCTCCATAACGTAGTGACATCAAGCTGCACCATTTTTGTCTGGCAGTCGCCACCATATTCTGCTAAGTTCTTTCATTGGCTAACACATTGACAAGCTGCAGAATTTAATTGGCTTTTAAGCGTGCTCAGTAAACGTAAGTAAGCTAAATCAGTATGGTAGCAGCTGGACCAATAACAGGGTGCACTTTTAAAGTCTCCCAGGATTTAAACATCATTTTAATTTATCTAACATTTCCTGAATGTGTCTCCTGGTAAATAATTCAGTCCCAAGTGTTTGACCTTAATTCAGTGTTAGACTTCAAAAGGTCTCAATGCATATGTTTTGAGAATTGTACTGTCTGGATCATTGAGTCAAAGATCTAAGTCACTGTTTATTTTTCAGATTGCTAGGTCTTTGTAATCTCTAATTTAATGTAGTCTTAGTTTAATCCTAAATTTATTGAATTGAACAGATCTTGTAAATTAGGAGAAAGAACACACAGTGAAAGATAATTGCACAGCACTTGGATTGTAAGTCTATTAGCAGTTTAGGATTTTTTAGTTGAATTAAATATTCTGTTTCTTCAACCAGCAATTTCTAAGCGTTTAGAATATTTAAATATCATTGCCTTTCTTCTAAACATTTGCTCAAGAAGTGATCTGATTTTTTTTAATTCTCTGGCCTTTTTCAAATCTAAGTCAGTGTATTTGTGATGCCACTAATGGTTTTATATGTAAGCTGTCCCTGCTGATTGTTTTTTTTTATCATCTTTTAGTGTATGTGAAAACACGACAACTCACATTGAGAGGTTATTGATTTTATTTCTTAAAACCACTTCAGTTAGGTAGAAGAAATTATGTTCTGTTTAGTAGTTTTATTCAAGGGCTGACAATGCTGGTTATGGGAGATGTGCAGTAATTTAAGCTTTCGGGTCCTGGGAAGTATGAATAATTATTGAAACTTTAAAGGCCTGCACTATAAACCTAAATATTTATTCTTCAGTGAAAGTATCAGCTTGTCAAAATCATTTTTTGTCAGTGCTAAATTAAGTCCATAAAGAGGCATATTAAAACCATTGTTTATTACTAACTACTTACACACTGTTAAGAAAATGTAATGATTTCTTTTGAAAGAGAAACTACCTCCAAAGAAGGTCAATTATATTTGCCGTACTTGATAAATTCCTATTTCGCTGCTGATCCTTTTAAACCAGTTTGTTTTCCACTGAACTCAATTTATCATGCATATTCTTAGATGTTTACAATTTGAAGCAAAGTCATCCAAATAATTATTTACATCCACCTGACCAAATGGAGCTTAGTTTAATGTCCCATTTGAAAGACAGCTTCTCAAAGAATGCACAAATGATCTGATTATTTCAACTTGGTTCCAGGATTGTGAACAAATTGTTTATTGTCTGTCTATCCCTGTACAATTTATGGACAGAATTGACCACCTTCTGTGGAGGAGAATTTTGTATGAGTTGCAGCAAGTTGGAGTAATAGAATAAGACATAAGTGAACCCTGTGAAATATGTACTTCAATCTGGCAGTTTTTAGGATTATTTTTCTGATGCTAGCTTACAGTTCGCCAGTTTATAGAATTCACATGTTGCTGTATGATATTTGAAGTCAGGACATCTACGCTGGGTGACCAAATCGTATGAAGTGAAATAAAGGAATCTTTATCTGTTGGAAGGGAAGGTAGAGACTCATTGCTGGTGACCATAAGAATTGAGAAGGGACACCGGTGATCTAAAAGCAAGCCGGTTAGCTCAGCTGCCCGGTCAGTTGGTTTACGATGCAGTGATGGCCAACAGCATGGGTTCAATTCCCAACCAGCTGAGGTTGCTTTGAAGGTCCCACCTTCTCAACCTCACCCCTCGCCTGAGGCGTGGTGATGCACAGGTTAAATTCAGTTGTCTGTCTGTCTCTCTCTCTCTCTCTCTCTCTCTCTCTCTCTCTCTCTCTGTCTCTCTCTCTCTCTGTGTCTCTCTCTCTGTGTCTCTCTCTCTCTCTCTCTGTATGAGAGAAGGGCCCTATGGTCCTCTGGGACTGTGGCAACTTGACGTAGCTTTTATAGTAACAGAAAAATATTTCATTCAGTTGAATTTTTTTAGGAATATTCAAGTTTAGTGTTGCTGCTTAATCCATTAGGCAGTAAGTTGAAAATAGCTTGAGAAGGAAGAACTCAAAGTCCATGACAAGTGTTTGACAAACTAATAAAATGGATTTCAATGTTGTAGGCAAGGCAAGAGGGTATAATGGAGACACATAAAAAAGATGGAACATAAAACCATAAGAAATAAGAACAGAAATAGGCCATTCAGACCCTTCGGCTTGTTCCAACATTCAGTAGGATCACGGGCAATCCAACAATTCTCAAGTCAACTCTCCTCCCTTTTCCCCGCAATCCTTGATTCTCCTCCTGATCAATAACCCAAGACTTAAATCTACACAATAACTCTCCCCTCACAGCTCTCTGTGGCAAGGCGTTCCAATGAATTTCAACCCTCTGTGAGAAGAAATTCCTTCTTATTTCAATCTTAAATTGAACCTCCTTTATTATGAGACTACACCCTCTGGCCCTAGACTCTCCCATGAGGTGAAGCATCCTCTTAGCATTTATCTTGTCAAGCTCCTTAAGGACCCTATGTTTTTCAAGGAGATTACCTCTCATTCTTCTAAACTGCAGTGAATACAGTACCAATCTGTTTAGCCTTTACACAATCTTGCCATACCTTCTCTGAATTGCTTCCAATGAAAGAATGAACTTAAATAATAGGTCCAAAACTGCTCACAGTGCTCCAGATGTGGTCTTGCCAGCATCATGTACAATTGCGCTAAGACTCCCCTATTCTTTTACTGCAGCCCTCTTGAAATAAGGGTGAACTTCCCATTACTGAACTACCTGATTACTTGCTGCATCTATGTGCTAGTTTTCTGGGCTTTGTGCACAAGTACTCCCAAGTCCCTTTGTGTTGCAGCTTTGTATAGTTTTTTTCACTATTTAAACAATACTGTACTTTCATTCTCCCTTTCAAAATGAACAAATTCACATTTTCCCATGTTATACTCCATTTGCCAACCTTTTGCCCACTTTGTTAACATGTCAGTAAATCTCTGTAAAATGTTTGTATCCCGTTCGTAATTTGCATTTCTGCCTATCTGCATATTTGACTGTAGTAGATTTGCTTCCTTCCTTCATGTTATTAACGTATACCGTAAAAAGTTGCAATCCTAGCACTGATCCCTGTGGAACCTCACTGCTTACCGGTTGCCAACTTGGTGTTACCTGCCCATTAGCCAGTTCTCTATCCAAACATCAAGCATTTGGCCTCCAGGCAGTCACACACACAGATGGAAAGTTAATGGGAAGTAGTTTCCAGTACAAAAGGATATGCAGCACAAAGTCCTTTGGGTTTTTAAAACAAGAAGATTTCAACCTGAGACCATTGTTGTTTCATTGGCTTCTAGGACTGTCAACAGTAGGGAATGTTAGTTACCTTTTAAGTTCTTGATTTCTTGATCTAGTTTTCTTTCCAGTGTTGTCACTGGATAACTCTTCTTGAAAGACGGAGAGAGAAAGAGAGCCTTTTTGCAGCCTCTTTCAATTCTGTAGTCAAAAATGCAAGTTTTGTGCTTTTTTTACCCCCAAAAAATCTCTTTGAAGTACAAGCTGTCATATATTCCATCTGCAGGCAACCTTTCATCTCCAACAGGTAAAGCTTCTTATGAATGTGCAAATAAAACAGTGGATAGGGATTTCTTCATGCTTCTCAAGGATGGTGTTATCATGGGGAAAATGTTAATTTCAGCTCAAATTGTCTTTTTACTAATTGTTTTTAAGAAATTAGGCCCACCTGTGTGGTCATGCGATGCCTCTGGCCATTTGTTTTTGGGTCCTATTTGAAACAACTTCAATCATAGAATCCCCACATTACAGAAATTTGGCCATTCGACCCATTGAGTCCGCACCAACCCACTGAAGAGTATCCCACTCATACCGTTGCATTTATCATGTCTAGTCCACCTAACCTGCACATCATGAGGGAATTTGTATGGCTAGTCCACTTAATCTGCACATTTTTGGACTCGGAGGGGAAATTGGAGCACCCAGCAGAAACCCACGCGGGCACAGGGAGAAAGTCCTACACAGACACCCAAGGCTGGAGTCGAACCATGGGGTCCCTGTCAATTGAGAGGCAGTGGTGCGGACTACTGTGCTGTGCTAGTCCATGGAAGCCCCATATAATAACTCGTACAATAGAATTCAAATCCAGAAGTCCATTTTTTTTATATCATCATGGTAAAAGCCAATTGTTCAGTGGGGGGATAGTTTTCAGAGCTATATTTTACACAGTTGCTTTTACTTTTTGACCTACCTCTTAATAGATGTAGTCACATTGGGTATGTAACCACTAATAACCTTTGTTCACAAGCAGCTATCAATTTTGGGGCATCACATTTTAGATAAATTTCAAGGCCTTTGAGAGGTCCCAGATGTGGTTTACTTTTAAAACAAAATCTTTAACCCTCAATATTGATAATTGTTCTTCTGTCGAGTGAAAGTATGTGTTTGTACTTCTGTCCTGATTTAGTTGATTTAATCTATTTCCTAGTTGGATTTAATTTGAAGATGGTTTTCACTTTATTAGCCTGTGAATATTTCTTGGATCTGTCTCTGAATACATGAGTGTGCAAGAGAAGGAAGAAAACAGCACTGGATAACATATCGCTTTGTACCAGGCGGCTGAATGGCACTCACTGTAATGCATTATATGAGGCACAGTTTAATTATTCAGCTTCAACAATGGGATATTGAACAGCTTCTGAAAATGTAAATGTACATAGTTGGGTTTGCCTGCATAAGTATACTGAATGTGCCATTTTCACTATCCTCTTAATTAAATGAGAGGAAAATTCTATATACAAACCACTGACAATTCAGAATAGCACAAATCCACAGGAGCCTGAACTTTGCTTCTGATCAGTTCATAAATGGATGCTATTAATGGCTGTTAAAGACGCTAAAGTTATACAGCTGACATTCGGTCCTTTCCAGTGATTTAATAATAAAGCTTTCATATGTTCTTCGAATAATTATGCATGGCAACTGAGTGAAGCAACTGTCACTGTTTATCTTGTAGTCAGTGTTTGATTGACCTGAAATTTGCAATATTAATTGCTATCTTCAGAACATCTGATATAAAAGTATTCTCTGCTTCACAGAACATGCTATAAAGATGAATTAAGTAGGCACGCCCACAATATTTATTGCAATGTCTCTAAGACTTGAAACAGTGAATCTCTTGTGCTTTTTTTCTAAATTCATTCTCAGAATATTAGCATCTTTACAAAGGCTAACACTTATTGCCCATCTCTAGTTACCCCTGAAAAGGTGATGTTGTGCGTTTCTGTTGTGCCACCGTAATCCACGTGGCAAGCATTCTTCCGCAGTGCTATTAGGAAATTTTATCATTTTAACACAATGATGAAAGAACAATAATGTAGGTGCAAGTTGGTATTTTGTGTAACCTAGAGGTGATAATGTTTCAATGTCCTTCTAGGTGCTGAAGGTAAAAGGGTAAATTGATGAGTGGGATAAGAAAGCCTAATATTCCCATCAGATGTGATGAGCAAGAAAGCCAATGGAGGAGACAGATGATGGTCACTGCTCAAAAAGAAGTAAAATGGCGTTCTTGATTGTCCCTTCAGAGAATGTCACAGTAATTGGGTGTAATGAGGGCCTTTCTCAGAAGGATTCATGTTGGGATGTGGACAAAAGAGTAGAACAGAAGAGTGGGGATTTATTGGTGTTGGAGATTTTCTTGTAAAGCACTGAAAGTGTGTGAAATCAATTATGGCATGTTTGAATGGCAGAAAGAGTGAACACAGCAGAGAGGCCAAGAAAGATATAAAGCCAAATGTTATTGGGCTTGTGTCAAGGGCAGCAACTAGAATTTGCTTGCAATGGACACAGTGGATTCAGGATATATAGACATGTTGGTAATTAGGAGGTACAGTCCTAGTTATAAACAAAAGATAAGGAAGAGACTCTATGAGAGTTCAAATTACTGTTTTTGAGTGGTTGGGTGAAGCTGCATTGTAGATGGAGTGGAGTTAGCTTGAAGCATCAGTACAGATACAGAGATGGAGTGAAAGCAGGATCTTTTCAAAATGCAGAAAAGGCAATGAGTTGATTCCCTGGAACATGTCCTGTGGAAGCAAATGGCTGAAGGGAAGTGAAGAACTACCTTATGAACTGGCAGAGGTTGATCCAGTATGTAGCAGAAGTAGCTTCAAGAGATATTATGTCTCAACACATCCAATACAACAGCAGGGAATTAAAGAGCAATGGGAGTGAAATTAAAAGATTACCAAAGATGAGTAAGATCAACACAGCTGATGTTTTTATAACAGAGAGCATTATGGGAAAGTTTTATTTAAATGTCCCAAATTAAGAAGGGTTTTTGGTAAGAGTAAATACAAAGAAATTGGCAAGAGGATCAGTAACCAAAAAATACTGATGAAGATAATTGGCAGAAGAACTAGATGGTAAATGAGGAGATTTATTTCTGTAATGACGAGTTATGAACTATCTGAAAGAAGTGGAAACAGATTCAGTAGTGACTTTCAAGGCAATATTTTTGGAAAGAGAAAAAATTGTAGAACTACAAGGAAAAGCATGCCAGTAACACTAATCTCTTGTATCTCTTGTAAAGAGCAACCACAGACATGATAGACCAGGTGGTGACTTCTTCTAGAAGCTGCGTGCTTCTATGAGGGAGTAAGTTAGAGGAAAAACTATTTAAAAGTGAGAGGCATGTAAGATTGGAGCATTGTGGGAGCTTGAGGAATTGGTGCAACATATTCAGTTGAAGCATGAGAAGAGTTCTGAAGGACTAGTGGAGACAATGTTCATAGGACACCAATGAAAAAATAATAAAGACCATTCAGCACTAAGGAGCAAAGTCAAGAGCGGAATGAGAACCTGAAGCGCAGTCATTTGGTTACTAACTTGTTCAGGTGGCTAATTTTTGTTGATTAGAAGGAGTAAAGCAATAAGAGGATGGGAAATTTTACAACAAATCATTCATCATGCTGAAAATACACAATTCATGTCATTTGCTGAACACATCTGCTATCTGTGATAGATCATATTCAGTGAACCAAGCAAAATCATTAAAGCAATAATTATTATTTAATTTTACATCTGTGAATGATTTCTGTACTGCTTATTAAATCACTAGCACAATGGTGGATATATGATGTGTTCTTAGATTCTAAACAGCAGAAATGTTATTTGCATCTAAAACTGTTTATGAAGTATTCAGTGGAATTCAAAATGTCACTGCCCGCTCAATGCAAATAAGATAACGTCTAAAAGAACGACTACGGATGGAATCTTCCCAGTCCATGATTGATGTGGGCATTGGTGATTCAACTGAAAAAAAAGATTGACAGAAATGAGATTTTTAACATCGAGGAAGAAGTTCACTTCTCTAACACAAGCTTTGAATGGCAAGACAAAAATCACACTAATGAGTAACAAGAAGCTTGAATGTTCTAACATTCTATTGTTAACTAATCGTGCCTCTATTCTCCCACCTAAACTATTTGACAATTCCTGAAATGAAAGTCAGACCAGTTACCTGGTGATGCAAGCTCGTCACTTGTTCTTCCAGATCTCCATTTGGGACAGTAGTACCCAATATCTTAGGGCACAGTCCAGAAGTAGCAATTGCCAGCATCACAGGTATAAAGTTAAATGTATATACTCACCATCCACAGAGGTTGGCATATACCAGCCTCTGTGCACCCTCATGACACATTGCCAACTCACCTACAATACAGTTCTGCACTTAGTGCAGTACTTTGAAGGACAGCACCTTTCATCATAATGCTGCTGTCAGGACATTGGCAATACAAACATGCAGCCCATGGATTTGACCAGGAACTATCTCTGGGAACCTCAGTTGCTCTCGTAGGTTCACTTCATGCACTCTGTACCTACTTCAATGCTCACAGTATTTCTGTATTGCTTTGCTATTTAGCACAGACACAAAACCAAGTAGCTTGCTACGGTTGTCGGCAATGATCAGTTAAGAGAGTGAACATGTAACTCGTAGGCACTATGCTATGTCAGTCTCAAACCTGTAACATGTACCAACAATGTACACAGTAAATATGCAATGTACATCAACCAAAAGACCATGTCTCAAAGTCTAAGGATAGTGGTCCTCAGTCAGGCCGAGGGAGACCGTCTTTGGTCAGTGGGTCTCAGCATAGTAAGTCAGGGATGACGTCCAATTTCAGTCCAGAAGCTTCAACGTGGTCAGTTGACTTCTTAGGGCCATCATGATGTGGGGTCTGTATAGCCCAGGGAGTGAGCCATAACGAGTTGTGAGGGCCAGCTAAATGAAAGTCACTGGGGATTGGAAGCAGCATGCTGTTAACCAGAAGGGAGAATAATTGTGAAAGGAGAAACTGTTCATTGGAATCTGCAAGGGAGTGAATCATCAATTCCCCTGGCTTCCAGGAGAGACTACAGCGCAATGGTCAGCACAAGTAAGTTGTAGGCCACACAGGGGATTGAGGAAATAGTCATAGTCCCTTAGATAGGGACATGAGTTGATGCTAAGGATGTGTAACTTGTTAATTTGGTCCTTAAATAGCAATAGATTTACAAATGTACACTTGTATTTGCAGTGAATTATAAGCTCTGTGCCCTCAGAAGTGTATTTGTTTGGTTCCCCTCCCACTATGTGCAAGGTGATAGACAACAACTCTCTGTTTTAGAACAGTTGAAAACCTAATGTCAAATCATGATTTTAATTCCTTTGGGTTTACTGAAATCAGATCTCTGTATTTGAAGGTTTAATTGTATAACGGAAAATAATTTAATGATTTATTTTATGATTATACGGGAATCCAGGTGCTAGCACTGGAGAAGGCTCAAACTTTGCAATCGTCCAACAGGTTTGAGGCTCTTGTGAGTTGTGTGGCTGAGAGAACCGACTACAGGGCGAATGAGCACAATGATCATGACATGTGGTGCAGGGGTACATTTAACTAGAAGAATTAAAAGGCATATGGTTGTAGTTACTTTGTTGTGGAGAACTTGAAATTTTCTGGGGAAAAAAGGACATATTGCAGAACATTTTTAGCTTGAAGCCATCAGGACATTTTGCAAGAATACCAATTCAAGGGAAAAATCAACATTTATACTATATGAAAGGAAAGTGCTGATTGGTTGGCATATACACTTTAATCAGGAGAAGTATTGCCATGGCGAAGGCACCAAATAATGATAATTGGCAGTTCACTGCTGAACATTGTTTAAATTTTAAAACAAGCAAGTTGACGCTAGTCAGCCCATTGCATTAGAAATGAACCAGTGAATGACTGGCAACTATTTTACTGAGTTGAGACAAGTATGGTGCATGTACATGTTCTTTCAGTCTTTGAAGAACAGGTATCTGCATATCAGTGTATGCAGCTTCTGGCACATTCATGTGTGCCACATTGCAAACTAAAGTGACAAGTCTAAATTGGTTGCCAGTGTAATTCTTTGTATATTCAGGATTATTCACCAAAAGCTGTCCAACTGCAGAATTGCGTCTAATGTTGGACACTATGGTGAGTTTTGCAAATGCAGCCTGGCTTGCTTATTGCAGACAGCTGAAAGGATATGCCGTTTGATACGACCCTCCGATCTTTGGGACACAAGAATGATGGCCAGCCCTATAAGTGGGGTAATAAATCGCCTCTTTGACCGGCTGCAATCACTAAGGTGTAGAGATAGGCACACTGCTTCAACAAGGGAGTTCTAGAATTTTGACCCTGCGGGAATATGGGAATGACTGGTCAGGATGTTATACGACTCAGCAAGGAATTTGCATATGGTGGTGTTTCCATTCATTTGCTACCTTTATCCTTCTAGGTGCAAGAGTTTGTTCCTTTGAAAGGTGCTATCAAAGGAGTCTTAATGAATTACTGTAGTGTGTCTTTCAGCTGATCTGTACAGTTGCTGCTGCGCATCACTGGTGTAGGGAGTATTTGATGACGGTGGTGAATGTAGTGCCAGTCAAGCAGGCTGCTTTATTCTGAGTGGTATAAAGCTTCTTGATTGTTGTTGGAGCTGCACTCATCCAGGCAAGTGGGGAGTATTCCACCACATTCCTAACTTGACACCTGTAGGTACAGGGCTGGCACTGGTAAGAATGGAGATGAATCATTGTCTACAGGATTTGTAGCCTCTGGCTTGCTCTTGTAGTCACAATTTGTATATGGCTGGTCCTGTTTAGTTTCTGGTTAAAGGTCCACCCTTTTCCTCAGGTATTGACAGTGGGGGATTCGGCAGTGATAATACCATTGAATGGCAAGGGACAATGGCTCGATTCTCTTTTGTTGGTGGTGGTCGTTGTCTACCATCTGTGTGGCACGGATGTTTTTAGCCAATGTCAGCCCAAGAGCTCTTGCTGCATAAGTACATGGATTACTTCAGTATCTGAGGAGTAGTGCACGGTGCTAAGCGTTGGTGCAAGCTTCAGCAAACATCTCCACTTCTGACCTTATGATGGGGTTGAGGGAAGATCATTGATGGAATGGCTTAAAATGGTTAGCCTGGGACACTACCCTGAATAACACAGGAATGAAGACCTCGCACTGATTGATCTTCAGCATTCACAAGGATCTTCCTTTGTGCTAGGCATGACAGCAGGTAACTTAATTAAAATAGTTCAAAGATGACACACAGATGCTTCAATTACAAATGTAAATGCTTCTGGATGTCAGTGTGATTCAGCGCAAAGGAAGAAAGAACCTCAAACATTTTGGTCACTTGCAAGGGCTGAAGCTCCCGCACTCCTGCCCAAAATGTCCCCCTACCTGCCTTGCTTGCAATCATACCATTGACCACAAATCAGAAGACCCTACACTGTGGGATGCCTCCTCATACAAAGTGACCAGGTAACTTTTCAAATCCCTGATATGTGCAGTGTCCGTAACCCAGCTCAAGATTACTAAAAGGCGGATTGACATTACGAAATGGCTACGTACAACATTATAAATGGTTAGAAAAGTTGGAACATAAGCAAGATAAAAGAAGATAAATTAAAGGCAAATAGATGTGATTCCTGAGACAGATAAAGAGGATTATTTGGACAGTGCGCGTGACTAACAAGAAAGTTTTAAAGAAAGCAGTCACTCGAAGACTTTTACAAGATATTCATGGAGAAACAAACACAATTTTTAGGCACATATGTAGAAGAGAGGAACTAGAAAGACTAGTTGTGAATGTAGTGGTGGAACTAGAGTGAAACTAAGGAGGATTATATACAGCCAGCTTGACAAGTAGAACAAGTTCAAAATTTGAGAACAGCACCAAGGTGTTGACTGCTATGAAGGACCATGCAAGTTGGAGAACTTTGATCCGCAATGCTGTATAACATAACATCTAGAGAAAAAGTTGGCATCACGGAATAATGCCAGCATATCAAGTAAAGAAGCTTTGCTTATTGCTCTTTTTCTCGTTTCTCCGTTTTTCTGTCCTACCTGCTTCTGAATATAATTCTCAGCAACATACCAGTCGATGCCAAATCAATTATTTTTAAAATATGAGTTGACAGATGTTTCTTAATCAACAGTATTAACAAACATTTTGAGGCCAAAGTGGGTATATATGGCCTTAGATTATGATGACCCATGACCTCATGAGTCATGGTACATGCTGAAAGGGTGAAATCACTTACTTTTGTTCTGATGTTCTTATGAAATGCTGCTAATGTCATTTTTGTTCTGCGAAGACCTAGAAGCATTGTCAGTTTTATTTAGTGTATTCACCTTTGCTTTTTTATGGTGTTTTACTGTCTCTCAATGTTTTAGAAATCTAACAGAGTACTGCAATAGAAGAAAAACTTGGTCTGCATTCAGTTTGCTTGGAGAAATAATTAGCCTGTTGTCATAGCTATCTACTTGAATGAATGTGAATGTAAGACTATCAAACTCATGACATTTAGAAAATGCATTTCTGTGAAATGTGTACATACAGAAGTGGGCTAAAAGGCATAATTACGAGCAGTTATGAACAAGAATCTGGTAGCTTTTTAAGATGTAAAAATATTCTGTATGTCTTTGCAATTCCAAAGCATATCCTATTTACACATCATCTCTATACTGTGGGGATATTTTAAAATAATGACAATTCAGAAATATTGATTTATATTTAGTGTACTGTACAGAAATCTTATTGTGCAAAATAATGATTTTCTGGCTATGTGCCCCTTTCAAGAAATAGTCCAGAGGTGTGTTGCTTCCAATGTAGCAGTTCATTTCGTACAATATAATGTGGAATTGAGATATTTGTGGGAAGTTGAACATCTTGGAACTTATGAAAATGATTTGTTTTTGGGAACTTTTATCACAGATTTAAATCATTAAATAAGAAAAGTGCAGCTTTTAAATTATGTGCATTTCTGAAGTAAAATTACTATTGCTATGATACAGTAAGGAATTCAGAGTTCATCTGAGAAATCATTACTTCTACTGCCTCAATTAGGTACACAGTATTTCACATTTGTAATATTATTGCCATTACTTGAGCAAACTATCAACTAGGCAAGAGTTTATCTTGCTATGTGTGTAGAACTAAAAAAAAATTTTATTAACATACATTCTTAGGAATTTGGTAAAAGAATTGTTCTTTAATTATGTCCAAAAAAATAGAAGTCTGATGTTCTATAAAGAATATACTTTTGTCAGTAAGTAACAAGAGATTTGCCTAAAATATTCACTATTTAATAAATCAACGACCATGAATACGTTTCACAGTTAAAACAGAAACTGATAAAATGCAAGCATGTCAATTTGTACCTGCAAAACATAACTAAATTAAAATGTCTGGTGTAGCCTGTTATCAGTCACGATGGTCTATACTAAGCCAACCTATTTGCATTTTGCAAATGTCAATCACCCTTTTTTGCATTTTATGCTTTAATTTCAACAAATTCTATTTTCCTTTCTCAAATAAAAATATTCTATCACAGCAGCATAAATTTTTTAACATGGTAGGAATAAATTGACATACTTTACTGGTACTGCTGTGGTTCAAGAAGACAACCGACCACCGCCTTTTCAAGGGCAATCATGGATGGGTGATAAGTGCTAGCCTAACCAGTGACATTCACATCCAGTTTTAAAATTGTTTTGTTTTAAACAAAACATTTGTTTTAAAATCTAAAGCAATATGCTGAGTCAATTTTATTTCTGTGCCCTGCATCGTCCTCCACTCTGACGAAAGCCTGTTTGGAATGTACTCCAGTGGATTTTTTGGCAGTTTTGTTTAGGATCCATATGAAGGATTATACTGTAGTAGTGATATGCAAGTTTACTGAGAGAAAGAGAAAATACTTAAACGGTTACACTGGCTTATCATGACACTTGGGAATATCTCAAAGTATTTAATTTGCAGTTGATTACTTTGAAGTATAAATAGTTGTGGTAGAAGCCAATTTTTACATAACAAGATCCTCAAGCTGCAGCACAGAATTGGATAATTTGAATTTGTGGTACGACCAAAGGGGAGAAATTGGCCACATCAAGGAAAGAACACATCCCTCCTTTTCAATTTATGCCTCTGGATCTTGCTGTTTCTACAGCTTCTGTGCAGCCGTCAAATTGTATTCCTCGCTTTGTTCTATTACCCTTATGCACTTTGTGTGGTATGATCTGCCTGTACTGCACACAAAGCAAAATTTTCACTGTACCTGGTACATGTAACAATAATAAATCAAATCAAATCAAATTTTTCATTTGTAGTTGAACCACTGGGACAGGCAGTTAGGATCTCAGTTTAACATCCCTTTTGAAGCAAGTTACATCCAATCGTACAGCACTAAGTGTTACATGTTCTAGCATTTGAGTCAGAGTTGTAAGGTTAAGTCCCACTCCAGGACTTCAGACCAAAAATCAAGGTTGCCATTTCAATGCAGAATAAAGGGAGTGTGTTAATGCATTCTAGATTTCAAATGAGATGATGAAACCAAAGCTTTCTCTGGTCGATGTGAAAGATTTTATGGCAATCTTTGGAAGGACTGCTGCTCATGTTCCCACCATCGCAAATACCAGTTTTCAGCCAATTCAATTAATTCGATGTGATATCAAAAAATAGCTGAAGGCACTAGGTACAGTAAAGGCTAAGACTGCCAATAGCATCTCTGACATGCTTCAGAGCTAGTTGCACCCTAACCAAGTTGTTCTGGTACAGCTACTGTGCTGGCATCTCCCAAACAATGTGCAAAACTATCCACAAAAAGCAGGACAAATACTTCGAATCAGCCACAATCTGCTCATTAACAAGAGGCAAAAGAGCTGCATTTCAAAGGTGAGATGAGAGCAACTGTCCTTGACATTAAAGTGACATTTCATTGAGTATGAGAACAAGCAGTTGCCAGAATTGAAATAATTGGCAACTGACTGAAAAAATTCCCATTAATTGATATCAAGGCTAATTTATATCTAAATAAGGATTTTTTAATTAGTTGTGGAATCTTAGATGTGTTGGAATTAATGTTACATGTATTTTCTTAAACATTTTTAAAAATTTGCAGAGGCTAAAATACATTTCTGACTTTTATGATTGTAGCTTTTTGAATTCTTCCTCAATCCCTGTTATGAGTCAATGACCAGCTCCTTCATCTTGCTGATGTTGAAGGAGAGATTGCTGTCTTTACACCAGGATGTCAAGGACGCAATCTCTTTTTGTGAAATTTGATCAAACTGACAGTCAAAAACAATGTAAGATTCAGCTCTTTATTTCTGTTTTATATTCTGCATTGAAATATTTATGCAGCTCCATTATGGCATTATAACAGTTCTGTTTAATTAACTGCAATTAGTTCTTGAACTTTTTTGTTAAGTTCTAATGCAGATAACTTGAAATGCAGGTTTTGAGTTTAAAACCTTGTGGGTGATTTCTTATTCAATCTTTCATTGATGTTGATTAACTAGTATAACAAATGGCTGTTGATGATCTCACAATTTGAAAGGAAACGTTGGATTGACTGACAGTATTCATAAAGTCAAATGCGACATGAAATGAATTGATTGAGAGAGGAAGACTGAAACATTTCTAACATTTTCTCTTTCATAGCAGTCATTTGTGTATAATGCTGTAGATATGGAAGTTAATGTCTCATTTTAATACTCAATAAAGCTAAAGACCAAGGTAAAATGACTTGTGAGATTAAGCAGAATTAACTCCTGGTAAAATGTTCAGGCCAACAAATTCACTGCAATCAATTGATATGGTTCCTTGTTACAATTCTTAATTATATATCCTTAAAAAATCTTTGACTTTTGAGATGTTGCTTTTTTGTTTATTTAATTTTTGCCCCCCTCAAAGATTCTGTTTGCTTGGCAGTTCATATTTTTATTCTAATTGGTCATTTATTGCGTAAATTCGTGGACAGTGGGTGCTGATGGTCTGTTCATCCATGGAGCACAGTTGAACCTTATCTTTACCAGCACTGAAGATATTTTTGACATTGATACAATGGTTACCCAATCGAAACAGAATATAACTGTTTATCAGTGATGGAAAATATGCATGACAGTGTCAGGTCAGATGTGGTAAAAGTCTGCTGTAATACCCTCCCTGATCATATGTTCTGCTGGCTCTTGTACCCAAGGTTCCACTTACAAGCTGTAAAGTATTTAATATTTTGCCTGGTAAAGATGGCAACGTCTCAGTCTTGTACAATAATTATGGACAGAAAAGTGCTATCCAAAACTGAGTCACATCCAATTTTAAATCCGTATTTGACAATAATCCATAAAAATACATTTTGAACAATTACTTTACATATCAAATACTGTACTACTGTATTGCTTCAAACAACACTCTCTAAAACTGCATCATGATTGCAACCAGTCTCAAAGAACAGTTTTGGTGCTTAGGTTTATTTTGTGATCAGTTGTGTACATGATGCATGCAGAAACCTAACTTCCTATCCAATATAATTTCAACATCTATGCAAACCTACCTGACATGAAGTGCACAGTCTCTTCTTGAAAGATTACCTCTTGGCTATTCCTGAAGATTTAAGCACATATTGACAGAATGGAGGTTTAAAAACTTCAAGTATGCACAGCAAATTATAATATCATAACAAACATGAGTAAAAACAGAAGTCTTGGGACTTCAAGCTTTCTCTGCCGTTCAACACATTCATTACTGGTATTTGACATCGACTCCATTTGTCTGTCCTATCTCTAGATCTCTCGATTCTCATAATATCTAAAAATCTGTTTTTGTCTTTCTTGAATATATTCAATGATGGAGCATCCACAGCTGTCTGGGGCAAAAAATTCTAAAGATTCATTTACTCCTTACCTTGGTCCAAAATGGTCAACCTCTTATTCTGGAGTTATGAACTCCTAGCTCTAGACACCCCAGCCAAGGGAACCATTGTCCGAGCATCTGTCCTGTCAATTGCCTTATGATGTTTTTAGTTCAGCCCTCCGGATGAGTTGAGCATCACTGGCAAAGCTAGTACTTGTTGCCAATTTGTAACTGCCATTGAGATGTTGGTGATTAGCTGGCGTCTTAAACTGGTGCAGCCCACCAATGCAGTGTACTCAAAATGTTATTAGAAATGGAATTGCAGGATTTTGACTTAGTGGTAATGAAGGAATAGCAATATATTTCCAAGTCAAGATTGGGTGTGAATTGAAGGGGAACTTGCAGGTGGTGTACATCATCTGTCCTTGTGCAAGCTCGTTGAGGCTGCTTGTACATTTGAACATAACAAATCAGGAGTAAGTAATTCAGTCCCTCAAGCCAGCTTTACTGTTCAATAAGACCGTGGCTGATCTGATTGTGACCCCTCAGCCATATTCCCTCCTACCCCTGACAACATAACCCCTTTGCTTAACAACTACCAATCTACCAGTGCCTTAAAAAGGTTCAAGAACTCTAGTTCCATCCCCTAGTTTTAACTTACTTGTGGGACTGGGCATCATTTGCTGAGCCAGCACTTATTACCCATCACTAGATTCCCTTGAGAAAGTAGTTGTGAACCTTCTTGAACTGCTGCAGTCCATGTGCTGTAAGGCAGACCCACAATGACATTAAGTAGGCAACTCCAAGATTTTGACACAGTCACCGGGAATGGTGATAAATTTCCAAGTCAGGACGCTGAGCGGCTGAATTGCTTAGTCCTGCTCCGAGTTCTTATAACTCTAGGAATAGTGGAGCTTGATTTCCTGAACACTACTCCAGTGAGTTTTTAGCAATATTACCCACAGTATTACCCTAGGAGCCCTAATTTTGTGCAGTAACTTAATACATGGTGTCTTGCTGGATACATTTTAAAAACTGAATCCATTTACCTACTTGTTTTCTTTTACCTACCTGCTAGTTACAACCTCAAAAAATTCTGATTTGTACAGTACACTTTCAGTAACTGAGCTTCTGAGATATGAATACAAATTCTCAGTCCCAGCCTCCAACTAAAACATTCCAAAAGCTGTTGTCTCAAATCTCGGTGTCTTTATTAGACATGCGTTGAGCACTATTTTCAAATGCTGGGAGGATCTGCTTGTATCAATTTGTGTATGTTCAAGCCACTTGAAGATCTAGATGCCAAGTTAATTTTTATAAATCAAGTTTTGACGGTCACAACGTAGATCTTCATGTAAGAAGTTGTCTCAACAAAGCAACCCTGCCAAGTCAGGCAGCCCGTTCTTCGTTTTTAGCCCTAAAGCCATTTCCCAGCTTCATCCTGGACATTTGTATACTTGAAGACCTATGTCTCTCACCTTTTTGGAACTAGAACATAACAAGATAAATGTCTTTTTTTCCCTCCAGGCATTTCATATGATTTGGCACAAACTACTGATGTAAGAAATAGACTAAAAATACCTTTAGTATTCACACTTGAGTTCTCATTCATTAATTTTGAGCTGAATTTGATTATAAATAAATTGCCATTTTTGACATAGTTTTACATTTTTGGGTTTATTATTGAATGCTATTTAAGACTGTCTGAATGCAGTCATTTCCTTGCTATGCTGCTTGTGCAGAATTTAGATGTTCGGAATAGATTGTTTTCTCATTTCTACGAGATTAGATTCCTTCTCTGATCAGGTGCTGAATTTCGCACGCAACTGTTAGGATCTTACCCAAGATCAGTTTTATTCCACATTGAAAATGTCATCGCTCCATTGTAAAATATTGTGCTGTCAATCTGTTTCTAAATCAACCAATTCTTTGTCACCTATCAACAGACAGAACTTTTTTTCACTTTTTATTTAATTCATTTAAATCTCTTTTTTTTTTAAGATACGGTTCAACATTGGCCAAAAATTTAAAACGTTGTCTAAATGACAACTTATTTATCATCAAATTCAGCTCAAAATTATTGAATGAAAACACAAGGGTGAATAATAAGCCCTCTGATACCTTTCTAAGTGCCAGTTCACATAGCAAGAATAATGAATTTATTGTTTCTGGAGCTTACCACAGCCCAAACCTGGTATATGAAGGGAAGCAGAGAAGCTCAGAGATAACAAGCATGGGGCTGGATGAACACAGCAGGTCAAGCAGCATCATAGGAGCAGGAAAACTTGACGTTTCGGGCCTAAACCCTTCATCAGAAATGGGGGAGGGGAAGAGGGTTCTGAAATAGGGAGAGAGGGGGAGGCGGATAGAGGAGAGGATAGGTGGAGAGGAGGCAGACAAGTCGAAGAGGCGGGGATGGAGCCAGTAAAGGTGAGTGTAGGTAGGGGGGTAGGGAGGAGATAGGTCAGTCAGGGAGGCTCTACTGGTTTGAGACGATCTCATCCTTTGACCAGCTTCACCAAAATAATTGTGACTGATCAATTGTCTTCAGTGTTGTTCCAGAATCAGTGTGTTTGAAATTGCGTTGAATGCATTTTATAGAATCATATAACACAGAAGGAGACTATTTAATCCATCATGTCTATGCCAGCTCTTTGAAACAACTAACCATCCTGTTCCAATCATGCAGATTTTTCCTTTTCAATGATCAAATTCCCTTTTTAATAATAAATTTGAATTTCCTTTCATCACCCTTTAAGACAATGCATTGTAGGTCATAACAACCTGCTGTATAACTCTCCTTATCTGCCCATTCCAGTTCTTTTGCAAAGTACAGTCAGTCTAAGATTGCTGGCTGTCATCCGCCCATCAGGTGAGTCCGTTTATTCCAATCTACTGCCTCAAAATCACTCGTAATTTTGAACACCTCTATTAGATTTCCTCTCAATCATTTCTGCTTTAAGGAAAAGAACTTCTCTTATCTCCACATAATTGAAGCAAATTTATTTACCATGGAGCAATTTGAGAGTTCCTGATGATCTGATAACTGTTGTAGAAATGTTTTGATGTACAAATTTGATCACATTTATACATTTATAACATATTGGTCTATGATTGCTTAAGATCAAATATCCTTTCTTCCTGTAAGTGCTACTTGTATTTATTCACCGAGAAAAAGATTCTTTACAGTTGTAGAACAGGGGAATATTTTCCCTGGTCGGGGATCTGGACACTGTCAAGACCTAAAGATCTGGTTTCTTCCTTTATTGTATATGGAATATATATTTAAAGAATAAAAATTCATTCATAATGACATGAATAAATAGGCATGTGATAAGTAATGGAAGTAGTGAAAATTTATAAGAATTTGGTTGTATTGACCAGTTTAAAGTAACAAAAGGAACATACTAGCAAGGAACAGCAGCAGGCCATTCAGCCCCTCAATCCTGCTCAGCCAATCAATAAGAGTATAGTTGATCTGATTTTAACCTGAACACTATATTCCTGCAGAACCCCAATAACCTTTCATCTCCTTAGTATTCAAAAATCTATCTACCTCTGCTTAAAAGGATGTAAAAATTCTGCATTCACTGCTGTTTGAAGAAGGGAATTCCAAAGACTGTCAGGCCTCTGAAAGAAAGAAATGTTTCCTCATCTCTGTTTGAAATGGGTGCCCGCTTACGTTAAAACTATGTCCCCTCGTTCTAGATTCTCCCACAAAAGGAAACATCCTTTCAACATCCCCCCCAGCCAGGTCTCTTCAGGATCTTGTATGTTCAATTAAGTCACCTCTGATTCTTGTAAACTCCAGAGGATAGAAGGCCTAGCCAGTCTAGCCACTCCTCAAGACAATTTGGTCAAGCCAGGGGTTAGTCTCATAACAAATCTGAAATTGTTAGAGAAACTCGGCAGGTATGGCTGCATCTGTGGGAAGAAAGCAGTATTAACATTTGAGTCCGGTGACTCTTCATCAGAACTGCAAGTCTAATTAACCTTCTCTAAACTGCTTCCAACGCAGTAAACATTCTTCTGCAAGTATGGTGATCTGTATTGGACACAGTATGCCAGGTGGAGTCTCACCACCTTTACCAAATATTTAGTTTTTGGAATGCTATTTTTATACTTTGCTTTAAAAGTTTATATTTTTACTTCTGTATGACTAAGTTGTGGCAGAATTGACATATAGGTTAACCTCTTTCCCGCAACAAGTTTCCTAACTATTTAAAAGTGAAGTTTTTTTTCTATTCATTCGTTGGATGTGGGCATTGCGGGCTGGCCAGCATTTCTTGCCCATCCCTGGTTGCCCTTGAGAAGGTGTTGGTGAGCTGCCTTCTTGAACCGCTGCAGTCCTCCTGCTCTGGGTTGACCCAAAATGCTATTAGGGAGGAATCCCAGGATTTTGCCTCAGCGATGGTGAAGGAACGGCAATATATTTCCAAGTCAGGATGGTGAGGGACTTGGAGGGGAACTTAGAGGTGGTGGTGTTCCCATTTATTTGCTGTCCTTATCCTTCTAGATGGAAGTGGCCATGGGTTTGGAAGGTGCTGTCTGAGGATCTTTGGTGAATTTCTGCAGTGCATCTTGTAGATAGTACACACTGCTGCTACGGAGCATCAGTGGTGGAGAGAGAGGATACTTGTGGATGTAGTGCCAATCAAGTGGGCTGCTTTGTCCTGGATGGTGTCAAGCTTCTTCAGTGCTGTTGGGGCTGCATTTATCTAGGCAAGTGGGGAGTATTCCATCACACTCCTGACTTGTGCCTTGTAGATAGTGGACAGGCTTTGAGGAGTCAGGAGGTGAGTTACTCGCCACAGTATTCCGAGCTTCTGACCTGCTCTGTAGCCACTGTGTTTGTGTGGTGAGTCCAGTCGAGTTTCTGGTCAATGGTAACCCCCAGGATGTTGATAGTGGGGTATTCAGTGATGGTAACACCATTGAATGTCATGGGGCAATGGTTAGTTTGTCTCTTATTGGTGATGGTCATAGCCTGGCATTTGTATGGCACGAATGTCACTTGCCACTTGTCAGCCCAAGCCTGGATATATTGTCCAGATCTTGTTGCATGTGAACATGGACTGCTTCAGTATCTGAGAAGTCACGAATGGTGCTGAACATTGTGCAGTCGTCAACATTTGTGACCATTTAAAATTAATATTATTACTGATAAGAAAATTTACAACAGTATTGTTAATGCTCGTCTTGTAATCTAATAAACAAAGTCAACAGTGGCAGAATATTGTGAACAGCTTTTAGCTCCTTTTATCTAAGGAAAGACATCTTGATATTGGAGGAAATCCAGAGAAGGTTCAGTAGATTGCTCTGGGTATAGAGGGATTTTCTTATGAGGTGAGTTTGGGTAGGTTGTGTCTGTATTCTTTTGGAGTTTAGTAGAATGAAAAGTGAACCTCATTGAAGCCTGTAACATTCACTGGGGACTTGTTAATGTTGATGTAGAGCCATTGCTTCCTCTTGTGGAAGAGTCTTGGACCAGAGGGCATAATCCCAGAGTAAGTGGTTACCATTTGAGACAGAGTTGAGGAAGAATTTCTTCTCACAGTGGGTAGAAAGTCTCTGCAATTCTTTGTTTTAGAGAGCCATTCAAGGTTGAGGTTTTTAATCAGTAAAGGAATCAAGAGATATGGTGAAAAGGCATGAAAGTGGTGAGGATTATCAGATCAGCCATGATGTCATTAACTGCCAGAGCAGACTCAATGGACCAGGTGGCCTACTTGTGCTGCTACATCCCGTGGTCTCTCTGTTGTTTTCTAGATGCAATGGAAGGAAGATTCTGGTACGCTATCCTGAGGTTATTGTCTAGTTCTTGTTCTTTTGTGATTCCTGCCTGATACTGAAGGTTCAAATCGGAAAGGTTATTTCCAGCTGGATGCTGTGGGCTCCATGGTGAGCAGTCACAAGTTGATGACCCCTGAGTCATGGGGACGGCAGAGAAAGAGCTTCCAATTAGTGCCATTGTTTTGGAGTGCATATTTACTAACACGATGTGCCGCAAGGTTACTTCTATCAGATGAATGATTAGTACCTTAATTTCACACTGCATGAACTTGTCATTGTTACATAATCAACGTCAGAGACTACTAATTAAATTGTTTCTTGTTTCCTATTCTCAATCATAATTTTACTTTGTAATAAGGAGCAAGAGGTCACTCAAAGTTATTGTAGAGTTGCATCTGTTTCACCCTGTCTGTGGGATGTGTTTTCAAGAAGATTGTACAGAACAAGTACACTTGATGTATGTTTCTTAACTGGTAGTCGGTGCTTTCCAGAAATATTCTCAAATTTAGTAATTAATATGCCGTCTTTGCCAAGTTTATAAAATAAATTGGAGAAATTGTAGATGAGAATTATTGACTTAAACTGGGCTAGAATAAGATGCAGAGATAACAAGGTGTGGAGCTGGATGAACACAACAGGCCAAGCAGCATCATAGGAGCAGGAAAGCTTGACGTTTCGGGCCTAGACCCTTCATCAGAAATGGGGGAGGGGAAGACGGTTCTGAAATAAATAGGGAGAGAGGGGGAGGCGGATAGAGGATGGATAGAGGAGAGGATAGGTGGAGAGGAGGCAGACAAGTCGAAGAGGCGGGGATGGAGCCAGTAAAGGTGAGTGTAGGTGGGGGTGTAGGGAGGAGATAGGTCAGTCCAGGGAGGACGGACATATCAAGGGGGCGGGATGATTTAAGTAGATAGGAAATGGGGGTGGGGCTTGAGGTGGGAGGAGGGGATAGGTGAGAGGAAGAGCAGGTTAGAGAGGCAGGGACGAGCTGGGCTGGTTTTGGGATGCGGTTGTGGGGGTGGAGATTTTGAAGCTTGTGAAATCCACATTGATACCATTGGGCTGCAGGGTTCCCAGGCTGAATATGATTTGCTGTTCCTGCAGCCTTCAGGTGGCATCATTGTGGCATTGCAGGAGGCCCAGGATGGACATGTCGTCTGAGGAATGGGAGGGGGAGTTGAAATGGTTCGCGACTGGGAGGTGCAGTTGTTTGTTGCGAACTGAGCGCAGGTGTTCTCCAAAACGGTCCCCAAGCCTCCGCTTGGTTTCTCTGATGTAGAGGAGGCCACAACGGGTACAGCGGATGCAGTATGCCACATTGGCAGATGTGCAGGTGAACATCTGCTTGATGTGGAAAGTCTTCTTGGGGCCTGGGATTGGGGTGAGGGAGGAGGTGTGGGTGCAGGTGTAGCACTTCCTGTGGTTGCAGGGAAAAGTGCCGGGTGTGGTGGGGCTGGAGGGGAGTGTGGAGCGGACAAGGGAGTCACGGAGGGAGTGGTCCCTCCGGAAAGCAGACAAGGGTTAGGAGGGAAAAATGTCCTTGGTGGTGGGGTCGGATTGCAGATGGCGGAAGTGTCGGAGGATGATGCGTTGGATCCGGAGGTTGGTGGGGTGGTACGTGAGGACGAGGGGATTTTTTTTGGTTGTTATTGCGGTGACGGGGTGTGAGGGATGAGTTGCGGGAAATGCAGGTGACACGGTCGAGGGCGTTCTCGAACACTGCGGGGGTGAAATTGTGGTCCTTGAAGAATGAGGACATCTGAGATGTACGGGAGTGGAATGCCTCATCCTGGGAGCAGATACGGCGGAGGCGAAGGAATTGGGAATAGAGGATGGCATTTTTGCAGGAGGGTGGGTGGGAGGAGGTGCATTCCAGGTAGCTGTGGGAGTCGGTGGGCTTGAAATGGACATCGGTTTCTAGGTGGTTACCCGAGATGGTGACAGAGAGGTCCAGGAAGGAGAGAGAAGTGTTGGAGATGGTCCAGGTGAACTTCAGGTTGGGGTGGAAGGTGTTGGTGAAGTGGATGAACTGTTCGAGCTCCTCGTGGGAGCATGAGGCGGCGCCGATACAGTCATCAATGTAACGGAGGAAGAGGTAGGATTTCGGGCCAGTGTAGGTACGGAAGAGGGATTGTTCCACGTAACCTACAAAGAGGCAGGCATAGCTTGGGCCCATGCAGGTACCCATGACCACCCCCTTTGTCTGTAGGAAGTGGGAGGAATTGAAAGAGAAGATGTTGAGGGTGAGGACGAGTTTGACTAAGCGGATGAGGGTGTCAGTGGAGGGGGATTGGTCAGATCTGCGGGACAGGAAGAAGCGGTGGGCCTTTAGGCCATCTGCATGGGGAATACAGGTGTATAGGGACTGGACGTCCATAGTAAAAATGAGGTGTTGGGGCATCCAAGATATGCTTCACCAAGTGACAGTGTGTTGAGTTTTCCATAACTGTTACCATTTTGCATTTTTGAGCAGACATTCTGGACTACTTAGGACTCGAAGGATATTATATGGTAGCCATTACAGAAATCCAGCTACAAACTAGGCATGATTGGGAGCTAAAATATTTCAGGCTATAGAATTCAGGAATATTGAAAAAGAGGATGAGTAACAGTATTGGTAAAAGTTATAGCTACAGCAATAGAAGAAAATGAGTTCAGTGAGGCTGTGGGAGCAAAATGGATATTATTTGAAAGTCTTATAGGAGTTGTTTACTTAATCCCTGATGGAAGTGATATAGGAAAGCTGTGTGTAAATTGAAGCATAGACAGATAAAATAATGGAGAACGTGTGCTTGTTAAAGACTGCAAGTGACACTACATGAAGTATGGGTAGAAAAAGCATCATTGGCTTTTCAACAAGTTGGAGAGTGAGATTGTTGATTCGGAGAGAAGGGTACTGAACCTTAATAAAGGAAACTATGAGGATGTGAGGCATGAGTTGGCCTTGATAAATTGGTGAGAGTTATTTAAAGGGAAGACAGTGGATAGGCAATGGCAAACATTCAACAAACATATGGGGGGACATCATCAACTGTTTATTCCTGTCTGTCGCAAAATCAAAATGGGTAAGATGGCTAATCCATGGCTTAGAAAGGAAGTAAGAGATCGTATCTCTTCCAAGGAAGAAACTTACAGATTGGCCAAGAAAAATAATAAATCTGAGGATTGGGAGCAGTTTAGCATTCAGCACAGAAGGACCAAGGATTGATTAAGAAGAGGAAAATAGAGTACAACGGTAAGTTTGCAAGGAAGATAAAGACTGACGCTAAGAGTTTCTATCAGTAGGTGAAGAGAAAGAGATCGGTAAACACAAATGTAGGTCCCCTACAGACAGAAACAGGGGAATGTATAATATAAGAGACAAAGAAGTGGCTGAGGAACTGAATACATACTTCGGTTCTGTCTTCACAAAAGAGGAAACAAATCAGATGCCAGAATTGTTGGAGGATGCAAGATTTAGTGAGAGGGAAGAACTGAGGGAGATCAATTTTAGTAAAGAGATGGTGCTGGGAAAATTGTTGGGATTGAAGGCCGATAAATACCCAGGGGCTGATAATCTACATCCCAGAGTATTTAAGGAAGTAGCTCTAGAAATAGTGGATACATTAGTGGTCATCTTCCAGGATTCTGTAGATTCTGGGATAATCCCTGCAGATTGAAGGGTGGCTAATGTCACTCCAACATTCAAATAGGGAGGTAGAGAGAAAACAGTGATTGTAGACTAGTGAGCCTAATATCAGTAGTCGGGAAAATTCTCGAATCCATTGTCAAGGATTTTATAGCAGAGCATTTAGAAAGCAGTGGCAAGATCAGACAGAGTCAGCATGGACTTATGAAGGGGAAATCATGCTTGACAAATCTGTTGGAATGCTGTGAAGATGTAACTCGTAAAGTTGACAAGGGGGAGCCAGTCAATATAGTTTATTTGGACTTTCAGAAAGCATTTGACAAAGTCCCACATAAGAAATTAATGTGCAAGCTTAAAGTGCATGAAATTGGGGGAAGTGTATTGAGATGGATAGAGAACTGGTTGGCAGAGAGGAAACAAAGAGTAGGAATTAAATGGGTCCTTGTCAAATTGGCAGTCAGTAACTAATGGAGTGTCACAGGGATCGGTGCTGGGACCCCAGCTAATCACTGTATATATATATATACTAATGATTTGGATGAGGGAACAAATGTAACATCTCCAAGTTTTCAAATGATACCAAGTTGGGTGAGAGGGTGAACTATGATGAGGATGCAGAGATCCTTCAGCATGTTCTCGACAGGTTGGGTGAGTGGGCATATCAATGGCAGATGCAGCATAATTTGGAAGCAATATAACTTCAGATGCAAAAGCAAGAAGGCAGATTACTACCTGAATGGCTGTAAATTGGGAGAGAGGAGTGTGCAGTGGGACCTGGGTGTCCTTATGCACCAGTCGCTCAAGGTAAGCATGCAAATACAGCTGGCAGCAAAGAAAGCAAATGATATGTTGGCCTTCATTGCAAGAGGTTTCGAGTACAGGAGCAGGGATGTGTTGCAGTTATACAGGGCTTTGGTGAGGCCACATCTGGAATATTATGTGCAATTTCGGTCTCCTTTTCTGAGGAAGGATGCTCTTGCTCCCAAGAGAGTGCAGCGAAGTTTTACCAGGCTGATTCCGGGGATGGCGGGTCTGACGTATGAGGAGAGATTGACTAGGTTGGGATGGTTTTCGCTAGAGTTCAGATGAATGAGGCGGAATCTCATAGAGACTTATTAAATTCTAACAGGCCTGGACAGGGTAGATGCAGGGAGGATGATCCCGACAGTGGCTGTGTCCAGAACCAGGGGTCACAGCCTGAGGATTTGGGGTAGACGATTTGGGATGGCAATGAAGAGACATTTCTTCACCCAAAGAGTGGTGAGCCTGTGGAATTAATTACCACAGGAAGTAGTTGATGCCAAAACATTGAATATATTCAAGAGGAGACGAGATATAGCACTTTGGGCAAATAGGATCAAAGGTTATGGGGAGAAAGCTGGATTAGTCTATTGAGTTAGACATCAGCCACGATCGTGAAGAATGGCGGAGTAGGCTTGAAGGGCCGAATGGCCTCCTCCTCCTCCTCCTATCTTCTACGTTTCTATGTTTTAATGTCTAACCTTCATCTTTAACCATTATCCTTGGCTAGGAAGGCAAGGTAGCCATGTTGCTCTTGTGCAAAGTGGTAAATGAAGTGCATGAAAGCTGCACAAAGTAAGTTTGTTTCTAATTTCCACTTTATCTGGAAAGTGTCGATCCTTGAGTCAGCACTTTTTTTTTAAATATAGCTTCACTGAGGTTGGTGATGGATCTGAAGTGCCATCACGTATTTGGTTCACAGATACCAGCTTGAAGTTTCTTAAATTTTTAAATACATTCGTGCATCCATTAATTTGCATAAATTACAATAAATTATGCCTCCAATTTCTTTAATATATTCTGAGTGAAGAAAGTATGATTTTGTAAAGAATTAGTGACTGTGTTGTATTGATTGATAAGCTTCCAGGTCCAAATCAGTTTTCTACTTGGAAAACGTTTAACACAAACCACTGCAGTAATTGAATTTTAAAACAGAAGGAAAAGTTTTCTAGAAACTTAGCAAATTATCTGGGACTTGATGGGGAAATTGAAGTATGTTGCTTAAGCATATTGGCTGGTTGGTGGACCAAGCAAGTAGGGACGATGTTAGGCTGATCTACCCAGTAAGCCTGTTCGACAATTTTGTTAGATCATAGCTCATGTCATCCACCTTTTATTTGGCTTGTGTTGATTACCTTACTTAACAAAATCTCAGCACCATTTAATGGATCTTATTGAATAGATCCCTAAAAACATAGAAAAAATGGTTCTTGTAACTTAATGAAACAACATTGGTATGAAATTTATAAGTTAGCCCATTGACCTTTCGTCAATCATAACAGCTTGCAAATGAAGTCACTTGATGGTCAAATGAGCAGCATGGAACTCAGTTCATCTTTAAATAATGTCCAGGTGAAACTTCTACAAAAGGAACTTTTGTTTAAAATATTTCATTCAGCTAGCACACTTCAGTATGAGACTTGTAATGTTTGACAATAATGCCGACACTAACATTTGTGCAAGTAAGAGTTCAATGCCACCAAAAAAGTACTATGTTCTGCTTTGCAATCAGCCTGGAAACATCACTGTTAAGTGAATTGACAAGTAGCAGAAGCAGCAGAACATTGTATTGTGTGAAGAATAAAGGAAGAATGTGTTGCCTGTGCTAATCATTATGGTTTTTATTTAATTCCTGCAGCTTGCATTGAAGGACCCAGTACACAGTGTGTCGCTGCAGCAATTTGTCTACGAGAAGCTAAAGGCACAGCAAGAGTTACTCGGAGAGCAAGGATTCCAGAGTCTGATAGAATCTGTGGACACTGAAGTTATCAGACAACTGCAAGGGTTTTTACAAAAATTGTGAAAAGAAATTTCCTTTAGTTGAAGAAATGGAATTATATTCTTACAGCAAATACACCAGAGCTTCCAACATCAGAGTGGCAGTAGCCTTCATACACAATCTGATGTAGTATCCTAATGAAAAAAATCAAGTTAAACATTATTTTGAACTGTACTTAAAAAAACCAATGTAGTTTGAGGCAACTGTCACGGGGGGTAAAAAGCTCTGAGATTCTTGTAGCTTTATTGTTCATTGTATTTGAATACAAGAGAAGGTTTTTTTTTTCTTTTTGTATTATTTGAAAGATTACAGAAAATTACAGGGTGTGACTACAGAAAGCAGTTGGTGTGATGTCAAGAACACGGTAATTGGATGGGAATTGAGCTTTTGGAGCAAAAATGATTTTGCTGTGTCCCAGTACATTTTAGCTACAGCTGCAAAGCCTGCAGCTTTGTTTCATACATTATGTTAACCAATTCACAGATAATGTGTATTTAATGCACATATATAAACATTGAGAATTGTCTAGATTAAATTTTGCCTAAGTCTGGGGTATATGTTGCCTTACTGTATTTTATTGACCTTACCTCAACTAAAAACTTACCTTTCAGCATTTTGAGTTTTTTAAGCAATTATCAAATGATAAATTAGTCCTTGCCAAACCCAAGTACACCTTTTAAATATAAACTTCAATCTACGTGTTTCAGATCCACAGTGTTCCTAATGGTTTTTATGTTGAGAAGTATCATAGACCTTGAGCATTGACCAACATTCAGTTTTCCAACTAATTACAAAATGCTTTAAGAACAACAACCAGTGAAAACAATAAAGTGTTTATTTAGCAAATGCTGTTAAAATGGGTTTTTGTTCAGTGTGAGATCCTGATATGCTGTTTGACCTTGTGTATCAAGGCACAGCAGAGATATTTAATGAAGAGTGAAAGGCGTGAAAAGTTTTGCTTACAAAATGGAACTTTTGAACCAGCGAACATTCAGTGCGCTTAATTTAAGTTCATTTTATTTTGCCAGTGTGACAAAGCACAGCAGAACTTTGTAGCAAGGATCTTAGGATAGCATTGTCACTGCAAGCATCTGTCAAATTGAGAGACTGAGAATCCCTCAGCATTTAATTGCTTAAATAGATTAAGTACTCAATAGGAATCTGTATATGCTGAAGTTTGAGGTTCCTATATTTTATTCCATGTGTGACCTCCGAAGTCTCTGGTTGCTACAGATGTTAATAAGTGGTGCAAACTGACAGGAACAAATGATAGAAATGAAACAATTAAGTAGTGAGTAATCAGGATAAAAATTTAGTTCAGAAAGGTTGACTAGCTGCAGAAAGAGAACAAGGCAACCAGTCTGTTTGTACATGGGAACCAGGATTGGCAGATAGCTGTAATCACTTGGAGTTTTTTGAGGACTCAGGGTAGAGCCAGCATTTTTATCATGGGATTAGAGGTGCCTCTAGCTCAAGTCATTAGCCATCAAGGACTCTGTACATAGAACATGGAACATTACAGCGTAGTACAGACCCTTCAGCCCTCGATGTTGCACTGACCTGTGAAACCAATCTGAAGCCCATCTAACCTACACTATTCCCTTATCACCCATATGTTTATCCAATGACTATTTAAATGCCCTTAATGTTGGCGAGTCTACTACTGTTGCAGGCAGCGCCTTCCACGCCTTTATTCCTCTCTGAGTAAAGAACCTACCTCTGACATCTGTCCTATATCTATCACCCCTCAATTTAAAGCTATGTCCCTTGTGCTAGCCATCACCATCCGAGCAAAAAGGCCCTCACTGTCCACCCTATCTAATCCTCTTAGCATCTTGTATGTCTCTATTAAGTCACCTCTTAGCCTTTTTCTCTCTAACGAAAACAGCCTCAAGTCCCTCAGCCTTTCCTCATAAGACCTACCCTCCATACCAGGCAACATCCTGGTAAATCTCCTCTGCACCCTTTCCAATGCTTCCACATCCTTCCTATAATGCGGTGACCAGAACTGTACACAATCCTCCAAGTTCGGCTGCACCAGAGATTTGTACCGCTGCAACATGACCTCACGCCTCCGAAACTCAATCCCTCTATCAAATGAACCTAATACACCGTACGCCTTCCTAACAACCCTGTCAACCTGGGTGGCAACTTTCAGGGATCCATGCGCATGGACACCGAGATCTCTCTGCTCGTCCACACTACCAAGAATCTTATCATTAGCCCAGTGCTAATGTTACTGTTACTCCTTCCAAAGTGAATCACCTCACACTTTTCCGCATTAAACTCCATTTGCCACTTCTCAGCCCAGCTCTGCAGCTTATCTATATCCCTCTGTAACCTGCAACATCCTTCCGCACTATCCACAACTCCACCGACTTTAGTGTCATCCGTAAATTTACCAACCCATCCTTCTACGCCCTCATCCAGGTCATTTATAAAGATATCTCCAGTATAAAAATAAACTCCTTTGCAATCCCACAGCTGAGCTGATAACTGACCCAACAGTCAAAATAATTGATGAATGAGGGATGAAAAGCCAGAACATGGGTAAGCAGCAACTTTACAAACATTTATCCCTACAATTGGGTGATGGTGGCAATTTCATAGTCGGTGATATGGAAGTGTAAGGTATAATAAAAATGAGCGTTTTCAGAGAATGATCAAGAGTTTGATCCAGATAATGCAGCTACATATAATCATGACTGATACCCAGGGCATAAATGTGGCAATTTAATCTCAATTATACCTTCAAAATTATTGCTGGGCTGCTGTTATATATCAGGTCTTGCTTGTGATGAATAAAGTTTCATCATCGTTACTAATATGGGTCAATGCCAAATAACTGCATGTTGGGGTTTATCAAAATCTATCAAATTTGTAGCTCCACTGTGACATTCACTGGCAGTTGATTCTTTTTAAAGTACATTCAGTGCAGGTTAGGTTAGGGTATGGTTGATACTGTCTATCCCCAGTTAAGCAAGGGAATGTACCAATAGAATTAGTGATAGGATACTGATACTGAGTGTGGCCAGTTTAACTAAAGTTTAGTACATCAGGAACTGAGAGTTTGGAGAATTGTGTAATGGATTTTTGTCATGTTTCTGATGAGTTGAGAGGATCTATAGAAAATTAAATGGGATTTAAAAAAGCATTTGCATATGTGATCCAATTTTGTATGCAGCACTATGAAATATGACAAGGGAAACATCAAGGAGACAAAAAAACAAGTTGTTATTGGAAGGGGAAAATTGCAGAATAGAATCAGTGACCTCAAGTGCATGATATTTAATTGGAGTCAACTATGCACAGTCATATTATACGAGCGGTTTAAGCAAAAAGCAGATAATGAGGATCTAGAGAAACTAGTGCCTCAGTTTCAGGTAGATTGTTCTGAGTGTATGTTTAAAATATATGGATTGAAGATCAGGCTAAGCTGTCATGAAGCATCATTTTGGCTGCTCAGTATTGTTATGGGAAAGAAGTTAATGTAGATGCACTGGGTAGTGAAGCTGTCTTTTATAGAGTCATACAGCACAGAAACAGACCCTTCAGTCCAACTCATCCATGCAGACCAGACATCCCAATCTGACCTAGTCCCATTTGCCAGCATTTGGCCCATACCCCTCTAAACCCTTCCTGATTATATACCCATCCAGATGCCTTTTAAGTGTCGTAATTGTATTCGCCTCCACCACTTCCTCTGGCAGCTAGTTCTATACATGCACCACCGTTTCGTGAAAAGATTACCCTCAGGTATTTACTGGTTTAAGGGATGGGGGCAGTGCTGGCTAAGCATTGGCCTCATGAAGGTGGTGGTAAGTGCCTTCTTGAATCACTTCAGTCAATATGATGTAAATGCACTCAAAGTGATGTAGGGGGAGGGTGTTCCATGAATTTGGCCCAACAATCGTGAAAGAAGTGATATAGTTCCAAGTCAGAATGGTGTAAGACTTGGAGAAAATTTTGCAGATGATAACATTCCCCTTGGTTACAGTTCGCACATCTGGAACATCCTACACAATGAGCCTTGATAAATTATTGCAGTGATTCTTGTAGATGATACTCACTGCAGCCACTGTGTGCGGTAGTACTGGGAGTGGATGTTGAAGATGTTAGACAGAGTCCCAATCAAATAAGCTATTTTGTTCAGAATGGTAGTGAGCCTGTGTTGTGAGGAAGATGTACAGCAGGTTTAGGAGGATTTGGACAGGTTTAGTGATTGAGGATAAACATGGCAGATGGAATATAATGTGAAGAAATGTGAGGCTATCTGCTTTGGTGCAAAGAACAGATATGCAGAGTATTTCCTAGATGGATCGAGGTTGTAAGGTGCAGATCTACAAAGGGACCATAGGTTCCCTAATCAATAAGTCACTGAAGACTAGCATGTTGGTGCAGCAAACTATTAGGACGGTTGTTTCTTGATGGTTGTTGTCTTGGGTAATTATTCTGAGTTTATTTACAAATTTTCAAAACAGTCTTATGATCATTTCTCAGCTTTGTTGACTGTATGTTTGCAGTTTTTACATATGCTAAAGATAGAAAAGACATTTTTGGTATTAACGGATTAGAGAAAATGATGCTCTGATAGATTGTGTAAAGGAATAACTTGGGCTTCAATCTGACCACTGGATGAACGCTTTTGACTTTATTCAGTGTCTACTGTTAAAAAGGTAGACTGAACCAGATCATGCTCCTTACACAAATATTGAGAATTAGGACGATATTTTTGTTAAGGCTAGGCATGATTAGGGATGCATAAACACAGAAATCAATGAACAAACTGCGGCACCTATTCATTCAGCAGTATGCAACCCGAAGGATAGCACCCACATGTTAAGGAAAACTATTCAGTAATTCCTGGACTGGCACATTTGCAGAAAGTTCTCTAATTTGTGTCAACATTCTGACAGCAACTCGCACATGAACTATTGTTTATTTACAAATTTTCAAAACAGCCTTATGATCATTTCTCAGCCTTGTTGACTGAGAGTACATTCTTAATCATATTTACTGAACTAGAAAAGCCCTCATTAATGACTGCTAAAGGAAAAGGATGATGATGTGCAGTCCAACTGGATCGCAGTGTTTACTCAGTCTCTTCACCACCCGTCAAACAGGCACTGATGCCAGTGGCATGCCTGGTAATCAGTACCTGACTAAATTATTTCACCTCAAAGTGGCAGCAAGTGACCAGAATTTTGAATCATCTTTCGCAAAGTGCAAGGTGAGCAACAAATTGCCTATATATCTCAGCTTCCGACAAGAATTAAAATGATGTATAAACTCATGAAAGACACTTATTCATCATTTCTTGAGCAATGAAACATCTCACCCACAACACACAGACAGGTTTATAGTCGTCTTGCATGACACTTAATTTGCTGATGTAAGTTAGAAACGATTTTTTTTCCTTTGTCATTAGAATGCGAACATTGCTGTATTGCCGATCCCAAATCATTGCTGCTCAGCAACTTTGATTCTTTACTGTCAGCGTTCTATCAGTCTGGAGTTATGTGCTGGCTGGACCGGATTAGGACAGCACATTTCTGCCCTGAAGGACATTAGTGATTCCAGTGAATGTTTACAGCGATCATAGTTTCACAGTCATCACCAAGGCTAGCATTTTATTCTGGATTTATTCATTACTTGAACCTTAGCTCCCCCTTGGACCACTGTGGAATTTGAGCTTATGTTTTGGAGCCTTTCGATTGCATGACCAGTGACATTGCCACTATGTTACGTCCCCATGGCACACTGCAGACATTGGATATTGTTGCTGATGGAGACTTGTTTGGACAGAAACCTACTACTTTGCTACCTCAGTTGCAGTATGTAGGTTGCTCGTCAGTGTCCACTTCCACTTCACCCCCACCCTGTGTAACCTCTTAACACTGTCAGGCTAGAAGATGCAAATGACCTCATATTAATACCAATGGCATATTGTTCCATGTGGATAGAAAACCATTAACTAAATAGGCTGAGACTCTACTAGACAGATCCCTACCCATACCAATGATTAGTTCGGTAAATAATGACACATTGGTGGAAAAATGTTCACAGGGTGCTTACATCCAAGGAATTTGACAAAAGAATAAGAGACTAGCAAATTGTAGGCAAAAGATGGCAACAATTTGACTTTTTCTTAAAGAAGTTCATTCATGGGATGTGGACGTCAGAGGATGGGCCAGGATTTATTTCCCAACACTTTTTGCCCTTGAGAAGGTGGTGGTGAACTGTCGTCTTGAACAGAAATCAAACAGCTGCATTTGCCTCTTGGAAGGGAAATGAACGGCTTGTATGTTGAACACCAACAATTTTATAGTCAGTAAGTGGTTGCTGCATCCAGCTCTCATCTACTGGAAACTGGTCAATTAAATCCTTGAATAAATGTGAAATACTGTGGATGCTGGAAATCTGAATTAAAAACACAAAGTGTTGAATAACTCAGTGGGTCTGTGCAGTCAGCCCCCACGTCAGCCAAAACTGCACTTCATGTTCTAACCTAATCACATATTTAAATCTACAATTAGGATCTTCTAATGAATGACTTGGGCTGTGGAAAGGAATTTGGGAAGAACAGGTGAGATATGAAATGAGGCCCTTCTCAATATTGTGTTCAAAATAGTCACAATTTCTGGCCAAGGCCCAGACATCAGGACAAAATGCTTGCTAGTGGCCTATTAACAGGAATTTTCATTTCATCACCCTCGTTGCTGCCTAATCTTGCCTCATTAATATGCAGCTCTCATACTCTCATACTCCCACCCCCTGGATTGAAACTGGGTAGTGAGAGTTACCAACATGAAAGTCTGAGCAGATTCTTCTTGCTCCTCTACTTCAGTCTCCCTGCAATGGAAGCCAAAATGCCACTCGTCAACTTAACTTCTTGTTGCATCGACCTGGTTGCTGTCAGGACCACCTTACAAGGACACCAGTCTCTTTGTTCATCAACCCTTCCCAATCCATCACCATTTAAATATTATCCTACTCTTCAGTTTTTCCTACTGAAGTGGAGAACTTCACACATATCCATGTTGTACCCCACCTGCCACATATTTGCCAATCATTCAAATTGTTTAAATCACTATGTAGGCTCTTTAACTTCTCCTCGTCATTTAAAATTCTTCCTAGTTTTGGATCATCAGTGAACTTAGAAATATTACATTTAATTCCCCCATCCAGATAACATTATGTATTGAGAGTAGTTGGGCTCCAAACACTGATCCCTGCGGCACCCAACTGGTTACTGCTTTACACTCTATAAAGACTGTGTTTCCTGTCTGCTAACAATCATGCAAATTAACAAGTAATATACTGGCATATGTGGGACTTTATTAAAAGTTTCTGAAAACCCAAATACACCATATAACTGGTTCTTCCTTATTAATTTGCTAGTTGCATCCTCAAAAATCTCCAGTAGGTTTGTTAATCATGAATTCCCTTTGATAAATCCATAACCCTGACTTTGTGTAATCCTGTCGATATTTTCTAATGCCCTCGTATGGCAGGCTTTATATTGGACAAAGTCTTTTTTCTGCTACAGATGTTTGACTAACTGGTCTGTTATGCCCTATTTTCTCAATTCTACCTTTTTAAAATGTGACATTATTACCAACATTCCCTCTAATTTTCTTTTGAGCTGTATGGGCTTCAGAGGCCCGTGAATGAAGCATGTTCCAGAACCAGAGGTCAGTACTGCACTCAGTGTGCACATGGTTACCACCCTCCAATCTGCTAAGACTGTTCCAGAATCTACAGAATTATGGAAGATAACAGCCAAAACTTTTACTATCTCCATGACCACCTTTAATACTGTGCAATTTAGATTAAGAGCCCTAGGGGCAGTTATTAGTTTTCAATCCCATTAGTTTCTTTCGCAATTCTCTTTATTGCTAATACTAATTTTCTTCAATTCCTCTTTCCCAGTAGTCTCTTAGTTCCAAAACATTTCTGGTAAGTTATTTATGTCAATTACTGTGAAGACAGAATTACAATAGTGTTTAAGCACTTTGTCATTTCCTTATTCTTCCTTGTCAATTGTCCCATTTCAGATTGTAGGAGGCACATTTATCTTCACTAGTCTTTTTTTTTCCAGACTTATAGAAGATCTTACAGTCCACTTCCATGTTCCTCACAAGTTTAAAGTCCTCCTCGATCTTTCTCCTCTTAATCAATTTCTGTGTCCTCCTTTGCTGAATTTTAAACTCCTCCCGATCCTCACGCTTGCAACTTTTTCTAGCAGTTTTATATAGACTATCTTTAGACCTTCCTTAATGTATTTTGTTAACCATGATTGGGTTTTACTTTTGCACCACAAATGAATGTATAATTGTTGCAATGCATGCATTCATTACTTAAATATTGTCTATCCACAATCATGCTCTTTCATAAGGTTGCCCAAGCTATGGCAGCCAATATCACACATCTTCATAGATTCCTTTGTTTAGATTTGGGTCCCTAGCTTTGGATTGGATTACTTCATTTTATATTCCAATGAAGAATTCTATCATGTTTTGGACACTCTTCCCTAAACAGCCTTGCACAACAAGTTTATTACTTAACCTCTTGTCATTGCACAATACTAAATCTAGAATAGTCTGTTCCCTTGTTGGTTCCTTGATGTATTGGTCTAAAACATCTTCAATACACTCTAGGATTTCATTTATCTCCGTATAATTTCACATATGGTTTGCCTAGCCTATATGTCACTTGTCACCCATGTTCACTTTAGTACCCTTTTTACATACATCTCTAATTTCTAGTTTAATGCTGTTCTGTGAATCATCATGGAATCCCTACAGTGTGGAAACAGGCCCTTCGGCCCAACAAGTCCACACCGAACCTCAGAGCATCCCACCCAGACCCATCCCCCTAATCTACATCTCCCTGAACACTATGGGCAATTTAGCATGGCCAATCCACCTAACCTGCACATTTTTGGAGTGTGGGAAGAAACTGGAGCACTCAGAGGAAACCCACGCAGACACGGGGAGAATGTGCAAACTCCACACAGACAGTCGCCCAAGGCTAGAAGCAAACCCGGGTCCCTGGTACTGTTAGGCAGCAGTTCTAACAACTGTGCCACCCCTTCTCTATGGACACAAACTACTTCAGTATCTGAGGAATGATAGATCACATTGCCATATCACCAATGTACTCGTTGAACTTTAATTTGTAAAAGTGTTTTTTCAAGAAAGAAGATATGAGCAAAAGATATACTGTAGGTGTAATTCAGTGACTGTCTGGAGAAGAATCCTGGGACATCACATTTAAAGATGTCAAGGAAGCTTCAAAAGGAGGAATACACTTCAAGCTAAACTGTAATCTCCTGTAAGTATCTCAGACATGATGAGAGGAAAAACAATAGTTTGGGCAAAGACATGTTTGCTTTTCTCCCTTTGAGGAATACACAGAGATGGATTAAAAGCAAATTTCAACCCTGGTTTGTGTGTGCCAATGAGATGAGGTAATCATTTGTCCCAGTCTAGATTCAAGTGTTAGTGTGCTATGATAGTCACACTTGAAGAACTATCCATTATTCATCCCTGCATTGCAGATAAAGGGCTTTCTGTATTTGAGTTCTGGAAGCCAGTTAGCAGGCCAGTTGAAAAGGTAACATGTCAAAACCATTTCAACTAAGTTGCAAAACTAAGAATTTTGAAATCAACTGCTAAACTATCAATGTTCCATTATCTACTCATCACAAGCAAACCAGAGACCAATTCATATATAAGGACATAAGAACAAAGATCAGGAATAGGTAACTCAACCCCTTGATCCTGCTCTATCATTCAAAATGATCATATCTGATCTCGTCTCAGCCTCAACACTACTCTTCATTACCCTTTAACTTTCATGCTTTTCATTACCCTTTAACCCATTACTAATTAAAAATTTGCCTGTCTCCTCCTTAAATTTACTCAATGTTCAGTATCCACAAGCCTCTGGGTTTTGAATTCCTCAGGGAGGCGATGGCCTAGTGGTATTATTGCTGGACCTGTTGATCCAGAGAACCAGATCATGTTCCAGGGACCCACGTTTGAATCCTGCCGCGGGATGGTGGAATTTGAATTCAATAATTTTTTTAAAAAATCTGGAATTAAGTGTCTAATGACCAATTGTTCGGAAAAACCCATCTGCTTCACTAATGTCCTTTAAGGAAGGAAACTGCCATCCTTACCTGGTCAGGCCGACATGTGACTCCAGATCCACAGAATTGTGGTTGACTCTTACCTGGGCAGTTAAGTATGGGCAATAAATGCTGCCTAGCCAGCCATGCTCTCATCCCATCATTGAATAAAGGAAATTCACAACTCTTTGAAGGAAGTAATTTCTCCTCATCTCTGTTTTAAGTCTGCTACCCTTTATCCAAAAATATGACCTCTCATTTCAGAATGCACCAAAAGAAAAAATCTCCTCTCTGTGTCTACTTTGTTGACCGCACCCCCCCCCCCCACCCCCACCAATCTTTAGCATCTTATACACCTCAGTTAGATCTCCTTTCATTCTTCTAAAATTTCAGGACTATAGGCCTAAACTGCTCAATCTCTCTTCATAAAGACAAACCCCTCATTTCTGGAATCATTCTAGTGAACCTCTTGCAAACTATCTCCAAAACAACTACATCCATCCCTCTGCACCGAAGCACTCTGACATTTATCTCAATTTGGATATTTTTCAAAAAGGTGTTCATTTACTCACAGGATGTGGGCATCGATGGCCAGGCCAGCATTTATTGCCCATCCCTAATTGCCCTTAGGGTATTTGAGATTCAACCACGTTGCTGTAGGTTTGGAGTCACATGTAGGCCAGGCCAGGTAAGGAAAGCAGTTTCCTTCCCTAAAGGACATTAGTGAACCAGATGGGTTTTTCCAATAATTGACAATGGTCTCGTGGTCATCATTAAACTTTTAATTCCAGATACTTATTGAATTCAAATTCCACTATCTGCCACAGTAGGATTTAAACCCAAGTCCCCAAGGCACTGGATTAATACCCCAGCGATAATACCACAAGCCATCAACTTGCTATCGCCTCCACAATTCACCTCAGCTCTGATGAAGAGTAATCTAGACTCGAAACATTAGCTTGCAGTCTCTCCATGGATGCTGTCTGACCCCCTGTGAGCTCCAGCATTGGCTGTTTTCAAATCTCCAAAGAAGTTGCCTTTCCATTCTTTTGTCCAAAATGGGTAATCTCACAAGTTAAACCCTGTGTGCCAAAGTCATCAAAATTATCATGCCTTTCAACTGGACTTGCTTCATATTTCTGCTATGTATGTAATTCAGCAATTAATCTGGTAATTCAAGAAAACCTTGTGAAATTGGCTCATTTTAAAATCTAAATTACATTGGTCTGGGAGAAAGGTATCCCAAGTGGAATTCTTTGTAAATTAATCGTGTTGAGGCCAACTGAAGGATGAGCTGAATGAAAAAGGGGACCCAGCTCAGGACCTTGGCAATTTGGGGTATGTTGCCTGGAACCTTGATAAATCAGGGAACCTTACCTGGGGACTGGTTGTAACAAAAGTGGAAAATGCTGTCTACCAGTGTAAGATCATTCCCTCTGGATCGTTTGACAGGGAAAGGTCGTTGATGAAGCAGTTGAAGATGGTTGGGCCTAGGGCACTACCCAGAGGAACTCCTATAAAGATGTCCATAGACACAGTGATTGACTTCCAGCAATCATAACCATCTTACTTTATGCCAGGAATGATTCCAACTAAGGTTACCCCTTGATTGCCATTGATTCCAGTTTTGCCGAGGGTCCTTGGTCCACACCTGATCAAATGTTGTTCAGTTCAAGCTGAACATACTTGCTTTTAAACTCTTCACATTTGATGACAATGCCTTGGCTTCCTGGGCTGAAGGCTTTAAAATCCCTTTCCTATATTTCTTTATCTCTATTCCTTCCTTTAAGAACATGAGATATAGGAGTTGAATTAGGCCAATCAAAGAGTCTGCTCTGCCATTTGATCATGGCTGATATGTTTCTTAACTCTATTCTCCTGCCTTCGCCCTATAACCTTTGATCTCCTTATTAATCAAGAACCTATCAATCTCTGACTTTATAACACTCAATGAGTTGGCATCTACAGCCACTATGGCAGCGAGGTTCCACAGATTCATTACTCCCTGGCTGAAGAAATTTCTCCTCATCTCAGTTCTAAAGTGTCATCCCTTCACTCTGAGACTATGCCCTCAGATCCTAGCCTCTCCTACTAGTGGAAAAATCTTCTCAATGTCCACACTTATCCAGGCCTCTCACTATCCTATCCTTTCAATCATATCACCTCTCATCCTTCTAAACTCCAACCTCACAGACCCGGAGTCCTCAATTATTCCTCATATGACAAACCCTTCATCCCCGAGATCATTCTTATGAGCCTCCTCTGGAGATTCTCCAAGGCCAGCACATCCTTCCTTACATATGTAGCCCAAAGCTGCTCGCAATATTCCAAATGCAGTCTGACCAGAGCCTTATACAGCCTCAGCAGTACATCGCTGCTCTTGTATTCTAGCCCTCTCAAAATGAAAGCTAACTTTGCATATGCCTTCCTAACTGCCAACTGAAACTGCAAGTTAATCTGAAGAGAATGCTGATTTAGGACTTCCAATTCCTTTATGCTTCAGATTTCTGAAACCTTTCCCCATTTAAAAAACAGTCTACGCCTCTATTCTTCCGACCAAAGTGCATAACCTCACACTTCTCCGCATTGTATTCCATCTGCCATTTCTTTGCTTACTTTCTTAACCTGTCCAAGTCCTTTTGCAGCCTCACTTCTTCCTCAACACTACCTGTCCCTCTACCTACCTTTGTGTCATCTACAACAATGCCTTCAGTTCCTTTGTCCAGATCATTAATGTATAATGTGAATGGTTGTGGTCCCAACATTAACCCCTGCAGAAATCTACCAGATACTGGCTGCCATCTTGAATCCTTATCCATGCCAGTACCCTGTCTGTAACACCATGGGTTCCTATCTTATTTAGCAGCCTTCTGTGCAGCACCTTGTCAAAAGCCTTTTGGAAATCCAAATAGATCATGTCCACTGGCTCTCCTTTGTCTAACTTTTTCGTTACCTCCTCAAAGAATTTTAACAAATTTGTCAGGCATGACCTCGTCTTGATGAAGGTGTGCTGACTCAGCCCTATTTCACCATTTGCTTCAAGTACTCTGCAATCTCATGCTTAAAGATGGACCCCAAAATCTTACCAACAACCGAGATCAGGGTGAGCGACCTACAGTTTCCTGACTTTTGCCTTCTGCCCTTTTTAAACAGGGATGTTTATCCTCGTATTTCATTTTCTCCCCCATTATTGCTTTTTAACTTTCCCTGTTTGTTTTTAAAATCGTCCCTATCCTCTGGCTTCCCACTAATCCACACCACACTGTATGCATTTCTTTTTCCATGCTGTCTCTGACTTCCCCTATCAGCCATCATCGCCTTGTCCTCTTCTTAATAAAGTTCTTCTTCTGTGGGATGACTTTCTGCTGTACCTCCCGAATTATCCCGAGAAACCATTGCTGCTCCACCATCTTCTGTGCTAGGCTTCCCTTTCAATCAATTCTGGCCAGCTCTTCCCTCATGTCTTTGTAGTTACCTTTACTCAATTGTAATACCATTACATCTGATTCCACCTTTACCCTTTCAAACTGCAGGGTGATTTCTGTTATATTGTGGTCACTGCTTGATATGGGTTCCTTCACCTCAGTTTCCTAATCAAGTCTGCCTCATTACAGTTCATCAAATCCAGAATGACCTGTTCCCTAATGGGCTGTACCACAAGCAGTTCCATAAAGCCATCTTGTAGACATTCCACAACTTCCTTTTCTTAAGATCCACTACCAACCTGATTTTCCCAAACCGCCTGCATACTGAAGTCTGCCTCCCCAACCCCATAAATATCGTAACAGCCTTTCTTACATGCTTTTTCTATCTCCTGACCTATTTTTTGCCCCACATTCTGACTACTGCTGGGAGGACTGTACACAACTCCCATCAGGGTCTTTTGTCCTCTGTGGTTCCTCAACTCTATCCACAAAGATTCTATGCATTCTGACCCGATATCACTTGCTATTGATTTAATTCCATTTTTACTAACAAGGTAGCCCTGTCCCCTCTGTCCATATCTCTGTGTTTTTGATAGGATGTGTTTTCTTGGCTATTTAGTTCCCAGCTCTGATCCCCTTGCAGCCATGTCTCTCTGATACCCACAACATCTTACCACCAATTTCAATCTATGCTACAAGTTCTTTTACAAGGCCAGGCAGCATCAGAGGAGCAGGAAAGCTGATGTTTCGGGTCGGGACCCATCTTCAGAAGGGCCTTTTTTCTGAAGAAGGATCATGACCTGAAACGTCAGCTTTCCTGCTCCTCTGACGCTGCCTGGTCTTCTGTGTTCCTCTGGCTCCACACTGTGTTATCTCTGACTCCGGCATTGGTAGTTCTTACTATTTATAAATTCTTTTGCCCTATTTTGTATACTGTGTGCATTTATGTACAAGACTCTCATTCCTGTGTTGACTGCCCCTTTCACAAAGTTGTCCCATTAGCTACTGTACCTGAAGTTATTTTCTTGACACTTTCCATACTCTCTGCCCTGTTCAAAAACAGAGGAAGGGTCACCGGACCTGAAACATGAACTCTGATTTTTTCTTCACAGATGCTGCCAGACCTGCGGACCTCTTCCTGCAACTTCTGTTTTTGTTTCTGATTTACAGCATCTGCCGTTCTTTCGGTTTTTGTCTCTATCCTGATACTTGTTCTGGAAAAGTTGATAACCTCCCTTCCTTTAGAAACATAGAAACATAGAAAATAGGTACAAGAGGAGGCCATTTACCCATTTGAGCCTGCACCACCAGTCAATGTGATCATGGCTAATCATGCAATCTCTGTGTCCAGTTCTTGTCTTCTCCCCATACCCCTTGATCCCTTCAGCCACAAGGGCCACGTCCAGCTCCGTCTAGAATATATCTAATGAACTGGCCCCAACAGCTTTCTGTGGGAGAGAGTTCCACACATTCACAACTCTGAGTGAAAATCTTCTTCCTCATCTCAGTACTGAATGGCTTATTCCTCTTTTTAGACTGCGACCCCTAGTCCTGGACTTCCCCAACATTGGGAACATTCTTCCTGTATCTAGCCTGTCCAGTCCCATTGGAATTTTATATGTTTCTATGACATCCCCTCTCATCCTTGTCAATTCCAGCAAGTACAAGCCCAGTCGATCCATCCTTTCCTCAAATATCAGTCCTCTCGTCCCTGGGAATCTGTCTGGTGATCCTTCACTGGATTCCCTCAGTAGTAAGAATGTCCTTCCTCAGACTAGGAGACAAAAACTGCGCACAATACTCAAGGTGTGGCCTCACCAAGGCCCTGCATAACTGCAGCAAGACATCCTGACTCTGATATACAAATCCCCTCGCTATGCAGGCCGGCATTCCATTAGCTTTCCTCACTGCCTGCTGCACCTATATGCCAACCTTCAGCGACTGTTCCACTGTGACACCCAGATCTCGTTGTACCTCACCTTTTCCTAAACTGCCATCATTCAGATAATAACCTGCCTTCCTGTTTTTGCGACCAAAGTGGGTAACTCCACATTTGCCCACATTATATTGCATTTACCAAGTACTTGCCCACTCAGCCAGTCTGTCCAGGTCTCCCTGCAGCATCTTAGCATCCTCCTCACAGCACAAACTGCCACCCAGCTTAGTGTCATCTGCAAGTTTGGAGATATTGCATTCAATTCCTTCGTCTAAATCATTAATGTATATTGTAAACAGCTGAGATCCCAACACTGAACCCTGCAGTACCCCTTTGCCTGCCACGGTGAGAATGACCCATTTATTCCAACACTCTATTTCCAGTCTGCCAACCAGTTCTCTATCCATGTCAATACATTACCTCCAATACCGTGAGCTTTCATTTTTCTTACTAATCTCTTGTGTGGAACCTGGTCACAATCCTTTTAAAAGTCCAGATACACAACATCCACTGATTCACCCTTGTCCACTCTACTGGTCACATCCTCAAAAAATTCCAGAATATCTGTCAAGCACGATTGCCCTTTACTGAATCCATGCTGACAAAGACCAATTCTGTCACTGCTTTCCAAATGCTCAAATATTACATCCTTAATAATTGACCGTGGCGATTTCGCAACCACTGATGTCAGACTAATGGGCTGATAATTCTCCATTTCCTCTCTCCCTCATCTTTTAAAGAATAGGGTGACATTAGACACCCTTCAGTCCAATGGAACTCTTCAAGAGTCTACAGAATGCTGGAAAATGATCACCAATGGGTTGACTATTTCTAGGGCCACTTCCTTAATACTCTGGGATACAAGGCGTCAGGCCCTGGGGACTTATCAGGCTTTAATCCCATCAATTTCTCAACACCATTTTGTGACTAATAAGGATTTCCTTCATTTCCTCCTTCATGCTTGACCATCTGTCCCCTAGCATTTCCTGAAGGTTATTTGTCTCCTCCTTAGTAAAGACAGATCCAACGTATTTGTTCAACTGGTCTGCCATCTCTTTGTTGTCCATTGTGAGTTCACCTGATTCTGACTGCAAGGGCCTATGCTTGTCTTCACCAGTCTTTTTCTCTTCACATATCTGTGGAAGCTTTTGCAGTCAGTTTTTAACATTTCCACAAGCTTACATTAGTATCCTATTTTCCCTTTCTGAATTAAACCCCTTGCCCTCCTCTGCTGAATTTTACATTTCTCCCAGTCCTCAGGTTTGCTGCTTTTTCTGGCCAATTTATAATCCTCTTCTTTGGCTTTAACACTCACCCCGATTTTCCTTGTTAGCCATGGGTGATCTACCTTCCCCGTTTTACTCTTACACCAGACAGGGATGTACAGTTGTGGAAGTTCATCCATGTGTTCTTTAAATGTCTGCCATTGCCTATCCACCGTCAACCCCTTAAATATCCTTGGCCAGCTCATCCTAGCCAATGCATGCCTCATCCCATCAAAGTTCGCTTTCTTTAAGTTTAGGACCTTAGTTTCAGATTTAATTGCGTCAGTCTCCATCTTAATGAAGAACTAGTTTAACTAGTTTAGAGTCCCTACGACCTTGTTTTACCCCCTTGACATTTATTAAAACGTTCCTTGTTGATTCTTTGTCATCTGACATGATACCTCCCAATTTTGTTTAGCACAATACAAAATTTTTTTGCAGTTGTCTGAGAATCAGGTGTGTGGGAAGCAATTGTAACATTTGAAATATTTTGACTTGATGCAAGCTATGTCTCAGCTCACTGTAAACAGGTTCCACTACATTTGCTTTCATTATTACATTGGATTGCTTCATTCTCATTTGACAAATGCAATTAATTCGATCCACTCTGTTCATCTGCACACTGCACATTAACAGCATGTAATAGGGAACTATTGATTACCAATTGGCTGTTTGAACTCCTCTACTTCTATTAGCTCTCCAATCAATGTTAAAGCTCTAATTTTAATGCTCCTTATCTCACAGAAATAGGGTGGGCAAGAGGTTAAAATAATGGTGGAATGCTTTTTTTAAAAAAGATTACTCATGGGATGTGAGCATCACTGTCCATAGTTACCATTGAGAAGGTGCTGATCAGCTGCTTTCTTGAAGCATTGCAGTTCAAATGCCATAGGTTGATTCACAATGCCGTTAGGGAAAGAATTCCAGGACTTTGACCCAGCAACAATGAAGGAACAGTGATATATTTTCAAGTCACGCTGGTGAATGGCTTAAAGGGGAACTCAGTGTTCCCATATACCTGCTGCCCTTGTCCTTTTATTTGGTAAGGCTAGTAAGTTTTGAAGGTATTGTCTGAGGACCTTTGGTGGATTTCTGCATGTTCACAACTTTTTGCTGCATTCATGATGCCAGCAAACATCTTCACTTTGTGAGATTTAGATGCAATCGATGCACCCACTGAAAATTGCAGTCTTGTGAATATTTTGAGATGGCATATCTATATTTCTGGACTACATGAATAAATGGAATAACTGTTAGACATTTTCGGGATTAAACAAGATTGTTACTAAGGGAGAAGAAAGAACTTGGATGGTTTCTTGGAAATTAGGTGAACAGTTCAATGCAGGCTACGATCCACCTGCTAATTACAGAAAGTCAAGTGACTTTGGGAAATAAAACTGCCAAGCAAAGCATTTAGGAAGATAGGAGATGGGTTTATTGCCCTTAATGTCTGGAAAACTTGCCTTTGGAAGAGACAATGGGGGTCCTATACTCATCTTCTCACAGTAACCTTTTCTAGTCTTGGATTCTGTTTCAGAAACCTAAGGAGCCAACTAGAAGAAAACCTTAAAACGTTCAGTAAAAACTGCAAATTCTTCTCTCCCACTCTTCGTTGAAGTAATTCAGAACCTGATAATATTTCCACATCTCAGTATTTGGTTTACCTTGTAGAGCACGAAAATCTGTACTGTGGCTACTTTCCGAAGACCTGCCTGATTTCCATCTGAACCAGAGCTTGTTTGGAAGATCTCCCATTGGTCTATTGGTATCAGCAATTCAATTTGATGAATAAGAAGCCCAGTGGATTCTTCCTCCAACTCATTTTAAATTAGTCCCTTCTCACACACCCTACCCCTTCCTCATTTTGATTGATTGCATTGCCCTTAATGGACTTTGCACGTAAACTTCCACATGGGTGGTATACTGGTGGTGGTGGTGATTAATAGTTAAAAACAAAAAGGAAGAGTCACTGTGATTTGGTGGTGGGAAAGTCATTTAGTTGTATGTGACAACACTTTGGCTATGAAAGAAAAAAGAACAAAGCAGACCCCAAAGGGCTCTTGTGGTGCAGTGGTATTGTCCCTACCTCTGAATCAGCAGGCTTGTATTCATGTCCCACCTGCTCCAGAGTTTTGCAGTAACATCTCTGAAAAGGTTGATTAGAAGATAATAAGAAACACAATGAATTGTGAGAAGTCATCATATTTTACTTCTGGTTTCTCACACTATTGGCCAATAAGAGTGCTTTCCTTTTGCCTTTTTCAAATGATCATCTCTGCAGCATTTTGTTGTCTTTGTGTTATGTGAGTATGTTTGTGTTGGAATTAAAAGGGGCATACAGTTCTAAATTTGGATTATAGTTCTAATATTAAATAGTTTTAGCCCTTGTAGTTATTTTAAATTAAATTTATAAAAATGTTATTTTGAGTTTATTAAAGAAACCAGGTGAAAGTCTCTTTAATTCTGGTTAGCAGTACAAAAGAGGAAGCAATTGGCCATTTTGGTAATGAATCAATACTAATGGCCTGAGTTGTACAGCAGTGGCATTCAATTACCAACGCATTCCTCCTGTCACTGTTGTCACAACTGGAATGTTAAAACTCAATTTACATCCTCATGCTTTAAAAGTTAAAAATCATGGAAATTCCAGCCATCATCTTAACCTCCTGGCTCAACTGGTCTGGAAGAGCTAATGGAGTAATATTTAAGGGGACACTTCACTAAAGCTGACTGCTTCACAGAACCTTTGTGCAATTTCAAACACAAACAAAAATTGCTGGAAAATCTCAGCAGGTTAGGCAGCATCCATGGAGAGATAACAGTTAACAATTCAGATCCAGTGACTTTTCCTCAGAACTGACGGTCACTAAGAAAATGTCAGTTTTTATGCAAACGTTAGGGTGGGGTAAGGAGGTAAGAAGTAAGTGATAGGTGGAGATAGAGCCCAAAAAGAGAGCAGAAAAGTTGGACATACAAAGGAGTGGATAACAATCAGCCTTGGAGAATGAATAGCTACTATTGGGGATTATTAAAGGCTATCAATAGGTTGTGTATAATAGCAGATCATGTGATGACAATGCCTGGTGTATGGGTGTTAGGTTAAGGACATGGAAGAAGGTACCTCATGCCCTTAAATTATTGAACTCGATACTGAGTGTGGAAGGCTGTAGAGCTCCCACGTGGGAAATGAGGTGCTGTTCTTACAGTTTGTGCTGAGCTTCACTGGAGCACTGCAGCAAGTCTGAGACAGAGATGTTGGCCAGGAAACAAGGTGGTGTGTTAAAGTGGCAGGCAACTGGAGCTCAGGGTCTTTTTTTGTGGACAGAACATTGGTGACCTGTGGAGCGGTCATCCAGTATACACTTCGTTTCCTCATTGTAGAGGAGACCACATTACGAGCAGCAAATGCAGTAGACTAGATTGTGTGAAGTGCAGGTAAAGTGGGACTTCACCTGGAAAGTGTGTTTGGGCCCTTGGAAACTGAGGACTGAGGAAGTAAACGGACAGGTGTTACACCTTCTGTGGTTGCTGGAGAAGGTGCCATGTGGCTGTTGTTAGGAGTGAAGGAGGAGTGGACCATTGTGTCCCAGAGAAATGGATCTTGCGGAAGGCTGACAGGGGATGGGAGGTGGAATATGTGTCTTGAGGTGGTGGAAGTGGTGGCTAATGATCCTCTGTATGTGGATGCTGGTGGGGTGGCAGGTTAGGACAAGACATCCCTATCGCTGTTGTCAGAGGCACGTGTGTGGGAGATGGGTCAGACCTGGCTGAGGGTCCTGTCAACTACGGTGCTGGGGAATCCTTGGTTGAGGAAGAAGGTGGATATTTTGGAGGCTCCCTTGTCAAAGTTGACCTCATGAGAACAGATATGTCAGAGATGGGAGGAACTGGAAGACTGGAATGGAGTCTATACAGGAAGCAGAGTGTGAGGATGTATGGCCAAGGTAACTGTGGGAGTTGGTTGGTTTGTAATGGATTTTGTGCTATTTCATTTTGTAAGAGAGTTTGCAGCTTCAAAATAGTTTCTATATCACTTTTCTTTTTACATTATCATGTTCTATAAGTCTTTCCCTCTTACTTTTGTATTATTGCTACTGGGTGGATGCATATATAGAGAAAGACAAGCAAGAATTTCAGCAACTAACATCAAGGCCTATCAGAAGGCAGCATTTATTAAGTTATTTGAAGAGATTCAGAGAAAATGCAAGTTGTAATGATGAGATGGCAGTGATGGAAAGAGGTACAGGCTATTTGTGCTGATGTAGGGCTATTGCCTTTGCCCCGTCCTCAATATCAAAGGATTCCCCTGTGGCTATAGCTATGAAACATAATATGGTAATACCTGAGATGTGAACACTTTTCAGTTCTTTTCAGCCTTTAAAGACCAATAGATGACTCTTTATACTACATGCTTTATATGTCTTGGATGGTAAGCACTATATCTACAGATTAGCATCTTTGCAACATTGAACACAACAGGGTCACTACTTTTTCTTTTCTTCATTGTGTTACTTCAATCTATCAATGTATAAAACTTCAGAAATAATAGTCTTTCACTCATTCCTGAGTTAAATTCCTGACCATACCTTTCCTTAATAAAGTAATCCTATAGTCTGTTTGAAATGTAAATCAAGGGAAAAGCAACAAAAATTGGCAAAGCTGGAACTGACCCCTAAAGTGTCATTCAAAATGGTAAAATATTGTCTTAATTTGCACGTAGTTTTGAATCTTAACTTCAGTAAATGCCATAAATTCTTTCTCTGTTGCTGGGCCCAAAACCTGAATTCACTTCCCAACAACAAGCATGGGGCTGGATGAACACAGCAGGTCAAGCAGCAGTGCCTTTTATCTCTGATCTCCAGCATCTGCAGTGCCTTTTATCTCTGGTTCACTTCCCAACAGCAGTGTGCATGGACTTGCAGCAAATTGGGACTGCACCATTTCAAGCAGGCTGCTCACCTTGACTGGATGTCATGGTGGAATGCAGGACCAATGGGGAATTCCTAACAAAGGTATGCAGGAAAGCCACACACACTGACCAAGTACTGAACTTCAACTGCAACTACCCTAACACACACAAACAAAATTGCATGAGAACATTATTTAAACAGACAAAACACACTGCAGCTGCACAGAGCTATGCCATAAAGAAGAAACGTACCTCTTCCAGGTATTCAGAGACAATGGATGCCTGAAAAACTGGGTCAGAAGATGCCTATCACACGAATGACAACAGGAAGATACCACACGCCCCGACACAGTCATCACTCTACCTTATGTCAGGAGCACATCTGAACTGACCACAAGACTCCTACAACCGCTGGGCATCAGAGTAGCACACGAACCCACATCAACCCTAAGCCAACTGCTCACCTGAACCAAAACCCACTACCCACTATGGACAGGACCAATGTCATATACAAGATTCCCTGCAGAGTCTGTGACAAACACTACATTGGACAAACAGGAAGGAAATTAACCACAAGGGTACGCAAACATCAATTGGCAACAAAAACACATGACCAATACTCACTCATCTCCATCCACATGGATAAGCAAAACCACCAATTCGACTGGGACAACACTAGGATCCTAGGACAGGCAAAGCAGAGGCAAGTGCGGGAATTCCTAAAAGCCTGGTACGCCACAAAGAAAGCCATCAATAAACACCTAGCGCTGGACCCCATATACACTCCATTGCGAAGGAAAACCGGAAGTGAGGTAATCCAGCTCAACAGACTCCAGAGTTTAAATGATAGGCAGTAAAACACAACAGCTCTTCATTGGAGGCTGCACTGATGATGTTACCCAGCAGGGTAATGAAACGTCTGCGGAACAACGAACCAGCTTGGCGAGCCAACCAACCACAAGGTTCTCTGTTTTTTAGATGCTGTAAAATCTGTGACAAAAAGCTCTAATGATCCATTCAAAGTAGTTCATGCCTACCAATTGATCTTTGAGTAATATTAAATTGATCACTTGTTCTACAATGTGGGTAAAATGATGAGATGAAATTAACTATGTAAACCATGGACTGCAACATATTCTGGACATTAAATTGAATAGAACATAGAACAGTACAGCACAGTACAGGCCCTTCGGCCATGATATTGTGCCAAACTTTTATGTGCCGAATCAAATGGGGGATATTTGAGATGATTAAAATTTTCCAACAGTTGAAGCTGGCTGCCCAGGAAGATGGTGGAAGTGGAGATGATTTCAAAAGGAAAATGGATATAGCAGGGGAATACGACTGACTGAATTATTCTAAAGGCAGCCATATCGATTCATTAGACCAAACTTGCCTTTTTCTATGCCAAAATGACTCTATGGACTGAATTTTACAAAAATGGCTTTAATTTCCCTACAAGGGCCAAAGGCATTTGCATGGGTGACCTTAAGATATAGGAGCAGAAGTAGGCCATTCAGCCCACTGAGTCTGCTCCATAATTCAATGAGAAAATGGCTGATCTGATCATTCTCAACTCCGTTTTCCTGCCTTGATTTGCACTTGCAGTTCTGGAATTGGGCCCTCGTCAGTCTTGAATTGAAGTGCTTGCAGCCTGAGGTTCGCATCTGCGTCAGCCAGGGTGCTGCTGAGACATCATTCTGGTGGGTAAGCTGTGGCCAGTTAGAATGGAACCTAGTAGGTCAGTGAGGAGAGCACAGAAGGAATGGATTCACCCAAAAGTAGGGCACTATTCTGGTCCAGTACGTATTGTGGCCAGTGAAGTAGCTCATCAGTTACCAGGAGAGGAGCTGAGTGGATGGACAGCAGGTGAACCCAGGGCTGCGCACAGCTGGGAAAGGGTGGTGTGCCACAGCCTGCAGTTTCAATATGCAGCAGGGAGGAGGATCATTCCTGCACTTCCTGGTTCCACAAAGAGCAATAAAAATGTTACACTCAGTTGGCAGCCTCCAGCCATCTGTTTACATTGAGCTGATAGTTTTGTAAATGAACTTCTGAAGAAACTGACTGCAGCATGAGCCAACGAGGCTTCAATTTGCATATACAACAACCTCGATACTTCCATAACCTCACGTACATTTCATACCTATGTCTCCGCTTTTTTACTAATATGACAGACAGTGCCCTTCCAACAACATTCATTTCACACATAGCAACTGAGTTTGACTTTGTCTACTCTGGGTAAGTGAATTGCGTCATAATTGCTTTGACCAAAAAATCGACAAATGATGCTGGATTCCGAATCGTATCAAACTTGGATAGAGAATGAGGTGAAGAATAAATATAATCTCCACACTTATGGCACCATGTATTGGGCATACATTTCATGCCTGTGCAATTTGAGCAGAGTCATCAGTTTTCTAGGTGTAGAAGAGAATGAAGTAATCCTATGTTTTGAAAGCTACAGGCTGATTGCAGTCGAATAAGATGTAATCAGTGATTTTTGACTCCACTATTTCAGTGCTGTGGGCAGAGGTGGATGAAAGTGAATTTAAAAGTAAATTTGGTACGGATGGGGCTAACTGATCGTGAGTCAGACTATGGCCTTAACAATGCTCTGGGAGTTGGTTGCATTCACATGTCTCAACATTGATGGATGGTTGTCCACAAACTTGGATTCAAGATTTAAGAAGATAGCTCGCTTTGCCAGGAACATCGTAGAATTCCAACAAAATAAGGCATAAGTGAGAAGAATGCAAACAAATGACTCATTCAGCCCCCAGCCTAACAATAAAATAGATTTCTAAAGTGGTTTCACTAATGTCTATATTGCATTAGTGAGCAGGTTCTTCTGCAGAAGAGTTCACTCAGGACTGATTAATGCACTTGGCTCTGGCTGCATAATTTAATCAGTTTTTCTGTTTCACTCACAGGCCACAACTTATTCAACCCTACACTAGGAATGTACTAAATTAACTATATAATAATTTCAGCAAAACATTTACAAATGTTGGGAACTCTTCTTCATAGAACAATGAGACCTGGGTGACAGGCACTCCTGCAACAGGGCACCACTGAAGAACACTCAGTGTTTTTGAAGTCAATCACATTGACTTAACTCCACACATACTGGCATAACAGCTGCCTTGTGAAAATGTACTGCATGTCTTCTCTAATTATGTGAGTTGCGTTGTTTTAATATCATTGCTATGGGCACCATCTGTCAGTTTTATATCCCCAAATGCTGTTAGGATTGCAGAATCTGTCTTCAGTCATGTTTGGACAAGGTTTTATGCTTGCACCCACATTCTGGCCCTGTTTCTCCAAATCAGCACTGATTACTTTTCTCATGTATCTACTTATAGGGCAGCATGGTGGCTCATTGGTTAGCACTGCTGCCTCACAGTGACAGGAACCTGGGTTTGATTCCACCCTCAGGCGACTGTCTGCATGGAGCTTACACGTTTTCCCCATGTCTGCGTGGGTTTCCTCTGGGTGCTCTGGTTTCCTCTTACAGTCCAAAGATATTCAGGTTAGGTGGATTGGTCATGGGAAATGTAGGGTTATAGGGTAGGGTTTGGGCCTGAGTGGGATTCTTTTCAGAGGGTGAGCGTGGACTTGATGGGCCGAATGGCCTGCTTCCATACAGAAGGGAATCTATAACTACCAGAAAACTGAGGATGGTGTAAGTCAGAGAGGGAGAGACAACTGGCAGAGTCTTTCCCCAAATTGCACAGTTCCGAAGAAGGGTCACTGGGAGTTGAAATGTTAACTCTATTTCCTCTCCACAGCTGCTCCCAGACCCGCTAAGTTTCTCCAGCAATTTCTGTTTTTGTTTTAGAGTCTTTCCCTATTTGTGCTTACAAATGATAGCCCAGAGATCAATGAGCATGATGTGCACCGTCTCAGATGAGCTGGACAAGCAGTTTCCACAAAGCTAAAGATGTCATCATGAAAAATGTTGGAGAAAACCAACAACATTCATTTCACACATAGCAACCGAGTTTGACTTTGTCTACTCTGGGTAAGTGAATTGCGTCATAATTGCTTTGACCAAAAAATTGACAAGTGATGCTGGATTCAGAATTGTATTAAACTTGAATAGAGAATGAAGTGAAGAATAAAGCAAAAAATTGGAAGATGAGTAAGCTGTGGCAGGTACAATTTAACATAAATTTTGAAGTAGCATGCTTTGGAGATCAGAATGGCAGATACTCTAGGAAAGCAATAGAGCATGGAGATCTCATCTGTTTGTCCATAACACATTGAGATGTCTTATACATCTACATGGTTTGTAGTATTGTCAGTGTTAAGATGTTGTGCTGACCTTTTCCATTACAATTAAACCTGCCTATACAAACATATCACTTTGGGAGGAGCCTTACTATTTTTGAACATGAGGTCAGGACCAATAGCAAGTTCTGGTCCAACAGCTGATGCCTGACATGTGCAATCTTTTTTAAGGCAACCATTTAAGAAACAGCCTCTGAAAGTGCATCTGGTTAAAGATGGTGGGCAGAACAAGCACACCGTCCATCCAATTGGAGGGCCTGAAATAGTGTCCTGACACTTGGAGAGCATCACTGTCTAGTCCTTGGAGCACGTTAAAGAGAATATCCTCTTGGAGCCCAGAGGTAAAAAAACAGGTTTAAAAAAAGACAGTCATACTTCAATTGTACATACTAAACCTCCATTTTACCTATATTGGGTGGGTTTGACCAGAATGCCTCATTTGCAGTTTTACTGTTTGTTTTCCTTCGAGGAAAATAAATAAAATTGTTAAAAATTATTCGTTGCCAAAGCAGCCAGCCTATCATTGTGGAGGGGGCCAGACTTCACAGGAGGACCTTCGCTGTAGTATTCATCCAGCAGCAGGAGTGGCCCTGACAGTGGGAGAGATAAATAAATAAGATATTAACATGCCAGCAGCATCTCCACCTGCCTCCAGGTAGCTGGCTATTTGTATCTAATCAGCTGCCTGCTAGTGCCAGTCAGGAGCTGCTTCAGATGCTTACCCGCCATCTGCCAGCTCACTTGGTGGCATACATCTTGGCCAAACTTCCAGGTTTCCTCCTGTTCCCACAACACCCACTTTATAACTAGACACCAACAGTGGCATTGCCGATTCTGTGCCTCACAGTTCTTCAGACTGTACTGTCGAGAAATGGCAATGCTCCAATCATTTCCACCTTTTAATGTGTGATACTGATATCAAACCAAAGTATTGTAAGGACAGAATGTACAACTTTCAATTGAAACTCGGATCTCCTGGTCCTAACTTAGGTATTTCTAATCAATCTGTTCGCGCATGTTATGACACACTCCTGAACCAGATGGGACTTTGAACATGGGCCTTCTAACCCAGAGGTAGGGACATTACGACTGTGCCACAAGACACCTTGTCCTGGTCCAATTATACACTGGTGTCTGACTATGCTTTACTTAAACACTATGCTTATTCTTGACTCGCTCTGCATAATGCTTCAGAAGATAAATTAGCAAATAATTTGAAGATAATTTGCAAGTGAAAGCATTGATCAAAAAGGTTTTAGCAACAGCATTATATTAAATAGAGATAGGAAATGTTATTAAAATTAATCAGTACTTTTTGTATTAATTTTTCATTGTTCCATCTGAAGAAAGACTCTATTACTTCACAAAACATCCCAAAAATGATATCTCAGACTGATATCCATAATTATTGTGGGTAAGAGACTGTGTAACATTGCATTATCATCCAAACGACTGATACAATCTGATCAAAGTGTTCAAAATAATGAAAGGGTTTGGAGCAATGATTAGAAAACAGTCTTTCCCTCTATTAATAAATTCTAAAATAAATGAACATAATTTTGGCATTTAAAGGGAACCAGGCAAAAATGAACCCAGAAAATCACCTTCAGGTGAAAGGCTGTGGGAATACAGAATGCACTTCTTCAAAAGGCCATAGCTGCCAAGATGCTTAAAATGGTAATACATGCTCACTTGGAAAATGAGGCGACTAGTTTTAGATTTAGGTTTATTATCACATACGGTCATAGAATCATAGGGACGTACAATAAGGACAATAATCAGTTCAACTCGTCCATGCTGACCAGATATCCTAAATTACTCTAGTCCCATTTGCCAAAATTTGGCCCTCATCCCTCTAAACCCTCCCTATTCATGTGCCCATCCAGATGTCTTTTAAATGTTGTAATTGTACCAGCCTCCACCACTTCCTCTGGCAGTTCATCCATACATGCACAAGTATATAAAAATACAGTGAAAAGTATTTTTTTCACATCTTAAACACAAAGTGTCGCCACACTCCAGTGCCATCTTGACACACTGATTATCATGCAAGATTTTACTGCAATAGAGATCATCTTTCCCTCTTATTCTTGTTCCTCCTCAGCTCCTCCTCTGTTTGCTGCTTGACACTGGCTGGGTGTCTGTAATGGGCTCTGGGGTCTTAGTTACAGGCACACCTCTGCCATCCCCGCTGCTACCGCAACTGCTGTGTCTGAGCTGGAGATGCCCATGGACCTGGTTCCATACCTCCCGTTCCCCATCCAACACTCCTCCAGTCACTGCCGCTGGTTATCGGTTGCTGGGGTCTGGGCTCCAGGCTCCTCCACTGCTGATGAGCCAGAGCTGGCTGTGGGAGTAGGGCTGCATGGGGCCTGGCCACAATGTGTAATATGAACTATTAACCAATATGAAGTAAGGCCTGGGAATTAATTTTAAAGAGATAATGCTGTCATTGCTAATAAAACAGTGGAGCATCATCAATGCGCCAAATAGCCTGGCTCTAGTGCCGCAGTCTGTGACAATACTATGTCTAATGTCTGGAGCACCCTCTAATAGCTCTGACATAGACAGTTCCCAAACCTTTCCCTGGCAATCCAAAAATATTACAATGTGGCAGACCCATGGTGATATTTAAACTGAGTTAACTGGAAATGAGTCAAGTTCATTTATCATTCTATTTTGATTGATTCCAGCAGCCTGAGCAATGAACTGTAGGTCAGAAACATGGAAGGGAGACAGAGAGAGAGAGAGGGAGAGAGAGAGAGAGAGAGAGAACTGCTAAACAAAGACCAAAAGAACTGCAGATGCTATAAATCAGGAACAAAAAACAGAAGTTGCTGGTTCCGAAACTTTGATTTCTCTTCACAGATGCTGCCAGACCTGCCTGACCCTTTCCATACTCCCTGCCCTGTTCAAAAACAGAGGAAGGATCACCGGACCTGAAACATAAACTCTGACTTTTTTTCTTCACAGATGCTGCCGGACCTGCTGAGTTTTTCCAGCAACTTCTGGTTTTGTTCTAGAGAAAGAACTGCATTTGATTTTGTGAATTGGACAGAAGTGGACTCTCTCTTCTGCTGATTCTCTGTCCCATACCAGGATTGTTCCTGTGAGAGGTAAAGAGATACCTGCATTGTATACATTCCAAGAAGGCAGCAGAGTGGGAGTTTTCAGCTGGAGCTCATCCGATCTGTCAGTTTCTTTTTCTCTTTTATCTCTTTTTTTCCTTTTCTGGGTTTATTTTTTCCTTCTCTTCTTTCTTTTTGGAAATGTCCTGAATTCCCAGCCTCAGTGCAGAATCAGACTCTTGACCTCAGTGTGGATTCGGATTCAAACTCTCAGACTCAATGCGGACCCATCACGAGGTCCTCTCGGCCTCGCGAGGGGGTCTTTTAGCCTGTGTGGTGGTCTCCTGCACTGACGTGGTGGTCTCAGGCCTGGTGTGGAGGTATTTTGACCCAGCATGGTGACTTGTAAACTTTTCACTGTACTCATTTGAGTACACGTGACCATAAGGTTAATTCAATTCTATTCAATTCATTTGACAGCCGTTACATGGCTGAAACATGTGAAGGTACCTGGGTTGAGAAGGTATTGACAAGGACTCTTGTGCTGCAGTGATAGTATCCCTAATTTTGAGCCAGGAGGCCCAGGTTTAAGACCCTCCTGTTCCAGAGGTGAGTAATCACATCTGTAAAGTGGTTGATTAGAACAATAGGTTAAATTTTTTAAAAATGAAAAAAAACTTGGAAAAGGTGTAGACCCCCTTCCAACTCCATTTTGATTTAGACCCTGCCTCTCCCTACCTCTTCCTCCCCTTTTATTGTTTGCATTGCCCTCAACAGATTTTGTATGTAAATTAATCGATTGGAAAACACGATTAATTTACTGGTGGTAGTTAATAGATGAAAACAAATATCATGGGTGATTTGGTGAGGGGGGAAGAATAAAAGTTCAGTTTTGTGTAAGAATATTTCTAGATGTAGGAGAATGAAGAAATGTTGGGAGGATGTTTGTGGTACAGCTCTGAGCCTGTAGATCAAGTTTCACATCCTACCTGCTCCAGAGATTTGTGCTGCAGAGGTAGTGTTGCTACTTTTGGCCCAGGAGGCCTGGGTTAAGTCCCACCGGCTCTAGAGGTATTCAATAAGATCCCTGAACAGATTGATCAGAAAATATCTGAAAAAAAGTGTGGAGGCCAATTTTTCATCTCACTATTGTCTTTTTTTATTATTTTCACAACATTGGGCTTGGGTCTCACTGACTGGCCAGAATTTATTGCCCATTGTAGTTGTCCTTGAGAAGATAGTGGTGAGCTGCCTTCTTGCACCACTGTGATCCATTTGCCGTGGGTTGACCCATAGGATTTGGACCCAGTGACAGTGAAGGAACATTGAAATATTTCCAAGTCAGGACGGTGAGTGACTTGAAGGGTAACTTGCAGGTGGCGGCATTCCCATGTATCTGCTGCCCTTGTCCTCCTAGATGGAAGCATTTGAGAGTTTAGATGGCATGGTGTAAGGAACTTTGGTGAATTTCTGCAGTGCATCTTGTTGATAGTACACACTGCTGCTACTAAGCGTTGGTAGTGGAACCTTCTCCTCCAGTGAGTTGTTCAATTGACCACCATCATTCACAACTGGATGTGGCAGGACTGCAGAGCTTAGATCTGAAATGTTGGTTTTGGGGTCACTTGGCTGTGTCTATCATTTGCTGCTTATGCTGTCTGACGCAGAAATAGCCCTTTTTTATAGCTGAACCAGGTTGACACCTCACTTTTAGTTATGCCTGGTGCTGTTCCCAGCATGCCCTCCTGCATTCAATTGACACAGAGTTGATCCCCGGGCTTGATGGTAGTGGTTGAAGGGGGTATACGCCAGACCATGAGGTTAAAGGTTGTGCCAGACGACAATTCTGCTCCTGCTGATGGCCCACAATGCCTCATAAATTGTTTGGGCTCTTTTAGTTGCTAGATCTGTTTGAAATCGGTTCCACTTAGCATAGTGATAGTGTCACACAACGTGATGGAGATTATTCTCAATGTGAAGGTAGGACTTCACCTCCATAAGGACTGTGCAGTTGTCACTCTTACTGATAGTGTCATGGACAGATGTATCTGCTGTCAGATTGGTAAGGATGAGGTTGAATATGTTTTTCTTGTTTGTTGGCTCCCTCACCACTTCCTGCAGACCCAACTAACAGCTATGTCCTTTAGGAACCAACCAGCTCGATCAGTAGTACTGCTGCTGAGCAACTCTTGGTGGTGGACATTGAAATCCCCCAAACTTGTATTATACTCTTGTTACACTCAATGGTTCCTCCAAGTGGTATTCAACAAGGAGGAGTACTGATTCATTAGCTGAAGGAGGATGGTATGTGGTAATCAGCAGGAGATTTCCTTGCCCATGTTCAACCTGCGGTCTGGAGTGAATGCTGAGGACTCCCAGGACAATCTCCTCCCAACTGTGTGTCACTGTGCTGCCAAGTCTGCTGGGTCTGTCCTGCCAGTGGGACAGGAGATATCCAGGTATGGTAATGGTGCTGTCTGGGACATTGCCTGTAAAGTATGATTCCATGAGTATGACTATGTCACGCTGTTGCTTGACTAGTTTGCGAGACAGCTCTCCCAATTTTGGCACTAGCCCCCTGATGTTAGTATGGAGGACTTTTCAGGACAGTTTCTGCTGTTGTCTTTTCCAGTGCCTGTGTGGATGCCAGATGATCCATTTAGTTTCATTTCTTTGCTGAGACTTCACAGTGATTGATACAACTAAGTGGCTTGCTAGAACATTTCAGAGGACAGCTGACAGTCAACCACATAACTGTAGCTCTGGAGTCATATGTCTTTGAAGACCAGATGGATTTTTCTGACAATTGACGATGGTTTCATGGTCATCAGTAGATTTTTAATTCCAGATTATTCTTATTGAATTCAAATTCCTCTACCTGCTATGGTAGGATACAAACCAGGTCCCCAGAAGGTTGCTAGGGGACATTGTCTCCCCTACTTATAATTCTAAACAAAAAGTGACAGAGGGAAAGGAAACTACAGCTAGAGGTTCTACTGTTCAGTCCACTCTCCTACCAGAAACAATGTGAGGCCTAATGAGTATATACTGATATGGATCAAATGGCACAATTAAGATCCAACTTGATTTTCATGACTGCTAAAACTGCTCAATTCATCTTCAGACTATCAAGTTGGGAGGCAGCTATTTTCCATGATAATTTTGCTCACCTCTATCGACTCTCTTAACTGTCTATTCCCACAACCTGCAGTATGAGGAAAATTTCATTTCATCAGCTTGAGTGCCAGGTTTTGGAGTTTGAACCTGGGCTGGAGTTCACTGCTGTGCGTCCATGAATTTGAGTTTAGTGGAAAGCAGGTTTTTAGATGTGATCACCCCGCAGCTTGAGGAATGCAGTTGGTGAGGGAATGGGTGACCACTAGTCAGAAGAAGAGTGACAAGCAGGCAGTCACAAAAGTCCTAGAATGCTCACTCAAGAACAGATTTTCTGTGTTTGAAAACAGTGAGAATGGTTTCCTCTGGGGAGTGCAGTCAGACTGAACCAGGAAGAAAAGGAGAACAGTAGATGTGACTGTAGGATAATGCGTTGCCTCCCTGGGACCAGGGTCAAGTGTCTAATTGAATGACTGCAGAGCTTTCTGAAGGGGTGAGTAAACAGTCAGAGATCGTGGTTTACGTTGGGACTAATGACATAGATACAAAGAGGGATGAGGTCCTACATCAATAATTTAGAGAGCTAGGTACCAGATTAAAAAGCAAGCTCGTAAAGTTTGCAATCTTAGGATTTCTCCTGGTGTTACTTGCTAGTGACTATAAGAATATAATGATAGATCAGATGAATGTATGGCTAAAGATTTGAAGCACATAGGAGGGCTTTAGATTTCAGGATCACTGGGTCTATTCTTGGGAAGATGGAACCTGCACTCGTCTGACAGGTTGCAATTGAACTTAAATGGGATTGATGTCCTTGTGGGGAGGTTTGCTAGTGTAGTTGGTGAGAATATAACTAATGTGGCGGGGGAGGGATGAGGAGTGGAGGTATGGTGGTGATGCACAGACGAGCATAGTAGAAGAACCAATACTCTGCACAGTATGCCATATGTACTTTCACTTTTGCCTTGTATGACAGAAGCATAGCCTTCCTACTTTTGTATTCAATTCCCCTCACAATAAATTATAACAATCGATGAGCTTTCCTAATTACTTGCTATGCCTGCATACTAACCTTTTGTGACTCATGAGCTAAGATACTCTGAACCCTCTGCATTTCTGAGCATTGCAATCTTTCACCATGTGTATGCTGTGCTTTTTTTAAATTCTTCTCACCAGAAAGAATAATTTCATATTATCATATTGTACTGCATTTGCCAGACCTTTGCCTAATCATTTAATCTGTCTGTATCCCTTTGCAGCCTCCTTATATAAAAATGCTCACTTTATATTTTTATATTTCTAGTTAGATTTCTCTCATACTCTCATTTTTCTCCTCCTATTTAATCCTTTCATCATTCTTTGCTATCTTTTATATTCTGTGTCATGTTCTGTCCTGCCATTCAACCTTGTGGAATTATTTGCTTTTTCTTTAAGTTGATGCTATCTTTAACTCTTTTAATTAATCTCAGATATTGGCTCCTCCCTGTGAAAGCTGTCTTTCTCTTTAGAATATATCAATCTCTGTTGGCCTATCCTTTAACCTAATCTGCCGGTTTACGACAGCTGGCGCTGTTTTCATGCCTTCGTAATTGCTCTCATTTCTGTTTAAAAAAATGAACTTGAACTCAATCTTTCCTTCCTCAAATTGAATATAAACTTCAATCATATTATGTTCACTGCTACCTGGTGGCATATTCGTTGAGGTCAGAAATTAATTCTATCTTATTGAATAGTGCTGAGTGTAGTACAGCCTGTTTTCTGGTTAGCTCCAGAAAGTGCTGTTTTAAGAATCTATCTTAAAAACGTTCTCTGAATTCTTCATCTAGACACCCCTTACCAGACGAATTGTTTCAGTCTATTGTAGATTAAGATATCCCATATTTAAAACTGTACCTTTCTGACAATCATTTATTATTTCTTCCTTTTTAATCTGTTCTATCATTTTGTTACTGCCAGAAGGTCAGTACACCACCACTATAAGTGACTTCTTGCCTTTATCTGTTTGCATCTCTACATACACTGTTTCTATATCCTGACTTCTTGAACTTGGGTAATCTTTCTCTAATGTGCTAATACCATTATTAGTTAACAGAACCACTTCTCCATCCTTTACCAGCTTCCTGTCCTTCCTAAGTGTCCTGTTCCTTGAAATAATGAGGTCCTAATTTAAAACATTCCACAGCCACATATCAATAATAGAACAAGGAACTGCAGATCCTGGAGATCTGAAACAAAAACAGAAATTGCTGGAGAAACTCAGCAGGTCTTCCAGCATCTGTGAATAGAAAGCAGAGTTAACATTTCAAGTCTGATGACTCTTCATCCAAATACCATGTATCTATATTGACTATCAGATTGTACTTGTTTAGTTCTACTAGGGTTCTAAGTTCACGTGTTTTGTTTCCAATACCATGTGTACTCAGATAACAAGCCTTTAATTTTGAGCTTTTATTCTTTCTGTAATCTCCAACATTGTCAGTTGATTTACGCTTAGATTTACGATCTTATCCTTTCCTGTCACAGTCTGATTATCACTTCCCGTATTAATATCTTTCTCCCTTGTCTTGTTTCTTCTTTACCATTTGCCACATTTTTCCAAAATAGATCTATTGCCCCACTATTTAGTTTAATTCAAATATTCAATTCAACAGATTAATGTTGCCCCAGCGGAAAGAAATCACATTGCCTTCTTAAAAGGAAGCCCTCCTGTTCTTAAACTGCATCTCCTGGTTCTAGTACCTCTTGAGTTTGGGGCTCATACATTCTGTCTGCTTTTCGTTTTTATTTCTTCTTTTCTCTTTTTATTTCTTGTTTTTAGCTTTTGCTTCTACCTACCTTCTGGGGAGAGCTCGGTTGGGGCGGCATTGACAATGACGGCTTCAATGAGAAAGGTGGACCGCAGCTTCATCAGGGTGCTGAGTGCAGTGGCAGCTGGTGAGTCCGGATCAGGACCCTTGCCAATTGAGGTGAGGAGGCGGCTGGTGGAGGGTCGAGCACAGGACCCAGCATCAGCTGTTATATCGGCGTAGGTGACGCCAGAGAGGTAGACACAGTGGCTAAAGGTAGCCCCTGAGGTGTAGTGACCTCAACATTGGTTGGGCCCAGAGCTGGCAGTAGCAATGTGGTGGCAGAAGGGTTACGGACTCTCTTTAACCTATATCATTTTTTTCAAAATTGTTCTTTTAACTATTCAAAATGGCATTGGATCATGGTGAGAGTGGAAGCTTTTCAATATGTTTTACTGTATTTTTAACTGGAAAATACATGTGAGAATGAAATCATTCATTCAAAAGAAACCAATACCTGGCATTAAGTCCCCTCAGGACCTTACATGCTTCAATGAGTTCACTTCTCATATTCTAAACTCAAATTGGCAACCTGTTCACTTTCATAAAAGAAGCTTTTCATTTCAGGCATGAATTAAGTGAACCAGTTTTAACTTCTTTTTATGTAATTATATATTTGTTTCAAATAAGGAAATAAAAAGAGTGCACAGTACACCGACGTAGTCTCATCAAAGCCCTGTGCAACTGACGTACAACCTCTCTGCTTTGCTATTCCATTCCCTTTGTAATAAATGCCCACATTTATTTTGCCTTCTTAATAATTTGCTGTATCTGCAAATACAGGCGTGGATATAGGCAACCTGGCTCTTGCATTTGTTGATCTCCCTTTAGCCTTTTATCAAATGTTAAACACCAGACACTTTCAAGCCAAACCAACACTATGTTTAACTTGAGTCACTGCTACAAGAATCTGCAGTGTGTATTTATATGGCACTTCAGTCCTTCTCTGAAGATTTGTATCTTTTTGATATACCTTCCTTTTTGAAACCTCTCGCTGTTGAAAATTTATAAGCATCTCACTTTAACTTATTTTAGATGCATTCTACAATATATGATACATAAATGTTCAAACTAAAAACAGACTAAAAAAAAACGGAAGAAAGAAGGGCAAAATAATTATTGAAAATGCAACTCTGATAATAATTCAATGGATTTATAACTAAAGTCAGTATCTGATCATTAACTAGTTTTTTTTACATTTGGAGCTTACTGTGATGATCTTGACCTGGAAGTTGTACCATAAAGTAAATCTGTAATTTCTTGAAGAAGTCGGTAAAAGTTCTAAATGTTAAAAAGAACATTTGAAAAGGCTGTTCTATCAAGTTATAGGAATCACACTCGCATAGCCATACAGCATGGAAGCAGACACATCAGTTCAAACAATTGTAATTATCTTAGATAATAAAAGTAGCTGGTTTACAGAAGTGGGCGACTCTTGACCTAGAAATTGTACCAACAGGGAGAAATTTATGAAAGAAGCTGTATACCTCGTGGACTTAAAGGAGGCCTCAGAGCAAAGTGGGTAAAGATGCAGAAGTAGACAAAAGCAGAAAGAGGAACACATGAAAGTCTTATTATTTGTTAATGGTATGAGGCACTCACTGGCTAGGTCAGCATTTATTAGCCATTCCTATTGCCCTGGAGAAGGTGGTGATGAACTGTTTTCTTGATCTGCTGGATGTAGGACCACCAATTGTGTTTTTAAGAAGGAAGTTCCAGGATTTTGACCCAGTGACAGTGAAGTAACAGCAGCATAGTTCCAAATCAGAATGGGGAACTTGTCATCAAGTATTTTCTGTCCTTGTCATTCCGGGTGGTTGAGGCTGTGTGTTTGGAATGTACTATGGAATGAGCCTCGGTGAGTTACTGCAGTACATCTTGTAGATGGCAAAAACAGCTATCGCTGTGTGTCTGTGGTGGTGAGTAAATGCTGGCGGAAGAAAAGAAGCAAATCAGTGCCAGGAAGAAATCAATATTTCTGCTTTGAGTAATGGAAGTAGGAACACTTGGAAAAAATGTGTAATCTGTCCAATAGGGTCTCAAACCTGGAAGGCTCCATGGATAGGAGTTTTCCCAGAAGTAACCAAGCCATAAACTAGGCTGTTATTGCATTGGTAATTGAAAAACAAGCCTGGATAGGAATACCATCAGGACTGTTGCCACTTAAAGGAGAGAGAGAGTCCATAGAAGGGGGACAAAAGCAGAATTTGCTGGAAAAGCTCAGCAGGTTTGGCAGCATCTGTGAAGAAAAGATCAGAGTTAACGTTTCGGGTCCAGTGACCCTTCCTCAGAACAGGACCCAAAACGTTAACCCTGATTTTTTTCTTCACAGATGCAGCCAGACCTTCTGAGCTTTTCCAGCAACTTTGTTTTTGTTCCTGATTTACAGCATCCACAGTTGTTTCGGTTTTTATTCCATAGAAGTGGGTCTTGCTGATAAATTAGAATTAGATTTTATTGTCTCGTGTACGTAAGTACGCGGATACAGGAGTACAGCCAAAAGTGTGCAGTGATGATCACAACTATGAAACATGGAGCTGATGTCAGAGAGGATTCCTAGCCAATTGTACGTGAATAAAGATCAAATTATAGTCCAACAGGTTTATTTGAAATCACAAGCTTTCTGATCATAGACCCTTCATCAGGTGAAGTGAGAGAGAATGGGAGGAGGTGGCCCTAGTGGTATTATTGCTGGACAGTTAATACAGAGACCCAGGTAACATTCTGGGGACCCAGGTTTGAATCCCACCACGGCAGATGGTGGAATTTGAATTCGATAAGTATCTGGAATTAAACCTGTTTTGTCACCACCTTAATTAGTTTGTACGGTTTTGGATTACTTGTGTCTTTAGTTAGCCCCTTAGCATGCGACTCTTATACCTATCATGTTATCCCAAACAGAGATAATAGGTACTGCAGATGCTGGAGAATCCGAGATAACAAGGTGTGGAGCTGGATGAACACAGCAGGCCAAGCAGCATCATAGGAGCAGGAAAGCTTGACGTTTCGGGCCTGGACCCTTCATCAGAAATGGGGGAGGGGAAGAGGGCTCTGAAGTAAATAGGGAGAGAGGGGGAGGCGGATAAAAGATGGATAGAGGAGAAGATAGGTGGAGAGGAGGCAGACAAGTCGAAGAGGCGGGGATGGAGCCAGTAAAGGTGAGTGTAGGTGGGGAGGAAGGGAGGAGATAGGTCAGTCCAGGGAGGACGGACAGGTCAAGGGAGCAGGATGAGGTTAGTAGATAGGAGATGGGGGTGGGGCTTGAGGTGGGAGGAGGGAATAGGTGAGAGGAAGGACAGGTTAGGGAGGCGGAGAGGAGCTGGGCTGGTTTTGGGATGCGGTTGAGGGAGAGGAGATTTTGAAGCTTGTGAAATCCACATTGATACCATTTCAGATCCCTCTTCCCCTCCCCCATTTCTGATGAAGGGTTCAGGCCCGAAACGTCAAGCTTTCCTGCTCCTATGATGCTGCTTGACCTGCTGTGTTCATCCAGCTCCACACCATGTTATCCCAAACATTTGGTTTGTATCCAGCACGGTGTTATTTTTAATTTTTCGTAATTATCTCTCTGCCTCAGTTAATCGGATTATAAATCATCCCTTCGCTTGTTATTCAGTTGCTGACACTTTACTCACACTGTATGACACTCTTGATCCCCTGCAGGGACTTATTACTTCGCACTCCACGCACACCATTTGTATGGTCTTTTGATCTCTCTGCCCTTGAGTTCTCTCCACCCGTAAATTTTGTATCTGTGTGCTTCTCTCTCTCTTCACCTGACAAAGAGGCTAGGCTCCGAAAACTTATGATTTCAAATAAATCTGTTGGACTATAACCTGGCGTCGTGTGAATTCTGACTTTGTCCACCCCAGTCCAACACCAGAACCTCCACACCATGAATAAAGATCAGCACATTGTGGACCAGTATTGCTACACACTGTGCAGAGACAGATGTGGGTTCTCCTGGTTGATAAGATGTATCTTTGTTGTATCTTCTATTTAAATTGAATTTTAACTTTTTCTTTTAAAGTACCTTCTGCCTGTTAAGTCATATGTTTAATTTGCATTTATTCTGATTTGTGTTAAAGGTGCAATCTTGTTTGTAATTTCTTCTTTGAGCGTCATTTAGTAAATTTGGTTATTTTAGTTTATGGCTCCATCATGGTGATTAAAGCAATGACTTCCATCCACTCACAATGAGGAAACAGAATATATTCACAGTGTAATCTCTTCTTTAATCGTGAGATTTGTGTCTTGTCTAAATTATTTAAAAACTCTGCAAAAGATTTGGAATATTACCAGAGATACTCTTAAATTCCTGAACCCCACCTGCCGATTGCAAATTAATACAGAATGAAAAGTTGCACCACTCCATTTAGTGAAAATAAGCAGCAATATTTATAACAGACTGTTTGTTTGTTTTTACCAAAATGAAGTCTTTCGGAACAGTACCACGTTCAAGACTTTGCTTTGTCTCATGGCTCAGTTGGCACCTGGATTACATGTTACCTTTAGAACAATTTCTATTCTGTTAAAATTCTTTTAATTTTAAAATGAAATTTTGAATGTTTCTGCATCTATTTAAGAATGTAAGAAATAGCAGCAGACCATTTCATTCCTTGAGGCTGCTTCACTATTCAAAATAGTTATAGCTGATTTTCCGCATCATCTCCACGTTTTGCCTGATTCCCCAATCCCTTGACTGCCTGAGAGACAAAAAAAAACTGCCTTTCAAAGCCTTATTCCGTGCTTATACCCAGCAATGTCTCAAACTGCTGCTACATGCAAATTATCCCATGAACAACATTTGATTTATGTAGGTCCATAATAATTATACACATTCTAGATGTCCATCAGAGGTATAAATGTATGCTCCTGAATAGCTGCCTATCTCTGGGAGAGAGAAAATAACATTCCTAATTTGACACCTTTTACCCAAACATCTATAGAAAACCTGCTTACTGATTATGGGTTACAAGACAATTATTAGTATGTTTTTCCTCTGACTAGGGTAATCTAAAATAGCCTCATCACTTAGTTCTTGCTTGAAAATATTGGATAAAGTTTTAATTTTGTATTGTTTATGATCGAGCTGAAAAGCTCCCTGTTGCAATGTTAATGCTTTGACATACATGAACCCGCAAAACTTAACTAATTACTCAACAAAACGGTTGGAAAAAATACAAAGAGCCTGAGAAAATCATGTTTATACATAATTTGTCCTGGCGTTCCCACAGTGTTATAAATTGCAGTACATGGCAGCAAATAAAAGCATTGGTTCATATCACAAAATTAATATTTATATTCTAATTTAAATGTGTTTTGTGCTGTGCCTTAGCCTCACTAACATAGAAGGACTTCTCAGCAGCTGTGCATGTAATTTGAAGATACTGTCAATTAATTCATTCCCTACAGCTTTCCCTGAGCCATAAATCTCTGAAACCAATGGGACTTTCAATTAATTGGGATCAGGCATTTCTAAACATTTTTTTTTAGCAATGATATGCCGTAACTGAGTGTGTTAGGATGAAACTGGTGGGTACAAAAGATTATAAATATTTATGTTGTGTTGTGGTTGCTACAGAAGCGGGATAAGATAAGTGGGTTTAGGCCCGAAACGTCAAGTTTTCCTGCTCCTGTGATGCTGCTTGGCCTGCTGTGTTCATCCAGCCCCATGCTTGTTATCTAAGATAAGTGGTAGCCATATCTCCATGGTAGCACTCTCATCTTGAAATCAGAAGTTTGCGGGTTCAACTCCCACACCTGAGATGTGCAAATGATACTGGCTGTCACTCAAAGTACCAGGATTGAGAGCGCAGGATTGTTGGGAGGACTGCCGTTCAGCTGAGATCTTCAGCAGAGAGTCTACCCATCCCTTAAGTGGATACAAATGATCCTATAACATTCCTTAAAGATGAGGAGGTCTTCTCATGTCCCGGCTCGTATTTATCCATTAATTATCTGGTCATTTAGCTCATTGCTGTCTAGGGACCTTGTTGTGTTCCCTTCCCATTACATGAGCAGCTCCATTTTAAGACTTTTCATTGCCTGTAAAATCCTTTGAGATATTCAGAAAGGTATGATGTAAACCAAAAGTTCTTTCTTACCACCAGGGGAGAAAAAATGCATGCAGCTGATAAATGAGAGAACATCACATTTTGGAATGCCATGAAAGTGAATTACTAATGTGTAATATTGCAATCTCCCAATTTAGCAATACCATCTCACGAATAAAGTATAGTGATAGTGTATTCCTCTAACTCTATTCCTGTGAGCTGTAAGTGGCTTTGAAGGAAGCATGAAGACTTGTTCAGTTTGAAGAAAGAGTGACAGCAGATTGAAATGATAGTTGCCTGCCAAGTTAAACCCAATAGTCAATGATGCACACCCAAATTCATTTCAACAGATGCTTTGCATTAATTCATACCTTTTCTGGGTAGTATAAATTATTCTATTTAACAAAATGTTTCAACAGAATTTCCTCTGATCTTCTGACTCCCTGGCCTTAGTGGTCTCCACTGTGTTCTAGTGGTGTAAGAAGTATGAAATTAAATTCAGGAAAGTATTCAACTTCCAGTCCTAACTCAGATAGACTGAGAAAAATTCAACTTTTGACACTTATGCAAGTGTTTTGTTTTACTTTTTTACTACTTTACTTTTAAATTCTTGATTGGGGGCAAAAATGATAAGGATAGCTCTCAGAGGAACTTTGGGTTCAGATCAGAACCCCCAGTGATTTTAACTGGTAAGGGTGTGCAGAGCAACAGATTTGAGCTCCTTGGCTTTTCTTTTTAATTCATTCATTTTTGGAATGTGGGCACCACTGTCTAGACAACTTATTGTCTATCCCTAGTTGCCCAGAGGACAGTTAAGAGACAACCACAACTCTGTAGGTCTGGAGACACATGTAGGCCAGACTAATTAAGTTTCATTCCCCAAAAGGATGTTAGTGAGCCAGATGGGCCTTTCCTGACAATCAGAAACGGGTTCTCAGTAATCATTAGATTCCAGATTTTTTTTTAATTGGATTCAAATTCAATCATCTGCCACAGCGGGATTCAAACACAGGTCCCCAGAACATTCCCTGGGTCTCTGGATTAATAGTCTCATGAAAATACCACTGAACCACCGCCTCCCTGTTGACTTCAGCAATGGTCAGAAATGAGATACTAGCTGTAACTGGGCAACTTTTTATTTTCGAAAAAGGAGAACTGCAACTCTTTCCGCTGTTTAACATTGTTAAAATGATTTTTCACTAAAGAACAGAGAAAGGAATTGCAGTTTCTCATCTCCTTTCAGTTTCAGAAACCAAGAGCAGGATTTTACAGCCCTCAAGTTGGGATGTGACCATAAAATAAATGGTGTGGTCATCGAGCAGAAATCATGCTGCAAGTCTCCAATGTTATGGAGGATGAACGGGCTTGGGAAATAGAAGCCCACCCAGCATATTAGATAAATCAATTTACATACTATTCAGCTTATTCAAGCACAGATTTCCTGCTCCTATGATGCTGCTTGACCTGCTGTGTTCATCCAGCCCCATGCTTGTTATCACAGGTTGTATGCAGTTTTCCACTGTCCACTCCATTTTGCACCTAAGGCCATGCCTCGAATTTTGGGGGGAGAAATCCAATTTTCCCCTGCATTCCCGACTCTGTACCATTTTCCCCTGGTATTGATGGCGGTAATGCATGCCTAGTGTGCATAACACATTCCTGCCTTTGCTGAGGTTGTGTTGCCCATTTTAAATGAGGAACAAAATTTAGGTTTCCTCCTTGACACCTTTTTCATGTGGTGGTGATCTCAGCCTGGACTGTCATCATTTCCACTGTAATTTAAATGGAGTACAGTTTTTGCTGAAACAAATCTACATTTGACACTTGAAAGACAATGAACCACCCACTCCCGTCCAATGATTTAAAATTGGAATGACTACATTCTCTTTTTTCCATCTCAGAAAGTGACTGTTGTTTGAACAGCTGTGGCCACTTTGAATGCTTGACAGAGGTTCAAGAGCTAAAGTGTTTTGACCAAGGCAGGTGTTTCATTTATCGGAGAATGAATATATGAATGAATGAATTGAAGTAATGAGTTGTGGCTTTGATGTGATTCCTGCTTTACTGATTACAAGAGATAACAAGGTGTAGAGCTGGATGAACACAGCAGGCCAAGCGGCATCAGAGGAGCAGGAAGGCTGACGTTTCGGGCCCAGACCCTTCTTCAGAAAAATTCTCTTAGTGCGGAACGGCAGTAATTGAATCCTTACCTGTGCTAGTTTCAGGCAGAGCACTGTATCAATTCCCTTTCATTCTTTAATAATACTTCAAATGCAGAATTAATTCTCTCCCAGATTGTCTAATCTCCAGACAATGGACTTACCCCGCCAAAAGAAATGCATCAGGGTCTCTTAGAAATACTGATGCTTTGATTCCATGAGGATTGCCTGGGGTTTTAAACATTAATAGGCAATTCTTCAGTTTCCTGGGCCCCTGGACAAATGTTTCAACTGTGAGTTAGAGTCGGAGGCTTGGAATATATCTGACTTACTTACCTGGATAGTTATGCAGGAAATGTTATAAGATTAAAATGATGGCTGACTTCTGCGTGACTATACAATTGAACTCCTGACTCTGTAATGAACGATTGACACAATTTTGTGGCCTGACCCCATAACTAACCCCAATCCCCTAAACCTCCTATCCTCTGAGCCCTCAACCTCAAGCCTCTGACAGCCACTAACTATCCAAACCTCCTTTTTGCTCCTGTTCCTCCAACCTAACCCTGATCAACATCCACCCCTCACATTCTCTGACCTCCTAACTACCCACATGGCGCCAAATTCCCCTGACCCTCTGACTCAACCTGACCCACCCCCCCCCAAAATTTCCCCGACACTCCTGCACCTACTGACCCCATAGCTCATGTCTGACATGGATTGACACAACTTCACTGCCCTAAACCTCTGCCACCATGCCCATCTAGCAGCCAACTCAGCTGGCATGCTACCCACCCTAGCACCTTGCCATGCTGTCGTCTACAACAATCAATACCATAAAATGGAATGAGGGCTTCGGCACAGATTACTTTCATGTTCCTCTTAATGATTCCTGCGCTGGTTGAGTTTAGAAGGATCGCTCTTAGAAGATCAGCCAGAGAAATAGAAGGAAGTAAAGAAAATCATTTTCTGCCTGGTCAGCATTAAATAAAGGGGTCTGACACTGATGGAAAAGAATATGGGCCATATTTATTCAGCTTCAGTAGCCATTTTTTTAGTAATATGTTTACTTGGGGCAATGATGCTAACCTTCTTATTTATGCTTTTAGTAGAAATCCTAAACCTTTGCCTTGTAGCCAGCTAACAATCAAACCTTTCTTTCATAGTATGAACTGAAATCTATTTCTGGTGGTGCAATAGGTTTGAATCACAGTTAATTAAAATCATTCTTAACAGAGCTGTCAAATATTAATCACAATTATTTCCAAATAACATTTTCAAATTTCAGTCCATCTTGGTTTTAATCGTGGTAAAAGTTTATTAAGCCATGAATGAGGTTCCTTGCAGCAGCTTCCCTCAGGGAAACTCCTCAAAAACATTCCTGTCCTCACACTCTGTTGTCACTCTGCAGTGGTACATGTGTCTAGGAATACACGATGGCTGCAAATGCACAGGAACAGGATATCACTCGTATATTCCCATTGAAGGGTATCAAAAATAATTGTTAACTCTGCTTCTATCTCTGCCAGCAGGTGGCATGTTGGCTCATAGTGCCAGGGACCTGGGTTTGATTCCAACCTTGGGCTACTATCTATGTTGAGTTTGCACGTTCTCCCCATGTCTGCATGGGTTTCCGTTGGGTGCTCCAGTTTTCTCCCACAGTCCAAAGATGTGCAAGTGACGTGGATTGGCCGTGCTAAATTACCCATAGTGTTCAGGAATATATAGTTTAGGTACATTAGCCATGGGAAATGCAGGGTTACAGAGATGCAGGGTTCTGGATGGGATGCAGTTCGGAGGTTTGGTGCGGACTTGCTGGGCTGAATGGCCTGTTTCCACACTGTGGGGATTCTAAATAAAAAAATTTCATAATACTGTCTGAGTTACTGAGTGTTTCCAGCATTTTGTCTTTCATTGGTGTGCAGAATATGGCATCAGAATGTGTGCAGAATACAGATAACGTTCATACATCAGCAGGACATAATGGGCATGTGCACAAAAGAATTGCGTGGTGTACCAGAAGTTTGACTAGCCACGAGGTACTTTCCCCATCAATTAACACCCGTAAAGATGATTCATTGTCAAAAAGATGAATATGTTAATAGCAGAAGTCAACTGTGATTAATTGGCTGTCATAATTATAAAGAGCACATAATATATTTCCTGTGGCATTGAAGACCAATGCTGTCGCTTGAGAACTCACACCAACAGGGAGAAAAGAACTGAATATTTCATAATGTGAACTAAAACCTGTGAGCTGCAAGCCTGACATTTAATTGGGGAAAAGGATTGCACATCTTTAGAAGTGTGAAACATTGAAAGTATCTGGAGGAAGAAGGCACAGCATAAGCCTATAAAAACTTTAATACACCAAAAAATGAATATTTCATGCCATGCATTAAAACATCCATTTCTTCTTGGAAGTCCATTCTTTGTTTGGAAGCACACTGAGACATTTCTAATTGGCACAATTGTGACTTCTAATAAACCATTGATATATTCCTTCCTCTGTTGCTTATTTTCTAAGTACTAGTCCAAAGCAAAAATGCTAAAGCAGACCCCAATAATGAACAATAAAGGTCTGAAAATTGAATCTTACCTGCAAATTCCAAGTGGACCAACCCAGGGTAATCTCCTCTGCTCCTCCCAGCTCCATATTGAGGGAAATGAAAGAAACCAAATTTTCCTTTCCGGTGGCAACCTTCAGTGGCTCCTGTCAGGACTATTAGTTTGGCTAAGTTCCTGAAGAAATGGCCACAGCCTGCATGGTCATGTCAAGAGGACCTTAAATAACTTCTAGGCCCTCAAGTTCCCTAGGTAACTGGCCTAATGCCAGTTTCGTGTTTAAATCCCGGACATGTCCAACTGGAGGGTGCTGAGACATAGTTTGTTTGCATTCTGGGAGTGGACTTCGCAGTCAGCGCAGGTGTGAAGGGTATCATGGAAGAACCTGCTGTTAAGGAATGATTAGCCACAAGCATTACATTACTGTAGTGTTTCCATCCCTCCTTCTTCCTATAACCTAATGTTTTAGACAAGATTCAGAGGACAAGGGACAGGACATTGTAAGAGGAAGGTCAGCATTTAATGTTCCAGTAGGTAAAGGAGCACAAGCCTTAACAGCTTCTGGAAACTGCTGCTGGTGAATGAGAGATAAGCAATGAGAAATTGTTTTCAGAAAAGAGAGCATCGGAAGCAAAAAAAAGTAGTAATTGCCATTGTCAGGATTAATTAAGTTAAATGGGTAAGACATGGCAGGAGAGCTCCAAATCGTAGTCTGCTCCTCTTGCTTTATGTGGGAAGCCGGGCATGTTTGCGGTGACAGGCACCTGCATGTGTGCAAAATACAGCAAATATTTTAGTGATTATGGGAGACAGTTTACCTTCTTCAGGGTCCTTATGTGATAATGGTAGACTACAATGTGCAAGTTATCTCATATAGAATTTCAAGCTTTCGGACATTTGTTTTGGAAGCCGGTGAACTGTTGACTCTTTTTCAGACTTGGACAGTATGTAGAAACTGAATGTTCCTGCCCTTCGCTGAATTAATTTGGTTTACACTGTAAATACTGAAAAAATCTCAAAACCCACATTGTCAACCTTTACATAATCAGGAGTTTCAATGAAGGCTTCTGAATGCAATAATATCCAAAGATGTTAACAGCTTATTACAGTCATCAAAAATATTTATTTTTCCTTGCTGAGCAGTCTATTCACCTTTTTTTGTGTATTAAACAGTTTAACTTATTGTTTATGAAGTACTGGAAATGAAACGAGGAAGATGCTTCAATTTGGGGATGTCTTTCGGCTGCATACTTTGTGAGCCTTAACAAGAAAAAGCCCTTGACTTAAACAATATGTAATTTATTGCATTATTGCAAAGAGGTACAAGTTACATGAGTAAGATAGGCATTGTTACAAAGATTGCAAGAAGACTTAGGAAACAGGTCTCTTCTATTGGAGATCCTAAAATGTCCTTCATTTTCCATCCCAGTCCTTACCATATCATTACATTTAAGGAATCTTCATGCAGCCTCCAACATTAGCACTTTCAAACTATTACTTCATACTGTACCTCTCCAAGTTCTTTTTCCCCCCGAAAGTAACATTTATACGTTCACGTATATAATTTCATTTATCACTATCCTGTCTATTCCAAGTCTCAAACTCCACAAATTCAGGCAGTTTGAAGATTTTACAATTCCTCCACAAATCTTTCTCTTTGGAAGGCAGGTAGGGCTTATGGCTTGAGGACTATTTACCTTAATTCTGTGCTTGAACTTGTGCAGTCTGTAAAGTCTCTCCACATGAAAAGATCTTTTATATCTTGGATGTGCTTCACTAAAGATGTTGTCCCTGTTAAACCCTTACCATATCTGCAGGATCCTTAATCTCCTGAATTTATTTTGTAGAAGAACTCTCCCCTGCTAAATCATTTAATTTCCACATAATGTCAGTTGGGACTCCTTTAATCTTATGAATTTATTTCATGTAAGATGGTTGCTGTGTTCAAACAGTTATTCTCATTATGGCACTAGCTTGGATTTCTGGAACAAGCAATTTCTTCTTGATGATATCCTGAATCTCTGAACATTGATCATTCCACCTTAGTGTTGGCTCCCATGGTGTCATATGTAGCACATCTTTAATCTGTGTGAGCAAATCTGAGTAAGTAAATTCTTTACCTCAATTTATTTAGGGTGAACATCTCACTTTGATCTCTGTGGTTATCTTACTATTCAATATTTTCTCTTCCTTAATAATGCTGTTAAGGAGTGATGCTGACTTAGTTTTGGCACTGGTGCTGATAAATCTAAATTGGGAGGTGAAAAATTGAAATTTTCCTCCAGAATTTGTCATTTTGTCTTTTGATCTCAAATTTGAATCGGTGATTACGATGTGATCACCAGTCTACGCTACTGTCTGAACAACTTCAGTTAAAGATTCATCAGTTAGCTCACTTGGGTAATATTGTTTATTATCTTTCTCATCATCTGTGACTTCTCGTAAATTTTGCTGATTTTTGTCATCTGAATGCTCTTCATGTTAATACAAGTGGAAAACATTTCTGCTAACCCTGTGTAGTCAGATTTCTATTTTGTTGACAGTATGAAACAATTCTCTTATGTGAACATAGTACTCTCAATAGATTGTTTCTTCATTTTGGGTTCCACCATGAGTCTAGGAAGCCCAATGAAACCTTTTACCAGTTGCCCCTTCAATGACCATTTGTTCCTGGATTGGTTTGTCACTGACTTGCTTGTCTTTGGATAGACTTTAAGAACTTGGTCTCTCCTGACCTGTTTGTTATCCATTGTAACTAATTGAAACCCTCCTGCTATTCCAAGAATGTTGGGATTGAGGCATGTATGAATGCTCAAGAGTGAGGTTTCTCGATTATGAATTACATATACACTCTACCTTTGACTTACAGTGTTGCTTGCAGCATGATCTTAAGAATTATTCCACCTGGACCATATAGTTTCACCTCTGTAGGCTGTAATTTTTATTTATTCACTCAAAGTAAAAGATTACCATGAGCTGTCCTTTGACATTAGCAAGTTCTGTTAAACTTAAGCTGGTTGGATCGTCAATTTCCCTCGGGAATGCATTGGGTATCTTTTCTAAAGTCAGTAGCTGTATGTATAAACTTTTGTATAAGTTAACATTTAAAATTTTGTCAATCTAGCTCTGCCCTACTACACATCTTCTGCAAATGACATATAGCTTTTCAGGTTTACTTTTTTAAAATAGCTGGGCACTGCTTGAGCCTATGAGGCTTCCTTGTTCCACATTGCTGACACAGACTTTCAGTATCTGTTGCCTGTCTTACTCTTTATGTCACATGAGGCTTTAGGGTATTTTTATTTTCTTAAATAAATGGATTCTGTTCCTTTCCCATAAAAAGGTGTCTTTCCTTCTCTTAGGATCCTTCTGTGATTCTTCTGCCTGCAGCTCAGTCAAAATAACTTTAGCCAAAGTCAAGTCTTTTCTCATCTGTACTTCCAACAACAATTCTGCCTCATGTAGATTCTGATTTCAGAGGTCCACAGTTACAGTTTTCTACTAATTTCTGGAGATCATTAATGATATTATTTATGGATTCCCATGGAGGTTGACCTCTTTTCCTCCTTTCAAAAATTTTATTTGCTTCAGAAAGAAGGGTGCTGACATAAAACATCAACTTTCCTGCTCCTCTGATGCTGCCTGGTCTACTGTGTTCCTTCAGCCCCACACTGTGTTATCTCTGACTTCAGCATCTGCAGTTCTTACCATCTCTGAACTAATTATTGTAATCCCATTTTTCAGCACCTGATCTGTAGCCTTGTATGCCTTAGCATTGTGAGTACACATCTAATTACTTTAGATTTGACTTTAAATCTGCCAGGTAGTATGATTTTCTCCTGCCGTTTCTTCCAAATGGGATTTTATTTTTCTTGCTTTAAAAATTTTTTAAATTCCCCAGTATCTCTATGCTACTTTTATACCTGACTTTAATTTTTTAAATGTTTCAACGGTTTAATTTCTTACTTTTAAAGCCTTAAATTCCGTAATATAGGAATACTGTATCTCTGTACTCTAAATTAAGGATCTCCTGCTCTTATTGCAGTCTCAACAATCTTGTTACAATCATCTCTGTTAGAATTTGTCTATTTAGGCTTTTAAATTGCCCGTTGGTCACCTTAATTCTGGCTTTGTGTTGTTACCAATGTTGCACCTTTGGTTTAAGATATTCCTCGGGGCTTTGCTTTCTGCGCTGTAACCCTGCCTGGTGTCCACTTGATATGGTGGAAATGCTCATTATGACTTATAAGTATACCTCTTTTAATTTCTAGCTTTCTCAGCCTGTCCTGCATCATTAAGGTAAATCATTCCCCTTGCCTGACAGGTACTTCTACCTTTCCTCATGGAGATCTGATGCCTGTCCATTTTCTAGCTGAACTTATAATCAGGACTGCTTTCACAGATTTTCACTTCCCAGTGTAATTTCTACCTGTCAGGTATAACTAGCTTCCAGCTCTGTTATTCTCATACCAGGTATGAAGCAAGCATCACCCCGCACCCCCGTCCTCAACCAATAAGTGCTATTTCTCCCTTGTTGTTCTTTCCTCGGGCTTGTCTGCAAACTGTGTGAATGTTCAACTGCTGCAGTTAAGAGTAGTTTTTAAAGCCATAGAATATTTAGAACTGGAAATGTCCAGTACTTTTTCTGGCCCACTAGATTGCTCTGTTCTTGGAATCCTTGGAAATTGTCATCATCGTTACTTTGTGGTATTAAACAACAATGCTGACTACTGTTGCCGGGATGCATGTGTTGCAGTTCCAGCTTGCTTTTGGGTTAATTTGCTGCTACTATCTTCATTCACTGACCGGGCCTAAGGACACAGTTGCCTTACAGTGGTGGAGGAAAACCACGAGTGAGTCTCAATGAGAAGAGTCTCAGGTCTTAAATGAGATGTGTTTTATTCAGGTACAAGTTATGTTAGTAAAGTAAATATTGTTACAAAGGTTGTTAGGAGATCTAGATGATCAGCCTGTCCTCTTCAAGGTCCTAGGATTTTTCTCTCTTTCTCTCTTTCTAAACAGGTGGAGCTTACTCTGATTTTGAACTTGAATATTTTCAGAACAATTAGCTTACATGACTGTTGATGCTGGGTTTGGGATCCTGAGAGAATGTGCAGCAGGACGAGATGAACAGCCAATATTAAAAGAGACAGCTAGTAAATCAAAGAGCTACATAGGCCAGTTAGGGCACAAGAGAGTTTGGGAAGATTGGATAGTATTTATTCTAGTGCAAGGAATCTAACTAACAAGGCAGAAGATTTGAGGGTACACGCTGAGTGCAGCACAGTGGCTCAGTGGTTAGCACTACTGCATCACAGCACCAGGACCCATAGTTGGTCCTGGCCTTGGAAGACTGAGTGCAGTTTGTATGTTCTCCCTGTGCCTACATGGGCTTCTGCTGGGTGTTCCAGTTTCTAATCACTGTCCAAAGATGTGCAGGTTAAGTGGATTAGCCATGCCGAATTGTCCATTGTGTTCAGGGATGTGCTGGCTAGGTGGGTTAACATGGTAAATACAGAGATAAGAGTGTGGGGGTCAAGGTCCGGGTGGATGGTCTTCAGAGTGTCAGTACAGGCTTGATGAACTGAATGGTCTCTTTCCGATGCTGTAAAGATTCTATAATTCTATCATCAGCAAACATCCTCACTTCTAACTTAATGACAGATGGATAGTCATTGATGAAGCAGCTGAAAGTGGTTGGGTCTAGGACAACAAGACTAAGGGATTTAGATGTACCAGAATGTTGCCTGGGCTGGCAAGTTTCAGAGAAATTGGATTGACTGGGGTTGTTTTCCTTGGAGCAGAAGTGACTGAGGGCAGAACATGAGTGAGATGTATAGAATTATGAGGAGATAGACAGGGTAGATGGGAAGATACTTTCCCCTTGGTGGAAGGATCAATAACCAGGGAGTATAGTTTTAAGATAAGGAACAGTACGTTCAAAGGGGATATGAGGAAAGATTTTTTTCACCCAAAGGGTATGGGAACTTGGAACTCATTGCCTTTAAGTGTGGTAGAAGCATAAACCCTTATAACATTTAAGAAGTATTTAGATGTTCAGCTGCAATGTCAGGCATACAAGCCTTTGCGCCCTGTGCTCGAAAATGGGATTAAAATGTTTAGGTTGTTGTTGACAGCACAGTTCCAATAGGCTGAAGGGTCTTTTCTGTGCTGTAGGCTTCAATGACCCTTTGGGTTTTCACTTTCTACAGACATCACTTCCCCTTTCTTTCATTCATTGTAAACTCCCACCCTAATCCGTATGTAATGCGATGTATGTCTCTTAAAGTCCTTTCACTGAATGCAGTGTATCCATTAGATAAAAACTTAACCTTCAATTATATACAGGCCTATTTTCTAACACTTACAGAAAAGAGCACAAAATACTAGGTAAGAAGCCAGGAATAGAATAAGGTTACAACGAGGAGCCTGATAGTGGTGCAAAGCAGGATGTAATAGAGTGATGCCCTACATCAGCATGATTTTTATTCAAAGGAGAGACAGGAAGTTCACAGAGAGCTTCTGACAGTATTACAAATAGCTGTGGTATACATATATTGGCTATATTTCATCAATGACAGAACTGTGAGAAGATTGAATCCAGCTGATTGACAAGATTGTGACTTCGCCTTGATTAAATCAAATCACTTTCTTCTATCTAAATCCTTCACATAAAGTATAAGAAAAAAGAGGTCATTCAGTACGTCAAGGCTGCTCTGCCATTCAATGAAGCAATGAATGATTTGATAGTGGCTAAAGATATAAAAGTTTGAATACATGTACAAACAGATTCAAGAACAGCTTCTTCCCTGCTGTTATCAGACTTTTGAACAGACCTCTCAAATGTTAATTCTGATCTCTCTCTGTGCATCTTCTGTGGGGCTGTAACACTATTCTGCATCTGTTCTGCTACCCTGATACACTTTGCACCCTGGTACAATCTGCCAAATAGCATGCAAAACACCACTTTTCACTGTCCCGCCACAATCATCCCAACATTTGATTCCCTTGTATATCAAAAATCCATCCAACTCAGCTTTCAACATATTTAATAACCCAACCTCCTCATTTCTTCAGAAACATATTCTCCTTTTCATAAATGGCAAGCTCCTTACTTTTAAACTGGGTTCCTAGTTCAAGATTTTGCTAAGAGGGGAAAATTCCTCATAGTGCTTACCCTATGAAAGCAGCTCAGAATCCTATATGATTCAATACCATCACCTCTCATCCTTCTGAGCTTAAAAAAATTTTGGTTTTGGGATGTGGGCTTTGCTGCCTGCCGAATATTTTTATGTGCTGCTCTACTTGCCCTTGGAAAATTGGGGTGAGCTGTCTTATTGAAACACTGCAGTCCATTTGGTGAAGGTATCTCTACAATTCTATTAGTGAGGGAGATCCAAAATATTGATTCACTGTGTGAAGGGAAGTAATATAATTTCGTCAGGAAATGAGTGTTTGGAAACAAACTTGCAGGTGATGGTATTCCCATATATCTGCTGAGCTAAAGAAATCACACGACACCAGGTTATAGTCCAACAGGTTTATATGAAAACACAAGCTTTTGGAGCCTCAGTCCTTCTTCAGGTGTTAGCAAGAGAGGTAGTATCAGAGGCAGAATTTATAAGTAAAAGATCAAAGGGTCACACCAATAATGAGGATGTACTAAACAAATCTAAGATGCTGTTAAATCTTGATTCAGTTAGAAAGTTTTATTGATTAGTATGTATATATAAATCCCCAAATTCATTTCAATTCATGGTCCTGAGAGAACTGAAGGTTTTATCAGTGTAAAGAAGAGGTGACATTTTAGGTCAGACAGTGCATGGTAGGTGTGAGGCCTTGTGTAGAATCTGTTTGTGTGTTAATTTGAAGTCGGACTGGGTTTAGTTCTAAAGTAGGAATTTATAAAATGCCATATTGACTGACTGTCAAGGCATTCGGCCTCAGATCCTCGTGTAAACGTCCTCCAGCGTAGACATCTGGATATACAACAACGCAGAGTCTCCAAGCAGAGGCTGATAGCTAAGTTTGGTACCCATGAGGATGGCCTCAACCGGGATCTTGGGTTCATGTCACACTACAAGTGACCACACCACATTATACACTCACAAACCTATCTCTCTCTCTCTCTCTCTCTATCCCCCCCACACACACAACTCCCTCTCTGCCCCCCTCAAACACACAGTCAAAAATCACATGACACCAGGTTATAGTTCAGGCTTAATTGAAAACACAAGCCTTCAAATAAACCTATTGGAATATAACTTGGTGTCGTGTGATTTCTGACTTTGTCTACCCAGTCCAACACTGACACCTCCACATCATAACTCGCACACACACACAACACACACACCCACACCCACACACCTCTCTCTCCCCCCATTTTACTCACACATACACTCTCTGTGTCCCCCTCTCTCACACACATACACACACACAAACACACACACACACTCTGTCTCCCCCCCTCACACTCACACACACTCACACTCTCTCCCACCCCCACCCACACACACGCACACTGTCTCTCTCTGTCTCCCCTCCTCACTCACACACACTCTCTCTCTCCCATCCCCCTCACACACACACGCGTGAATCTATGGGGTGAATTTGTATTTGCAGATACATTTTATTTTGTTCAAAAAGCACACAATTTATTGACAGTCAGTCAATATGGCATTTTATAAATTCCTACCTTAGAAATAGAGCCAGTCTGACTCCAAACTAACACACAAACAGATTCTACACAAGGTCTCACACCTAATATGCACTGTCTGACCTAAAACGTCTCCTCTTCTTTACACTGATAAAACATTCAGTTCTCTCAAGGCCATGACTTGAAAGGAATTTGAGGATTTACATATACATATTAATCAATTAAAAGATTTAACAGCATCTTAGGTTTGTTCAGTACATCCTTATCAGTGGTGTGACCCTTTGATCTTTCACTTATAAAGTCTGTGTCTGATACTACCTCTCTCACTAACACCTGAAGAAGGACTGAGGGTCCGAAAGCTTGTGTTTTCAAATAAACCTGTTGGGCTATAACCTGGTGTCGTGCGATTTCTGATCTTGTCCATCCCAATCCAACATCGACAGCTCCACATCATCTGCTGAGCTTGTTCTTCAAGCAAGTACTGATTGTATGTTTGGAAGGTCCTATTGAATGAGCCTAGGTGAATTTCTGCAGTGCAGATTCAAAAATTTGAAAATACATATCGACAGATTCAAGAATAGCTTCTTCCCTCCAGTTGCCAGACTTTTGAATGGACCTCTCATATTTTAAAGTTTATCTTTCTCTGCACCTTCTCTGTAGTTGTAACACAATATTCTGCACTCTGTTCTGTTACTATGATGTACTTTCGTAAGGTCTGATTTGTCTGGAGAGCAAGCAAAACAATACCATTCCCTGTATCTCTGTACATGACAATAATCAAATTAAATCAAATCCAATCTTACAGAAGGTACTCATTGCTGCTACATTGTGTCAGTGATGGAAAGAGTGAATGATTATGGAGAGGGTGCATATCAAGTGGTCTGTTTTGTCCTGAATAGTCTGAACCTTCTTGAGTGTTGTTGGAGTTTCACTCATCCAGGCAAGTGGGGAGTATTCCATGGTCAGGTAGTAAGTTACTTGCTCCAGGATTCCTAGAATCTGAACTGCTCATGTAGTCACTTATATGGCTAGTCCAGTTCAATTTCTGCTCAATGGTAATCCCTAGGGTATTCAGCAATGGTGAAGCCATTGAATGTCATGTGGCAATAATTAAATTGTCTCTTATTGGAGATAGTAATTGCTTGGCACTTAAGTGGCATGTATGTTACTTGCAAATTGATTGATTTAATTGATTGATTTTATTGTCATGTGTACCGAAATACAGTGAAAAGCTTTGTTTTCGAGGGTACAGGCAGATCACAGCAAGCAAGGGGTGTACAGATCAAAAAGACTTAGAGACATACAGGTTACATTGCAGGTTACATTATTTGAGGCTCGAGTTCATTCAGCAGTCTGATAACGGCGGGGAAGATGCTGTTCCTGAACTTGCTTGTGCGTGTGATCAGGTTTCTGTATCTTCTGCTTCACGAAAGAGCTGTAGGAGGTCATTACCAGGGTGCGATGGGTCTTTGATGATGTTTGTATCCTTTCTGTGGCAGCGAGTCATGTAAACAGAGTCCAATGGTGGAAGGTTGGCTTCTGTGATGGTCTGGGCTGTGCACACCACCTTCTGTAGTTTCTTATGGTCTTGGGCACAGCAGTTGCCATACCAGGCCGTTATGCACCCGGACAGTATGCTTTCAATGGTGCATCTGTAGAAGTTGGTGAGGGACCTCATTGACATGCCAAATTTCCTGAGCCGCCTGAGGAAGAAGAGGCATTGTTGTGCCTTCTTGACTATTGCATTTACATGGGAAGTCCAGGACAGGTCATCGGTCACATATCAGCTCAAACTAAGATATTGTGCAGGTCTTTCATTTGAACATGGGCTGCTTCAATGTATGAGGAGTCACAAATGCTGTTGAACATTGTGCAATCATCAGCAAATATCCCCATTTCTGACCTAATGATGCAGGCAAAGTTAATGAGGGAGCAGCTAAAGATGGTTAGGCCCGGTAGCCAACCCTAAGAAACTCCTAAGGTAAAGTCCTGGAGCGGAGATGATTGATTTCCAAAAACCGCTAACATCTTCGTTCAAGGCTTGGTGAAAGAGTTGAGGGGATGGTGGGGTCTGACAGCCTGACGACACAGAAGGAATGGTGGGTTAATATCTTTGGCGACAACCAAATCCACATAAGGCACCCACTAAATGAGATGCCCACACCCCCCACCAAAAACTTCCTTCCCACCTTTGTTCATGTAGCTGTTTAAAATCAAATTGAACTAAAACTCCGCCAGCTCCTATAATGGAATTTGGATCCATGTCCCAAGGCTGAGAATGAGTCTTTCTTCTCTTGCGTAATTAATGGTTGCAATGTGACACTGGGCATTTTAAAGACTGTAGCAGGAAGGGTTGAGAATGGTCATCGTGGCACCATTGCCGAGACTAATGTTTAATTCCAGATTTTCAAAAGACTAATACAATTTAAATTCCACTAACTACTGTGGAGGCATGTGAACTTGCATCACCAGACATTAGCACGGTCCTCTGGATTATTTGTCTGGTGACATTACTCCTGAAGCCCAATCACTCTACGGTTTGGACAGTTCTGTCTATTCTCAACACAAGGTAAACTTAGAAATTTGTCTGCCTTTGTAACCAAGTCATTAGGAACTGTCCTTGCGCATTTGTGCAGACTCAAAATAGAGATCGGAACTGATGTCAGTACAACCATGGAAGGTAATGCTGATGAGAACGTTAAGGTTTATTGTCACCTTCGAAGCCATTGTGCAGCCAGAGGTTGAGCAGGTTTTTCTGTAGAAGGCTGCAGGTACCTACCACCAGCTGACATGACTACTTTAGCACATGGGAGCACTGGTCTTCTGGCAGATGAGGCTCTCTCTATAAACTGCATGATGTGGATATTTCCTCCTGTGACCTCAGCCTCTCTCCTGAGCAGTACTCCCCATGCATGCGCTGATCCCACACACAGCATGTCATCACTGCCTTCCACTTCAATACCAATGTCAAACACATCCAAGGCAGCCCTCCCCTTTGATTGTATCCATTTAAAATTCTCCAATCTTAAATAGCTATATCCACATAAACATTATCGGCCATATTTTGCCAGACAGAACCGAAACAGCAGCTGCCAATTGTGAACTTTTATTCCAATGAGACAATGACAAGTTTGAAAAGTTACCTTTAAATTTGCCTCCATTTCCCTGGTCAGTAAAACAAGCAAACAAGTCACAACCAATTTTAAGCCATCATTAACTACATTAAACCATGTTAAACTAAACTGAGCTATGAAGTGAGAGATAAAAGGTACTGCAGATGCTGGAGAATCCGAGATAACAAGTTGTGGGGCTGGATGAACACAGCAGGCCAAGCAGCATCATAGGAGCAGG
>JAHRHZ010000249.1:64441889-64461479 GCA_024137785.1 Ginglymostoma cirratum
CGCCTTGTTATCTCGGATTCTCCAGCATCTGCAGTACCTTTTATCTCAGAAAAGGTTGAGTCAGCTTGTTCATGGGATGAAATATATAAGTGAAAAGCTGAAGAAGCTTTCATTGAAAATAATTCGTTTTAAGTTTAACCAAATTTAATATAAAAAATTTGTGTTATAAAGGGTGCAAATCAGTTTAGAGAGAAGCAGAACTAATGCAAATCATCCATCTCGTTCAAAATGCTGGGCAACATCACGAACTATAAAATGAGGCAACAGTACCACCTTAAATTTTTCCACTGGGAAGTTAAAGTTTCATTTAGAATAAGATTTAAAAAGATTTGTAACATCTCATTCACTTCAAAAATAATTTATAGCTTTATTGAAGAAATACTTTTATAATTCAGAGATGAAAAAGAACTTCTACAATTTAAAACACACAAAAAAGATGATTTGAAGAAAGAAGCTTTATAAAAATATAAAAGAACAGTCAAATACAGTTTAAAGCTTTAATCAAAGATTTTATCTTTGTCTATTGCCATTTAAAATAAAAAAAAGACATACAGCTGCAAATCGTACCCCAGGCTTTACAGCAATTGAATGGAAATGACAATTCAAACTGTCAAAGAAGTAAATTTGAAGATACAACAGTCATCAAACAATTTTAAAATTAGCTTTCAGAAATGAACTGAGCAATTTGGTTCAAAAAAGATACATCGAAAAACATATTTCCAACACAAAGGGCTGAATTGTACTTCTTTTGGCTAGGTGCGAGCTGAATTGAGGTGTTTGGAGGGATTCTCACTGTACGATCTAGTGAGGTATCTCACTGTATCTTATCGAACTCACCTCATCAACTACCTACCTGGCTCCATAGTGTCTCTCGCGTCCAATTCTAGTCCTATCTTACAACACAGCTTTCTTGGAAGAATTCATCACTCACTGGATAGCCACCAAAACATTATCATCCTCAGTACCCTTGTCATATTTAAAAGATTGCTGTGCACCGCGATGAGCACCGAAGCTGCCCTGCTTGTCCAAGGCTAGAGTCTGAACATGTTGGAGAAAGGGAATGTGCTGCTGCAGTCAGTCTGCTAATCGTTCAGGAAGGGTATCCTGTAGGGGCAGATTGCCACAAAAGAATGGGGGATTGAAGGCTCAGGGGGAGAGCAGAAGCATTTGTAATGATGGGGATAAAAGGGGTGTTAGGCTGGGTTATGTGGAACAGCATCGGAGCCCGTGGTAGGCTGTACGGGGGGGCATTATTTGGCATTGACCGCTATGGTGGTTCCACAGGGGGAAGACAAGACTAGTGGGACATCATTAAGATGTAATGTTGGAACTCAGGGGACATGGAGGGCAGTTGGAGGTGAAGTTCAATGTGGCTTTTCTCCACTTGAGTGTGTGTGGAAATGAGGAATAGGTAGAAATGGGTTGTCAGGGTACTGCAGGATAAACGGGAAAATGGAGGCTCTGGGGGGATACATAATGACCGGGCAGACCCCAGTGCTGATGGTGTCCATGATGAGCCGCATTCTCTGTCATCACTTTCTGTTTTCAAAATGTGAAATGGAATTGGGAAATGACTGGGACAACACTCAGGGTGGGGGACATCAGCGTCACTTTGATGGGAGAATGGGAACAGTCATCCAAGGAGTAGGAGGAGGACATTGAAGATAAAACTCTCCTTGTGCATCACAGAGAGCAGCACTTCTAGAACTAGGGTGCATAGCCTAAGAAATGAGTCGAATGGTCTAAGTCTGTTCCTATATGTTATGGTCTTATAGACAGGTTCTCGATTAATAAGGGGATCAAGGATTATGGGAAGATGGCAGGAGAATGGGGTTGAGAAACATATCAGCCATGATCAAACAGTGGAGCAGACTTGATGGGCTGAATGCCCTAATCCTAATTTATGGTATTTGGGGCCAGGCTATTCAGGAGAAATGTTAGGAAACACCTCTACACACAATGGGTGATAAGTGTTTGGAAGTTTCTTCCACAAATCGCAGTGGATGTGAGATCAGTTACTAATTTTAAATCTGAGATAGGTACATTTTTGATGTATTAAAGTTTATGGGCCAAAAACAGGTATGTGATTTAAGGCTACAGATCAACGATGATCTCATTCAATAGCGGAACAGTTTCAAGGGGCTGAATGGCCTACTTCTGCTCATAAGATCCTATAGGTGTTTCAGGAACTACAAGCCAAACAAGACCCCATTAATATCTTGTTCCAGTAGGTGAGAACTTGGTGTTATAGATAATTGTGGACTGGTGAGCACTCATTGATTATGATACCAATATTTGCTTTGCATTGTGGGAGTGAAATGCTACCTCTATTGCTTTGGTTTGTGTACCGTTTTGCTGACTGTCAATAAAAGCTCATGTTTGGATTGTCCAACTGCTTCCATATATATGATGTGCCCCTAGTGGACAATGACAAGATGTGGGTCTACAAGGAGCAATGGAGCCAGAGTAGTGGTGAGGTAGAGACAGTGTTTAGATTGAATGCAGCTAGGAAAGTGTGATTAAACAGTGATTAGTGTGATTCACTCTATGTGATATCACTGGAGACACAGGATACTGAAAAAGGATATGGGCCTGACTACATTGCAGCAATAGTCCTGAAGACTTATGTTCCAGAACTTGCCGGATCCTTAGCCAAGCTCTTCTAGTACAGTTACGACACTGGCATTTACCTGATCATGTAGAAAATTGTCCAGGTATGTCCTGTATACAGAAAGCAGGACAAATCCTACCTGGCCAATTACCGCCCCATCAGTCTACTCTTGATCATCAGTAATGTGATGGAAGGTGTCATCAACAGGGCTATCAAGCAGCACCTGCTCAGCAATAACCTGCTCAGTGACGCCCAGTTTGGGTTCCACCAGGGCCACTCAGCTCCTGGCCTCATTACTTGACATAAGAGTGACAGCCCTTGACACCAAGGCCACATTTGACTGAGTGTGGCATCAAGGAGCTCTAGCAGAACTGGAATCAATGGATATCAAGGGGCAAACTCTCCACTGGTTGTAATCCTGCCTGACATGTAGAGAGGTTGTCATATTTATCGGGGATCAGTCATCTCAGCTCCAGGTTATCTCTGCAGATGTTCCTCAGGGTAGTGGCCTAGGCCGAACCACCTTCAGCTACTTAACCAATGACCTTCCCTCCATCATAAAGTGGGGATGTTCATTGATGATTGCATAATGTTCAGCACCATTCGCAACTCCTCTGACATTGAAGCTGTCCATCTCCAAATGTAGCAAGAACTAGGTAATATCCAGGCTTGAGCTAAAATGTGGCAAATGGCAGTCATACCACACAAATAACAGGCAATGACCATCTCCAACTGGAGAGATTCTAACCATGACCACTTGACATATAATCACTGTCACAGATCCTCCATTATCAATAACATGGGGATTTCCATTGACCAGAAATTGAACTGTACCAGTCATATGAATGAAGTGGCTACAATGTCAAGTCAGAGGTTAAGGATCATGCTACAAATAACTCACCTCCTGACTCTCCAAAGCCTGTCCACCAACTACAAGGGACAAATCAGGAGTGTGATGGAATACTGCCCACTTGCCTGGATGAGTGCAGCTCCAACAACACTCAAAAAGCTCACCATCATCCAGGACAAAGCTATCCGGTTGATTAGCGCTACATCTACAAATATCCACTCCCTCCACCTCCAATGCTCAGTAGCTAATATGTACTATCTAATATGTTATATGCATTGCAGAAAATCATCAAGACTTCTCCATACCTTCCAAATCTATGACCATAACCATCTAGAAGAACAAGGGCAGCAGTTAAATGGGAACACTACGACCTGGAAGATTCCCTTACTATCCTGAATTGGATATATTTCATCATTCCTTCATTGCTGTGTCAAAATCACAAAATCCATTATAGTTGCACCGATAGCAACAAGACTGAAAATGTTCCAGGAGGTAGATCTCCACCATATTCTCAAGGGCAAGTAGGGATTGGCAATAAATGCTGGACCATCCAGCGACATTCATCTCCTGTGAGTGAATAAAAACGAGGCATTATGTGTGCAAGGGAGTGTCAGCCAGACAAGCTATGTGACATGAACAGCATGGCTCTGTAGCTGCTGTGCAATTACATTGCTGATGAAAGGCACTGCCCAGTTGCTAAGACCTATCTGAGTTCACAGCAGCGATTCAACAATGGGATGGGCCAGGGCACAATGGGTCCCAGTCATTCAGTGGATATACGCTGAGTGGTGAGTTGGTCTGCAAATGGTACATGATAAGATGGAGCGAGAAACAGATTTGAGGGAAGCTATAGACGTGGAGTAGGTAGTTAATGAGACCTCGCATAAGAATCCCTCCAAAAAATCTGTGCAACTCACCCCACCATAAAGCATGAATTCCAGCCCAGTGTTCTTCAAAAAGAGAGAATAATCACACATATACTCTTGATTGGTTAAATGACTTCTTTTCAATGGACTTCACATTTAATGGTGTTTTGTACAATCTTTCTTTAAGACTAGAATTAATAGAGAAATTAATTTTAAAAATGCGTCACTGATTACATATTAACTGCTCCCCGGAAAATAAAACTGCTTCAGCGAGTTTTCTATACAACTAAGAACTAATCTCTTCCCCAAATGGAGTTGTTGTCAGTGGCTGCATTCCCTGTGGTAAAGAGGAAAAAGTATTACAAGCTTTTGACAAGAAGGACTACTCAAGTGTATTATCTAACACATTAAGTCAAAGATTGCACTTTGTGAATCTATGGATTGAAGACTATAATCAGAACCTGAAGCAGCACAGTGGTAAAGCATTTAGATTGTGTTAATGTACTTCTTACATGCACCAGATCCACTGTAGATATTCTCATAGGATTAAGGATAGGAGCATTTGATTTCTGTTTTATCTTCTTTTAGGTCAGGTTCTGGATGGAATACTGACTTGCCATTTCTTAAGTTCATGCACAGGCCAAGTTCTTCTTAATTAAATCATGTCAGAACCATCTGTCAGGGAACATGTTTTCTCCTCTCTTGTTTGTTCATTCTGACCCCAAGTATTGGAGGGGCATCAGCAACTATTCACTTTGAGCCCAAATAAATCATGTCATTTTGACCAAAATAGATTTGAACAAGCAATGGAACACCCAAATTAACTTTGATTCCCTGTTGTACATTCATTCCTAACCCAAAGCCAAGTATACTAAGCACATTTGAATCACTCGAAATGTAGATTAAATGCAATAGTAGGTTTCTTAAACATTACCAAACATCTGCTGTGACTGAATAGCAGAAATTAAAAAATGTGACAGTTCAACTTCAAAGAATGGCAGTGGAACATAATTATATTGCTGTGTCTCATCTGATGCATTTCCAAATTTATCCTTTTAATGTATTTCATTCAAGGGAGTTGAAATTGGTGAGAAGTGAGGGAGAGGAACAAACTATGAGATATAGGAAAAGAGGACAAACTAACCTAGTCCTATTTGACTGCATTTGGCCTGTATCTCACTAAATATTTATGTACCTGTCCAGTTGACTCTGAAATATTGTAACTGTACCTGCATTGACAACTTCCTCTGGCAGTTTATTCTACATATGAACTACCCTCTGTGTGAAAGGTTGTCCCTTAGGTACCTTTTAAATCTTATTCCTTTCCCCTTAAAAATATGCCCCCTAGTTTTGAACTCTCCTCAAGAAAAAGACCTTTATTATTCGCCATGTCTATGCCCCTCATGATTTTATAAACCTCTATAAGGTCATCCCACAACCTCCTACGCTCCAATGAAAAAAGTCGCAGCCTATCCAACCTCTCCTTTTAACTCAAACCCTCCAGTCCCGGCAACATCCTGGTCAATCTTTTCTGAACCATCTCCAGTTTAATAATATCTTTCCTATAAAAGGGCGAGGGGTTGGGATAAGATTGGTGGGGTGGGGGCTAGTGAGTAGTGCAGTGATTTTTACTCTATGCTTCACAGCCTGGAGAAAAATGCCTTTGGTTCAAGAAATCTAGAAATATGACTTCCAATTTGCTTGTGGAATTATGATTTACAATTTAGGGTCTTTAATTTACTCTCTGTAAAACCACTTATGACACATTTTGTTAGGACATCTCTCCTTCCAGTGTGAGATCAATGAAGTGCCCTTTTACACAATAAAATAATAAGTATGGTCACCATATTCATACCGCACCATGGGGCTGCTCTCTCATTAGAGACAGGCACCACACTTCAGGCAAGGGGAGATGTTGAGAAGGTGGGATCTTTGTGGTAATGTCAACTCAGGAATTGAGCCCATGTTGTTAGCGTCACTCTGCATTGCAAACCAGCTATTGAGCCAACTGAGTGAGCCAACCCCTCACCCACATGTACCTAATGCTGTGCTTTCACAACAACAATCAGAACAACCCAACTAATTTGGACCACCAAGGTCCACACCCTATCTTTTCTTTTACCGTGGAAACAAGAAGAGCTGAGCTGTGATATAGGTCTTGTATTAGCACTCCTTAATGGGCTAGGTACTCAAGGAAAAGTGTTTTTTAAGAATTTCTGCTGTTTCAAAATGTTCACAAGTCTCCTGGAGTGAACGTAGAAGTGATTTTTTTTTTGCTGGGAGCATGCAGCTCAAGTTCTATGCATCTTGGTATGTATGCCCTTGAACGCCATCCCATCATATTTCTCATCTGAGTGTGCTGCAGCAGAGCTTGCCTGAAGTTGACAAACAAGATCTTTCCCTTCAGAGATAAAAGGTACTGCAGATGCTGGAGAATCCGAGATAACACGGTGTGGGGCTGGATGAACACAGCAGGTCAAGCAGCATCACAGGAGTAGGAAAACTTGACGTTTCGGGCCTAGACCCTTCATCAGAAATGGGGGAGGGGAAGAGGGTTCTGAAATAAATAGGGAGAGAGGGGGAGGCGGATAGAGGATGGATAGAGGAGAGGATAGGTGGAGAGGAGGCAGACAAGTCGAAGAGGCGGGGATGGAGCCAGTAAAGGTGAGTGTAGGTAGGGGGTAGGGAGGAGATAGGTCAGTCCAGGGAGGACAGACAGATCAAGGGGGCGGGAGATGTTAGTAGATAGGAGATGGGGGTGGGGCTTGAGGTGGGAGGAGGGGATAATGTGCAGCTGAACATCTGCCTGATGTGGTATACTGCATCCGCTGTACCCATTGTGGCCTCCTCTACATCGGGGAAACCAAGCGGAGGCTTGGGGGCCGCTTTGCAGAACACCTGCGCTCAGTTCGCAACAAACAACTGCACCTCCCAGTCGCGAACCATTTCAACTCCCCCTCCCATTCCTCAGATAACATGTCCATCCTGGGCCTCCTGCAATGCCACAGTGATGCCACCCGAAGGTTGCAGGAACAGCAAATCATATTCAGCCTGGGAACCCTGCAGCCCAATGGTATCAATGTGGATTTCACAAGCTTCAAAATCTCCCCTCCCCCAACCACATCCCAAAACCAGCCCAGCTCATCTCCACCTCCCTAACTTGTTTTCCCTCTCACCTATCCCCTCCTCCCACCTCAAGCCCCACCCCCATCTCCTATCTACTAACATCATCCCGCCCCCTTGATCTGTCCGTCCTCCCTGGACTGACCTATCTCCTCCCTACCCCCCCACCTACACTCACCTTTACTGGCTCCATCCCCACCTCTTCGACTTGTCTGCCTCCTCTCCACCTATCCTCTCCTCTATCCATCCTCTATCCGCCTCCCCCTCTCTCCCTATTTATTTCAGAACCCTCTTCCCCTCCCCCATTTCTGATGAAGGGTCGAGGCCCGAAACGTCAAGTTTTCCTGCTCCTGTGATGCTGCTTGGCCTGCTGTGTTCATCCAGCCCCACGCCTTGTTATCTCGGATTCTCTAGCATCTGCAGTACCTTTTATCTCCTATCCCTATTTCTCATGGTCTTATGTTGAATATTCTGAAGAGAGTTGCAAATGGGATGAGTGATGGACATGCTCCCAGAGTAATATTTAAATGAAACGTCTGCCTTCAGTTATACTGCCTCTGATTACCCTTCTGAAAAGCTCAAATAAATATTTAGCTGACTTAATTGCCATCCAGTATCATGATTACTTTTTTTCTTGTTTACATGTGGATTTTTTCCACATGATTACTGTTGGCATTAAGACTTACAAAAACTGTGTAGGATATTTAACAGTCCCCTTGCTTCTTTTGAAACAAATTCCTAATATCCTCTGAAATTATGGCTCAAATATATTTTTGGGGAAATCAGAATGAGCTACACTCTGTATACATCCCAGCTGTACCTGCCATAGCAGTATAAGAAAGCTGAATTACTTCAGAATTGACCTAAATCTTAATTAATGCAGCCTAAAACGTTTTGACATGACTTACAGACCAATATTTCTCCTGAACTAGTCAATCATCCCCAACAGTGATCAAAGCAATCATCGTTTAAAATAGAGATAGTAGGAACTGCAGATGCTGGAGAATCTGAGATAACAAGGTGTAGAGCTGGATGAACACAGCAGGCCAAGCAGCATCAGAGGAGCAGGAAAGCTGACGTTTCAGGCCTAGGCTCTTCTTCAGAAATGGGGGAGGGGAAGGGATTCTGAAATAGGTAGGGAGAAAGGGCGAGGCGGATAGAAGTTGGATAGAGCAGAAGATAGGTGGAGAGGAGACAGACAGGTCAAAGAGGCGGGGATGGAGCCAGTAAAGGTGAGTGTAGGTGGGGAGTTAGGGAGGGGATAGGTCAGTACAGGGAGGATGGACAGATCAAGGAGGCAGGGATGAGGCTGGTAGGTAGGAGATGAGGGTGGGGCTTGAGCTGGGAGGAGGGGATAGTTGGGAGTAAAGACAGGTTAGGGAGGCGGGGACTAACTTGGATGCTTATGGAATTTCTGCCTTGCATTTGACAAGGTGTCACAGAAAAGACTGTTCCAAAAGGTTAGGAATAGAGAACTGGTTTGTATAGAGGATGGGTTGACTGACAGAAAGCAGAGCGTTGGGGTAAATAGGTCCTTGTCTAGATGGCGAACTGTAACTCGTGGGGTGCTACGGTGCTCAATTCTCGTACCTCAACTATTTACCCTATATATAAATGATCTTTAAGTAGGCTCAGAACGTAACATAGCAAAATTTGCTGATGATACTAAAATAGGCAGGAAAGCAGCCTCTGATGATTAGATAAAGAGTTTACAAATGTATATTGATAAACTAGGAGAATGGGCCAGAATCTGGCAGATGGAGTTTAATGAGGTTAACTGTGAGATTGTCTATTTTGACTAGTGCGCCATTTTAACCAGAAAAATACATTATTGCTTAAATGGGAAGCTGATTCAAAGTGTATCAGGTGCAGAGGGATCTGGGTATCCTTGTGCATGAATCGCAGAAAATGGGCATGCAGGATCAGTAAGAAAGGCAAATGGAATCATGACATTTATTGCAAAAAATCTTGATTAAAGAAGTAAAAAGGGTGTTGTTACCATTACATGAGGCATTGGTGAGACCACATCTAGAGTATTGTGTCCATTTGCTCTCCTCACTTGAGGAAGGATGTGCTGGTACTGGATGCAATTCAGACAAGATTCACAAGTTTAATTCCAGGGATGACAGGGCTGTTGTATGACGAGTGGTTGAAGAGCTTGGGCTTTGTACTCACTGGAGTTCAGGAAAATGAGGGGGAATCTAATTGAGGTATATAAAACACTAAAGGGGTTTGATAAGGTGGATGTTGAACAGATGTTCCTCTTTTTGGACTATCTTGAACCAGAGTATAGTGGAAGCAGAATCAATCACAGATTCAAGAAAGAAATAGAAATGTTTCTGATGAAAAGCAGGATAAAGGGCTATGGGGAGCAGGCAGGAAAGTGGAGTTGAGACTGGAATAAGATCAGCCTTGATCATGTTAAACGGCAGGGTGAGCTCGAAAGGCTGAATTGCTTACTCCCGCTCCTAATTTCTATGTTCCTCGCCTTTTTATGCATTGCCACTTCATTCAGAACTCATAACCTTACAGTACTTCAACCTTGCCTCGCCTTTTAGTGAATACACAAAGTCTGATAACTTGTCATGATTGCTAGGAGTGCTCAGTCAAGCAGATGGATGTACTTCTGTACAGCACCAGGCTATGTTCATAGCACATCACAGCATGTGTCAGAAGCTTACACAGCAAACACACCAAATGTGCTTCAACCAAATGGCCACATCACAATGTCAGGTGTAGTTGTTAGCCAAGTCGAGGGGACTGCCATCATTCATCCTGCCACAGTCTGTCAAGGACAGCATTCAATCTCAGTCTAGAGGCTTGTACAGAGTCAATCAGCTGCTTAGGGCGGTCAGGGTCAGGGTTTCCATGCAATCACTGTCCGGGGAATGGGGCACAGTCAGTCCTACAGTTCAAGTGCAAACAGTTGAGGGAATACAGGGTGTAGAGCTGGATGAACACAGCAGGCCAAGCAGCATCATAGGAGCAGGAAAGCTGATGTTTCAGGCCTAGACTCTTCTTCAGAAATGGGGGAGGGGAAGGGGATTCTGAAATAAATAGGGAGAGAGGGGGAGGTGGATAGAAGATGGATAAAGGTGAAGATAGGTGGAGAGGAGACAGACAGGTCAAAGAGGCGGGGATGGAGCCAGTAAAGGTGAGTGTAGGTGGGGAGTTAGGGAGGGGATGGGTCAGTCCAGGGAGGATGGACAGGTCAAGGGGGCGGGATGCGCCTAGTAGGTAGGAAACGGGGGTGGGGCTTGAGTTGGGAGGAGGGGATAGGTGGAGGAAGGACAGGTTAGGGAGGCAGGGACAAGCTGGGCTGGTTTTGGGATGCGGTAGGGGGAGGGGAGATTTTGAAGTTTGTGAAGTCCACATTGATACTATTGGGCTGCAGGGTTCCCAAGCGGAATATGAGGTGCTGTTCCTGCACCTGCAGCCCAACGGTAACAATGTGGACTTCACAAGCTTCAAAATCCCCCCTCCCTCTACCACATCCCAATACCAGCCCAGCTTGTCCCCACCTCCCTAACCTGGCCTTTCTCCCACCTATCCCCTCCTCCCACCTCAAGCCCCACCCTCATCTCCTAACTACTAGCCTCATTCCGCCCCCTTGACCTGTCCCCTCCCTAACTCCCCACCTACACTCACCTTTACTGGCTCCATCCCACCCCCTTGACCTGTCTATCCTCCCTGGACTGACCTGTCTCCTCCCTACCTCCCCACCTGCATTCACCTTTACTGGCTCTATTGCCGCCTCTTTGACTTGTCTGTCTCTTCTCCACCTATCTTCTCCTCTATCCATCTTCTATCAGCCTCCCCCCTCCCTATTTATTTCAGAACCCCCTTCCCCTCCCCCATTTCTGAAGAAGGGTCTAGGCCTGAAACGTCAGTTTTCCTGCTCCTCTGATGCTGCTTGGCCTGCTGTGTTCATCCAGCTCTACACCTTGTTATCTCAGATTCTCCAGCATCTGCAGTTCCTACTATTTCAGTTCAGAGAATAGTTATAACTCAGCCAGGGAACGGAATGGAGATCTGTGAGGGGTAAATTTGGGAGATGAATACTTAAAGAGTTGAATAGGACTGAATGGAAGTTCAGAACTGATGTGGCCAACATGAAATGCAAGGAAGAAAGGAACATGATGGTTTGGATGGCAGGTTGACTAACAGACTGAGCCTGTGACTCTCTCTGCAAAGCATGACCTGCATTGCTTTCCATTCTCATTCAAATCACAAATGCGCAATGTAAATGAAAATGAAAGCCACCACAAGTGGAGTGCATGGAATTAGTATTTCTTCCTGTCTGAAAGGCTGTACTTGTGAATGATGGGAGGTCCTTCAAGTAACTGTTGTATTAATCAAATGCAGTACAGATTTCAGGTATCTGTAATATTAGCATGCTGCGTGTGAACCGCATGCAGTGACTGACTTTGTAGGATACAAAGCTGGCCGCAAGCAATCTTGATCGTGTCATTTGTTATTACAAATTGATCCAAGTCATCTCTGTGCAACAGAAGTAATCACAGTGAGTCTAAAGGTATCATAATTCACAGAAACAATTGCAGGTCTCATACGTTACACACGTGTGCAAAGCTGATTTCCTCTCACTTTGCTATTATATGCAATGCTGCCTTTCTGAGTGATGTTGCAGCTGAGGGTGTAGGGAACGAGGTATCAGTGATTCTGCTGCACTTACAATCTCCTGCTGTCTTTGCATGATGTCGATTGTTCTACATAGACCAGAATACAGTCATTGTGTCAAAAATCCACATTGAGGCATTCCATGGCCCCCCTGTCAGATCCTCTTTATCTCACTGTTTCAAGGACAATGCTAAACTGCCATTTGTGTGTGATAATTTTTCTGATTTCTGATTGTTTCTGATATTCTCCATACAGGTTCATTGGAACCATGACCAATGAATCTAGCTAGTCATAGTGAGATTCTTGCCCCCGTTGCTGTGATGCGACAAGGGTGCAGAGAAACTGAGGAGGACCCAGGAAACCCAAGATCAGCAGCAACCCCCAGCAGCTGCCAAACAACCTCCACATGTAAAGGTCACAGGTGAACGCCCATGCAGGAGGTAAGGACGTGCAGAGTTAATCATCCTTGATGCCTTTTCCTCCAGATGAGTGAGATGCATAGCCACTGAGCTACAAGCTGGCAAGGTCAGCGCTGCAGCCGGGCAGTGGGCTTTGTCAATAAATCTGGATTCTCCCAGTTGCAGGGTGCTGTACACATGTCACCTTGAGAGCACCACATCATAATACAGCAGATTTCATCAAGACAAAAAGCTTCCATTCACTGTATATACAAGTCATCTGAGATCATCAGTATCGCACCTTAGAAGTTTGCACTAAATGCCATGGAAGCTGCCATGATGCCTGTATCCTTGATAACTCTGAGATTACGACTTCATCTTAAATGTCAGCCGTCTTCCCAGGATGGATGCTAAGAGATAAGGGCTACGCCATGACTGAAGACTCTGTTATGCAATTGCCTAAGCATAGTAGTTCATTCTTCCACCAGTGCCATGGTGGATCAGATGGTAGATGTTCTGGAGATGAGGTTCTGATTTTCAGATTAGTCTGGTGGGGGATCTAGCTGTCCTTTCAGTACATACACACAGATTGTGACACATATGCCTAGCATTCTGTATTCTGCACAACCGGAGCAGGGGACTGCGATGCAGCTGAAGAGCTGGGAGAGCGGCAGTTATCATCAGAAGAAAGATGAGGGCACTGAGCGGGAGGCCCATCACCTTCACCAGGATAGACCTCTGCAGTGTCAGGCGAAACAAGACAGACAGGACTTAATTGACACTCGGTTCCAAGAGATGTGTGCTAGGTGTGACCATTATTCATTGGCTGTAAATTTGTTCATATTTGAAAGGTAAGAAGCCCCTGCCTATTTCAAGAAGCAACTACAGCTTTTCTGCTTGTCTTTTCTTCATTGTTCCTGTTGTTCATTAAAAGTTAATATTGTCAACTGTTTGAAGAGTTTTTCAGCATGTGACGTTCCATCATTGAACAGTGACAAGATGTTATGTTGTTCTAGGCATTGGGGAAAGGATAGCACTCCATCAGTTGCAACATGGTAAGGCACAAATAATGGATAGCCTCTATAACGTCATTCTTGTAGCTGCAGTTACAGTGATAGTCAATCATACAGCTGATAGATCATCAGACCATACAATATAGATGCAGAATTAAGAAATTTGACACATCGAGGCTGCTCTACCATTTGGTCATGGCTGACTCAACCCCATTCTCCTGCCTTGTCCCTGTAACCTCGACCCCCGTTACCAATCAAGAACCGATCTATTTCTGTCTTCAAGGCACTCAATGACATGGCCTCCAGAGCCCTCTACAGCAATGCGTTCCACTGATTCACCACTTTCTGGTTAAAGAAATTCCTCTTCATCTCAGTTTTAAAGGGTCATTACTTCCCCTTCAGGCTCTGCCCTCATGTCTTAGTCTCTCCTACTAGTGGAAACATCTCCTCCACATCCATTCTACACAGACCGCTCAGTATTCTGTAAGTTTCAATATGATCCCCCTCATCCTGCTAAACTCCATCAAGTATAAACTCAGAGACCTCAATTGCTCCTTCTATGACATGCCCTTTATCCCTGGGATCATTCTTGTAAATCTCCTCTGAACACCCTCTGATACAAGCATATCCTTCCTTAGATACAAGGCCCAAAGACAGTTGATAGGGCAAAGTTGCAGTCAGTGCAACGGATTGAGGGGTGCCTATTTTAATGCAAGAAGTGTCAGGAATAAGGGTGATGAACTAAGGGCATGGATCAGTACTTGGAACTATGATGTTGTGGCCATTACGGAGACTTGGGTAACATAGGGGCAGGAATGGTTGTTGAATATTCTGGGGTTTAGATGTTTCAAAAGAAATAAGGAGGAGGTAAAAGAGGTGGGGGAGTGGCATTGCTAATCAGGGATGGTATCACAGCTGCAGAAATGGAGGTTGTCAAGGAGGGTTTGTCTACTGAGTCAGTATGGGTGGAAGTCAGAAACATGACTTTATCACTTTATTGGGACTTTTCTATAGACCCCCCCAATAGCAACAGACACAATGAGGGTCAGATTGGGAAACAGATTGTGGAAAAGTGCAGAAGTAACAGGGTTGTTGTCATGGGTGACTTCAACTTCCCTAATATCGACTGGAACCTCCTAAGTGCGAGTAGTTTAGATGGAGCAGATTTTGTCAGGTGTGTCCAGGAAGGATTTCTGACTCAATATGTAAATAGGCCGACTAGAGGGGAGGCCTTATTGGATTTGGTGCTTGGCAATGAACCAGGCCAGGTGTCAGATCTCTTGGTGGGACAGCATTTTGGTGATAGTGATCACAACTCCCTGACCTTTACTATTGTCATGGAAAGGGATCGGAGCAGATGGTATGGGAAAGTATTTAATTGAAGGAGGGAGAATTATCATGCTATTAGCCAAGAACTGCGGAGCGTAAATTGGGAACAGATATTCTCAGGGAAATGCATGACAGAAATGTGGAGGTTGTTTAGGAAGCACTTGCTATGAGTTCTGGATAGGTTTGTCCTACTGAGGCGAGGAAGGGATGGTAAGGTGAATGAACCTTGGATGACAAGACATGTAGAACATCTTGTCAAGAGGAAGAAGGAAGCTTAATTAAGGTTGAGGAAGGAAGGATCGGACAGGCCTCTAGAGGCCTACAAGGTAGCCAGGAAGGAACTGAAGAATAGACTTAGGAGAGCTAGAAGGGGGTATGAAAAAGCCCTGACGGGTTGGATTAAGGAAAACCCCAAGCCGTTTTATACTTACGTGAGGAACAAGAGGATTTGGTGTATATGGATTTTAGCAAGGCATTTGATAAGATTCCCCATGGTAGGCTCATTCAGAAAGTAAGGAGGCATGGGATTCAGGGAAATTTGGCTGTCTAGATACACAACTGGCTGCCCAGTAGAAGGCAGAGGATGGTTGCAGATGGAAAGTATTCAGCCTGGAGTTCAGTGACCAGTGGTGTTCCACAGGAATCAGTTCTGGAACCTCTGGTCTTTGTGATCTTTATAAATGACTCGGATGAGGAAGTGGAAGGGTGGGTTAGTAAGTTTGCCAATGACATGAAGGTTGGTGGAGTTGTGGATAGTGTGGAGTGCTGTTGTAGGTTGCAATGGGACATTGACAGGATGCAGAGCTGAGCAAAGAAGTGGCAGACGGAATTTAACCTGGAAAAGTGTGAATTGATTCATTTTGGAAGGTTGAGTTTGAATGCAGAATACAGGGTTAATGGAAGGATTCTTGGCAGTGTGGACGAACAGAAGGATCTCAGGGTCCACGTTCATAGATCCCTCAAAGTTGCCACCCAAGTTGATAGGGTTGTTAAGAAGGTGTATGGTGTGTTGGCTTTCATTGGCAGGGGATTTGAGTTTAAGAGCTGCAAGATTATGCTGCAGCTCTATAAAACCCTGGTTAGACCACACTTGGAATATTGTGTTCAGTTCTGGTGTCCGCATTACAGGAAGGATGTGGAAGCTGTAGAGAGGGTACAGAGATTTACCAGATGCTGCCTGGACTGGAGGGCAGGTCTTATGAGGAAAGGTTGAGGGAGCTAGGGCTTTTCTCATTGGAGCAAAGATGGATGAGAGATGACTTGATAGAGGCACACAAGATGATGAGAGGCACAGGTAGAGTGGATAGTCAGAGACTTTTTCCCAGGGCAGAAATGACTATTATGAGGGGGCATAATTTTAAGGTGGTTGGAGGAAGGTGTAGGGGAGATGTCAGAGGTAGGTTCTTTACACAAAGAGTGGTGGGTGTGTGGAATGCTTTCCCAGTGGTGGTAGTGGAGTCAGATACGTTAGGGACATTTAAACAACTCTTGGATAGGCACATGGATGATAGTAAAATGTAGGGTATGCAGGGTAGTTTGATCTTAGGGTAGGATAATAGGTCGGCGCAACATCATGGGCCAAATGGCCTGTACTGTGCTGTACTGTTCTATGTTCTATGTTCTTAAAACTGCTCACAACATTCCAAATGCAGTCTGATCAATTGAGTAAATTGATACTTCTCAATTTTCAAATAGAGATAAAGAAATTACAAAAACTGTAGACTTGTCATAAAATGGAATTTAAGTTATCTGAATATAAAGTGGGATAACAGTATTGTAAAGGTTAGGGCAGAGGAAGATTTTCTGAAGTACATTTATGGAAAAGTTTTATGATTGGTATGTTTCTAGCTCAATGAGGCAGGAGGCATCGGTGGATCTGGTTTTGGGAAATGGAATTGGTTGAGTGGATCAAGAGTCAGTTGGTGAATGTTAGAGAACAGTAATCATAGCAGTGTAAAGTTTTAGTCAGTTATGGAAAAAAAGCAACCTGAAGCAAAAGTACAAATTTGGAGGAGCATGTAAATAGATCTGTCTCAGGAAAATTGGAATCAAAGACTGGTAGGTAAAATAGTTGTGGAACAATGGTCTGTGTTTAAAGATATGGTTTATGCGCAATCAAGGTACAATCCAAACAAAACTAAAGCCCCCTGGGGAGACAGAGAGTAAGATGAAGCTGTAGAAAGGGAATAAATGACAGATACCAGGTTGATAATGCATGCAAGAGGCAGCTGAATATTGAAAGTTCTGAGGGGAAATATAAAAAGACTCAAACTGGAAAATAGAATGTAAGAAGATATAGCCAGCTATTATTAAAGGGAAAGCAAAAGTGTAAATTAGAAAAGATAATAGAAGGTGGATGGAGATGATTAGGGATTGAAAAAGGCAACTATGCATGAAACTCAAGAGCATGGCTGGTGCACTAAATGAATTTTTCACACCCGTATTTACCGAGAAAGAAGATGCTGGTAATGTCATAGTAAAAGATGAAGTAGTTGAGATACAGGATGGGCTAGAAACTGATAAAGAGAAAATAGAAAGGCTGGCTTTATTTAAGGCTGCTAAGTGACCAGGAATGGATAGGATGCATCCAAGGCTGATGAGGAAAATTAGGATGGAAATTGTGGAGTGCTGACCATATTTTTACATTATTCCTTAGACAGGGGCTTGGTTCCAAAGCTCTAGTAATTTGCAAATGTTATATTATTGTTTTAAAAAATGACTTTCAATGTAAATTTAGCAATTACAGGTCAGTTTAACTTTGATGGCATTTAGTTTTGAGAGATGATAAGCTGTGACAAAATGCACATTCACTTTGACAATCGCAGGTTGATTAGATAAGACAGCAGAGATTTGTTAAAGGCAAATCTCGTTCAAAAAACTTAACTGACTTTCTATGAAGGGGCACAGGGAGCATTGATATGAGTAATGCAGTCAATGGGCTGTACTTGGACTTCCAAAGACATTTGATAAAGTGCCACTTAATGGCCCTGTCAGCAAGGTTCAAATAGAATTACAGAATAATAAAATAAGGACGTTATAATTTGAACACTTATTTACTGACAAATTCTGGGCACAACACTTTAGGAAGGTTGTTAAAGCTTTAGAGAGGGAGCAGAGAAGGTTCATGAGAAAGGTTCCAGGGTTGAGGAACTTCCGTCACATGGATAGGTTGGAAAAGCTAGGGTTGGTCTACGTCATGAATATTCAGAAATTTGATAGAACAGTTCAAAACTATGAAGGGTTCATACGGAGTAGATAGAGTGAGACTGTCCTATTGCAAAATGATCAAGAACTAGATTTGTTACTGAGATAGTAGGAACTGCCGACGCTGGAGAATCTGAGATAACACGGTGTAGAGCTGGATGAACACAGCATGGCCAAGCAGCATCAGAGGAGCAGGAAAGCTGACATGTGAAGTATGAATGTACCACGTTGCATTGACAATTGTTTGAGTAACCTGCTGTAAAATTCCATGTATTACATTCTGTCTGGTATTGCCAAACTTTTGGATGAAATATAGCTCGAGAAATACAGTTAATGTGAACTGCAAAGCTGCTGCCTTCTTTGTGCATTATTTTTTTCATGTCCCAGCTCCCTGAAGAAGCTTAAAGTGACAGCAGACGTTCTGCTTCTTGCACTGCTCATGCTCCAGCTAAATTCAACAATGTGAGAATTCTAGGAAGAGAGTCCATTTTCTGGAACATTATGGTACAGTCATTTGACACATCATGCCTGTTCTGTCACTTAGCAATAGCTTTCCAACTATCCTTAGCCTCTTGCTCTTTAGCAGTAGGCTTGCAAAACTATTGTTCACCTTCAGGTGTTTTATCCAATATCCTTCTGAAAGTTTCTATTGTTTTTGCTTCCACCACTTATTTAGGCAAAATGCTTTCTGATTATATCAACTCCCTACATCTATATATTTTTTCCTTTCCCTCATTTCTAGTTCCTTCATCAATCATCTTAAATTTGTGTTCTTTGATCACTGATATTTCAAACAAAAGAAACTTTTTGTTTAATTTATTCTTATCAATGCCACAGGGATGTTGGTTAGTTCAGTTGGTTGGACTGCTGTTTTGTGATGCAGTGTGATTGCCACAGTGTGGGTTCATTTCCTGTACCAGCTAACCTTCCCATGAAGATCCCTACTTTTCAAAATCTTCTCTTGCCAGTAGTATGGGTGATACTCAGCTCAAACCACCACCATCTATCTCTCTCCAACGAGAAAGTGGGACTATGGTGATCTTAGGTTTATATGCCACATATGGTTTTCAACAGCTCTCTCAAATTCCCTTTTAACTTCCTCTATTCTAAGCAAAACTGCGTCTGTCACTCCAATCTTACCATATAACTGAAGACATTCATTCATGATACTGTTCTAGTTAATCTTTTCTAAAAACTCTGAGACCTTGGGATCAATCCAATATGTTACATCTGATGAAGGTATAAAATCTTCTCATAAAGGTCATTGATTGATTATGCATCCTTGTATTGACCCTTGAATAAAGGGAAACAACTGTTTTCTATTCATCCTGTCCATGCCCCTCATAATCTTATACACCTCTATCAGGTCTCCCCTCAATCTTCTCTGCTTCAAAGAAAACAACTTGAGCTTATCCAGCCTGTCTCCATAACTGAAATGCTTCTTCCCACGCAACATCTTGGTGAACAAAAACAAAGTTGCTGGAAAAGCTCAGCAGGTCTGGCAGCATCTGTGGAGGAGAAAACAGAGTTAACGTTTCGGGTCTGGTTCTGAGGAAGG
>JAHRHZ010000249.1:64466479-64476536 GCA_024137785.1 Ginglymostoma cirratum
CTCCTCTGATGCTGCTTGGCCTGCTGTGTTCATCCAGCTCTACACTTTGTTATCTCAGATTCTCCAGCATCTGCAGTTCCTACTATCTCAGAACTAAACTTTAGATCTGGTATTGTGCACGTTCATTCTGAATTGAGGAGAGTTGGCATAATATTATAGAAATTAATATTAAATTTCAATGTGATGTAACTGGGGTCTTTTAAATAAAAACAATTAAAGGGATGAAGTTGGCTGAAAAAGCATTGGGTAATTAGCTTATAAGCTATGAAGGTAGATAAATAATGGGGGGAAAAAAAATCATTCAAATAAATAATTAATTCTTTTGTCAGCATATACACCGCTTTATATTTTTCCCCTTTCTACCATCAATGCACAGTAGCAGCTGTGTGCCCAAATGCAAAATGCACTGTCACAATTTACTAACCCTTCTCTGTCAGCAAAGTATCCTGCTGTGAAGCACAAAGACAGCAGATGCATGAGAATACCACCAAGTTCCTCTCCAAACTACATAACATCCTCACTTTATCAATATTCCCTCATTATCAATGATTCCTCAACCTTCCTTCCCGACAGGACTGTCAGTGAACATCCATCAGATGGATTGCTATGTTTCAAAAAGGCAAATCATCACTTACTTCTTAAGGACAATTAGGGACAGGCAAAAGATAATGGCTTTACCAGTGAAGCCAATGTCCCATTAAAAGAATAAAAGGTAGACAGCTTCATTTAAAGTCCAAGGCTATTCCCATTCTCTTATCAATGTTGATCATATTTCACTAATCAATGATGCACTAAATCCCACCCTTCAGCAGTAAATGAAAAAGTGAAGGAAAATGCCTCTCCTCTGCTACAACCACAACAAATCACTGGCATTTTCATGTAATTTCAGAAAATCTAACAGCAAATTAAATGACAGATTGCTTAAGGAAGCCCTGTGAGGCTTTACGACCTGTCATAGCAGACAAATTCCCAGTCTCTGTGTAGGAGGCATGACTCATGCCTGATATTTGTCTTCAATGTTCAAGTGAGCTGAGCTTGGGAAATAGAGCGTAGCAATGGGAATACCATCCAAAAAACTACTTACTTCCTGGCCCTGATCTTACATCCGACAGAGATGCTCCTTACCATCAATAAATCTTCATGATATTCTTCAGCTTTCATTTATTATGTGGCGGAGATACACCATTAGCAGCATGCTCCCTTTTTTTAAGCAAATCTCTCTCTCCATTCCAGCTATTTGCTGAAATGCTAATCTCATTTTAAATTTCTTGCAAAAAGTTATACTCAAAATGTTCCTTTTTAATGCGCCTCAATTTGAATTATGTCTGAAAATATCTGTCAAGAGTATTACAGAGGACCTTAAGACTTTATTCATCATTCTAAAAATTAATGACCAAACATTCTCAACTGTGTTGTCATTTGAAAGAAAAACTCAGTCGCAATCTCAAACATCTCCCTTGTGATGTTGTTATTGTTATTTCTGAATCATCTGGTTGTTAAACTATTGCTTTTGTCATTGTTAACCATTTGCAAATGAATAGAGATTCAGCGTGTTATGATAGATTATTTTATGAAATAATCTCAGCAGCCTTAAGGTACAGGTCAAAGACCATTTATTGAGCCAATGTTCGGAGTGTCTAACCCAGAAAAGATTACACGGTAGCACTCTACTTCGACAAGAATTCACCACACAAAAAACCCCAAATGAATTGTGGATGCTGGAAATCAGAAACAAAACCAGCAATTGCTGGAGAAACTCAGCAGGTCTGGCAGCATCTGTTGGAGGGAAATCGGAGTTTATGTTTCGGGTCCAGTGACCCATTCTCAGAACTGGACCCAAAACATTAACTTTATTCCCTCTCCTCAGATGCTGCCAGACCTGCTGAGCTTCTTCAGCAATTTCTGCTTTTGTTTAAGAATTCATGAGATATTCATACATTGTAATTCATGTAGATAGTACGTCGCTCAAATTCCAAAATGGCTTGTTTTAGTCAAACACCTTGTTTTTCACACGTTGTGAAAATGATAAGGTGGCGGCTACCCCTGATCTCATCACCCATTATCTTCCCAGGTGCTGTCTTATCTCCTCTCTGAAGGTTGTGCCTCATTCCCATCCTTGACTAAACCCATTCTCTGTCTTTCTTGATCTGGAATGGGGACATCTTCATGTTCCATTACCAAATAAGGCCTCAGGACTAATACTGGTTCAGGCATATTGCATTTTCACAGAAACACAGACTGTATGCTGCATCAGCACCTGAACACGTTTATGTGGTTGAATAAAGTTTTCTTTTAACATGATTACTTCTTGACTTGAATAAATGGTGTGGGGATGTGAAGTGGGAAGGGTGTGGAGAGATGAGATATTTGAATGTGGCACTAAAAATGGGATAGAAATTGATCTTTTCTGTGCACATTTTATACTTCAGCCGTCTGTGCTCAAAAATATAACACAAATATTTAACTAAAGTTGACTTGATTTAATTTAATTTGATCTATTATTGTCACAGGTACTGACATACAATGAAACATATTGTTTTGCATGTTAACCAAAAAAATCATACCTTGTATAAGTATATCAGAGTAATAGAATAGAATGCTGACTAGAGAAAGATCAACTCTAATAAATTATTTGGACCATTTCTTTCAGGCACCTCTGGTAGGAATCTGAAATATGTGTTGACTAATGTCCTAAGTTAATAACTTTACAATGCCAGTTTTTGGAAATGAGGATTAAGTTGTATGATATCTCTGCACTAGGGACAAATGATACAGGTGGTGTGTAAAATGATGTTGCCCATTCATCTCATTGATTTTGATCTGCAGCCAAAGTGCAACATCAGTTCTTAACTGACTGCACACAAAAGAGGGGAGCCAGGTGTATACTTGGCCAGAATGAGTTATTGTTAGCCTTCACTTCATAAAGTTAGCCTCCACCTTTCAAAGAAAGGACAAGAATACCAATTAAACTTGAGATATGGTTCTAAGCTGCTCTGAAGCAGCAGTGAGGTGGCCTTCACCCAGTGAGTGCAAAGGAGATAAGAGTGCATGGGCAGAATCTTATAGGGCCCAATCCATGTAGGCTATAGTGGGAAACGTGGCAGAATTCTGAGAGAAGCCTGGCGAGGTCCATCTCAACAACAAGAACAACTCATTGCATTTTTTGATCCAAGCTCCGGCGTCAAAATAAAATTGTTGTTAGGCAGTGGTGAATTGCCCATTAAGTGGGAATATAACTTGTTAATGACCTTATTGGCTACAAAATTTGCCTTGTTATTATGAAGCTCCCTATCCTACCACCACAAGCAAACTAGATGTTGAAATTTTTTAAAATTGCATCAAGCTGCATCTCAAGGCTCCTTCCTTTCTTAGCTTCCCTTCCTTAGCATCTACCTGCATGCTCACAACATTTCTGTCTTGGCTTGCCTCACCTTGCCTCACTGTGTTTGTTAATATAGTCACATAGACAGGCAGCTTGCCTTGCTGGTCAGTGGTCCTCACTCAAGTGGGTACGCAACTTGGCGTATAACAGTGTGTTACATTAGTCTTACAGCCAGCGCCATGTGCCAGCAGTTTGAAAAGACACTGCATTGGCAGCAAGTAGGCAACTGTGTCTCAAAAACTTGGAGAGGTTTTGCTCTCTGAAGTCCATGGAAACACCTGTCAGTCAGGGGGCTCCCAGCACAGTACATCAAGGGCAGTTTCCAGCATCCGTCTAAGGAATTCACCACAGAGAGGCATCTGGTCAGGTTGTTCTCTGCCAGGGGTCTCATGCCTCTGAGTGGGCCTCAGTAAATTCTGTTGTTCCATTGTGCTCAGTCGACTCGTAGGGTTAATACAATGTACAGGCATGGGTGCTGAAATAATTCCACAATGGCCAATATCCTGTCACCAAGTTACCTTTCATTTCCATGTGTGTCGTCCATGACACTGACCTAGCTAGCTCAGAGTGAGCAGTACCTTTGACACTGTTTATATCTGTCAGCCAGGGCTCCCTGATTGGACCAAGTTAACAGCTCCAATCAAGGAACTCAATATTCTATGAGATCCATCTGGCTGATATCTTTCCAATCACTACATCCTTCCCCCTCTAAGTCCTGGGACGTACTTCCTTTTCCTGTAAATTCTCCTGGGGAGTTTTCACACCAGGTTCAGTTCCTCCAACTCTGCCTCCAACACTGGTGGTGTGTACCAGACTTTAGACTGTCTCTTGTGCCCGGAGCATCTTGGAAGAAGTTCATCTTTTTCAGGTGGTAACGGCATAGAGGCTGTGACATCTGCCGTGTCCATCCCATCCTCAGAGGTTCTTTGACGCTAGGCGGTGAGGGAGAGCCCATGGGTCCTGACAGCCTTCCCAGCTGTTCTGAGGAGCCAGGTATGTTTTACTCCTGCCCTGTTTGCCAGTTTGCAGCATTCATGTTGTCCATGTATTTGTTCAGGGCTACCTCTCCTACCAGAACTTTGTACGTCACAAGACCTGACCTTGCGTCGACAAGGCCTCCTATCTGTGCAGGGTCATTCCCATGGTTTTGACACCAAACTTTTCCCCCTGAAGTAAACTGCCTCTCTCGCTTAGAGGAACCTTGTGTCCAGCATTGGCATTCCTGATGCCATTTCACAACACTAACGCCATCCCCCCTCCCCCCGATATCTGGAAAGATCAGGTTTAACCTGTTGTGGAGTCTTCTCTCTGTCAGCAACTCTCCTGGAGCTGTCCCTGCAGCTTTTTAATTGCCGTCACCATGTTTGAAGAATGAACTCCATGCATGCCCAAGCACTTTGAGTGGGCTTCCACATTGACTAAGAACATAGAGCCCATGAAAGGACAGGTATAGTTGATGTGCCACCGAGTGCAGGGTTTACCCTGCTATTCCTACAAATGTGGGGGAGCTGCTGGCTGTAATTTTTTGTCCTTGTTGGCACTCTGAGCACTGCCCCAAGAGCATGGCTATGTTGGCATCCAATCCTGGCCACCAAACATAATGTCTCCCCAATATCTTCATTTTGGATACCTCTGGATGACCCTGGTGGAGCTCAGCAAGTATTTGGCAGCAACCTATGCCCAGGACAATCAGCCTTGCTCCCCAGTTATAATATGTTGTCCTCTACGGTGATCTGGTCTCATCGGGTCCAAAAAGATTTCAATTCTGGTTGTGATGGTCCTTTGTTGCCCACATCACCACCTGCTGTTTTAATTTTGCCAGCATGGGATATTTTTGTGTCCAGAGTTTGATATTGTCAGTGGTGATCAGATGGGTGTCCAGAATGTTGACATGACTGCCAGTCAGAGGCAGCTCATGGCATCCGCATATGCCACTTGGCCTCTCAGACGGTGTTCCACCTTGTAATTGAACGCTTTCAGAATAAGAGCCCACTGCTGAATTTGACCTGAAGCTAAGGGTGGCATTGCCTGTCCTCTTTAAGTAGCCCTAGCAGGTGTCCATTATTATTACAAATTTACATCTGTAAAGATATTTGTGGAGCCTTCTCATACCAAAGATCACCGCCAAACCTTCCTTCTCTATCTGGGTGTATTTTTGTTCGGCATCAGCCAAAATGTGGGAAGTATACATTATTGGGCATTCCTTTCTGCTGGGCCACCAGTGAGGCAACACTACCTTCATACTGTTCAGGGAGGCATATTGCATGTCAATACCAGCTCTCAATTGGGATCACAGTGTGCCAACACCTTCTATAATGATAGCTGCTTCTTCACTTCCTTAAAGGCTACTACTTGGCTGCGAGACTATTTCCAACTCTGACACTTTTTCAGTAGCAGCTGCCGGAAATGCTTACCCCAACTCACAGATGACTGTGGCGTATGTATATTTTTCAGGAGTACATTTTTTTCTCTCATCACCACTGAAATAACTCCACAAAGGCCGGTACCCCATCACCAAGTCACCCTTTATTTACACATGCATACTACATGACACAAACGCAGCTAGATCAGAGCTGGATCCTAGAATGAACAGAAACCCTAAAACGTTATATCTGAATTACAGCCCCAATCAGGGAACTCATTTTCTGTGGGATCCACCTGGCTGACCTTGTTCCAGTCACTACAGGTACTGCATGGTTAGCTCACTGAGGGGAGTGGATAATGGTTAGTCTGTCAGGTCCTTCCAGAGAAACAAGGATTGGAGTCAAGGGTGGCCTGCTGCCACAGCAAGAAGTCTCAGAACCTATTTGTGAGGATTGGGACCTTCAGGCTGGTGTGTGACAATTGGAAGGCAGGACAACTGTACTCGTAAGGGGACAATATGGTAAAGCATGGACGGGAACAGGGTCATGTGGGAGGGTGGGGGTGCTCACAGTCAGGAGCACCCTGTCATCAAGAGGAGTTTTTTGAGATCCTGTGTGTGGTATATCCTCCAAGTGAAGGCCCCCTGGTCCTGTCTCCTTGTCAGGAAGGAGCACCTGGACTGCTCACCAGCTCCCCCATCCCCCTGTGGCCAAGCCTTCGGTCCTGAGGACCAGTGGCCAGGGTGATGGAATGCAGATCTGTGCATCCAGTTGGACCTAGTTCTCCATGGTTACCATCAACCTGTTCCTGGTGGCAGCCAGACAACTGCATGTTTGAGGCAGCTGGGCCCCAGTATTGTATCTGCACTCCTGTAGCCTCTGGACGATGTGGGCCACTACCCCCCACATCCCTGTCTGCTGCTTCCGTTCCTTCCTGTGGATGTGGATGAGGTCTCTGATGGCCAGCCCCTCTCCTGCCTGGGATTGAGCGGGAGCCTGGTTGTCAGCAGGCCTCCAAGTGCTAGTGGCCTAAGCTGCCTCTTCCTCAACCAGCTGCAGAGCTATGGCAAAGAGGTGCTCACCAGCTTGTGCTCCCAAATATTTCAAGCCTGATATTCTGAGTGAGGGGTCAGTACCAGGGCTGGTGGTAGGGGAATTTGCAGAAGGGAGCTGTACCAATGCTTCCTCTGTGGCCTCAGAACTCTTGTCAGGTGGCTTCTGGTGGAGCACCCATTTTTCAGCAGGAGATCTGGATATCCTACTGGCTCTTGCAACACAAAGGAGGAAGATATCACAGCCAATGGTTAGAAATGGTGTGCAATGAATGACATTGACAGCAGTGTTACTATAAGAGTTGGATTAGAATGAAGGGTGGTACCTGTTTGGAAAGACATGGATGTCTTGGCATACCCACAAGAATGGTTTTGGTCTTCTCTTGCAAGGGACAGAATTCTCTCCTCATAGGGGTTGAGGAGCCAGGTATTGGGGGTCCCTTCACTCCTTCTGCCTGACTGTCTGTTATTTTCTCCTGGAAAGCAAAAAAGAGAGGGATTGAATGAGATGAAAGTGTGTGGCACAGCCATTCTCAACTGAAGTCTTAACTGAAGTCCCTGATTATGTAAAGGTTTACAATGTGAGAGCTGAGCTTTCTTTCAGCACTTACAATGTTACCCAAATTAAATCAGTGATGGCCAACAACATTCATTTTCTATATAAAAACCTAAAGAACTGCAGATGCTGTAAATCAGAAACAGAAATAGAGATTGCTGGAAAAGCTCAGCAGGTCTGGCAGCATCTGTGAAGGGAAATCAGAGTTAACGTTTCAGGTCTGGTGACCCTTCCTCAAAACTGAAGGGTCACCAGATCCAAAGCATTAACTTTGATTTTCTTCACAGATGCTGCCTGACCTGCTGAGCTTTTCCAGCAATCTCTATTTTCTGTTTCAGTTTCTGCAATACTGTACAAGTCTGAATAAAAATCAACGTTTTACCGGCTTCTGAAATGAATGTTCAGGATAAGTAGTTAGTGTGGTGAGTTTGGTAGGATATGTCTGGGGAACTAGCTGGCCCCTGTGGTGACAAACCCTTTGTGAAACTGACAAAACAAAACCTTAAGATTCAGCCCCATGTCTTTGCATAGGCCAGGAGTCTCTCCAGATAAATTCATTGAATATTTTTAAGGCAAACGTCAATAGATTCTTGACCAACAAGGCAGTCAGCTGTTATTGGATCTCAGCAGGAATGTGGAGCTGGGACAACAATTAGATCAACCTGTTTGGAGAGCTGCCTTAGGAGGTGTAACAAGTCTCAATAACTCGATCATCAAACTCACCTAGACAACACACAGTAATCAATTTCTTAAGATCCTTCAAGCTCGGTTATGGTACAGAGATCATTTTCTTCATTTATTGGTGCTGGGAAAATGAGTTCCTTGAAGCATTACGACTGCCAGTTTTCCTGTAAAATGAAGGTAATGCCAAACAATAGAATGATTTCCAGATTTGCAGCTCTGTTTAACGGTAAGTTAATAATAATTAAAGAGTCATAAAAACATCCGACATGGAAGAGGCCCTTTACCCCACTGAGTCTGCACCGACCTATCTGCACTCGTCCCACTTTCCACTTTCTGGCACTTCACCCATAGTCTTGATAGGGTGACTTTGCAAGCACTTTTGAAAGGTTGTGAGGTTACTCATCTCAACTATACTCTTAGGCAGTGCATTCCAGATTCCCACCAACCTCTGGGTTTTTCCTTAAATTCCCTCAAAATCTCTTGCCTTTCACTTTAAAATCATGCCTCCTCATTATTGAATCTTCAATGAAGGATAAAAGCTTCTTTCTATCCACCCTGTACATGCCCCTCATAATCTTATGTACCTCAATCAGGTCCCTCCTCAGCCCTCTCTTGTCCAAAGAAAACAATCCAAGCTTATCCAACCTCTCTTCATGCTTAAATGCTCCAACCTTGTGAATTTCCTCTGCACACGCTTCAGTGTAACCACAGCCCTCCTATTGTGTAGGGACTATCACTGCACACAGTACTCCAGCTGTGGCCAAACCAATTTTATGTACAGTTCCAATATGACTTCCTTGCTGTTATCGTCTGAGAAAGACAGATGTCCTGTACGCCTTCTTATCGTCTGAGAAAGACAGATGTCCTGTATGCCTTCTTAACTATCGTATCAACCTGTCTTGCCACTTTCAGCGATCAGTGGGCAAGCACCCCAAGAACCCTACCTTGCCCTAAGGTTTCTAGTGTCCTGCCATTCTTTGAATACTCCCTTGTCTTTTTACTTCTACCAAAATACTTAACTTTTTCAGGGTTAAATTCCATCTACCACTGACCTGCTCATTTGACCAATCCATCTATATCTTCCTAAGACCTGCTTCCTCACTAAAGACCACCCAGCCAATCCTCGTGGTCTGCTTCCACACCCTAGGGATTCTATGATTAATACTGATCTGACACTTGATGGTCTGTAAATCCTTGGTTTATCCCTACCATCTTTCTTTACAGGATCCTTCATTTTAGACAACGATGTTTCCTGTTGCAGATCACCAGAGTTTCCGTGTGTAATACTTTCATATTGTTGGTTCAGAAATTTATGTGAATTGAGTATATAGCTCTTCAAGAATGAGGGTTTAATTGTCTAGACTGGATGAAGAGTTGTGCCGTAGCAATGGGAATTCACATTCTATACCATAATTATAATGCAGAAAGTCTATGAAATTATGACATGACTTACTCCATTTTACATGCTGGGTAATAACGTCTGACAATGTTCCACAGAGACCTCAGTTGAAGATAATTGAACAGCTAATCACCATAGCTGCAGCATTAAAAGTGATAGCAAATTTGAATTTGCTGAAATAACAAATTTCAAGCTGTGGTTGTCACAGCCTTTTGACCATTACAGAATTGCATAGAATGAATTGATTTGTTCAGTGCAATCACAACAATTAAAAAGAAATTCTGTTGCTCTGACTTGGTATGTTATTTGTTAGCAATGCTGTAGACCTGACAGCGTGTAGGATCACTGGAGCAAAGTGCAATGCAACAGAGATTATGTCCCCAAAGTTAGCTAAGACGCAGCGACCAGAGGTAGCTGGGCAGACAATGAGAAATAACAAGGCGTGGGGCTGGATGAACACAGCAGGCCAAGCAGCATCATAGGAGCAGGAAAACTCGGCGTTTCGGGCCTAGACCCTTCATCAGAAATGGGGGAGGGGAAGAGGGTTCTGAAATAAGTAGGGAGAGAGGGGGAGGAACCCTCTTCCCCTCCCCCATTTCTGATGAAGGGTCTAGGCCCGAA
>JAHRHZ010000249.1:64476936-64487307 GCA_024137785.1 Ginglymostoma cirratum
TAGACCCTTCATCAGAAATGGGGGAGGGGAAGAGGGTTCTGAAATAAGTAGGGAGAGAGGGGGAGGAACCCTCTTCCCCTCCCCCATTTCTGATGAAGGGTCTAGGCCCGAAACGCCAAGCTTTCCTGCTCCTATGATGCTGCTTGGCCTGCTGTGTTCATCCAGCTCCACGCCTTGTTATTTCCGATTCTCCAGCATCTGCAGTACCTTTTATCTCTGGGCAGACAATGAGGTCCGTTTGAGGTGGAGAAACCGAGAAGAACAGGCTCCCCTCAAGTCCTACCAATTTTAATGACAGGACTAGGTCAACATTTTTGTCTCTGTTTCCTAGCTATAGCCAGCCAATTGGAGAGCAGAGATGAGGAAGGGAGGGAAGTGTTGTGTAAGGTAAGGGTCAACGCTGAAGACTGCATTAAGTCCCAATTACCTGATGATGTTATAAGATCTTGGTTGGGATAGTGTGAAGAGGCTGAACACCTTAGGATCTTGAAGAAGACAGACCCTGGTTTCCACATGGTTTTAGAAATAATACCTTACTAATGTAAATTGTACCTGATTACCAAGATATTCCATTGTTCCTTAGTTGGCTTTTCCTGAGCCAAGGAGCTACTAACTAAACTGTGATGAATTCGTCTTAACTTTACTTTTTTATTATAATTACGTAGGATTTCTGTCATTAATATAGGCACATGGTAGGGTGACCTATAAAACTTTAAACTATATTTTTCATGTAAAAGTACGTGACAATGAATTTCTATTCTATGCTATTCTATTCTATTCTTGATTATCATCATGTAATAAGTGACATCTTGTTAAAAACAAGGACCTCTTCATTGTTTGGTTTTCCAAGGAGGCCATTACAGGTAAAACTCACTATCGTCCTCCCAGACCAAAGGGGTGTTCTCTCATCATTAGATTAGAGACAACTGGTGGTGGTTTAACTTGAGGGTCATCATACTTCAGTCAAGGGGAGGGATTGAGAAGACAGGTCCTTCTTGGGAACATCAGCTGGTCTGAGAATTGAACCCTTACTGTTGGCATGACTGTGCATTACAAACCAGCCATCCAAGTTAATATGCTGAACTTCTTCAGACAATTCACATTCCTGCCCTATCATTGTATAAGACCGAAGTGCATAAGATATAGAAGCAGAATTAGACCATTCAGCCCTTTGTGTCTGCTCTGCCATTCAGTAATGGCTGATATATTTCTCAACTCCACTATCCTGCCTTCTTCCAATAACCCTTGATCCCTTTACTAATCAAGAACCTATCAATCTCTGTCTTAAATATACTCAAAGACTTGGTCTGCACAGCCTTCTGCAACAGTGAGTTCCACAGATTCACTACCTTCTGGTTGAAGAAATTCCTCCTTAGCTACTTTCTAAAGGATCGTCCCTTTACCCTGGCACTGTACCCTCAGGTTCTAGTCTCTCCTACTAGTGGAAACATCTTCTCCACATTCATTCTATGTGGGCCTCTCAGTATTCTGTAAGTTTCAATAAGATACCCCCATCCTTCTAACCTCCATTGAGTGCAGACCAGTCCAGAGTTCTCAAATATTCCTCATATAACATGATCTACATCCCTAGGATTACAGTTGTAACCTTCCTCTGGACCCCCTCCAACTTCCAGCACATCCTTCCTTAAATCTCTAGCCAAAAACTGCTCACAATATTCCAAATGTAGCCTGACCAGAGCCCTACACAGCCTTCGCAGTACATCTCCACTCTCGTGTTCTAGCCCTCTCTAAGTAAATGCTAACTTTGAAGTTGCCTTCCTCACTGCCAACTGAGCGTCCATGCTAACCTTAACAGAATCTTGAACAAGGACATTGAAGTCTTTTTTGTGCATCAGATTCCTGAAGCCTTTCCCCATTTAGAAAATAGCCTACACCTCTATTCTTCCTACTAGCCTCACACTTTCCCACATCATTTTCCAACCGCCCTTTATTTGCCCACTTTCTCCAAGTCCTTCTGCAGCCTCTTGCCTTCCTCAACATTATCTACATCTTCGACTATATTTGTGTCATCTGCAAACTCAGCAATAATTCCCTCAGTTCCCAGCACTGGTGGTCCCAACATTGATCCCTGTGGAACTCCTCTAATTACTGGTTGCCATCCTGAAAAAGACCCCATTCATCCCCACTCTCCATATTCTGCCTGTCAGCCTATCTTTTTTCCATGCCAATACCTTGTCCCTAACACCATGGGCTCTTATTCAGCAGTCTCCCGTACAAGACCTTATCAAAAAATTTCGGGAAATCCAAATTGATTATGTGCACTGGTTCTCCTCTGTCAACGTTGCTTAATACCTCCTTGTATCTCTAAGTTTCCCTAAGGTGCCTATCAATCTGTGGAGTACCCTCAAACTGACTAGACACAGTCCTTTGAATTAGAGAATTGAAAGGATCCTGATGGGATATTCAGCCAGCCAGAGTTAAAGTGAAAATGCTAATTATTCTTGAGACATTGATTTATTATAATATTTAAATGCTTCCTGAGTTCTGTGAATGCCTTGGCTGACTGCCTCCTAGTCTGCAGCCATTAAAACTATGAGTGAGTGGCTTGGAGCTCGATTTTAACATTTCTTTTTAAATTTTTACATGATACATGACCCACACACACTTTTGGGTTCAAGATTTTTCCCTATATATCTCTGGTGGGAATGGGTTGCCAATTTCTAGCCTTAAACTGGTATCCAAATGTGACTTCTTTCTAGTGTTTAATTTGGAGTATTAAATTCTATGTTTGTGTTGTTAATGATGTGTCAATTTACACCTTATTAAAAACCAAGTAGTAAATCAGAAATAGCACTGGGATTATAGCCTGCATGTGTAATTAAAGACTAAGAGCTTTTGGTTACTGTGTTCCCCATACAATCTCAGTGTAAAGCTTGGGGGTGGTATCGGTGCATGTCAATTCACCATCTAATGAATTAATTAGGTAGTTAGAAAGAAAGCAGAGTCCTTAAGGTGAATCAGCTCTCTGTAAATGCCTGGAACATAATCTGTCAAATGTTTTGACATTAATGCTTTGATCATTGACGTTAGGAAATAGAAATTTTCCTGAGCCCATTTTTATGGCCCAGAATTTGTGTTCCATTATAGTCACATGCTCAGCTGAGAGGGTCAAAATTGGTGTGCTGAGCAACGCATAAGCACGTTACACATGCTGCTGCTTCACCTCCGCCCCGGCACATTTGAAGAAGATGAATGTCAATCCGTTTGCTTTGTTGGTGGCGTTCCTGAGTTGAACTCTTGAGCAAAGCTGAAGTCTATTGTAATGACTGTGGAGTCAGTGTGTGGGGTGCGGAGGGGATGACAGTGCTCATGGTTTGGCGGCGTGACGTGGTGATGGACAAAGAACTTTTGTTCCTCCTGGCAACCTGGACCAACTTGACATTTAGTTGACATAACAGAAAGTACAAATCTGCCCAGAAATATCTATCAATGTTGATTAACTGGTTCTCCCTGTCGGCCTCTCAGAGTAGAGGTAGGGCTGAAGGCTCTCCGGAAAGGGGTTCTCCGCATGTCATCCCCCACAACATCTTCCTACCACCCCTGCATCACCACTACTTCTTTACCCAGCCTGTCCAAGGTGATGGCCTGTCCTGCTTTTTCTGCCTTTTTATCCATTTTTTTATGTCGTAACAGAAAGCACATTGTTGTATTATGTGTCTGAAAGAGTTTAGACTAAGAAGTGTCATAATCACCACTCGTTATGATGGTGTGATATGAATTTGTGGACAGAATAGCTTAGGATCTTGAAGGAATGAGACTTAATATGTGATCTTCAATTATCTCTGTAATAATCTTGATAATATTAATGTAATCTGTAATTAAATGCTAACATGCAATGATCTACATTGTGTTAACTACAGGAGATTATTCTAGTTAGACCAAACAGACCTTGTAGTTTCCCGCACTTAAAGATGACAACCATCACCTTCAACATGATTTGAAGCCCACACAGCATATTGTGCTGGTTTACCCAATGTGGTATACACAAATATAGCTCTGACAACATGTCGCATGGAGGCTGCTAAAGAAGATAAAATACCATGGTGTTAGGGGCAAGGCACTGGCATGTTTGGCTGACTGGCAGATGGCAGAGAATGGGGTTTGAGGGGTCTTTTTCAGAAGGGCGGTGGTTAACTAGTGGGATTCTGCAGGGGTCAGTGTTGGGACCAGAACGATTCACATGATACGCCAACAATCTGGATGAAGGAATTGAGGCTATTGTTGCTTAGTTTTCAGATGACACAAATATAGGTGGAAGGGCAGATAGTATTGAGGAAGTGGGGAGGCTGCAGAAGGACTTGGACAAGCTTAGGAGAGTGGGCAAAGAAGTGGCAGATGGAATACAATGTGGGAAAGTGTGAGGTTATGCACTTTATTAGGAAGAATAGAGGCATAAACTATTTTCTAAATGGGGAAAGGCTTTGGAAATCTGATGCACAAAGGGACTGAAGAGTCCTTGTTCAGGATTCTCTTAAGGTTAATAGACAGATTCAATTGGCAGTTAGGAAGGCAAATGCAATGTTAGCATTCATTTCAAGAGGGCTAGGATCCAAGAACGTACTGCTGAGGCTGTATAAGGGTCTGGTCAGATCACATTTGGAATATTGGTTCCACAAACTGCTACTCTTGCCACATCCTGAGATCCGTACTCAGTGCCGTGCAGCGTCATATGCATACTCTCAACATTCCTCTCCAACAGCATCGCATCACACTGGCTCAGGGTTGCTCGACTCTGCAGTTCCACTTCATCCTTCGGCTCATTCGTTGAGCTAACCAGAAAGGTTTTTTTTTCTTTCAGGCATCAAGGCCCACAAGATGCAACAACTCAGAGATACCCATGGCTCTCTGGAACCTTCCTCTCCTCCCCTTCCCTCTGACTCCATCCCGTCCCCCAACCCTACTTCCTGTCGGGTATTCACCATCCCTCCCAACCTTCTGCTCTCCGGTGCTGAACGTTCTGTACTCAGAAAAGGTCTTTATTCCTCTGCGTCCCCACCTTAATCAATTCTTCCACCATCTTGGTCTCAGTGCCCATTTCTTTGGACAAGAGTCCTTTCCCTGTCCCACTGACCCCCTTGCCCAGTTCCAACACTCTCCCTCCACCTGAACCCCTCCCTCTGGCCCTTCGCCTGCACTCGATTTGTTCATTGAGGACTGTTGAAATGATATTGGTCACCTCAATTTCTCTGCCTCCCCTCACCTTTAGCCACCTGTTGCCTGCCACTTTAACACATCACTCTGTTCCCTGGCCAACATCTCAGTCTCAGGCTTGCTGCTGTTTCCCAGTGAATCTCGCACAAGCCAGAAGAACAAGACCTCATTTTCTGCTTGGGGACCCTGCAGCCCTCCAGACTCAATATCAAGTTCAATAATTTTAGGGCCTGAACTCTCCCATTTCCCAGCCCCCAACCCCACACACCAGCCTTCTAATCACATAGCCTGCCATTACACATGATCTATTGTTAGTCACTAACAGTCCCTATTAACAGTAATTCATCCTCCTAACCAGATCATTATCAACTCCTCTGTCTATCCAACTGCTCTTCTCTTGTTTGAGTTATATCTCCACCTTTTGTTTACTCCTTGCCCCTTTCCCCCACTCTGTCTTCTGCATATTAACTGATATTATCCTAGCTATGATCAGTTCTGAGGAAGCATCACTGGACCCAAAATGTTAGCTCTGATTTTTCTTCACAGGTGTTGCCAGACCTGTAGAGCTTTTCCAGCAATTTTTGTTTAGTTCCTGATTTACAGCATCTACAGTTCTTTCACTTTTTATTTGGAATTTTGAGAACAGCTTTGGGCCTCATATGTAAGGAAGGGTGCACTGGATCTTGAAGGGGGTCCAGAGGAGATTCACAAGAATGATCCCCCAGATGAAGGGCTTGTCACATGAGAAGCTGTGGAGGACTCCAGGTCTGTACTTGATGGAGTGTAGAAGGATGAGGGAGGAATCTCATTAAACTTACAGAACATTGAGAGGCCTAGGTAGAGTGGAGGTGGAGAAGATGGTTCCACTATTAGGAGAGACCAGGACCAGAGGGTACAGTATAAGCATGAAGGGAAGACCCTTTAGAACTGAGATGAAGAGGAATTTCTTCCTCCAGAGGGTGGCCAATCTGTAAAACTCATTGATGCAGACAGCTGTGAAGGCCAAGTCTTCAAATAATTGAGTTTAAGCTGGAGATAGATAGGTTCTTGATCAGTAAGGGGATCAAGGGTTATGGGGAGAAGGCAGGAGAATAGTGTTGAGAAACATATAATATGTAATTGAATGGTGGAGGAGACTTGATGTGTCTAATGACCTAATTCTGCTTCTATATCTTATAGTTTTATGGTGTCAATGGTGCAGATTTGATTTGATTGCTCTTGCAACACATAGTGAGCAATGCAATGAGATCTTTAGACTCAACTTTAAATTGTCTTTCAGAAAGCACAGTCAGCATCAAGGAAGAATTATTAATTGTTAAAACCAAATCTGCGGCATTTGTACTTATGTTTCAGTGAAAGACAGCAACATAAATTAAGAAAAAGTAAAATATGATCGATCAGGTCAAATTTTACTCTGGCACCTGACTTGTAAAGTAGTAACATCATTTGAGATCATAACGTCAGAATGGAATCCATCAGGACCCAGGCACTTATTAGTCTACAGCTCCAAAAATTTACTTAGTACCACTTCCTTGTGATTGCAAATTTTCTCATTTCCATTTCCTGATGAATAACTGCTTCTGGGCTATTGCTGAGAAGTTACAGTTATATTACAGAGTTAGAGAGAATATTTGGAAGGGTATCTTCCACAAAAGCCATAATAAATTGATTTTATTTATGTAAACTGTAAGGAGTTTGAATTATTCAGTAAAGCTGTAACTTTAAAATGAGATTTGTTCATTAAAGCTGCAAATGGCTGGATTTATACAGTGAGGCTGCAGAAAAATAGAAAATCTTTCATTTCATCCATAAAGGGAATCTGCCATGTTAGCTGCAAACTGTAGGGAAACCCTCCAGTACATCTGTAAAGTGCAACATTGAACATAGAGCAGTAACAGGCTCTTCAGCCCACTGTGTCGGTGCCAACGACGATGCCATTCTAAACTAACCCCATCTACTTGCATATGGTCCATATCTCTCTATTGTCTTCCTATTCATGTCTCTGTCTAAATGCTTGTTAAACATTGCTATTGTATCTGATTCTAACACCTCCCTTGGCAGCATTTTCCAGACACTTACCACCCCGTGTAAAAGCACTTTCCTCACACATGTCTTTTAAACTTACCCTCTCTCACTTATCCCCCCCTAATATTTGACATTTCCACCCTGAGAAAAAGACTTCAACTATCCATCCTATCCATGCCTCTCATTACTTTATATACTTCTATCATGTCGCCCCTCAGGCTGTGACACGCTATTGAAAACAATCCAGGTTTGTCCAACATCTCCTTATAGCTAATATACTCCAATCCAGGCAACATCCCTGTAAACCTCTTCTGCATTCTCTCCAAAGCCTCCACATCCTTCCTATAGTGTGGCAATCAGAAATGCACACAGAAGTTGAAATGTGGCCTAACTAAAGTCTTAAACAGCTGCAGCATGACTTGCCAATTGTTATACTCAATGCCCAACCAGTGTAGGCAAGCAATACATTTCTTGTCACTATCAGGAAAATGTGGCCTTGCACCCTAAGATCCTTCTGTATATCCATTCTTCCAAAGTTCTTGCCATTTATTGTGTTTGACTCCTCCTGCGTTGGGCGTCCCACGATGTATCACCTCACACTTGTCCAGATTAAACTCCATCTGCCATTTCTCACTCAACTTTCCAACTGATCTAGATCCTGCTGCATCTTCTGACAACTTTCTTCACTATCTACAACTCCACCAATTTTCATGTCAACTGCAAACTTATTAATCAGACCATCTACATTTTCATACAAATCATTTATATATATTACAAACAACAGAGGTCTCAACACCGTCAGTCACAGACCTCCAGTCTGAAAAATACCCCTCTACAACCACCCTATGTCTTCTATGATCAAGCCAATTTTCTATCCAATTTACCAACGCACCATGGATCCCATACGACTCAAACTTTTGGATCAGGCTACCATGAGGGACTTCATCAAATGCTTTAGCAAAGTTCATGCAGAAAACATCCATTACTCTATTGTCATTAATCATCTTCATCACTCCCTCAAAAAACTCAATCAAAATTGTGAGACAAGACCTCCTTGCATAAAGCCAAACTAATTATCAGTGATAAGTCCATTCTTTTTCAAATGTAAGTGAATTGTTTGTCTAGAACCTTTTCCAATAATTTATCTGCCACCAATTGAAGGCTCACTGGCCTATAATTGCCTGGATTATCCCTGCTGCCTTTCTTAATCAAAGGAACAATATTGGTAATTCTTCAGTCTTCTGAGACTTCGCCTGTGGCTAAAGAAGTTTTTTGTCCAGGCCTCAGCAATTCACCTCTTTCAGTATCCTGCGGTAGATCCTATCAGGCTCTGGGGACTTATCAACCTTAATGTTTTTTAAGGCACACAATACCTTCTTAATATCATCTAGAATATCAACATACCCCTCCTTAATCTTACCATCATCCATGGCCTCCCCTTTCCTCTGGCTTCATGCATAAATTCCCTCCTTTGTCCTTGCATAGACATATTTTTTCCATAGCTGTCTTCTTGCTTCTAATATATGTATCACATCCTTTGGGAGTCTCCTGATTTCACTTGCTAGCAATATTTCATGGTCCTTTTTAGTCCTCCTAAATACTTGTTTAAGATTTTTTCTGCTTCCCTTATATTCCTCAAGGGTCTTGTCTGATTTCAATTTCCAAACCTAACAAATTCTTCCTTTATCTTTCTGACTAAACTTTCAATATCTCTTGTCATCCAGAGTTCCCAAATCTTATCATCTTTCTCTTTAATCCTCACAGAAACATGTTGGTCCAGAGTTCCTTTAGAAGATTCCCAAATGTCAAACGTGTATTTACCCTCCGATAACCAATCCCAATCTAATTTCTTCAGCTACTGCCTAATACTACTGTAATTAGCCTTCCTTTAGTTTAGCACTTTCAACTGGGGACGAGATTTAACTTGATTAATAACTATCTTAAAACTTGTGGAATTATGACTACTATTCCCATAATGCTCCCCCACTGAAAATTCAATCACCTGGCAAGGTTCATCCCTCAGCATAAGGTCTAATATGGCCCCTTCTCTCGTTGGACTGTCTACATATTGTCTCAAGAAACCCTCCTGGATGCACCTAACAAACTGTGCCCCATCCAAGCCTCTGGTACAACATCTCATTGAATGTTGAGTAAGTTAACATCACGATCTGCTTACATATCTGATTCTCTATCTCCCATGGCTACTGGGAGGCCTATAGTATTATCTATCATCGTGATTTCACATTTCCTATTCCTGAGTTCTACCTATATGGCCTCGCTGGATGAAGCTTCCATTTGAAACTACTATATGTACAAAATTAAATTGTTTTAAGCAAGCAAAATACGTAATGGAGTTTGAAAGACATGACATCAAGAATAACATTGCAATAATGACGTAATTTCAAGGGTGGGCCAAATAGAACACAGAATTAGATTGCTCATAAAAGATAATTCCTGAGATACAGATTAGCATCCGTGATTTTGTTAATGGCTTCTACAGATTCGTGTAGAAATATGACTGTGGTGACTCCAATCAGAATTCCTAACAAACAGAAACTTTTTGGAAATTGTAGATGGGTCTTTGTCAGATTTATTACAATCCGAAAAAGATCTCACTCTGGAGAAAGACGATGAGTGAAGCAAAATTTTGAAAGCAGGATCAATAATCCTTAGATTATCAACACTGACACAGGAGATCAGCAGAGTTCGTTCAGTTCTGTAGATAGAAAGCCACAAATGACAAACCTGAAGAAAAAATACTCAAGCAGACAGGTAACAGGCAGTAAAATCATGTGTTAGCACAGTGGAGAAAAGAAACTTTGCAGGCACAGACAGTGCCCAGCTATGAAAAGTAAATTTTTTTTTGTCTTTTTTGTATTGTTAAGTAGGCAGTAAGGGAACACGGACTTCAAAAAAAAAGCAAAAAATTGAATTACTACCCACACAAAGAGATTGATAGGTGGAGCAACCTACAATATTTGACCAAGCAGGTCTTGCAGTTTCTTATGTTCAAAGAGGATGGTGAAGGAATCTTCATTGTTGGCAGCAGCTCATACTGTGTAGTGAGTTGGTATGCCCATACAACATGAACTTCCATTCCAAACAGAGGAACAAAAGTAGGCCATTCAGCCCCTCAAGCCTACTCCATCATTCAATAAGACCATGGCTGATCTG
>JAHRHZ010000249.1:64487707-64502608 GCA_024137785.1 Ginglymostoma cirratum
GTGTTCATCCAGCCCCATGCTTGCTTAATAAGAATTTGTTTATCTCAGATTTAAATTTAGCAATTGAATTAGCTTCGACTGCCAACTGATGAGGAGAGTTCCAAACCTCCACCACTCTTTGTGTGTAGAAGTGCTCCTTAACATCTATCTTGAATGGCCTGCTGCTAATTCTTAGGTCATGTCCCTTGGTTCTATAATCTTCAATCAGTGGAAACAGTTTATCTTTATCTAACTTGTTTTTCTCTGTTAATATCCTGAAAACCTTGATTAGATCACCCCTTTACCTTTCAAATTCCAGGGAAAAAAAGGAATTTTTTTTTTAGAATCCCTACAGTGGGGAAACAGGCCCTTCGGCTCAACAAGTCCACACTGAACAACAGAGTATCCCAACCACACCCATCCCCTTGTAACCCACCTAATCTACACATCCCTGAACACTATGGGCAATTTAGCATGGCCAATCCACCTAATCTGCACATCTTTGGATTGTGGGAGGAAACCAGAGCACCCAGAGGAAACCCACACAGACACAGGGAGAATGTCCAAACTCCACACAGACAGTCACCTGAGGCTGGAATCAAACCTGGCTCCCTGGTGCTGTGAGGCAGCAGTGCTAACCACTGAGCCACTGTGCCACAATTGTCAAATCTCTCCTCATAACTTAACCTCTGAAGTACAGATATCATCTTTGCAAACCTGTATTGTGTTCTCTCCACACCCTTCCTAAGGTGGTGCCCAGATCTGTTCACAGTACTCTAAGTGGGGCCTAACTAAAGTTATGTACAATTGCAGCATAACAGTTGCATCCTTATACTCCAGCCCTTTAGATATGAAGACCAGCATTCCACTAGCTTTTTGACTATTTATTACACCTGTTTGTAACATTTTAAAGTGCTATGCATCTGAAGCCCCAAATCTCATGGGGCATCCACTCTACTAAATTTTGTGCCTTCCAAAAGATACCCTGATTTCGGTGTGAAATGAACAACTTCGTGATTGTTTATATTAAAATCCATCTGTCATAGCTTTGCCCATTCACCAAATCTTTTCAATATCCTGTTGTAATTTTATGCTGTCACCATACTGTCTACAATGCTTCCCATTTTGTGTCAACTGCAAATTTGAATATTTGACTTTTTATGCTATTATCCATTCGTTAATGAATATTATGAATAATTGAGGCCCCTACACAGACACCTGCAGGACACCAGTAGTCATGTCCTGTCAATTTGAATATTTACACATTATTCCAACTCTCGGTTTCCTGCTCGTCAACCAATTTCCTATTTTTGTTAGTAGTTTGTCCTCAATTCTGTTGGCTTCCACACTAGCTAACGGTCTCCAGTGTGAGACTTCAGCAAAAGCCTTCTGGAAGTCAAGATAAACAACATCCATTGACTTACCTTGAATTGTAGTTGAGTGCTTCTTTGAAACTGCAAAGACTCTGTTTCAGATTTTAGGTTTGAAAGCCTGCCCATTGCCCTTGGCTGATTGGGGAACCAGTCTCAATGCCTAAAAATGGCTCATTCATGCCACCCAGGTGGATAGAGTTGTTAAGAAGGCGTATGGTGTGTTAGTTTTCATTAATAGAGGGATTGAGTTCAAGAGCCGTGAAGTTATGCTCCAGCTATACAAAAGCCTGGTTCGGCCACATCTGGAGTATTGTGTCCAGTTCCGGTCCCTTCATTGCAGGAAAGATGTGGAAGCATTGGAAAAGATGCAGAGGAGATTTACCAGGATGTTGCCTGGAATGGAGGGAAAGTCTTCCGAGGAAAGGTTGACAGAGCCAGGGCTTTTCTCTTTAGAACGATGAAGGATGAGAGGTGACTTGATAGAGGTATACAAAATGATCAGAGGTATAGATAGAGTAAACAGCCAGAGACTTTTTCCTAGGGTGGAGGTAGCTATTACGAGAGAGCATAGTTTTAAAGTGAGTAGAGGTAGATATAGGGGAGACATCAGAGGTACATTCTTTACTCAGAGAGTGGTCGGGGTGTGGAATGCATTGCCAGAGAGGGTAGTGGAGTCGGCCTCATTAGGGGCATTTAAGCGGCTCTGAGATAGGCATATGGATGATAGTATAAGGTAGGGGTGGAGGTTAGATAGACTTTAGGATTAGGGTAAAAGTTCGGCACAACATCATGGGCCGAAGGCCTGTACTGTGCTGTACTGTTCTATGTTCTAAAATTGTAACTTCTGCCAGTTTCCTGTTGGAAACGGTTTTCTAACCCTAAAACAAATCCAGGTCCTAGGCTCTAGTCTGTTTGGGATTCCATTGAACCTGAATTATTTAATTTCACATTTCGATATCAAAACTAAAACAAAGCTAACAAGCTGAACATTGAATATTAACACAATTTTCCACTTAATAAGGAAGATCTGCTTTGTATTAAAACAAAGATTGCTGGAGAAGCTCAGCAGGGCTGGCAGTAACTGTGGAGAGAAAGCAGAGTTAATGTTTCAGGTTCAATGACTTTCCTTTAGAACTGATAGCAACGAGGAAGAGGTGGTACATGGTGGAGTTGTGAGGTGAGGGAAGGGTGTGAAAGAAGTATATGATAGGTGGAGATGGAGTCCAGAGAGAGAGAATAGCAGATAGGCAGACAAAATGGTGGATAATGGTGAACTAGAGAGAAAGAAAATCTAATAATGGGGACCATAAGTAGGTGAAAATGGGTTGGCTGTGCTAAAAGCAGCCCATGACATGGAGGGTCTGGGGTGTGGAGGTGGGTAAAGGACGTGGGAGAAGGTCTTCATGTTCTAAAATTATTGAACTCGATATTGAGTCCTGATGGCTGCAGGATTGACAAGCCGAAAGTGAGATGCTGTTCTTCCAGCTTACGCTGAGCCTCACTGGAGCATAGGAGCAAGACTGAGAGTCTGACTACCAGACCTTTTATCCTGGCAGGGATTTACAGGACCTCCTTTTTCTATTGTGATACAGGAATACCATTTGGTAGTCTGATGGGAAAGGGCACGATAAGAGACCGGATGCATTTTATTGCATGATTGCAACTATTTACAAATGACACTAACGGGACAGATATTGTTACAGAGACTATGAGGAAGACTCATATGGGAGGTCTTATTCCTTCAAGTTCTTAAGCTTTCACCCCACTATGCGTATAAGTGCTTAAGACACACTTTATCATTGATTTGGGCTTGATTATGTATATTGCATTTTACAATGAATATGAATAAAAAGAGTCCAGAAAGAATCTGGGTTTTGCAGTGGAGGACACTTAGCCAAGAGAAAGCCAACTGAGAGCCAATTGAGAAAAGAGACTGGGGACATACTACCAATGTAATATTATATGAGGACTAAATTAACTTCTATATGTTGTATGTAGATGTATAGCATGCACATATGTCTAACACATACAGATAATTAAAATGTGCATAGATTGCAAAAGGAAGGCTATTATTAAACAAAACAGCTTAAATAAATATGTGTGAAAGATTGGAGAGAACTGGACATGCTATAACGCTAAGGTTTCCCAATGAATAGATAGATCAGCATTATCCTTGCAACTGAAAAAAACAAATTCCCCTAACATACTGAACAGATGATTGTAAGGTAGAAAATAATAACAAGGAGTTTGATAAATCATTGATTTATTTGGAGACCCTGGTGTATTTTAATTTTTTATTAAAAATTTTATTATTTTATCAATGACTAACAATATATAGTCATTGCCTAGGTTAAATATTTATTGTTTCAATGTTTGGAAGGCCAGAATCCCTGTAAACCTTGTTGACTGCATGAGGTTTAATATTATTCAAGCCCAGAACACTGTGCTATAATCCAGTAACGTGATAAGACTCAGGAACAAGCTGATCATATGGAAGGAGGCCGGATAATTCCCTCCCCTCTGTCTCACATACCTCAAATTATATAAGCCAAACTACAATATTTAGCAAAACTGACACAGGCCTCAAAAGCTGACAATTTAGCAAATATTTAAAAAAGAAAAGTGATCTTGAATAAAATCATCAACTAAGACAGTTGATTCATGATCAAATTAGTTCAAATTATTTTTGTGTATTGGATTCAGGGTTTTTATTTGTCTTTTGGGATCATATTCTGCAATAAAATTGTTTATTCTGTGACAGCTGAAATGTAATGACTTCATGAATGACATAAAAAGAAGTGGAGGAGGGATGAGATTGTTGAGCCTCAAAGGAAGCAATGAATGGATTTTAACTTGCAGCTGGACTTCAGCAGGAATGCTCTGATGAATTGTTTTTCTTCCCAGCAGAGGCAGTAGTAGGCTATGGTGATTTTAATTGCATGACATCTTTTAGATGCTGCTGATCAGAAGGTGTTGAATTTTTGGAATTCTCTACTCGCAGAGGACTGTGGATGCTCACTTTGAGTGTATTTAAAGTGGAGGTTGGTGGATTTCTGATTATAAAAGGTATGAAGGGTTAAGGGGATAATGTGGGTAAAAGTATTGGCAGAGCAGAGTTGATGAGCTGAATGACCTACTCCTGTGCCTATATTCAAATCCACTTGCTCCCTTGCACACAGCAGCAAGCATGCAGAATGGCTGATGGTAGATGTGTTTCAGAGGCCTTGGTTACATTTTGGCTTCTAAGTTCAATTGGGAGTGAGATTCTGGGAAGACGTTAAGGAGTCCATGGAAACAATGGTTACTACTTTCACTATCAGGCCTGGAGGTACACCCTGGTCCCACAGCCTAGCCATGCAACAACTTGACATAGTCATACTCACCAAACTATACCTTGCTGCTAAAGTGCTAGACACCACGATCACCATTGCTGAGCATGCCAGCAGGATCGGACTGATGGCATTTTGGTACATAGTCAGGAGGATGTTGCCCTGGGTGTCCTCAACTTTGATTCAGATTCAATAAAGTCTCATGGTATCAGGTGAAACATGGACGAGGAAATGTCCTGCTGGTTTCCACTTTCCATTTTAGTTTCATTGAATGAATCAGTATTCATCCAGCTGGGAAGAACCTCTGAGACTGAGAGGAGTACAAAAAGTAGCTTGGGCCAGGGAATTCAATGCCTGTCACCAATGATACTCGGTACCACCACCGCTAACTGAACTAGCTGAATACTAATATATATACCTAAGGTAGGCGGTGAGGAACGCACAAGACAAAATATCCTAATTGACCTCATCCTCACCGATCTACTTATTGCAGGTTTGTCTGTTGTCTGTTTGTCCTTCTGGGGGAAAATATCTTTACATTAAAGGTATCCACCATTGTGTGGTATGGCATTACTGCTCTGCAAATTGAGATCAATTTTGAACAGATGTAGCAGCTCCAAGCTGAACATCCATGAGGTGTTGTGAGTCATCAACAGCAGCAGAATTATATTCAACCATAGTCTCTAACCTCAAGGCTCATTATTGCTTCACGCTACCCACTGTTAAGTGGGGTATCAACCATAATTTAAGGAAAAGACAGGAGGGCATCCTTGGAGCAGTGCCCAACACATCAGTGCAAAGTACACGGCTGAACTGTTTGCAACTGGCTTCAGCCAGAAGTGCCAAGTGGATGGCCCCATTCTGAAGTCCCCAGCCTCAGAGTTATCAGGCTTCAGTCAACTCAATTCACTCCATGTGAATATAAAGAAATGAGTGAAGGCACTGGTTACTGCAAATGCCATTGGCACCGACAACATTTTGCCAACAGTACTGAAGATTAGTCCTCCAGAGCTAGCTGCACTCCTAGCCAAGCTATTTCCACAGTTTCAACACTGACATTTACCCAACAATGTGGAAAATTAACCTAAAAAGCAAGACAAATCCAAACCAGCCAATTACTACTCATCAATTTACTCTAAAGCATCAGTAAAGTGATGAAAGGGGTCATCGACCGTGCTATTAAGCAGCACCTACCCAGCAATAATCTGTTCACTGATGCTCAATTTACAGTCTACCAGATCAGCCCCAGAATTTATTGCAGCCTTATTAAAACTTGGAAAAAAGAGCTGAGATGAAGAGGTGAGATGAATGTGTTTTTATCTTCAAGTCACCATTTAATCAAATGTGGTATCAAGGAGACAAAGCAAAGTTGAAGCCAATACGAAATTAGGGGTAAATTCTCCATTTTTGAAATCACATATGAAGATGGTTGTGGTTGTTGGAGGTCAATTATCTCAAACCCAAGACATCTCTGCAGGAGTTCCTCAGGTTCGTGTCCTAGGCTCAATCATCTTCATCCCAGCTTACCAACTCATCAGACAAGCTAGACATTGGGAAAACTCATCAAGAAAACTAGAGCATGTGTCTGGCAGATTCAGCTTACTGTTTGCTCTGAATGATATCCATGTCACCTGTGGCCAAACCACAGCCCAGACATGACCCACAGACACCAGGCAGACACTCCTCTCACTCACAGTCATGGGAATATGGGATCTGCTGATCCATTACAACCATACTGGACTTTCTATGCATTGGATGCACAGACTTCCATTGCAGGGCACATCAACAGCTAGCAGTGAATATCTGCAGTGGGTCACTGTGCACAGGGATCAGCTACTGGCCCTTAGCCTGGACCAGGTTGCATCTAAGGAATTCTTGCTTGCTCTGTTAGCCTTGGCTCACTGGATGTCTAGCTGCACCTCTGTCTTGTCTTGTTGTGCCAATTAGTACTGTAACAAAAAACAGGCAGCTTGCCTTGCTACTATGAAGTTCTCAGTCTAGGGAGCATACTTATTGAAGAACAGCAATATGCTACATCAGCCTCACACTTGCTCCCTGAGCCAGCAGCTTACTCAACAACAAGCACACAGCATGTACCACAAGCAGGCAACCATGTCTCAAACAACAACATAAACAGAAGTTTCTGGAAAGCTCAGTAGGTCTAGCAGCATCTGCGAAGAAAAAGATCAGAGCTAACATTTTGGGTCCAGTGACCCTTCCTCAGAACTGAGCCATGTCTCAAAGCTTAGAGATGTAGACCCTGGCAGCAGCATTCATCAGGGGGTCCTGGCACACTCAACCCATGGCAGCTTCCCTTGCCGGTCAAAAAAATTAGCCACGGTCAGGCATCCAGTTGGGGTTTCATTGTTCAGTGGTTCCATGCCAAAGCAATCCAGGACATGGGTCACAGTCAGTCCTTTCTCTCTGCAAGTCCAAAATGTGGAGTTAACGTGGTTGGGGAAATGAACAGGTACCAGGAAGTGGTCTTGTACTCACTGGTCTTGTGGATCTCAAGGAAGTGGGCCACTGTCACTCTTTTGGGTCAGTCCATGGATACAAATGCAGGATGGGACTGACGCTTGGCAGATTAGTCTTCAGGAGTGGGGGCTGCAGACTGTGGTCAGGGGAGCTGTACAATTGTGAAGGGGGCTAGTGAATATGGTAAAGCATGCTGGGAAGGGAGTAATTTTGGGAGGGAGGTGCTGTACATGGTCTGGAGTATTCTGGCTTCAAAGGGAAGGCATTGAATGGCCACACAAGGCACAGTCACCTCATCTGCCTGAAGCTGGGTGGGAAAGAGGCAGGTGTAGACTCATGTGGACAGCTTGGATGGGGACTTGGGTAAGTGTGAAGCCTTTGAAGATGGGTCACTAGGAAGGGGAAGTGGATGTTTGGGGTCTTGGTGGTTCATTCAGGCTGAGAGTGGAAGCCAGCAGCAGAGGAGTTTCCCCGTCTCCTTCTATTACAATGCTAATCAGAAGTGAGCAATTGGGAAGAAAATGGCTGCCACCACACTCAGAGTTGGTGGGGCAAGTAACTACTGTAGCAAACACTGATCAAAAAGATTTTAAAGGGAAAGAACATTGGTCACAGAACCATGACGAGTACAGCACAAAGACATACAGGGTGCCTTCTCTTTGGCCAGCCTACAGCAATGACCCCTTCTCCATATTTTACCTTCTTAACACAGTCACAGTTGGCCAACTCATTGATAGCTATAGCTTTATGCATGGAGGGAGCCACATGTTAGTGATATTGAATAAGGAGGCCAAAGGTGTCAGCATGACCCAATGCTGTTGTATATGGAGTTCCTTCTGCTTCCAGGTGCTGCCGTGGACTCTTAGCACAGACCTCATCTGTGACCATGAGTGCTAAAATTAGTTTAAATCTACACAGAAACCCTCACAACCACATAAACATTAAAGTCAGGAATATTTATGCATAAACTGATGTTGATATACAAATCATTGTCACCCAAAGCCACCGTAAGTTTTCTTCTTCTTGATTGATTGATTTATTGTCATATGTACCAAAGTACAGTGAAAAGCTTTGTTTATGAGCAGTACAGACAGATCATAGTAAGTCAGGATTTACAGATCAAAATGATTTATTCAGAGGTACAGGTTACATTGCACAGGGTGTGCACTAGGTGAGATCACACTGGTAAGATCAGCATTGTTTGAGACTAGAGAGTCCATTCATCAGTCTGATAACAGCTGGGAAGAAGCTGTTCCTGAACCTGCTTGTGCATGTATTCAAGCTTCTGTATCTTCTGCCTGACAGAAGGGGTTGTAGGAGATCATTATAGAGGTGTGATGGGTCTTTGATGATGTCGGCAGCCTTTCCATGGCAGCGAGCCATGTAAATGGAGTCCGTGGATAGAACGTTGGCTCCTGTGATGATCTGAGCTGTGCACACCACTTTCTGTAGTTTCTTATCGTCCTGGGCAGAGCATTTGCCGTACCAGGCTATAATGCACCCGGACTGTACGCTTTCAATGGTGAATCTGTAGAAGTTGGTGAGCATCCTTATGGACATGCCAAGTTTCCTGAGCTGCCTGAGGAAGGAGAGACGTAGTTGTGCCTTCTTGACTGTTGCGTCTACATGGGCAGTCCAGGACAGTTTGTCAGTTATCATCACTCCAAGGAACTTGGCACTCTCCACCCTCTCAACCTCAGTTCCATTGATATGGATGGGGGCATGCTCTCTTCCTTCCTTTCTGAAGGCAATGATCAGTTCTTTAGTTTTTCCGATGTTGAGAGAGAGGTTTGTTTTCATTGCACCACATCACCAAGCTCTCTATAAAGATGTAAAGATCCTTCAGCATGACCTTGACAGGTTGGGTGAGTGGTCAAATCAATGGCAGATGCAGTATAATTTGGATAAATGTGATGTTATTCACTATGGAAGCAAAAACAAGAAGGCACGTTACTACCTGAATGGCTGTAAATTGGGAGAGTGAAGTGTGCAGTGGGACCTGGGTGTCCTTGTGCACCAGTCGCTGAAAGTAAGCATGCAGATGCAGCAGGTGGTAAAGAAGGCACATGGTATGTTGGCTGTGATTGCAAGAAGTTTCGAGTACAGGAGCAGGGATGTGTTGTTGCTGTTATACAGGACCTTGGTGAGACCACACCTGGAACATTGTGTGCAGTTTTGGTATCTGAGGAAGGATGCTCTTGCTCTCAAGGGAGTGCAGCAAAGGTTTACCAGGCTGATTTCGGGGTTGGAGTGTCTGACGTATGAGGAGAGATTGACTAGGTTGGGATTGTTTTTTCTGGAATTCAGACAAATGAGGGGGGGATCTCATAGAGACTTATAAAATTCTAACAGGACTAGATAAGGTAGATTCAGGGAGAATGTTTTCAAATGTGGGTCTGTCCAAAGCCAGGGCTCACAGTCTGAGGATTTTGGACAGAACAGAGATGAGGAGACATTTCTTTACCCAAAGAGTGGTGAACATTTGGAATTCATTACCACAGGAAGTAGTTGATGCCAAAACATTGAGTGTATTGAAGAGGCAGCAAGGTATAGCACTTGGGTCAAATAGGATCAAAGGTTATGCGAGAAAGCAGGATTAGACTACTGAGTTGGACAATCAGCTGTGATCGTGATGAATTGCAGAGCAGGCTCAAAGGGTTGAATAGCCTCCTTCTCCTAAATTTTATATTTCTATGTTTCTAAATTTCTATCTCCCTTCTGTATTTAGACTCGTTGTTGTTAGATACCCATCTCACTATGGAGGTGCCGTCAGCAAACTTATAGATGGTGTTCATTTGGAATTTGGCAACACATTCTTCCTCCCATTACAGCTCAGCCTGTTCCCTAATTCCAAATCTCATCAAGATTTTCAGATAGCTATGATAAACTCCTCAAGGCAATCCCTTGCCAGTAACTCTCATGCAAGGAAGGCATATCCACACAGTTCGTCAAGCTTACAATCTCACCACTCAACCACACATACATGATGTTTCCATCTTATCCTCTGTACATTCACTTAGTTATAACAGTTTGTTTGTTAACAAGCAGATAGTCAGTTAGTCAGCCCATCAGCCAAGAATGTAATAGAATAGAAATCTAAGTAAGCATATAACCCATACTGTATATTTAAGTCTCAGGTGTACTGTACATAGTTAGTTGTCAACAAACTTCCTGATACTTGACTCAATTGAATACAACTCTTTGTAGTATGTGTTACATGGGTTAACATATAGAAAACCACAAAACGCATCATGCTGGCAGCAAATGATCACTCCTGTTCAGTCACTGTCACAGGGTCAAAACTCAGGAACTCTCTCCCACCAGCACAGTGAGTGTACCTACACCACATTGACTGCAGTGGATCAAGAACGCAGTTCACCATTAACTTCTCAAGGACAGTAAGGGATGGGCAATAAATGCAGGCCTATCCAGTGATGCACACTTCCTGTGGCACTTTTAAAAAAGAAGTTCAGGAATATTTGTGATTTATCTGGAGAGCCATTTCTGACTTTAAACCAGCTACTGTCTCATGTGAAAATTGTATGTTTAGGACTCTTACAATGTCGTCAGGTCTCATTGTCAGAATTGAACACCTCAATTGCTTCCTTTTGTGAGGCAGGTGCATTGCATTTGTTCAATATCCAGTCATTGAAAATGGTCAGGATCTCAGCAGGATTTTCTTTGTTTAGCCACAGAACATTCTGGAAGGTCTAGTGCGAGGGAGATTATAGGAGAGCGGACACACACCTGGAAGCCATCCCTCATTGAAGACATGATGAAGACTCAATGAAGACTCACAGGAAGACATGTGGAAGAATACTATGTGGCAAACCAAGAAGACCCAGGAGAAGATCCGCACTGACCCCTGTGAGAGCCACCTTCACGAAAAAGAGAAAGAGCTTTTCCTACATTGGAGAGGAAGGAGATTTCAATGGCCCAGCTCAAACCCATTGAATGTTGTGGCTAATATCCTTTCTCAGGCAGATAGAGCCAGATAAAAAGTAAATATTGTGGGGAATTGGGAAATGCTCACATCATGTTTTTAAAAAGGAATATTTCGTTAATAAAATTGTGTTGTCCCACAAACTAAATTCTGTGCTCCTTTGTTCACCTCACCGACAACAGCATTTGGATAAAGTGTTTTTAATACATAAACTGGTCAAGCGTTCAAAGCACAGACAACACCAGAAAGTTCAGAAAAACTGACACAACCCTAAAAAGATGATAACTTTGCAAATAATTAAAATTGAAAAGTAGATTTGAATAAATATATTGACTGATGTAGTTGCTTTATGATCTAATGAGTTCAAATCATTTGTACTATATTGGATTTTAGGATTTGTATTTGTCTTCTGGGATCACATTCTTCAATAAAGTTATTTTACTGTCATAACTAAAATCTAATATCCTCTGGCATGAAATATGAGCGATGAAATTGCTGAGACTGAAAGAAATTTTGGAGTGGATTTTTACTTGGAACTGGATTTCAGTAGATTCACATCCCTGGCACTGGCATTATCTTTACACGAGCAAATTCCAAGTGGATGGGGTGCTGCAGAGATGGGACGCCCTCTTCACCCGGGACTGGCAGAGGAGGCCACAGTACCAGACAACAGCATGGTTTGAGGTTGCTACCCTGTTCAGTGCAGTCTCTGCCATCTGGATGAATACCCAGCACTGTAGGAATAAGGTCAATTTCCTTCTCCACTCCATCAGTGTATCTTCTCTCTGATACCTCACACTCATTCTATTTCTGTTACTGCACCCACCTCCTACCAAGGCTCATGCTCCACCACACTCATTATTGCCTAAAACATCATCCCTCACTCCACCCCATCCACTCCAATTCCCAACCCTGCTTGCCGTCTGCACTGCTAAATCACTCACATTGGAAACCTTCCCAACTGCACAAAATGTGCTACCCATTTTCATCTCCCTTGATACTTGCCTCTCTCCCATTCCAGGAGGCTAGCAGCCTACAACAAGGCAGAAAGAATCATGGTGGGTGGTGGGCTGTCTGATATCATGGCTCCTCACCCCTTACGAGAAGAGGAACCTGACTCTGACCACCCAAGTGGCTGATGTCCAAGCTCCCAGACTGGTATCACAGATTGTTCTTGACTTAATGTACAAGGCGCCCCTTGACTGATGTCAGCTGACAGCCATGTCAATCTGAGAGATAGTGGGAACTGCTGATGCTGGAGAATCTGAGATAACAAGGTGTAGAGCTGGATGAACACAGCAGGCTAAGCAGCATCGGAGAAGCAGGAAAGCTGTGTGTCTGGACCCTTCTTCAGAAAATGGCCATGTCAATCTCCTTGGCTTTGTGTGTGCTAAATGGCATGGCAATGCTGCAGTCCTGTGAAAGCACAAAAAGACAAAGAAAAACAAGACAAGGTGAGGCAGGAGTGTTGTGAGCATCCAAGTAATCGCAAAGTGAGTGAATGGGAATGAAGTAAGAAACCAGCCTGGAGATGCAATCGGATCCAGAATGTCACTGAGTGCAAAGTATCCTTGCTGCAGCGTAACAATGAAAGCTACAGTTTTGCCCTGAGGTGCAGCATGGAAGTCCAGAAGCATAATGTTAGTGGATCGGAGATATACCATGAGGATTCTTAGAGGTTGGCACCTGTTGGATGCCAATGTCTATGAATGTGGAGAACATGTGGCTAGAGCGCATGTAACATGGCCTGAAATGTCAGTGCTTGGTGCCCAGTGTGGAGGATCTTTGGAGCTAACTGCAATCTGAAGGGACCATTTGGATTTCCGTGTTGAGAGTTCCCAATGTCTAGTTTGGTCACAGTGGGTGGGAGGATAGGAAGCTGCATATTAATCAAGGAAGGCTTGCAGTTAATAAGGTTGTAAAAAAGCAATAATCCCACTTAATAGGCAACTCATCACTGCCTAGTGAGAATTTTAGATCACCACCCAGAACTGTAGCACGTTTCGCCCAATGTCAAGAGAGGCCTTTGGCAGATTTCTTGTTGGACACATTTCAGATGTCTCTCCATAGCCCACATTGTGCAAGCCCCTACAGGATTTTGCCCGATATATCTAACTAGAGTGGATGTATACTTGGCAAACTAGACAGTGACCAAATGAGTAGCCATCTTTGACAAGTGTACTGGGGATAATTTAAAGTTTTTTTTATTAAGAATGAAATTACTGACCAATGTGACAAGGAAAAATTAGTAATGGCTGGCACAAATTTCAGAAAGGACTGTTTTGCTTTGAAAACATCCTTGAATTCTTTGAAGTAGTAGCGTAATTATGAAGGAAATGTACAGCATGTTATTGACATGAACATAAGGGAAGTTTATGGTAAGATAGCAGATGGAAAATTAGAATAAAAGATTAAGAGATGTGAAATTAGGGAAAGATACAGCAAATGGAATGAAACAGAAGTGAGAAAACAGATAAGGACAAGTTTTATTTGGAAGTAGATGGTGGTGTCTCTCATGGTTCATTGCTGAGTAATCTTCTACTGTTGGTGCATATCAATGAATTAGATGTGGATGTAATGGGAATGATGTTGAAATTTGCTGATACAAGCAAATAATGTCTATAATTTTCACCAAAGGATGTTGTATAGATAATCTGGTTTTGATTTTTGTTAAAAATTATATGTAGATTTCAATGTTAGTGTATGTGAGGTGATACATTTTTGGTAAAGGAAACATTAGTTATTATTTGTGAATGCTCGCTGCAGTGGATAAGTAAAAGGATGTTACATAGGGTTCATGGACTATTAAAGGCAGAAACTCAAGTCATGAAGGCTCAATGGAATTCTATTTTTCACCATAAGAAATGTGGAATAAAAGAAAAGATACAATGAGCCTATATGAATCTTCAATAAGTCTCTATTAGCCATTAGGCAAAGATGGGATTTTAATGTTTTATGAAGGTTTTCTTGTGGAACATGGTATTGCTCACTGGCCAGCATTTACTGCTTGTCCCTAATTGCCTTTGAGAAGGTGGTGGTGAGCACAATGCCATTAAAGAGAGAATTCCAGGATTTGGACCTGGCGAGGTTCCTGTGAAGGAACGTTGATATATTTCTGAATCAGGATGGTGAATTGCTTGGAGGAGACCTGGCAGGTGGTGGCACTCCTATATACCTACTGCCCTTGTCCTTCTAGATGGAAATGTTGTGGGTTTGGAAGGTGCTATCCAAGGATCTTTGCTGAAATTCTGCAGCGCATATTGTAGATAGTACACACTGCTGCTACTGTGTGTTAGTGGTTGAGGGAGTGAATGAAGCCGGCTGCTTTGTTCTGGATGGTGTCAAGCTTCTCGAATGTTGTTGGAGTTGCACTCATCCAGTCAAGTGGGGAGTATCTCATCACACCCCTGGCTTGTGCCTTGTAGATGGTGGGCAGGCTTTCAGGAGTCAGGAGGTGAATTACTCAACACAATATTCCAGCTTCTCATCTGCACTTGTAGCTACAGTATTTATATGACAAGTCCAGTTGAGCTTCTGGTCAATGGTAACACTCAGGACATTGACAGTGTTGGGGCATGGAATCAGTTACAGTAATAACATTGAATGTCAAAGGGTGGTGGTTAGATTGTCTCTTATTGGAGCCTAGCATTTGTGTAGTACAAATGTTACTTGTTACCTGTCAGCCCAAGCTTAGATAACAAGCATGGGGCTGGATGAACACAGCAGGTCAAGCAGCATCATAGGAGCAGGAAAACTTGACGTTTCGGGCCTAAACCCTTCATCAGAAATGGTTTAGGCC
>JAHRHZ010000249.1:64503008-64519819 GCA_024137785.1 Ginglymostoma cirratum
CCAGCCCCATGCTTGTTATCTCGGATTCTCCAGCATCTGCAGTACCTTTTATCTCTGAGCCCAAGCTTAGATATTGTCCAGCTTTGGCTGCGTTGGAACATGCACAGCTTCAGTGTCTGAGGAGTTGCAAATGGTGCTGAACATTGTGCAATCATCAGCAAATATCCCCACTTTTGACCTTATGATGGAGGGAAAGTCATTGATGAAGCAACTGAAGATGGTTGGGCCAAGGACACTACACAGAGAAACTCCTGCAGAGATGTCCTGGAACTAAGATGATTGACCTCCAACAACCGCAGCCATATTCCTATGTGCAGGTATGACTCCAAACAGCAGAGATTTTGTCCCCTCAAACTCATTGATTCCAGTTTAGCTGGGGCTCTTTCATGCTGCATTTGGTTAAATACAGCCTTGGTGTCAAGGGCTGTCACTCTCATCTCGGCTCTGGAATTTAGCTCTTTTATCCATGTTTGAACCAAGGCTGTAATGACATCAGGAGCTGAGTGACCCTGGTGGAACCCAAACTGGGGGTCACTGAGCAGGTTATTGCTGAGCAGATGCTACTTGATAACACTGTTGATGACACCTTCCATCACTTTACTGATGATCCAGAGTAGACTGATGGATTGTACTTGGCCGGGTTGGTTTTGTCCTGCTTTTTGTGTACTTACATACCAGGGCAATTTTCCACATTGTAAGGTAGATGCCAGTGTTGTAACTGTACTGGAACAGCTTGGTAGGCAAGTGGCAGGTTCTGGAACACATCTTTATTGCCAGAATATTGTCAGGGCCCATATGCTTTTCAGTATCCAATGCTTCCAACTGTTTATTGATATCACATGGACTGAATCAAATTGGCTGAAACTGGCGTCTGTGATGCTGGAGACAAATGGAGGAGGCCAAGATGGATTATTCACTTGGCACTTCCAGCTGAAGATTGCAGTGAATGTTTCAACCTTATCTTTTGCACTGATGTATGGGCTATTCCATCATTGAGGATGGGGATATTTGTGGAGCCGCTTCCTCCAGTGAGTTGTTTAATTGTCTACCACTAGCCATGACTGGGTGTGGCAGGACTGCAGAGCTTAGCTCTATCTATCACTTGCTGCTTGTGCTGTTTGGCGTGCAAGTAGTCCTGTTTGTGGCTTCACAAGGTTGATGCCTCATTTTTAGGTATGCCTGGTGTTCCTCCTGGCATGTTCTCCTAGACTCTCTATTTAACCAGGGTTGATCTCCTGGTTTGATGGTAATGGTTGAGTGGGGGATATGCCGGGCCATGAGGTTGCAGATTGTGCTGGAGTACAGTTCTGGTGCTGTTGATGGCCCATGGTGCCTCATGGATGCCCAGTCTTGAGTTGCTAGATCTGTGCAAAGTCTGTCTCATTTAGATAGTGATAGTGCCACACAACACAATGGAGGTTGTTCTCAATGTGAAGGTGGGACTTTGTCTCCACAAAGGCTGTGCAGTTGTCACTCTTATCAATACTGTCATTGGCAGATGTATCAGCAGCTGGCAGATTAGTAAGGATGGGGTCAAGTATGTTTTTCTCTCTTGTAGGCTTCCTCACCACCTGCCACAGAACCATTCTAGCAGCTATGTTGTTTAGGATCTGACCAGCCTGATCAGTAGTGTTGTTGCCACGCCACACTTGGTGATGGGCATTAAAGTCCTCCACCTAGTGTACATTTTACACTCTTACCACCCTCAGTGCTTCCTCAGTGTTCAACATGGAGGAGTACTGAATCATCAGCTGAGGTATATGGCAATCAGCAGGAGGTTTCCTTGCCCATATTTAACCTGGTGCTATGAGACTTCATGGGTCCAGAGTCAATGTTGAGGACTCTCAGGGAATCTCCCTCCTGACTGTATACTCCTGTACCATCACCTCTACTGGTTCAGTCCTGCCGGTAGGACAGGATATATCCCGAGATGGTGATGGTGGCGTCTGGGACATTATCTCCGAGGTACGATAGTGTGAATATGACTATATTAGTTGATTAGTCTGTGAAACAGCTCTACCAATTTTGGTACTGGCCCCCAGATGTTAGTAAAGATGACATTTTAGGGTCAATAGGGCTGTTCCTGCTGTTGTCTTTTCCAGTGCCTAGATTGGTTCCAGCTGGTCCATCCAGTTTCATTTCTTTCCTGAGATTTCATTGTGATTGATATAACTGAATGGCTCGATAGGCCATTTCAGAGACCAGCTGAAAGTCAACCACATTGCTGTGACTCTGGAGTATAATAGATAGGGTATTACATACCTGGATATTACACGTTTTAAAAAAGGACTTGTGACGTTGGGACCTTTTCACTGAGAGATAAGATAAAATTGTTTAAAGTTACAATGGAATTGACCAGGGTACTTGTTCTGAGCGGCTGCAAAATTTGACTCGGTGTTGCCTATGTTTTCTGCATCATAGGTATCCTTTCGAAACCAAAATAATGTCTTGGCCACTTATTTCCATTTCTGATGCAGCTTGTACTGAATGCCATCTTAGTGGGATCATTTGCATGCATCTTAGTCATGTCCATTAGTACATACAAAGTACATAGCTTGCGCTATCAGTCAGCATTACCAGTTTGAGCATTGCCACTATAATTAATGTTCTCGCCTAACTGAATGTTCACTCGACAGTAACTCCCACCCAGCACTATTTATAGGGATTATCAACAACTTGCAGGTTGGGTGCTGATTACTTTCTACCCATTCTGAATTTGTGGGAGTGCTGGGTGTTTGTGAAGTTAGCGACAGTTGATGATGTCTTCAGAGATGGTGCTACATATGGGAATGCATTGATTATAACTGCAGAGCTCTGTGCAATTGCTTCTCGTCATAGATGCTGTAGTAGCAGACCTCATGAGAGACAGAGATGGTGTTCAGTTAGAAAATAAGAGAAGTTTATCACAGAAGGAAGATGTGGAAGGGAAGAAGAACCCTCAGCAGCAGGCCTTACTCAAATGGTATCCTTGGGAAATTTTTCCCATCTCCACATAGCTCAGGAGCAAGGTATATATGATCTATTCACATAACTCACCCTGTCACCTCTTGTACCCAGACCTGTAGCCTAACAGCAGGGTGAGGTTGGTGCTACCAATGGTGATGAGGCTGAGCATGACGTATTTGACAGATTCTGACAGAATAGAGAAGATGGCATCGCTTATAGCTTTTAATTTGCTGTCCAATGCTATATCGGATAAAAGACTCTTTATAGCAGGAGAGGGGAGATCATCTGAACAGAGAGAGAGAAGAGCATGTTAGGACTGGTCAAAGAACAAAGAACACAAAACAAAAAACAGTCCAGCACAGGAACAGGCTGTTCAGCACAGCAAGACTGCACCAACACATGATGCCTTCCTACACTAAAAAACATTGGCCTCTCTGTGGTCCGTATCTCTTTAGTCTCTGTTTATTCATGTATCTGTTAAGATGCCGGTTAAATGTTGCAATTATATCTGCTTCATCACCTCTTCTGACAAAACATTCCAGATGCTTACCACACTCTGTGTAAAGAATCTGGCTGTCATATCTCCTTCAAACTTTCCCCCTTTTACCTTAAATCCATGTACCCCAGAAATTGACATTTCTACCTGGGGAAAAGACTCCGACTATCCATTCTATCCATGCCTCTCATAACCCTCTAGCAGGTTGCCCCTCAGCCTCTGACATTCAAATGAAAACAACCTAGTTTGTCCAATCTCACCTCATAGCTAATCCCCTCCAAACCAGGCAACATCCTGGTAAACATTTTCTGTACCCTCTTCAAAGCCGTCACATCCTTCCAGTCGTGTGGCAACCAGAATTGTGTGCAATATTCCAAGTGTGCACTATCTAAAGTTCCACACAGCCATGCAGAGGGTGCCCAATTTGTTCTAAGGTAAACTGAAAGGACTGTGGATGCAGTAAATCAAAGACAAAAATAGAAATTGTTAGAAAAGCCTAGCAGGTCTGGCAGCATCTGTGGGGAGAAATCGGAGTTAATATTCTGGGTTGAGTCACCCTTCCTCAGAATGTGTTCTAATCCCAGGTGAGGAGGAAGGAACCAGATTCTCTTCTTTCTTTGAACTCCATTCCCCTTAATTAACAAAGTTAATTTAAAACAAATGATACCTTCCTTCAGAGAAACTTTCTCAATTCCGATGCACTTATGTTTTTATAGGAGCCAATTTAACCAGGCTTTCTTGAGTTAAAAAATGAGTTTATTCATTACTAAAATGTGAGGAAAAATAAAACACAACACACTCAGCTGACGAGTAGCAAGTAGCATTCACAGCACACGAATACCAAGCAATTACAATCTCCAACAAGAGACAATCTAACCACTGTCCCTTGATATTCAATACTGTTACCATTACTGAACACTCCATTATCAATATCCTGGGTGTTACCATTCACCAGAAATTCACTGGACTCACCAAATAAACACAGGGACTAGAGCAGTAACAAGTCAGAGGCTAGGACTATTGAGGCAAATAAATTACTTCCTGTTGAGGTTGGTTGGCTCGCCGAGCTGGTTTGTTGTTCCACAGATGTTTTGTTACTGTGCTTGGTAACATCCTCAGTGCAGCCTCTGATGAAGCGTCGGGGTGTTTTCCTGCCTGGTTTTTAAACTCTGGAGTCCGTTGCGATGGATTGCCTCATTTCCAGTTTTCCTCCGTGGTGGAATGTATATGGGGTCGAGTTCAATGTGTTTATTAATAGCATCTTCGTGGAGTGCCATGCTTCCAGGAATTCTCGTGCTTGTCTCTGCCTAGCCTGTCCCAGGATCTTGGTGTTGTCCCAGTCAAAGTGGTGGTTCTCCTTGTCCATGTGGATTGAGATGAGTGAGTATTGGTTGTGTCTTTTTGTAGCCAGTTGGTGTTCATGTACTCTTGTTGTTAGTTTCCTTCCTGTTTGTTCGATGTAGTGTTTCTCGCAGTCTCTGCAGGGGACCCTGTAGATGACATTGGTCCTGTCCATGGCGGGGAGTGGGTCTTTAGTTCGGGTGAGCACTTGTCGTAGGGTTATATGGGCTTGTGTGCCACTCTGATGCCCAGCGGTCGTAGAAGTCTTGTGGTGAGTTCTGATGTGTCCCTGATGTAGGGTAGTGTGATGAGTGTGTGGGGGCGTGTAGAATCTTTCTGATGCTGTTCCTGTAGGCACCTCCTGACCTAGTTCTTTGAATATCCATTATCCTTGAATACTTGCAAGACGTATTCCTCCTCCTCTTGGCGTAGTTCTGTGTTGCTGCAGTGTGTTGTTGCCCTTTTAAATAGTGTTCGCACGCAGCTTCGTTTGTGTGCTGGGATGGTTACTGTTGAAGTTCAGTACCTGGTCTGTGTGTGTGGCTTTTCGGCGTACTTTCGTTTGCAGTTCCCCATTTGTCTTGCTCTCTACCATGACGCCCAGGAATGGGAGTTGTTTGTTCTTCTCCTCCTCTCTGGTGAATTTTATTCCGGTGAGGGTGTTGTTAATGAGTTTGTGAGTCTCTTCTAATTTGGTCCGTTTAATGATGACAAAGGTGTCGTCTACGTAGCGTATCCATAGTTTAGGTTGGATTTGTGGAAGGGCTATCCTTTCCAGTCTTTGCATCACTGCTTCTGCTATGAGTCTGGAGATAGGCGATCCCATGGGTGTCCCGTTGATTTGCTCGTATGTTTGGCCGTTGAAGGTGAAGTGGGTGGTCAGGCATGGGTCCAGTAGTTTAAGCATGTTGTCCTTGGAGATGGTTTCGCTGGGGTCGTGCTCTTGTTCCAGTAGTATTGTCATTGTTTCCCTTGCTAGTGGTATGTCTATTGATGTGAATAGAACGGTGACATCAAACGATATCATGGTCTCTTCATCCTCTACCTTTACGTCTTTGATCGAGGTGAGGAATTCTTGGGCTGAGTGGATGGAGTGGGGTGATTTGTTGACTAGGTGCCTGAGTCTTTTTTGTAGTTCCCTGGCTAATCTGTGCGATGGAGTTCCTGGTAGGGAGACTATGGGTCTAACGGGGACTTCTGGCTTGTGCACTTTAGGGAGGCCGTAGAATCGGGCTGTGTTGATTCCTTCAGGTTTCATTCTTAAGAAATCTGTTTTGTTGATCTGTCCTGTTTGTTTGAGTCTTTGTAACGTGTATAGGGATTTTGTAGCCTAGTTGCGGTGTCGGGTCAGTTTGTACTGGCCGGCATGTGTTCTTGTCGGCGAGCAGTGCTTGTGCTTTGGAGATGGAGTCCTTTTTATTCATTATCACTGTCAGGCGCCCTTTGTCTGCAGGTAGTATAGTGATGTACTTGTCCTTCTTTAATCTGTCCAGGGCTTGGCTTTCCTGTGTGTTGAGGGTGTTGAGCTCCCTTTTTCTAGTTAGTGTTAGGACTACTGTCTGTCTTATAGTTTGTTGTGTTTCTTCATTGATATTGTTGGTCTTGAGTGTGGTTTCCAGAGTAGCTAGCCATTCCGTTTTCTTGGCGTCCCTGTAGTTGTAGTTCAATCCCCGGGTGAGAACGTTTTTTTCCGTGTCAGTCAGTTTCCTGTCGGAGAGGTTCCTTATCCATCTGTCAGTTTGTTGTTGTTGTTTTAGTGGGTAAGTGTGGTTCGCTTGTCTTGCTGGTTCTGTCTTTTCTTGGTTCTTGTGGTCTGTCGGCTGATGTTAATGGCTCGTTCCATGTCGGTTGTCCAGTCTTGATTGGTAGCTTCCTGGAATAACGTTTTTTTGGCGCATACTTTCTCTGTTGTATTTGTGGGGCCGGTTGTGTGCGTCGTTTATCATTACCCTTACCATCTTGCGGCCGTTTTGTTCTGCTGTTTTCCGGGCTTGTGAGTTGTTGATGGGTGGTTTGTACTTCACACTGCGTGGTAATACCTGGATCCTGAGGCATCCATGTAGGAAGTAGAGTTGTTTGTGGGTTGCGCTCTCTCATTTGGCGTCGCTTTCCCATTTCCTTGCCAGCACGAGCGTGTTGCGCCCATAGGTCTCCAAGGTTTTGGAGTAGATTTGTAGCTCGGGTTGTGGGTGTCGAGGTTGGTTGGCTCACCGAGCTGGTTTGTTGTCCCGCAGACGTTTTGTTACCATGCTTGGTAACATCATCAGTGCAGCCTCTGGTGAAGCATCAGTGTGTTTTCCCGCCTGGTTTTTAAACTCTGGAGTCCGTTGCGATGGGTTGCCTCACTTCCGGGTTTCCTCCGTAGTGGAATGTATATGGGGTCAAGTTCAATGTGTTTATTAATAGCATGCTTAGTGGAGTGAACACTTCAGAACTCACCACAAGACTTCAACAACTGCTGGGCAGCAGAGTGGCACACAAGCCCACATCAACCCTACGACAAGTGCTCACTCGAACTAAAGACCTACTCCCCGCCATGGGCAGGACCAATATCATCTACAAGATCCCCTGCAGAGACTGCAAGAAACACTACATCGGACAAACAGGAAGGAAACTAACAACAAGAGTACATGAACACAAAATGGCTACAAAAAGACATGATCAATACTCACTCATCTTAATCCACATGGACAAGGAGAACCACGACTTCGACTGGGACAACACCAAGATCCTGGGACAGACTAGGCAGAGACAAGCACGAGAATTCTTGGAAGCATGGCACTCCATGAAGTATGCTATTAATAAACACATTGAACTTGACCCCATATACATTCCACTACGAAGAAAACCCGGAAGTGAGGCAATCCATCGCAACGGACTCCAGAGTTTAAAAGCCAGACGGGAAAACACACCGAAGCTTCATCAGGGGCTGCACTGAGGATGTTACCAAGCACGGTAACGAAACGTCTGCGGAGCAACAAACCAGCTCGGCGAGCCAGCCAACCTCAACACCCTCAACCTGAGCTACAAATCTACTCCAAAACCTTAAAGTTACTTCCTGGCTCCTCAAAGCCTGTCCACTTGTACAGGGCACAAGTCAGGAGTGTGATGGAATACTCCCCACTTGCCTGGATGAGTGCAGCCCCAACAACACTCAAGAAACTTGACACCATCCAGGACAAAGCAGCCTGCTTGATTGGCACCACATCCATAGCATTCACTCTCTCCACCGCCGATGCTCAGTAGCAGCAGTGTGCTCTAATGTAGAAGATGCACTGCAGAAATTCACCAGAAATCCTCAGACAGCACATTCCAAACCCAAGGCCACTTCCACCTAGAAGAACAAGGGCAGCAGATACATGCGAAGATGCGTGCCTGCAAGGTCCTCTCCAAGCCACTCAATATCCTGCCTTGGAAATACATCATTGTTCCTTCGCTGTCGCTGGGTCAAAATCCTGGAATTCTCTCCAAAAGGCATTATGGGTCAACCCACAGCACCTGGATCCCAGCAGCACAAGAAGACAGCTCACCATCACAACCTCAGGGGAAACTATGGATAGGCAATAAATGCCGGCCAGCCAGTGACACCCATGTCCCACTAGTGAACAAAAAATACATGCAGCTTCGAAATGACGTGAGTAAAATGATATCAACTAAAACATACAAATCAGTCTTTAGCTTGTTCATGGAGACTAAATGGTGAAACATTGCAGTTGTTAGGTGGGTGATCCTGATGGATTGACTTAGGCAGTTGAGCAGTTGGCTTGGAGATTCTGGGCTCTGTGGATCTGCTGGGAGGAGTTGTTTGGTTTCTCATTTGACTGTGGCTTTTAATCATCATCTTGCTTCCTGCAATCAGAGATGGGGAGAGAGAGAGAGAAGAGAGAGGGAGAGAGAGAGAGTTAGAGAGAGACTTTATTCATTTTCCTATTTACCTGCAAGTGTAGGGGTGTTGAGTAGATGGTCTCCAGACGTAACTTTGAATAAAATTCCCATGAACTCAAGATTCCATTATTCAACAGTCATATACTGTACCACCCCTCTGTTACAAAGCATCATAGCATCCCTTTGATGAAAAATCTTGAAATAAGTGCTAATGACCATATACCTTCTCTTGCCTTTAAGAGAGTTCACCTTTAAGGGCTCCGCGTATTGATTGTGTATACTATGCTGCGCCTCTGCCTGCCAGACAGCCCACTGTAGGTCTGCAAGCAGCACACACAGAAATCTGCAGGTTTGCTGTAGTGTCCACTTTATACCTTATGATGTGTTTTACTGATTTAATAAAATAACCACAGTTGATCAATCATCAATGAGAAATAGATTCTATTACCATTAACATGACAAAAGCAACCACTTTATCCAACTTAGTCCAACAAAATATTCAAATTGCACACTATATTCAATTAATCAGATGTCAGCACTGGCAGGCTGGCATTGTCAGGGTATGGATGGCAGCAGTTTGATCTGTCGGGTTGACAGGCAACAGCAAGAGCAATGTTAGACTAGCCGTGATGGAAGGATATGTGATGTTATCCTCAGTGAGCTTCTGTTTCACAGAGTCATTGTCAATACTGCAGAGTTACATCTCAGCTATCCACTAATCCACTGGCAGAAGGATTGCTGGAGTGTTGTTAGACTCCAAAAGTTCCTTTCAGATCAATGCTGTTACCCGCAGCCATGCTAGCAGCTGTCTGTGCTGGGGTAGCAAGAAACTGACATGTATCATGACCTCAGGTTGAGGTTCTATTGAAGCAATCAAAAATTGGTTGGTTTCTGTTATGCTGAAATGAAAACAAAATCATTGGATATCAGATGCTGCACAATACCCTGTGCCAAATTGTCCATGACCTGTGACAGCAGGCTTCCTCTAAAACCTGCCAAATGTGCCAAACTTTTCTGTGTTCTTGTCTGTAAGCCAGCTCCTATGCATCCTTGGCAGCAAAAGCCACATGTGACCACAGTGGCATTTGTTCTATCTACTCCGTCTGACGTGCCTGCAGTTTACTCATGCCCAGTGACTTATTATTTGCAGAACACATCTGCATGCTATCCAGTGGCACACTCTGAGCTGATGACTGTGACTGTGTGATAACGTAGCGGTGTTTCTTCTTCATTTATGTTTTGATCATCTAGGCCATCAGTCTTGTGCTCAACTGCCTGTCTAAGCATCAGACTGTAGGACTCTGGAACTACAAAGGCAGCAAGGTATGACTACAATGAGGGAGACAGCAAAAAGCAAGTGCTGCATGGTTGCATCATGATTCTGTCATCTGCAGATTGTAAATCAAAGGGTTTGTGTTCTGAAGGGAAAGTGGAACGAATGCAAAATGATGAATAATGTTGAAGCATATCGCCATTTGCAATGGTTTCAAGCCCGTGGGTGGCCATGACCTCAGATGTGACTACTCCATTGGTAGCCAAGGTGTAGCCTCTATGAGGAGTGAGGCCAAGTAGCCACGGCAGTCTCCCCAGTTAGATACCACTGCCTCTGGCTATGAGGTACCTTGTCCTACAAGAGAGGAACGTGTGTCTTTGAGTATAGTGCAATATGTTTGAGTGATGTCCCTATCACCTTTGAATAGCTGGTAGTTTATAAAAATTGTAAGATGTGAATATGAGTCTTGCAGCATGGTAAGAGTAAGGGTGAGATGAGGTGAGTCTGTGAATGTAAGGTATGTGACATGGCTGATGGAGATTGCTCCGTTCACCAGACTTCACTAGCAATGTGTAAGGCGAGCTGCTCATTTGTGAAGAAATCGAACTGAAGATGCAGTCACCAGCCTTGATTGTACTCATGAGATAAATAAACATTTTCTGTTCTCAGGAAGGGTCACCGGATCCGAAACGTTAACTCTGTTTTTTCCTTCATAGATGCTGCCAGACCTGCTGAGCTTTTCCAGCGACTTTGTTTTTGTAAACATTTTCTGGCACAGCTCATTGAACGTGCAACTTCCTCACATCTGCCTGCACAATCAGAGTGATGTGGAATTATTTCTTCCCCGTCCCTTTGGCATCAAGCCCTCTAGCGTTGCGTAAAAGAAACTTGAAGAACACTCTCTGACTTGTTGCAACTTCTTTCAATGTTACTCCTGCTTCTTAACTTCTCGTTCATTATCATCAGATCCTAGTGCAGCCAGAAAGCACTTTGCATTAAAAGGTGTAGACATGCTTTAAGTGGTGCACTTTAAGGGAACAGATAAATGCTAGGCTAAGTATCAACATAACCTGGTTGGTCCAAAAGCCTTGTGCTGTAATTTCTGTGCAAGTCTGAGTGGAATATATCTCTGAACTAACTATATTAAAGTAGCATGAATACCAATTTCAGTTAATTTTATTATAGGGAAAATAATAAAGTACACAAAGTGTCACTTTTGCAGTGATGTATTTAGAAATTTTTGAAGAGGATAATGAATGCTGATGGTGTCAAATTTATTAGCTAAGGTCAGAAAATTATGGTTTCAAATTTCACTCCATTAATTTAGCAGATAATTAGTATTAATGCAACAAGACAAACAAAGGCAGTACTACACTGTCAAAGGTTCTGTCTTTTAGATGACATGATAAACTAACCCCTCATTTGCCGTTGAAATGGATAAAGGAGATTGCATGGCATTGTTTAAAGAAGAATCAGGGTTGTCTCCTGCAGTCTTGACTCGACCAACAACCTAAAGTAGATTATTGCTCATTTATCTCATTGCTGTGCACAAATTGGTTGTCATGATGCCTTGCAAAATAACAATGAGCTTGAACCTTGGTTCAGTGATTGATAAGGACATTCTGATTGAACTGAACTGTGCTCTATAAACGTAAGCATTTTCCCTTGTAGCTCACGGTCAACATTATGTTTACTTTTTGTCTTACCACATGGTGAATTCAGTGTAAATTACAAGTGGAAACTTTACAGAGAACAGGCCAAAGTGTTTATAAAGAAAAAGAAATTATTTCATTTACTCTACAAAGCGCACTGGCAAATAAGCAGCCAGGAAAAGAAGCAAGACTTCTTGATAAATCACAGTTTGGGGACAGTAATTTGTTCTTTGCCTTCACAGAGACTTATAAGCTGTAACAGAAAATGTGGCATAGCAGAGTTGTAGCTACTCTTTATCTTTTGAAAAGAATTCAAATTGGATGCACCCAGTTTACATCCTCAATTCAGTTATACTGAACAGTTATCTTTGAGCATATAAACGTTTATCATTGAGTTTTACGTCTCCATTAAAAATAAAACATTTGTCGGGAAAGTAAAATTACTGGATGCGACACATAACCCACAAATACGATGTTGACATTATATGAAAAGTTAGTTTGCGAATCTCGTTGAAGTGTTGGCGCAATTTGTACAGGCAATGAGCAAAACAATTCTCAAAAATATTAATTATATGTGAAGGGTTTTTATTTTAATTTTCTAGTTCTTGGTGGCTTTGCACATCTTTACAGGACAGGACCATTCTCCTCCCATCTCGCAATCTGCTCTTATTGATCACAAACTGGCAGCTGGCTCTTTGCAGGCTGTAAATATGGTAACAATTTACTCAGCTATACACATAGCATAGATTTTTTTCTAGTCATCTTTATCAGAGAAAAACACTAATTATCAAAATGAATCAAATTTACGTCCGATATTTTCAAAACACTATTTGCTATGCATAATAAATGTATGACAAGACTATAGATAAAGAAACGATGGCTGAATAGAGTTGATAAGAGCTCCCAAGAATTTTGTCATTAGCTTATGTAACGCTATGAATTTCTAATTGATTTCTGGAATCTTCAAATATTTCTTTCAAACATATTCTTTATATTCCAACATTGAAGACATTTATTCACTGAGGAGTTCACATTAGCATATGTCGCTCATCTGTGCTAAATATGTAGTCTTGCTAAAGAGGTGAACTGAGTTGTTGTAACCTTAATGGCCCAAATTGTGGCATATTTTTGAAGGACTGCGGATTGATTAATGCAACCCATATGCCTTGGTTACTATCTCTTCCGCATATACCCTGTTGTCTGTGCTTTCGACACTTTGACCAGTTTATTTCTTATAAGCTTTATCCAAACGCTGTAGTTGGTGAGGTGGGCAAAGAGTCATAGAATTCAGTTTGTGGTTCACCTGGATTTTATTAACAAAATTATTCTTTATTCAAAACACTATGTGAGCATTTCCCCAATTCCCACCATATTTACTCTCTACCCATCTCTATCCATCTGAGAAAGGATATTACCTGCAAGGATCCACATGTTTGAGCTGGGCCATTGGAAATGTCATTTGTCTCCAATGTAGGTAGATCTCACAGGTCAGGGTGGATCTTCTCCTGGGTCTTCTTGCATTGCCATGTGGTCTTCTGTCACAAGTCTTGCTGCGAAACTTCCCTGTGAGTCTTCACCTTGTCTTCACTAAAGGACTGGCTTCTAAATATGTGTTCTTATTCCCCCCTTCCAGGATTTTTTGTGGCCTTTGACCAATGGGGTTGTGAGCTGGCTTTGAATCATCCAATGGGGTCATGCCAATACCCTTCACTGTTGCTGTGTCAGGAGGTGTAAAATGCTCATACTCAGGCAGTCAAGATGTCAGAACGTCTGAATAACGTTTGGGTTGGTTGTAACTGGCTTGCCTTGAACATTTGTAACCCCTTTGATCTGGGGCCCCACTGTTTTCTGTAGCCAATACTTGCTCGCTGCCCTTTAATTTAGTTTGGACAACTTTCTGTTAGGTCTGATTTCTCCAGCTGTGAGTCAGTTTAGAGTCCATGGTCACATGACTACAGGACAGAAGAAATAACATACAGTACATTATGGAACATTATAAACTGTTGAGGAATCAGCAATTGTTTTGTGTAACTAAAACGAGAATGAATGTTGTACAGTGGTAGTCGATTTGAATTTATCTGAGACATTTAAAACTATGATTACACCTGTTTCTGCCCTTTCATGAAAGTTAGGGTGTTATGAACCCTCGCATTATGTCAACATTATTTAAAATTCCCCATTTTATTTAGGGCAGCACAGTGGCTCAGTGGTTAGCACTGCAGCCTCACAGCACCAGGGACCTGGGTTCAATTCCAGTCTCAGGTAACTGTCTGTGTGGAGTTTGCACCTTCTCCCTGTGTCTGCATGGGTTTCCTCTGGGTGCTCTGGTTTCCTCCCACAGTCCAAAGATGTGCAAGGCTAGGTGGATTGGCCATGCTAAATTGCCCATAGTGTTCAGGGGTGTGTGAATTATAGGGAGATGGGTCTGGGTGGGATGCTCCAAGGGTTGGTGTGGACTTGTTGGGGCAAAGGGCCTGTTTCCACACAGTAGGGTTCTAAATATCAGCTCTTTTCAATGACTTTTGTTTGGGTACCTAAGAAACCCTCGACTTCTTGCCAGCCCAACTGCTGCCCTGTTTGTCGACCCAAGAACCACAATCTCCATCCTAGCCTTGTCCTTGCTGCTACCATCGCCTGGTAAAGGTCCCTGTACTGGTGAATGAGACAAAGACAAAACTTCGGCTCAGGTCCAAACATTAAACCACTGCATCTGGTGCAAGCCAACTTTACAATACTGGGAAACACTAGGCATGATTATCATATACACCCTTGCCCTAATCTCAAAGGTAGAACCTATTTCTGAAGAAGGGTCTAGGCCCAAAACATCAGCTATCCTGCTCCTCTGATGCTGCTTGGCCTGCTGTGTTCATCCAACTCCAGACCTTTTTATCACCTATTTGGTGTACTTCTTAATTAATGTGTATTCATGCCATGAAAATGTTTTATTTTATTTGTTCATGGGATATAGGCGTCACTGGCTCACAGGGCAAATTCTTCCCAACTGTATACCAATTGTAATCCACCATTTATACCAAATCCAGCAGGATGCCCCCATCAGACATATATTCCCCTCCCCTCCCTTGTCATTCGCTCTCTTTCTCTCTCTCTCTCTTTCTGTCTGACCTCCATGTCCCCCTATCCACTCACTCTTTTCTCCCCCTTACCCACCCCCTGAAGGCTGGCAAGATTGAAGGAATAAAACTCCCAATTAGTGATAGTTATTATTCAGTGCCAGCGAGCTTGGTTGGCAGTGACTCACATACATCAGACCATAAGAGCACCTACGCTTTCTACGTCAAGGTTTATCTTCCCTCAACAAATTTAGCTTTTGCCTACTTCACAAACACGGCAGCTTCAAGCCATTGAATGCATTTCAGTAAAGAGATGAAATGTCATTTTCATGGAGATATCAACAACATGGTGCATTTCAAGCAGCAACTTTTCGGTATTTAGATTTAATCATGCTTCCACTCTTTACCTGAAGTTGCTGTATCAATTATGGCCAAATAAAAGTGATTGTCACATTGACAACAAAATCTGGGCCAGTAAGGTTTGTTTTCAAACAACTATGCCTCAGCCAATATATTTCTGTTATCATCACAGTTGCAGATTTTTTGCCATAAGGGCTTTGCCCATTTATTGAATATTCATTATTTTCAGAAATCAGTGTGATGCTTGTGTCAGTACACCATTTAGATAAATGTCAGATTTTTAAATAAAATTGATTAGCAGTCAAGCCTCATGATCATCTGAAGTTGTCTTCTGCAAAAGTAATTTAATTAAGAGCTTTAAAAGCTTCTGCTCTGTTAATCATCAAATATTTACTTGTTTACGGTGAGTGCACTGTGGAATGCTTACACAAAATAATAACAATGGACCATTAAAATGCCCAAAACATTTGAACCCAGAATCTCGAAAACCATAAAGGTCAACACAATGTTTTTACATCCACAGCGACTGAAAAATTCATGGGCTAAATTGTCCATGTGTTGGTTTAAATAACAAATTGGGTTGAAGTTAATCACTTTTTGAAAATCTGACATAAGCATATCAAATTTTGCATTGTAGAAAATTAAGACATCCAATCACATACAATAATGAGCTACATTTACAAGATTCAAATTATACCTTTAACTCCTCTAAATGCACAAGAGTTTTCACAGCTAACAACCCAATCAGAAGTTGAACAGTAAGGAAATAGATACTGAATTTGGGCTAAAGTGTTAACTGTGTTATCAGACAGTATTATATCTTTTCCACTTTTTATTGGGAAATATACTAATGGCCTCACAACTTGTTATCATCCGCTATATGCCATTGAACTGTAAAGCAATTCGCTATCCATTTCTGTCTGACTACCCATGACAACTACATCGGCAATGGTGGGCTATTGTTCAGTCACCCCTTAATTATTTATTTACATATGATGAGTGGGGTGCCCACCCTCTTTCTATATTATGGTTGGAAGCACAGGAGTGGGTGGGACAATGGTGAGCTGAGCATCTACACAATTTTATAAGCCTAAAAAATTGAAACGCATGAAATGTCCAACCCACTTGTCCACTTCTGGGTACTGTGCTTTAGAAAGGAAATGAAGCTTTTGGGGAGGATATCGAAGGGATTTATTGACCGGTTAAAAGTATAAAGGATTGCAATTATGTGGATGTATTGGAAAAGCTGGAGCATTTCTCTAAAGCAGAGGGAATGAAGAGAGTTAATTAAAGCAATAAAGAGAAGGACAATGGGTAACCAATGGACAGGAATTTAAGGAGTCATGTGAACCTGTTCTTCACAAGTGTTTACGATTTGGGATGCACTGCCTGAAAGGGCTGTGAAAACATATTTGATTATAACTTCCCAAAGGGAATTGAATAAATATTGAGAAGGAGAAACAAAAAAAATCATGGTAGTGGAAAAACACAAGCGGAATGGGACTAGAGATAACAAGCATGGGGCTAGATGAGCACAGCAGGTCAAGCAGCATCATAGGAGCAGGAAAACTTGACGTTTCGGGCCTAAACCCTTCATCAGAAATGGGGGAGGGGAAGAGGGTTCTGAAATAAATAGGGAGAGAGGGGGAGGCGGATAGAGGATGGATAGAGGAGAGGATAGGTGGAGAGGAGGCAGACAAGTCGAGGAGGCGGGGATGGAGCCAGTAAAGGTGAGTGTAGGTAGGGGGGTAGGGAGGAGATAGGTCAGTCCAGGGAGGACGGACAGG
>JAHRHZ010000249.1:64553300-64624131 GCA_024137785.1 Ginglymostoma cirratum
CCTTGACCTGTCCGTCCTCCCTGGACTGACCTATCTCCTCCCTACCTCCCCACCTACATTCACCTTTACTGGCTCCATCCCCGCCTCTTTGACTTGTCTGTCTCCTCTATCCATCTTCTATCCGCCTCCCCCTCTCTCCCTATTTATTTCAGAACCCTCTTCCCCTCCCCCATCTCTGATGAAGGGTCTAGGCCCGAAACGTGAAGCTTTCCTGCTCCTATGATGCTGCTTGGCCTGCTGTGTTCATCCAGCCCCACACCTTGTTATATCGTCGCTTTAGAGGTTTGAATTTCAAGGGCGTAATGTTTACAGACAAGTTAAAGTTTTAAAAATAACCGAGATGTGACTGAAATAGCTGTAAATTTACAGTGTGGACTGAAAGTTACCAATTCATCAAGGTGGCTCAGTGGTTAGCACTGCAGACTCACAGCGCCAGGGACCCAGGTTTGATTCCACCCTCAGGTGACTGTCCATGTGGAGTTTGCACATTCTCCCCGTGTCTGCGTGGGTTTCCTCTGGGTGCTCCGGTTTCCTCCCACAGTCCAAAGAGGTGCTGGCTAGGTGGATTTGCTATGCTAAATTGCCTGTAATGTGCAGGGATGTGTGGGTTATAGGGGGATGGGCCTGGGTGGGATGCTGCAAGTGTCGGTGTGGACTTATTGAGCCAAAGGGCTGGTTTCGACACTGTAGGGATTCTATGAATAATTTGTTTGGAAAATCAGAAACCTCCTCACATGCCAGGTTACACTCTCGTATAAGTGTAGAGCAATGTGAGTCACATTTAATAAACGTAAGATACTCAGCCTGTTTATGAAAGTGACTCATGTTGCTGAACTGAAGAAGATGTCTATGGCAGATATGAATTTGCAACATTTCTGTGGCTTAAATCCATGACTTTCACTCGCAGGAAATCAAGGGTAATTTAAGATACGATAAAAGTGGCTAACATCAAGTAACGCCGTCATAAATGCTTATGTTTTTAGCCTGTGGTGTCGAACAGCTTTGGGGACTAATTATCTGACTTAGTGGAAAGATTTTTGTGTGTATAACCAGATTAAATTAAGTTAGGTTTGGTTAGCATTTCAGGAATATCTCCAAGTTCACATAGACAACTGATGTAATAGAACTGTTGATGGCATTATACTAATATAAAGCAAATGGTTTGAGGGTTCTACATATAAGTAATTCCTGCTGGAAGAGTTGGCAACATTTATTAGGAAAGGGTTTTAGGTGGCCATGGGGGCATGATAAAGAAATTTGCAATGACTAGAAAAAAAAGTCTGTGTTCAACAATGAGGAGGAAAGCTTTAAACTGTTAGAAGATGGTCTGGTTCTTTGGACAGAATAGTGAAAGAATAGACAAAATAGTGTAAGAGCAGAGAGGTTATGCAGGAACTGCGCAACATTAGTTAGGCCACAGTTTGAATACAGTGGACAGTTCTGGTCATCACATTATGGAAAATATGTGATTTTACTAGAAAGTGTGGAGAGGGGATTTACAAGAATGGTGCCAGGCATGGAAAATGTTCACAATGAGAAAGGATTGGATAGGCTGGGGTTGTTTTACTTGGAATAGAAGAACTTAAGGATTAATGTAATTGAGGTGTATAAAATTATGGGGAGACTACAGAATCACAAAATCACAGAATTAAAGGCCATTCAGTCCATCACATCTGCATTGAGTGTCTGAGCATTTTAAAACAGTGCCAATCTCCTGCCTTTTCCCCATTGTTTCTATTTAAGCAATCATCCAATGTCCTCTTGAATGCCTCAATTCCAGCACGCTTCCAGTCTGTACATTCCACATCCTAACTACTCGCTCCATGATGAAGCCGTTTCTCACTCCCACTTGTGTTTTTTTCAAAACACTTTAAAACTATGCCCTCTGTTTTGTGATCCATTTATCAGTTGATCCAATTTCTCTATTTTTACTCTGTTCAGATCCCTCCTGATTTTGAAAACTTTACTGAATTTGCTCTTAGCCATCTCCTTTCTAAGCAAAACAGTCTCAACTTCTCCAATCCTTTTGCGCAACTGAATTGGCTTGCCGCAGAGCCATTCTTGTAAACATCTCTCCAACAGAATTGTGTTCAGAACTCTACACAGTACTTTAGCAGAGGTCTAACCAGTATCTTATACAAGTTTATCATAACGTCCCTGCTCTTGTACTCTACGTAACTATGAATGACACAAAAACAGAAGTTCTCCAGAAGTATCTTCTTCACTGTTCTGAACAACGATCACTGGACTCAGAATGTTAACTCTGCTTTCTCTCCACAGAGGCTGCCAGATCTGTTGAGTTTTTCCAGCAATTTCTGTTTTTCTGTCATTAATAGTTACATAGAATACAAGACCAGGAAGGTCATGATGGAACTTATATAAGACACTGGTTAGACCTCTGCTGAACTATGTGGTCAGTTCTAGCTCTGCACTGTATTCGCGTGCTCTTCAGATGCTCTTCGATGCCTTGAACTTCTAGAAATCTAACAATTCCTTTCTTAAATATATTCATTGACTAGGCTTCCACAGCCTTCGGTGATTGAAAATTCGACAAGGTTACAATCCTCTGAATGAAGAAATTTCATCTCATCACAATTCTAAATGGTTTACCACATATCCTGAGACCATTACCCCTTGTTCTGGATCTCCTGATCAGGGAAACACCATCCCCGCATCCAGATTGTCCAGCCCTTTCAGAAGTCTGTATGTTTCAATGAGATTCTCTCTCACTCTTCTAAATTTCGATGAGTACAGGCCCAGTTGATCCAACATTTTGTTTTTGGCAAACCTGCCATCCTCGTGATCAGTCTGCTGAACTATTTCTGTACTCCTTCGATGGCAACTATGTTTTCTTAGGTAAGGAGACTAAAGCCACATGCAATGCTCTAGGCATGGTCTCACCAAAGCTCTGTGTAGCTGCCTTCTTATGTTAGCAGCCCATCTTTTCTCATAATCCTCCTTCCTGTCTTGTATTTGCTTTTCCATCATCCTTCTCAATCTTCTGTATTCAACTTGGGTCTCAGTTGTATTTACTAGTGTAGTACCTATCATAAGTGCTCCATTTCTACTTCACTTAGCTCATGTCTCCTTTGTCATCCAGGGAGCTCTAGATTTGTGTAGCTACCATTCCTTTTTGAGGGAACATACCTGGTCTGTGCTCAAACCTTCTCCTCCAAGTAGGTAGCCATTGCTCAGTTGCTGTTTGTTCCTCCAACATTTGATACCAGTCATCCTCGCCCTGCTCTGTTCTAGCCCCACTGAAGTCTAACCTACAAGATAATTATTCTTATTCTGGATTGAGCAGTTTCATTTTTCATTGTCATCCTCAACGTTATAACACCATAAGGACAGAAGATGTAGCGGCAGAAGTAGGCCATACTGCCCAGTGAATTTTCTCTGGAAGTAATTTCTCCTCAGGAAGGTAAGTGAAAGGTCCCCAGCCTTGACCTTTCTTCACATGCAGCCCTCAAACCTGCTCCGTCGCATGTCCAACTTCTCTCACCCATAGAAGGTAAGCAATAGGAACAACCTTAGCAAAGAAGTAAAAAAGAACCCCAAAGGGCCTAGTCTTAAAGCAATTAGTACAAAGGTTAGTGAGGAGAGGTCGAACAATTTTTTCACCCAGTCGGTGGTAGAGAGTTTTAACTCATTGCCAGATAGACAAGTAGAGGCAATAACTCTTGTTATATTAAAAAGGTATTTTGTTGTCCACTGGAAAAGCTGTGACCTGATAAAGGGTGATGAATTAGGCAGCACATTTTTCTTAAATCAATGAACATGAGCATGTTAGACTGAATGGTCTCTTTTTGTGCAGTAGATTTTCTATCACTATAATAAACCGCATCAATCAGGGTCAGTCACTGTTGGAAAATTAGGCAGATCTCTGTAAACATCTTTGAAAGAACTCTTCTGAATGTTTCATATTTGTTGCACCAAGACTGTCCTGTGTGCATTGAGGAAGTGCCAGAAACAAAATATCTCCCACTGCATGGTACTGATTTCATCATCCAATCACCACACGTAAGTGTAAAGGATGATTTTTGCAGCCATCAGTTTCAGAGAGTGAACAATATGTTGGTATTCACTTTGCCTAAGTGATAGTAGGGATAGTGATCTTTTATCTTATCTCCTCGTCAGCCCATTAAACTCTTTAAAGCTCTGATATGCAAATCAAGCAGTGAGAAAAATGGAACTTTGCCACCTTCCAAACAGAATGTTTGAAACCTTTTAGAGATTCCCCCACCATGGATGTCTGACATTAAATGAATGAATTGCCAGAGGAACTGGTAGATGCATGTAAAGTTACAACACTTAAAAGACATTTGGACAGGTATGTGAGTAGGAAAGCCTTCAAGGGGTATGTGGCAAATGCAGGCAAATGGGACTTGTTCAGTTTGGGAAACCTGGTCAGCATGGATGAGTTGGACTGAAGGGTCTGTTTCCATGCTGTATGACTCTAGATCACATCCAGGAATATTTGAAGGTTGGGTTTATTGAAATGTTGGACTCCTCTGCCTTCTTGCAATTCCATGCTTCTTTCTTTGGTGTATAGGGTCCTGACCCGAAATGTCAGCTTTCCTGCTCCTGTGACACTGCCTAGGCTATTGTGTTCCTCCAGCTTTCCTGCTTCTCTGACACTGCCTAACCTGTTGTGTTCCTCCAGCTCCACACTTTGTTATCTCCTTTCTTTGGTACCTTGGCACTGTCTTCTGCTGTAACTGTTTCTGCTAAAAATAGCACTAAATCTCACAAAGGTGATATATTAAATTTAATTTGATTCTCCAGTGCATTAGCCCCATATGACATTGAGATCTAATGAATGGCAGTACACATGCGTAATATCTCACCCTGTGATTTATAGCAGGATCAGAACTAGAATGAATGAATAGATAAATTCCTGGACCAATAGCACAATGTTGGACAAAGTTGATGGATGTTTGGTATTGGCACATTTTTTAAAATTTACATTTATGTATAATATGTTTTAAAATTGCTATGTTATGAAGGAATGTCTACTGAAGTTGCTGAGCAAGCCATTCATCTGTGCATAATAATTTCAGGACTAACATTCCATGAAAGGCTTGACCATATGCTAATAGCAGTTCTTACTTTTTAAATTGAAAGACAAGTGCTCTGTCCTGAAGGAACAAATAATTATAAACCAAAATTCCTCATGAAATTAATTTTTGATCCCAAAAATTTGCAATTTGTAAAGGTATGATTAACTGTATGTACCCGGGTCTAAAGGAGACCAAAAAAATAACACTGTACTGTTTGTGCATGACAGCATGATTATTTGAGTAGTATTCCTCGATATAAGCTGTAATTTCTGACTGTAATCCAGTCCCCTGAAACTTTTATATTGCTAATCACTGTAGCCTGGGTTAATTTCAGAGAATCACAGAACTCTTACTGTGTACCAATTCGGGACTATTCGGCCCATCTTGCCCTGACTTACCCTTGAAATGAGCATCATTGCCTAGTGCCAATCTCCTGCATTTTCCCCCATATCTTTGTGAGTTATTCCTATCCAAATAATCATCAATGCCCTCTTGAATATTTCATTTGAACTTGCCTCCCCCACATTTCCAGGCAGTACATTCCATGCTTCTTTTGCACATCTTTAAATCTATGCCCTCTCATTCTTGTTCCTTTTACAAGCAGAAATGACAGCTATTTTTAATTCCTATCCAGACTGCTCATGATTTTGAAAACTTCTATTAAATCTCCTCTCAGCCTTCTCTCCAAGGAGCACAGTAGCAGCTTCTTCAGTCTCTCCTTGTAATTGAAATTTTTCATTCCTGGGGCCATTTTTGTAAATCACTTCTGCCCTCTCTCCAATGCATTCACATCTTTCTGATAATGTGATGTCCACAACTGTACACAATACTCCAGGTGAGGTCAAACAAGTGTCATACGCAAGTTCAACATCACTTCTTTGTCCTTGTACTCTATGTCTCTATTAGTAAAGTTGAGGACCCCCATATGCTTTATTAACTGCTCTCTCAACTTGTCCTGAGATCTTCAATTATCCATGTACACCCAGGTCCCTCTGCTCCTGCACCCTTTTTGAATTGTACCTTCTTTTTAAATTGTCTTTCAATTGCTTCCTACCAAAGTCATCAGCTCACCTTGGCTTGCTAATTTTTTTTGGAGTTCCACACTGTCCTGCTCATGGTTGACAATTCTTCTGAGTTTTATGTCAAATGCAAACTTTGTAATTATCTCTGCACACCAAGATCCAGATCATTAATATCCACCAGGAAAAGCAAGGATCCCTGAGGAATGCCACAACAAATCTTCTTTCAGCCCATAAAAAACTGCATTGACCACTACTTTACTCCTTGTTTCCTATCACTCAGCAAATATTGCATCTATATTGCTACTGTCCCTTTTACATAATGACTCATAACATTCCTCACTTTCTGAAAATCAATGCAGACCACAACAATAGCATTACCCTCTCTGAGCCTTTCTCTACCCTGTTCACAAACTCCAGCAAGTTAGTTAAACAAAACTTCCCTTTTCAAAATCAAAGTGGCTTTTCCGAATCAGTCCATGTTTTCCCATGTGACCTCTAATTCGATCCCAAATAATTATTTCTAGAAATTTCTCCACCGCTAAAGTTAAACTAACTAGTCTGCAATTGCTGTGATTAACCTGTTATGACAGAGGGATAGCAGGTCAAACTAAAACAGCCCCATTAGCACTGAAGTCACAGCACAATGATCTCAAAACTTTCAATGATTGACAAAATTTGCTCAGTTGTGCCTAACCAGTCTTTACAAATAATGACTCTTGTACACCAAGTTAAATAACAATTTATAACTAAGAACATAATTTTAGCAGAAGACAGATATACCACAAGGCAATCTAAGTCATGTCTAGAACAAAGAACAAAGAACAAAGAAAATTACAGCCCAGGAACAGGCCCTTCGGCCCTCCAAGCCAGCGCCAATCCAGATCCTCTATCTAAACCGGTCACCTATTTTCCAAGGATCTGTATCCCTCTGCTCCCTGCCCATTCATGTATCTGTCTAGATACATTTTAACTGACGCTATCGTGCCCACCTCTACCACCTCCGCTGGCAATGTGTTCCAGGCACCCACCACCCTCTGCGTAAAGAACTTTCCACGCATATCTCCCTTAAACTTTTCCCCTCTCACCTTGAAATCGTGACCCCTAGTAATTGAGTCCCTAGCTCTGGGAAAAAGCTTCTTGCTATCCACCCTGTCTATACTTCTCATGATTTTGTAGACTTCAGTCAGGACCCCCTCAACCTCCGTCTTTCTAATGTAAATAATCCTAATCTACTCAACTTCTCTTCATAGCTAGCGCCCTCCATACCAGGCAACATCCTAGTGAACCTCCTCTGCACCCTCTCCAAAACATTCACATCCTTTTGGTAATGTGGCAACCAGAACTGTACGCAGTATTCCAAATGTTGTTGAATCAAAGTCCTATACAACTGTAACATAACCTGCCAACTCTTGTACTCAATACCCTGTCCGACGAATGAAAGCATGCCGTATGCCTTCTTCACCACTCTATCGACCTGCATTGCCACCTTCAGGGTACAATGAACCTGAACACCCAGATCTTTCTGTGCATCAACTTTCCCTGGGGCTTTTCCATTTACCGTATAGTTTGCTCTTGAACCTACGAAACCTTTGGTGCTCCTCTTGGTTCTCAATTGCATTTTTTGCCTTTTAGTTGCATAAACGCACTTTTTCTCTCTAAAATTAATTTCCATCTCCTTTAGCACACAGGGAACACTAGATTTGTTTTTGACTATTTCCTGGCCATCTGCTCTTTGAAGGTAGCCCATTGTTTGATTTCTGTTTTCCCCACCAACCTCTTGTTCCAGTCAATCCTGCTCAGCCCTGTTCCTGTCCCATTGAAGGCTGCTCTTCACCAACTTCCAGGACCAGATCCAACAATGTATGCTGTCTTGTTGGATTGGTCACATACCGCTATAGGAAACTCTCCTGAACAAAATCTAGGAACACTTATCCCTTACTGCCCTGTACATTACCAGTGTTCCAGCCTCAAATTGTGTAAATGAACTCCCCATTATAAGTCCTCTATGATGTTGTCATTTCCCTGTAATTTCCTTGCAGATATACTCCATCTGGAATATTGAGTTTCCAATTGCACCCCTTCAAATTACCTAAGCCATATCTGATAAACTATAATTACTGTTGCTTGAAAATTTATGCATCCTGGGCAATGACTTCACACTTTTTCTCTATAGCAGGGACACATTACTCATTATTACCCAAAGGAGTTCTTAGGAACTTACAGGTTTCCACTATAAGCTTTATCTGTTGTAAGTTAGGTCTGATAAGATTCCCAATTCACCAGCTGTCAGTACAGTGTAATGTTTCCAGTGAGTGCATTTATTACTTTACCATGGAAAGCCCCTTAAGAATACTTTATTGCAAAATTAGTTTCTTGGTTCAGGAATATGCTATTCATTCATTGCTGTGGAAAATAAACTATTATTTTGCCATTTCATTACTCTGTGCTTGTTACATAGAACATAGAACAATACAGCGCAGAACAGGCCCTTCGGCCCTCGATGTTGCGCCGCCCTGTGAACTAATCTAAGCCCAGCCCCCTACACTATCCCATCATCATCCATATGCTTATCTAAGGACTGTTTAAATGCCCCTAATGTGGCTGAGTTAACTACATTGGCAGGCAGGACATTCCACACCCTTACCACTCTCTGAGTAAAGAACCTGCCTCTGACATCTGTCGTAAATCTATCACCCCTCAATTTGCAGCCATGCCCCCTCGTACTAGCCGACGTCATCATCCTAGGAAAACGACTCTCACTGTCCACCCTATCTAATCCTCTGATCATTTTGTAGGTCTCTATTAAATCCCCTCTTAGCCTTCTTCTCTCCAATGAGAACAGACCCAAGTCCCTCAGTCTTTCCTCATAAGACCTTTGCTCCAGACCAGGCAACATCCTGGTAAATCTCCTCTGCACCTTTTCCAATGCTTCCACATCCTTCCTGTAATGGGGCGACCAGAACTGTACACATTATTCTAAGTGAGGCCGCACTAGCGTTTTGTACAGTTGCAGCATGACATCGCGGTTCCGGAACTCAATCCCTCTACCAATGAAACCTAACACACCGTATGCCTTCTTAACAGCACTATCAACCTGGGTGGCAACTTTCAGGGATCTCTGTACCTGGACACCAAGATCCCTCTGCACATCCAAACTACCAAGAATCTTTCCATTGACCCAGTATTCTGCCTTCCTATTATTCTTCCCAAAGTGCATCACCTCACATTTGTCTGCATTGAACTCCATTTGCCACCTGTCAGCCCAATTCTGCAGTTTATCCAAGTCTCCCTGCAACCTGCAACATTCTTCCACACTGTCCACCACTCCACCGACTTTAGTATCATCTGCAAACTTACTGACCCATCCACCTACGCCTGCGCCCAAGTCATTTATAAAAATGACAAACAGCAGTGGTCCCAAAACAGATCCTTGTGGCACACCACTAGTAACCGGACTCCAGGCTGAATATTTTCCATCAACCACCACCCTTTGGCTTCTTTCAGAAAGCCAGTTTCTAATCCAAACTGCTAAATCTCCCTCAATCCCATGCCTCCGCATTTTCTCCAATAGCCTACCATGTGGAACCTTATCAAAGGCTTTACTGAAGTCCATGTACACCACGTCAACTGCCCTACCCTCATCCACATGCTTGGTCACCTTCTCAAAAAACTCAATGAGGTTTGTGAGACACGACCTGCCCTTGACGAATCCATGTTGACTATCTCCAATCAAATTGTTGCTTGCTAGATGATTATAAATCATATCTCTTATAATCCTTTCCAAAACTTTTCCTACAACAGATGTAAGGCTCACTGGTCTATAATTACCTGGGTCATCTCTACTGCCCTTCTTGAACAAGGGCACAACATTTGCAATCCTCCAGTCCTCTGGTACTAAACCTGTAGACAATGACAACTCAAAGATCAAGGCCAAAGGCTCCGCCATCTCCTCCCTAGCTTCCCAGAGAATCCTCAGAAAAATCCCATCCGGCCCAGGGGATTTATCTACCTTCACACCTTCGAGGATTGATAACACCTCCTCCTTACTAACCTCAATCCTTTCAAGTCTAATAGCCTGTATCTCAGTCTTCTCCTCTACAATATTCTCCTTTTCCTGAGTGAAAACAGACGAGAAATATTTGTTTAGCACCTCTCCGATCTCCAGAGGGTCCACACACAACTTCCCACTTCTGTCTTTGACTGGCCCTATTCTTACCCTAGTCATCCTTTTATTCCCCACATACCTATAGAAAGCTTTAGGGTTCTCCTTAATTCTACCTGCTAATGACTGCTCATGTCCCCTCCTTGCTCTTCTTAACTCTCTCTTTAAATCCTTCCTAGCTAATCTGTAACTCTCCATCACCTCATCTGAACCATCTGGTCTCAATGTCACAGAAGCCTCCCTCTTCCGCTTAACAAGAGATACAATTTCTTTTGTAAACCAAGGTTCCCCTACCTTATCACTTCCTCCCTGCCTGACAGGGACATACCTATCAAGGACACGCAATATCTGTTCCTTAAACCAGCTCCACATTTCGATTGTCCCCATCCCCTGCATTTTGCTACCCTATTCTATCCCTCCTAAGTCTTGCCTAATTGCATTATAATTGCCTTACCCCATCTATAACTCTTGCCCAGTGGCATGTTCCTATCCCTTTCCGTCGCTAAACTAAATGTAACCGAATTATGGTCACTCTCTCCAAAGTGCTCACCTACCACCAAATCAAACACCTGGCCTGGTTCATTACCAAGTACCAGATCCAGTGTGGCCTCCCCTCTTGTCGGCCCTTCGACATACTGTGTCAGGAAGCCCTCCTGCACACATTAGACAAAAACTGATCCATCCGACGTACTAGAGTTATAGCATTTCCAGTCAATGTTGGGGAAGTTAAAGTGTGCCATAATGACCACCTTGTTCCTTTCACTCCTGCCCAGAATCGTTTTGCCGATCCTCTCCTCCACATCCCTGGAACTTTGCGGAGGCCTATAAAAAACTCCCAGCAGTGTGACCTCTCCTCTCCTGTTTCTGACCTCAGCCCATACCACCTCAGTAGTCGAGACCTCGTCAAAAATTCTTTCAGCCACCGTTATACTGTCCTTGACTAACAAAGCTACACCTCCCCCTCTTTTACCACCTTCCCTGATCTTTATGAAAGACCTAAACCCTGGAACCTGCAACATCCATTCCTGATCCTGCTCTATCCACATCTCCGAAATAGCCACAACATCGAAGTCCCAGGTACCTATCCATGCTGCAAGCTCACCTACCTTATTCCAGACACTCCTGGCGTTGAAGTAGACACACTTCAAACCAGCTTGCTGTCTGCCAGCACACTCCTGTGATGGTGAAATCCTGTCCATGTCCTCCCTTCTCTCATCCTCCTGTGTACTGGAACTACACCACAGATTCCCATGCCCCTGCTGAGCTAGTTTAAATCCACCCGAATAACACTAGCAAATTTCCCACCCAGGACATTAGTACCCCTCTGGTTCAAGTGAAGACCGTCCTGTTTGTAGAGGTCCCACCTTCCCCAGAATGAGCCCCAGTTATCCATATACCTGAAAGCCTCCCTCCTGCACCATCCCTGCAGCCATGTGTTCAGCTGATACCTCTCCCTGTTCTTTGCCTCGCTATCACGTGGCACGGGTAACAAACCAGAGATAACAACTCTGTTTGTTCTTGTTATGAGTTGTAGATTCAGAATCAACATAAGCATAATTACTTAAACTTTGAATGTTTAAATCCATGGATTATCCTTCCTGTGCTCATGAATTTACTAATTATCGATGCTTTAAAATGAAGGCCACCAAAGTTCATAGTTAATGCATTGAATAGTCAAGGATGCACAGATCCAGCTAGCATACAGGATAAGCTCGTATTAACTGTTAGAGTGGTTCGGTACGCACCAATTTACATGACTGGGGTTACTCTTTGTGGAAAATTCGTGGACTTATGGCTAGATCAGCTGCAACATTCAGACAATTTGTTTCCAAGACTGTGCCTAAGAAATTACCAGACTTCCATCATCTCAGTTCATAAATGAATATTTCTGCTCCCTCACTTAACTGGTCTGTGTAATTCCCAGCTATATCTTCTCAGGCGTATTCTGTACAAACCCTGACAAATACAACATCTGGAATGATGTCCCAGCACGGGTGAAGGTAGGTGCAATCTTTTGGATGAGATGTTAAATGAAGACCTGACCCCACTCTGCGTCAAATAAAAAAAAATCTTGTGCGCAATTATTTGAAGAAGGGCAGAATTTTGGTCAATATTCATCCCCTGATTAACGTGATTATAATGGATTATCTGGTCGTTATTGCCTTGCTGCTTGGAGGACCTTGCTGTCCTTAAAGTGCAATGAAGCATATTGTGATATCCGGAGGGCATTAAAGGTTTGATATTAAATTCAAATCTTTCTTTTTGCTACCCCGACGAAATGTCGGGGATTTAGGTGCCTCTTCAAATCTGTTATCCTGTCACTTTGTCTGGTAATCAGATGTTCCATTGCCAGTATACTATTTATTCCTGCAGCAAGTAAAAACAAGCAGGGGAGCAATTGCTCAAGACTTCCAGCAATGTACAATCAACTCTAAAAATTATTCTAGACTCTGTCCTTGTGCTGTTATGAAGTGAATCCTTCAATTGAGTTAGACATCACCTTGGAGGTCAAATTTTGATTTATGCTGTCACTAAAACATCCAGGTATCGTTCTATGAGAGAAAAAACAGAGACAATGTCAAGGATTTGCTGCAAAATATATCAAATTTGTAGACAAGATGATCATTAACTTTTCACAGGATTAAATTATAATTGCTTTCCATGAAACAAAAGTGCTTCAAAAGTGATAATTCGACTTTGGACAATTAGAGCCATAGAATTATAAAGGGTCAAGGAAATAGACCCTTTGGTCCAACTCATCCATGCTGACCAGATATCCTAAATAAATCTACTTGCATTTGCCAGCATTTGACCCGTAACCCTCTAAACCTTTCTTGTTCATATACCCAAGAAGATGCCTTTTAAATGTCGTAATTGTACCAGCCTCCACCACAACTTCTGGCAGCTCACTGCATACACGCACCACTCTCTGTGTGGAAATGTTGCCCTTAGGTCCCTTTTAAATCTTCCCCCTCTCACATTAAACCTAGGCCCCTGGTTTTGGACTCCCCCCATCACGGGGAAAAGGCCTATTCATCCTTTTCATATCCTTCATGATTTTATAAACCTCTATCAGGTCACCCCTCAGCCTCACACGCTCCAGGGAAAAGAGCCCCAGCCTCTTCAGCCTCTCCCTATAGCTCAAACCCTCCAACACTGGCAACATCCTTGTAAATTTTTTTCTGAACCCTTTCAAGTTTCACAACATTATTGTCATTCTAGTTTAGAAAACAAGTTAATATCCCTGTGACATATAGAACAGGAACACAATATGATCATGAAATCTCAGATTTTATTACCCTTTGGAGATTAACTTTTTATCTCTGCATTTAAATCATATTTATCTTTCATAATCCAAATCTGATTCACAATCATTGCTCCCATGAGATTCATTTCACTTATTCGAAAGTGAAATAATCTTCCTTTAGAGCCACATTTCCAAACTGAATTGCAAACTACATTTTTGTCATTGAATTGTGTTGTACACTTAATGCAAGCAATTATGCCTTTAAGAGATTGTACATGTCAAGACCATTTATTTAAAGAGGTTTTCTGTTTAATTGATCAAAATTTAATCTTAAATAGGTTTATTATTTTGCAATAATTCCAAAATGCACACTATTTATAATATTTATTCTACAACATAACACATCAAATCTTTTTGTATCAAAAGGCTAAATTTTCTTGTATCAAAAGGCTAAATTTTCCTTCAAATTCCAAGGCGTGTAAAGATAGGGAGCAAATCAGCTATAGTGCCCATTTATGAAGTCCAGATGTTCCTGTGACAGTAAAAAGTAAGTTTAGAACTGCATTTGTATAACTATTATTATAATCTCAGGGTATACCAAAGTGTTTTACAGACAATGAAATATTTTTGAAATATCGTCACCGTTGTACAAAAAACATACAATGTAGGAGCTGGAGTAGGCTATTGATCTTTGCGATTGCTCCACATCTCAACACAACTACTTTTCAACTGATCAATTCCATCTCCCAGAACTATTCCCCATTTGCCTTAATACCTTGCCATCTCTCACGATGTTTTAACTTCTGATAGACTGTCATGCTGTTTTAACTCCTCACTCATGTGCTCTTTTTTTGTTTGCTTGTCAACTCTCAAACCATTTTAATTTCTCATGGACTCTCACAATCTTTCAACTGCTGGGCAACACTAAAGCTCTTGACTGCTCACTGAGCCTCATGCTGTTTTAACTGCCTGCTGACTCCCGCAATGTTTTAGCAGTTTGCTGACTCCCATGCTCTTCACTGCTTTAACTGCTCTTCAACTCTTGTGCTCTATTAACCACTCACTAACTTCATGATATTTTATTTGCATGTTGACTCTTGTGTTTTTTCAACCACGCACTGTCTGATGTGCTATTTTGACCATTCACTGACAATTGCACTCTTTCAACTGCTCACCGACTTTTATGTTCTTTTGACCACTTACCAGTTCTTATGCTCTTTTACCTGGTTGTGCTCTTTCATACTGCTTTAACTCCTCATTGACTCTTATGGCCTTTTAAGTGCTTAACAACTTGCACATTATTTTAACTGCTTGCTGACACTCATTCACCCTTAACTACTCACTGACATTGCAGATCTCTTAACTGGTCACCAGCTCTCAATCTTTCAGCAGTTCACAAACACTCACTCTGTTTAACCAGTCCCTGATACTCACTCTGTTTTATCCAGTCCCTGATACTCACTCTGTTTAACCAGTCCCTGATACTCACTCTGTTTTATCCAGTCACCGACTCTATATTATGGACCAGATCAAAACCCGCCCCCTTCAAAATATTTTAAGAAGGTAACCTAGACCATAACTTTTTCTTATTTAAAAGGCAAATGTAAAGTGCAATTTGACTAGTCAAACTACTTGACATTAAGCAAAATACCATTAGTTCAACAGTATAGTTGAAATGCAACAAAAGGCAGAAGAACTTAGAATAACTTAACTCTATTGGAAACTGAACAGAAGAATAGGTACAGTAATTATAACTAATTAAGTGTTCCAGTGTAGCAACATCCTATAAACTCACCCCTTTCCAAAAAGGCTAATTCAGAAAATGGATTTGTCTCGCAGGTAACCCAGCAACAAAGAGAAACCCAAGCTTCTAGCTGTAACTGAGAGAGGGAAAAGATAGCTTCTATTTCTTAAAAACTCGAGCAGCTTCTGTTGAATGTAAAAGCTAAAGAAAACTAGAAATCCTGGTCTATGACAGCTGGCCACACACATCCAGGCTGCTTCTACTGTTCCAACTTAAAAAAATGACCCCAAGGCCTCACAAGCTGTTTAATGGCATTCCAACAAGGCAGCTCAATGCCTCTGTCTTAAAACCTCTCTTTAGAAAAAGAACAAAATAACATCTTAAAGCCATAGTATCGTCACACTGTTTTAACCAGGCACAGGCTCCCACTCTCTTTTAACTAGTCACTGACTCACTCAGCTCTAACAAGTCATAGAGTCATAGAGCTGTACAATGTGGAAACAGATCCTTCAGTCCAACTTGTCCATGCTGACCAGATATCCTAAATAAATCTAGTCCTATTTGGAACATATCCCTCTAAATCTTTCCTATTAAAAAAGCCATCCAAATGACTTTTAAATGTTGTAATTGCCTCTGGCACCACTTCCTCTGGCAGCTCATTCCATACACAACACCACCCTCTGCATAAAAAGGTTGCCCCTTAGATCCCTTTTAATTCTTTCATCTCTCACCTTAGACCTAGGTCCTCTAGTTTTGGACTCACTCATGCTGAGGAAAAGACCTTGTCCAACTACCCTATCCATGCTCATCATGATTTTATAAACCTCTATAAGGTCACCCCTCAGCCTCAAATGCTCCAGGGAAAATATCCCCAGCTTCTTCAGCCTCTCCCTGTAGGTCAAACTTTCCAAATCTGGCAACATCCTTGTAAATCTTTTCTGAACCCTTTCAAGTTTCACAACATCCTTCCTATAGCAGGGAGACCGGAACTGCATGCAGTATTCCAAAAATACTTACCAATGTCCTGTACAGTAGCAACATGACCTCTCAACTCCTATTATCAATGCACTGGCCAGTAAATGCAAACATACCAAACACCTTCTTCACTATTGTATCTACTTGGGGGTCCACTTTCAGAGAAATATGAACCTGCATTCCAAGGTGCCTTTGTTTAGCAACACTCCCCAGGACCTTACCACAAAGTGTATAAATGTTGCCCTGATTGGTGTTTCCAAAATGCAGCAGTTCACGTTTATCTAAATTAAACTCCACTTGTCACTTCTTGGCCCATTGGCCCATTTGATCAAGATCCCATTGTACTCTGAGGCAACCTTCTTCACTGTCCACTACCCCTCCAATTTTGGTGTTATCTGCAAACTTACTAACCATACCTCCTATGTTCATATCCAAATCTTTTATATACATGAAAAAAGAAGTGGACCCTACACCGATCCTTACGGCACACTGTTCATCACTGGCCTCCATTCTGAAAAGCAACCCTCCATCACCACCCTCTGTCTTCTGTATCCAAATGACTAGTTCTCCCTATATTTCATGCAATCTAAACTTGCTAACCAGTCTACCATGAAAAGCCTTGTCTTATTGAAGTCCCTATAGATCATGTCAACTGCTTTACCTTCATTAATCCTCTCTGTTACTTTGTCAAAAAACTCAATCAAGTAAGCGAGACGATTTCCCACTCACAAAGCCATGTTGACTATCCCTGATCAGTCCTTGCCTTTCCAAATGCATGTAAGTCCTGTCCCTCAGGATCCCCTCCAACAACTTGCCCACTACCAATGTCAGGCTCACAGGTCTATTCTTCCGTGGCTTTTCCTAACCACGTTTCTTAAATAGTGCCACAACATTAACCAACCTCCACTCTTCTGGCACCTTGACTATGGCTACCAATGATACAAATATCTCAGCAAGGGGTCCAGCAATCACTCCCTAGCTTCCTGTAGAGTTCTAGGGTATACCTGATCAGGTCCAGGTGATTTATCCACTTTAATGCATTTTAAGAAGTCCAGCACCTCCTCCTCTATTATATGGGCATTTCTCAAGATGTCACTATTTATTTCACCATGTTCTCTACCTTCCATATCCTTCTCCACAGTAATTACTGATGCAAAATACTCATTTAGCACCTCCACCATCTCCTGTGGGTCCACACATAAGCAGCCTTGTTGATCTTTAAGGCACTGACTCTCACTCTGTTTGAGCCACATGTTGACTCTTATGCTCCTAACACTGCTCACTTACTGATGTGCTGTTTTAACAGCTTGCCAAACCTTACACTTAACTGGTCACTGACTCTCACTGTTTCAACTGCTCACCAACCGTCATGTTCTTTTAACCACATATTGACTCCTGTGTTCTTTTAACTGTTGGAAATACAGATCTCTATTTATGGACAATGTAGAGAATGAGAAGATACTGAACTGTCCAGACATTATCTGGATTAAAACAGCCCTTCACCAAGGTTTGAAAGGAACCTTGTATGTTTCTTTGAAGCTAGGTTTAACAGTTTAAAGTAGGCTCTAATCTTCTTGCAGGTTACAGAATACCAAACCATGTTGGAAAAATAACCAAGTGAAGGTTTAGTGAGGTAAGAAATAAACTTTATTGCCCTAATTGCTGGAAAACCTGGCTTTGTAAGACACTGTGTGTTCATTTGTTGATGGTCACAGTAACAATTTTTGGCTTCGGTTTTGTTTACATGAGCCTTCAAGTTCAAAGAAGTGGAGGTGATGGCCTAGTGGCGCTATCAGTAGACTGTTAATCTAGAAACTCAGGAAATATTCTGGGGATTGTGGTTCAAATCCCATCACAGCAGATGGTGGAGTTTGAACTTAATAAAAATCTAGAATTAAGGAGCTGGGATGTCATGTTGACATTCAGCAGGATGTGTGTGAGGCTTCTTCTGGAGTATTGTGTGCAGTTCTGGTCACCCTGCAATAGGAAGGATATTATTAAATTGGAGAGGTTCAGAAAATATTTACCCATGAGGTTTGAGTTATAAAAATAGGCTGGATAGGCTGGACTTTTTTCACCGGAGAGTAGGAGGTTGAGGGGTGCCCATATAGAGGTTTATAAGATCATGAGGGGCATAGATAAGGTAAATAGCAAAGGTCTTTTCCCTGGGATGGATGAGTTCAAAATTAGAGGGCATATTTTTAAGGTGAGAAGAGAAAGTTTTAAAAAGGAAATGAAGGGCAAACTTTTTACACAGAGAGTGGTTCGTGTGTGGAATGAACTGCCAGAGGAAGTGGTAGATGCAGATACAGTTACATCTAAAAGACATTTTGATAATACACGTATGGGAAAGGTTTGAAGGGATGTGGGCCAAAAGCAGGCAAGTGGCACTAGTTTAGTTTAGTTTAGTTGGAATGGACTAGTTGGACCAAAGGATTTGTTTCCATGCTGTATGACTCTATGAGTCTGTAAGAGTCTAATGATGACCATGAATCCATTGTCAATTGTTGGGAAAACCATTCTGGTTCACTAATGTCCTTTAAGGAAGGAAACTGCCATCCTTACCTGGTCTGGCTTACATGTGACTCCAGACCCACGGCAATGTGGATGACTCTTAACTGCCATCTAGGCAACTAGGATAAATGCCAGTGACACCCTCATCCCATGAATGAATAAAAACAAAGGAACAAACCTTTAATTCAGCAGTACTGCTGCAAGTTTATCTCTCTCCTTCCCTCTCTTGATTGAAGTATTTGGAAATCCGATAGTCTGTGCAATTCAATTTCTTTTTTATTACCTTGAACTGTGACCATGATCCAAAGATTTGGATTTGACTTGACTTCCGCCCAGACTGGGAGCCTTGTTTGGAAGATCCTCTATCAATCAATGGGTCTTAGCAATTCAATTATATTGATATTTGTGTTACAATCTGGTTGGGAACCAATAACATTTTATCTGTTTAAAGCAGAAAGATTGAAATCCTAGATACTTATTAACATAACAAAGCAACAGTATTCTATTCATCTCAACAAATAAAATAAACTTTACTGTGCAAAATTAGAACAGTAAAGCAAGCTACTATATATTCAAATAAAAAGAACTATGGGTGTTGAAAATCAGAAATTACTGAAAAAACCCAGCATCTGTAGAGAAAAAGTAGTCTTAATGTTTCAGATCTAGTGAAGGGTCACTTTGTAACTTTCAGGTTGTTTAGTCTCTTTCCCTGAGACTGCACTCTATTGGATTCCTGAAATTGCAATCCACAAGACCATACCATATAGGAGAAGAATTAGGCCATTTGGCCCACAGAATCTACTCCACCATTCGATAATGGCTGATAGGTTTCTCAACCCAGTTCTCCTGCCTTCTCCCAATAACCCTTAATCCCCTTACAAATCAAAATCCTATCTATCTCTATCTTAAATACACGCAATGACTTGGCCTCCACAGTCTTATGTGACAATGAATTCCCCAGATTCACCACCATCATCCCTTCCCTCTGAGGCCGTCCCTCAGATCCTGGTCTTGCTTACTGGTAGGAACATCTTCTCCATATCCACTCCACTGGGGGCTCTCATTATTCTGAAAGTTTCAATGAGATCCCCCTCATCCTTCTAAACTCCAAAGTCCTTAACTGCTCCTCATATGTCAAGCTCTTCATCCTTGGGATAATTCTTATAAACTTCCTCTGGACACCCTCCAGTGCCAACACATCCTACCTTAGTTATGGGGCCCAAAACTGCTCTCAATATTCCAAATGCAGTTTCACCAAAGCCTCATACAGCCTGAACAGTACATCCTTGCTCTTGTATTTTAGACCTCTTGAAATGAATGTTAACATTTCATATGCCTTCCTAACTGCCGACTAAACCTGAATGGTAACCTTAAGAGAATCCCGAACTGGAACTCCTAAGTCCCTTTGTGTTTCAGATTTCCAAAGCCTTTCCCCATTTAGAAAATAGTCTATGCCTCTATTCTTCCTAACAAAATGCATAACCTCAGACTCTCCCACATTGTATTCCATCTGCCACTTCTTTGCCCACTCTTCTAGCCTGTCCAAGTTCTTCCGCAGTCTCTCAGCTTCCTCAACATTACTTGTCCCTCTACCTCACAAATATAATTCTACTTGTACTTAATTTCACTAAGCTTACTACACTTAGGATTTCTACAAACTCTAATATTTCTGTGAGGGGAGACAACAGCATACTGGCATTTTTGCTGGTTTAGTAATTCAGAGACAGAAATAATATTCTGGGGACAGAAAGAGGAATTGCTGGAAAAGCTCAGTAGGTCTGGCAGATCAGTAGGGGAGAAACAGAGTTGACATTTTAGGTCGAATGACCATTCCTCACAACTGGGTTTGGACAGATCTAGCAACTCAAGACGGGGCATCCATGAGGTGCTATGAGTGATCAGCACTAGCTGAATTGTACTCCAGAATGACCTGTAACCTCATAGTCCAGGATAACACCCATTCTACCATTACAATCAAACCAGGAGATCACCCTTGAAGAGTTCAGGGGCACATGTCAGGAGCATGGCTCCAGGCATACCTAAAAATGAGGCATCAACCTGGTGCAGCTACAAAGCAGGACTATTTATATACCAGACAGCGTACGCAGCAAAGGAAAGACAGAGATAAGAGATTCCAAAACAGATGGACCAGATCTAAGCTTTGCAGCCCTGCCACATCTAGTTGTGAATAGTGGTGGACAATTAAACAACTCACTGGAGGAGGAGGCTCCACAAATATCCCCATCCTCAATGATGGAAGAGCCCAACACATCGGTGTGAAAGATAAGGCTGAAGCTTTTGTAGCAATCTTCAGCCAGAAGTGCCAAATGGATGATCCATCTCGGCCTCCTCCAGTGGTCCCCAGCATTAAAAATACCAGACTTCAGCCAATTTGATTCATTCCACATGATTTCTAGAAACGGTTGGAGACTTTGGATACACAAAGGCTACGGACCCTGACAACATTTTGGCAACAGTACTGAAGACTTGTGCTCCAGAACATACAGCACTTTTAGCCAAGCTGTTCGACTACAAATACTACACTGGCATCTACCTAACATTATGAAAATTTCCCAGGTGTGTCCTGTACTCAAAAAGCAGGTCAAATCCAACCGGGCCAATTACCACCCCATCAGTCTACTCTCAATCAACTGTAAAATGATGGAAGATGTCATCAACAGTGCTATCAAGCAGCAACTGCTTGGCGATAACCTGCTTCCTGACATTCAGTTTGGGTTCTGCCAGGGCCACTCAGCTCCTGACATCATTACAGCCTTGGTTCAAACATAGACAAAAGAGCTGAATTCCAGAGGTGAGGTGAGAGCGAATGCCCTTGACATCAAGGCTTCTTTTGACCAAATGTGACACTGGGGAGTTCTCGCAAAACTAGAACCAATAGGTAGCAGGGGCAAACTTTCCAATGGCTGGTGTCATTTCTAACACATAGGTAGGTGGTTGTGGTTGTTGGAGGTTAGTCATCTGAGATCCAGCATATCTCTGCAGGAGTTCCTCAGGGTAGTGTCCTTTACTCACGTATTTTTCAACTTTCCCTCCATCACATGGTTAGAAGTGGGAGTATTTGCTGATGATTGCACAATGTTCAGCACCATTTACAGAGGTCCATGTTCAAATGCAGCGAGACCTGGACAATATTCAGGTTTGGCCTGACAAGTAGGAAGCAGCATTCAGGCAACACTCATTCCCAGCAATGATCATTTCCAAGAAGGTAGAACCTAACCACTACCCCATGATGTCACAATCACTAATTCCCCATAGACCAGAAACTGAGCTGGGTGGTCATATAAGTAGTGTAGCTACAACATCAGGTCAGAGGCTAGGAATACTGTGGCACTTCCTGACTCTGAGAAGCCTCAACATCTACAAGGCACAGGTCAGGAACGTGATGGAAGACTCCCCAGTTGCCTGGATGGGGGTTGCAGCTCCAACAACACTCTTAAAGCTTGACACCGTACAGGACAAAGCAGCCTACTTGTTTGCCATTCTATCCACAAGTCCACATCCACATCCACATTCTCCCATCACTGAAGCTCAATAACTACAAGTTGCACCGCAGAAATTCACCAAGACTCCTTCGTCAACACCTTCTGAACCCACAATCATTACCGTCTAGAAGGACAAGGGCAGCAGATACACGGTAAGACTACCACCTGCAAGTTCCACTGCAAGCCACTCACCATTCTGACTTGGAGATATATTGTCGTCCTTCATTGTCGCTGGGTGAACACCCTGAAACTTCATCCCTCAAGTCACTGTGGGTGTACCTACACCTAATGGACTGCAGCAGTTGAAGAATACAGCTCATCACCACTGTCTCAGGGGCAGCTAGGTATAGGCAATAAGTTTTAGTCTAGCTGGTGATGCTCACATTTCGCGAGTGAATTTATGACAAAAACAGCATCAACTAATAGTCTTTGTGGATTTGTAGTAATACCACAGCCAGCTACACTGATCTATCAATGGTTTCTTGAAACTTCTTCTGTCCTAGATACCTGGAATCTGATAACTGCAGCACCTATGTTGCAGAAAGTCACTTATTTGTTTTAGTGCTCTTTCATGTTCAACTGCAAGAAACTTCTCAAGATAAATATACCCCCAGATAAATTGAAAGCTGAAAGCATTCTAAAACTGCACTCCTCTATGGCAACATTGCCTGCTCCATACTCCCAAGCCTGACCTTTGGGTTGTATTGAAAACTTTTGAGCTGCTTCAGCTCTTACTCCCTTCAGACTGCCATTACTACATACTTCACAGATACCATCGGCAGATTTCTCCACTTCTAGAGAGGGGTAAGCAATGACAACAATGTTTGGAAAATGCAGAGAGAATGAAAAAAATCAAAATCGGAAATAAAATGTTTTGCAATTTTGCCCCGTTATGCTTCAACTAACAACTTCCGAATCTCGTAAATGAGCAGCAGCTTCCGTATTTCCTTGTATTTGCATCTCATTAACCACAACTACCTTACTTATATGCTACTTTCAAGTTTTCCCCTCTATTCCCAAGCAGCCAGAGAGCACACAAACTTATGCGTCAAAGCAGGTATCTGGTGGCTATCATTTGGAACAATGTTCCTGCACACTCCATGGTCACCACCCTCCTCGATCCTTCATCTATGCAATTTAGATATATTATGTGAGTCACCAGTCTCACCACATCACCACGCCTGCTGTCCAACCAACTCACATATACTTCAATTCTTCAACACTCTAATTCACAGTTCAGGCACACCTGCTATTTACATGCTTCGGCCAGGCCACTTTGTGCACAGGGTCATGTGCAATTCTTTGCTTATTTGCTTATCACTCATGGACACTTACTCAGAGGCTGCCAGTCTCTATCTCCTTGACATTGTTGATTTGACTCATACTCATTGGCTTCATCACTGACTGCCAGCAGCTGTGTGAGTCACATTGCCCTTCTAGCACACAGGGTCTTTAGTGCTTGTTTCCAGACTTCCAGTCTTTGTGCCTTGTATTGCTTTTTAGTGCAAAGGAAGCTTCAGCCAGCTTATCATAGTGGGGAGCACGGAACACTCAAGGAATCAACGGTCACATTATGCTACATCAGCGTCATACCTGCAGCATGAGCCAGCAGTTTTACTTAGCAGGCAGGCAGCAAATGGCCATGTGTGAAAGCCAAAGGGGAGCAATCCTTGGTGGGGTCAAGGGAGATTACAATCACTTAGGGGGTACCTTTAAATCCAGTCAAGGCGCTTAGTGGATTGCAGTCCAGGTCCTTGGCATGTTAGGCACTTGGTCCTACCAGAGTCTGAGATCCTTGCCCTTGCAGTCCAAGTTTAACCATGGTCAGCCCTGCAGCTCAAGTCAGGATGCAGTGGAGACCTCAGTCCAGGGGTTGGTCATTCCCAGACAAGGTTGCTCTGCCATGATCAGTCCTGGGCGTTTGCTCAATAATGTTCAGGGCCTTATCAGGGGACAATCCATTGTATCCTGTGAAAGGCAAGCAATTGAAGTCTGGGCATGCAGTTCATTGTGCCACATCGCTGAGGGAATGGTGACGGGGATAGGGGCCAATTCTAGACACATGTATGGGATTTCATAGGTCACAGTCACTCAAGTGTATACATGGGCATGGTCTAGAGCCACGAAGGCCATGGGAATTTCCAAAGACATGGGCTCAGGGGGTGTAAAATGGGCACATTAATTGATATATATGGGAGTTCAATGGAAAAATGGGAGGCTGTCAGATCTTATGGGCAACAGGGACGGCAACACACAAGGGAACAGGAAGGATGAGGGAAAATAACGTGCATTTACTAACCAGACGCTGCAATTCCCTCACAAGAACACAAAATTCCCCAAAGATCCTTGGACAGCTGCTTCCCATCCCATGATCATGACTGTCTAGAAGGAGAAGGGCAGCAGATACTTGGGAACACCACCATCACCTGTGAGTTCTCCTCCAACCCACTTGCAACTCATCATCCTGACTTGGAAATATATTGCTGTTCCTTCACTGTCACTAGGATAAAATCATGAAACTTCCTCCCTAAAAGTATTGTGGGTTTTCCTACAAATTATGGGCTGCAGCAGTTCAAGAAGGCCTTCTCAAGGACAACAAGAGACAGGCAATAAATGTTGGCCCTGCCAGAGACACTCACATCCTATGAGTGAGTAAATAAAACGTTGCCGTATGGATTGACAGTCAACTACACAAAAACAGCACAAAATGACTGACACCGCATATAACTTAGCTGGTGTAAGTGACTGACTCTTTTTCAGTGAGGGCGTAGAATTCCAGGAACTAAAGGCCCAGCTGATAGGCATTAGCCGTAACTGCAGTGATTCAGTAATACTACACATCGAGCTTCCATTTGCACTTCATTGACATTGTCCAAGAATGCAGTTCCAAATGTTGGCCTCAAGTAATCAGAAGCATCACATTGTAAATATTGAGTCCCTTGTGGTCATGTTAGAGAAGGAAATGTAATCAGCCAAGTGCTCTTAAGAGTGGAACCTGACATACCCATTTCCCAAACACCTTCCACAGCTAGCACTGGAAGGCAATACTTCAGAACTCTTTGATTTTCACAGTCAACTGTAATGAGATGTGAGTGGGAACCTATTCTTTGGGGTGAAGGCGAGGAATGTAATGATGATTCACTGGCTGAGTTCTACTCTCAATGCAGATTTAAAACTTTATTTGACAGAAGTATGATTGGATAATGTCACAAACCTTACAGCTGCTTATTGGAAACATGGCATTGACCTCCTCAGGAAGCCTTCATCCCACTTGTGTGCACATAGCATGAGCTTTTATAATGAGGAGTGAAGAGTTCCTTCAAAATAGCTATGCCAATTTTCTGACATTCCCCGCAAATTATCTGCTCATGGATCTCACATGAAGAATGCTATGGCTGGAGTCCCGAGTGTCATGGTTCAAAAATTCCTGACATCTAAGGCTGTCTGTAGTCAAGGAGTTAGTAGCTTGTGAGAGATGAACAATGTTTGCTGATTGCAAGTTTTCATCCCTAGGATGTCTGAAGAGGCTGCTCATAACTCACATGGGTATGATTTAACTAGGTCAGACAGTGAAAATTATACTGCAGCACATCTTAAAATAACCTGCTATGGTTGATTATGACCACACATTTATAACAATTGAATGTTTATCAACAACGGTGTCCCACCTTGCCAACTATTTGCTGGCATTAAGTTTTCTTCTTCTGTCTTCTGCTACATTTCAGCATAGCACTGACCTCTGCAGCTCAGGTGGACCTGTAGATAGTGGTCCTTGGAGGTGTTTAGCCCTACAGGTCCCAAGTCTGCTGAAAGTTTTCCGCACATTTGCAAACTCGTCATCCTTGGCTTGAACTCCTGCAATCTTAGGGATCACATACAGAGGGAGATGGAGGAACCAGGCATCTCTGGCATATCATGAGAAGGATTCTCTGAAGGGCCCAGTGTGTGGCTCCTCCTCCCTAAGCCTGACTGCTGGAAACACCCTGCCTCCATGAGAGGAAAGGGCACCTGGAATGAGCTTAGAGGTTGAGGACATTCATCAAACTCTCACTTTGTCATTGATGCTGAGCACCTCCGACTAGAGTGATGTTTCATGACACAACTTGGGAAAAGGTGCCATTAATTGTTTAACAAGTCATCATAAAATACGTAAGTGTGTAAAAGTCCAAACTTGAGCATGAAAATCCAATATGCCAAATTAACCGCTCCCCAGGACATGAATCAACATAGCAGGTTACTTTAGGACAGTCAGACACTGTATTCATGTACTTGGAGGAAGCACAACCGGTCGATTTACAAGGGTTACCTAGGAAATTCAAGGAAAATGAGAAACCAATGGAGTGCTTTTCTAAATAATTGAATGAGTATCAGAAGAAGTAATTGTTATGGTGGCAGATCAGAACCCTGAATTATTTACAGGCTTTACTTTTAATTCCAAATTATGTTCTTTTTTTAAAAGGCAGCTGCAGCAAAATCAAAGTACTGTAGATGTAAATTCAATGACTGCCTGGCAATGTCTTTTTTCCTTTATTTCTTCAAGGGATGTGGGTGTCTCTTGGCTAGGCCAGCATTTATTGCCCATCCCTAATTGCCCAGAGGACAGTTACGAGTCCACCACATTGCTGTGGATCTGGAGTCACATGTAGGCCAGGCCAGGTAAGGATGGCAGTTTCCTCCCCTGAAGGACATGAGTGAACCAGATGGGTTTTTCCCGACAACCAACAAAGGTCGATAATCTATGATTCATAGTCATCATTAGATTCCTAAGTCCAGATATTTATTGAGTTCAAATTCCACCGTCCGCCATGGTGGGGTTCGAATTCAGGTGCCCAGAACATTGTCTGGGTCTCCGGATTAACCATCTAGTGATAATACCACTAGGCCATCACCTCCCCCTGTGTGAAGCCCACTAAATGAAGCACCCATAAAGGGTCAGTCAACTTCACACATGAAGAGACTTACAAGAATGAAAACAAGGGCTGACCATGTTTCCTCTTTGCAAAAAGCCACCTCATACAGATATATTCAGCCCACAAGTTAGAAAGTCCTTTTTCTCTTACAGTCCTTCTGATTTCTGCGCTAATGAGATGCTATTGTTCCTCTGGTGATGGTTGAGCAGATCACCTTAGGTCTTTTCTTCTTTGAATTCTTGGGTTGTCTGACATTCTCCTCATGCAGAGAGAGAGAGGGAGATGCTGGAGAATCTGAGATAACAAGGTGTGGGGCTGGATGAACACAGCAGGCCAAGCAGCATCATAGGAGCGGAAAGCTTGACGTTTCAGATGAAGGGTCTAGGCCCGAAACGTCAAGCTTTCCTGCTCCCATGATGCTGCTTGGTCTGCTGTGTTCATCCAGCCCCACACCTTGTTACCTTCTGACCTGACACTTGCCTTTGCACAATTTTATCCTTTTTAAGTTTCACACTCTATAACATTTCTTGATAACAATGAGTGGTGGCTTCATCCTTGGAATTTTTCTTACACTTTGGAACATATCAGTGCTGTATATCATGAAGTATCCCTTATAAGTCTGCCACTTGTATGTCTACTGAGCTATTACTTAACCTATAGTGTGCAGGGATGTGCAGATTAGGTGGGTTATAGGGGGATGGGTCTGGGTGGGATGCCCTGAGGTTCGGTGTGGACTTGTTGGGCCGAAGGGCCTGTTTCCACACTGTAGGGATTCTATGATTCTATGTTTCTAATTTGCCAATTCACTTTAGCAGCTCTGCTTTCATGCCATCATAATTGCCCTTATTTAAATTTTAAAGAATGTTCGCAGACCAACTCCACCCTTCCTCAAACTGAATGTAAAATTCAATCATGTTATGGTTGCTCTTAATTAGGGATGCATTCATCATGAGATCATTAATGAGTACCCTGCTATAAGTAGGTACCAGAATGTACTGTCCTAAGAAACTATCCCAGAAACATTCTATGAACTCCTCATTAAGGCAACCTTGACCCATCTGATTCTTTAGTCAATACGTAGATTAAAATCTCCCATAATTATCGTTGTGACTTTCTGACAAACTGTCATGATTTCTTCCTTTATGCCTGACCCGACTATGTTTACTGTTAGGGATCAAAACTCCAGTCTCACATGTAACTTCTTCCCATTATCATCTCTCATTTCAACCCAAACTCTTTCCACATTTAGTTTCCTGAGCTTAGCTCATCCTTCTCTTTTGTGTTAATACAATTGAATAGGGGCACTCCTTCACCTTTAACCAGTTTCCTGTCATTCCTAACTGTCTTGTACCCTTCGAAATTTGGGTTACAATCCATATCATCCTGCATCCAGCTCTTTGTAATGACTACTAGATTGTACTTCTCATTTTTATTTATGCTCTCATTTCATCTGTTTTGTTTCAAATACTACATGCATTCAGGAGTAGAGACTTTAGTTTTATCCTTTTACTTTCTTTGTAAATTCTAAGTCTTGCGTGTTAGTTGACTCTTAGATTCATACTATGTATCCCATCCTGTTAGTCTGTTTGTCATTTCTTGTATCAACACCTTTCCTCTTCGTCTGGAGCACTACTTTTTATCCAACCATGTCTTCCCAAATTTGATCCATTGGCCACAATATTCAATTTAAAATGCTCTCTTCTTCCATAGTTATGTCATTGGCAAAAACACTGGTCCCAGTCCAGTTCAGGTGGAGATCCTGCCAATGATACACATTCCACATCCCCTAGTACTAGTCCTAGAGCCCCACAAACTGAGACCACTTCTGCTACACCAGTCTTTGATTTGCCCAATCTCTGAACAACTGCTTCGTTAGTCAGCACCTAGCTCTTCATACTGGCTATACAGAACCTCCTTTTCTGTCCTGCCTATATCGTGGGTACATACATGGACCATGGCAATGGGATCTCCCTCACACCACAACTTGGTCTTTAGCCCTGAGCTGATGTCCCAAACCATGGTAACAGGCAGATAACACAGCCGCCTTGACTCACACTCTTCACTGAGGAGAATAGTGTCACTCCTCCTCGCTCTATTACATCCTCCAACCAATACATTTCTTCTTACACCCACCACTGTCCCCAACCCTCCCTAGTGACTTCCTGGACCCAAGGAGCCATGGTCAGTTAGATCAAACCCCTGCAGCATTCACTCTAATCTAGACAAGCGGACAGAATTTCAAACCTGTAGTTTACTGCAAAGTTATTAAATAGTCCAACCTCATTTCACAATGCCAGATTCAAAATAAACTGTTGCTTCGTTGACACCTCATGGTACTGATTGAGAAAAATATCTTGTATGCAATTCAGGAACTCACATACCACACTACAATTGAAAGCTTGGTTGCCCAGTCTATAGAAAGATGAAAGTAACCACTGATCACTGTATGTTTCATGCAGAAAATGCACTAGCCAATTTGCTCATTGCACGACCTTACAAAAAGTGATGTGATAATATGTTCTGTAATGTTAATTGAAGGATAAATATTATCCACAACAAGAGGATGAATTACCCTGCTCACCTTTGAAATAATGCATCTAATTGACCATGCAGATGAGAGCTTATTTCAAATGTTGCATCTAAAAGATGGTACTTCCTTCTTTATTTCACTGAAACATCAGCCTAGGGATTTATGCTTAAGTATCTGGAGTGGGCCTTGAACCCACAGCCTTCTGACTGAGAGGCAAGAGTGCTACCAACTGAGCAAAGCAGTAAGGGGGAAATTAGAAATAAACACAAGTAATACATTATTTATGAATGCCTCTCCTTAGAATTTAATTTCTACTCCTCACTGGCTTCCGCAGCCTGTTGTTTGATGTGTGTCAATGAGGCTCTGGGCTCAGCTGGCTAACTGTTAGGCACTATGCAGAAACAAAGCTAGTTTCTTTGCATGTTCATCTGAAGCTTTTACTGATTAATATTGATGCTACATCTGTTCAACAATGCTTGGGCATATGTGGAATAAACTTTCTACATTTTTCTCCACGATCCTGAGGCCTGAATTCAACTGCTACTCTTCACTTTTACTTCAAAGAGAATCCTCTGGTTACATTAGCAGAACCTTCCCTTTTTTCATTTGTTTATGTTGCTTCAAAACTATTAAAATAAGCTGATGATTGCTTATAGCTTCATTGTGTAGAATGATGATAGAATCATGATATGATTAGCCACAATTGGGCAATTTGAGTCTGGCTTGGCTGATCAAATGAGATGGATAAGGGGTTAAAATTGTCCAGTTCTTACTCATCATGCACTGGGAGCTGATGGATCTTCAACTACATACATGGCATCTACTGAAATCTATTACAGTCTTTTTTTTCTTAACGGATGCACCTCAAGTCCCCATGATATTACCAACCCCCAACTACCATTTTGACCTGGCAGTCTGAATGTAAAGCTGGAGCAACTTTCCCCAACACGAAGGGTTAAGGGAAGAAGGTTGATGCCAGAAGAGACCTGAAGAGGTAACTTTAAAACAAATGTTTTATATATGGGGCTGGGAGCATCTGATACAAATTGGAAATTGTCTGCTAGGATTTAGCTAAGGCCTAGGAGCTGAATACACTTAATTTGATTCCAGCAGCACTGAATAGGTTTTTTTCTCACCTTGTTCCTCACCCCTGCTGATAACTGACCTCGAATTAAGAGAGTTGCTTGTGGAGTTGTGCTTAGGAAATGTGTTTAATAAGGAGTTAGAATCAGTTTATTACAATAACTGCAGGTGCTTCATGAGTCTAACAGAAAAAGAAGACCAGAGCTCCTGGAGCTTTTTTCTTACATGTGATAACACATTGCAACACTTTCTGGATGGCCTCTCACATTCTTTCCCATGTAAATATAAAGTCATTAAAAACCTTTCTGCCTATGTCTTATCTTTTACCAAGTCCTATTCACCTTCTACCCTTCGTGTAACGACTTACCTTGACTTTGAATCAAACAATATCTTGATTTTAAAATTATTACACTTGTTTTTAAATTCCTCTTGGCTTTCATCTTCCCTATCTCTGTAATGTTCCCTAGTTCCACAACTAATGCAATATGTGTACATAGGTACGTGTTGTCAATTCAATAATAATGAAAACAGATAGAACAGAGTTAATACAATGAGCAATTCAAACTTCAACGTTTCATTTTAGATGTTTGACAACTCATCCCAATCAGGTGATTGTATGCCTGTCCAGAGAGATACATGTTGGTTGCTCCTGTTTGATAACTTGGTTGTCTTGCTGCTGGTTGCTGTCACTCATCATCATTGTACAATTTTCATCACCATTGGAGACATCTTCCTCACTCTGTGTGCATCATTGACATGTCATGCACTGGTCTGAGCTGACAATGTAGCACCATTGTTAGGAATGACTTCATATGATCTGGGCTGTTTGCATATCAGAAAATTTTGCTGGTATCTAGGTATTTTTCAAAATTTCTGACTCATATGCTCTCTCTGGTGCATAGCTGAAGCAGTTTTCTGCCTACTTGCTGTCATGCATCACTTTATGCTCCTTTGTCTTTGAAGAAGAACATAAGAGGACTTGTCAGATAATTGGGTGTTAGACAATCTTGTTCACTCTCGCCTTCTGAGAACAGGTTGTGCCTGGGAAGATAGTCCCTTCCCATTTGGTGTTGCATAAAAATATTGCAGCAGAATGCACAAATCTTGTTTTGTTGCTGCAAACTTGATAGGTTTGGATTGATGGCGTATACCATACCTTCTGCTAGACCATTTGAGCAATGCTAGTGGAGAGGCAACATTCTGTGGGTCATTCCCCACCTGGTTCCCATTCTTAGAATGGTTTTGTTTGTGAATTGTGATCCATTATCTGACACGATCCAATCCTGTAAACGGGATAGGCTGAAAATGGTGGTCATTATTTGAGTGATAGTTGCACTCATTGTTTTGCTAAGACAGTGAACAATGGAAAATTTGGAAAAGTGAGCTGTCACAAGGATGTAGCTGTGCACCATGAATAACACTATTGCCATTTTCATCTAATGAATGGATGGAATATCATGTGAATGTAGAAGCTCCCTCCACTGTCGGAATTGGTATATTTGGCATGCCTCACATGCATTCGCAAGTAACCGAATATCTAAATATCTTGGCAAGTATACAGATTCACATGCTCACCTTATGTGTTCAACACTCATGTGTCCCTTGTGTGACGTGGTCATGACATCCTGAGGTAGTGCCTTTGGTATTAGAGATAAAAGGTACTGCAGATGCTGGAGAATCCGAGAAAACAAGCATGGGGCTGGATGAACACAGCAGGTCAAGCAGCATCATAGGAGCAGGAAAACTTGACGTTTCGGGCCTAAACCCTTCGTCAGAAATGGGGGAGGGGAAGAGGGTTCTGAATTAAAAAGGGAGAGAGGGGGAGGCGAATAGAGGATGGATAGAGGAGAGGATAGGTGGAGAGGAGGCAGACAAGTCGAAGAGGCGGGGATGGAGCCAGTAAAGGTGAGTGTAGGTAGGGGGTGGGGAGGAGATAGGTCAGTCCAGGGAGGACGGACAGGTCAAGGGGGCGGGATGATGTTAGTAGATAGGAGATGGGGGTGTGGCTTGAGGTGAGAGGAAAAACAGGTTAGGGAGATGGAGATGAGCTGGGCTGGTTTTGGGATGTGGTTGGGGGAGGGGAGATTTTGAAGCTTATGAAATCCACATTGATGCCATTGGGCTGCAGGGTTCCCAGGCTGAATATGATTTGCTGTTCCTGCAGCCTTCGGGTGGCATCACTGTGGCATTGTAGGAGGCCCAGGATGGACATGTCATCTGAGGAATGGGAGGGGGAGTTGAAATGGTTCGCGACTGGGAGGTGCAGTTGTTTGTTGCAAACTGAGCGCAGGTGTTCTGCAAAGCAGTCCCCCAGCCTCTGCTTGGTTTCCCCGATGTAGAGGAAGCCACAACGGGTACAGCGGATGCAGTATACCACATTGGCAGATGTGCAGGTGAACAGATAAGGGTGGAGATAAGGGTGCAGATAAGGGTGGGGAGGGAAAAATGTCTTTGGTGGTGGGGTCTGATTGCAGATGGCGGAAGTGTCGGAGGATGATGCTTTGGATCCGGAGGTTGGTGGGATGGTATGTGAGGACGAGGGGGATTCTTTTTTGGTTATTATTGCAGGGACGGGGCGTGAGGGATGTGTTCCGGGAAATGCGGGAGACACGGTCGAGGGCGTTCTCGACCACTGTGGGGGGGAAGTTGCGGTCCTTGAAGAATGAGGACATTTGAGATGTACGGGAGTGGAAAGTCTCATCCTGGGAGCAGATGCGGCGGAGGCGAAGGAATTGGGAATAGGGGATGGCATTTTTGCAGGAGGGTGGGTGGGAGGAGGTGTATTCCAGGTAGCTGTGGGGGTCAGTGGGCTTGAAATGGACATCTGTTTCTAGGTGGTTGCCCGAGATGGAGACAGAGAGGTCCAGGAAGGAGAGAGAAGTGTTGGAGATGGTCCAGGTGAACTTCAGGTTGGGGTGGAAGGTGTTGGTGAAGAGGATGAACTGTTCGAGCTCCTCGTGGGAGCACGAGGCGGCGCCGATGCAGTCATCAATGTAACAGAGGAAGAGGTGGGGTTTAGGGCCAGTGTAGGTACGGAGCTTTGCCTGCCTCTTTGTAGGTTACGTGGAACAATCCCTCTTCCGTACCTACACTGGCCCTAAACCACACATCAACCTGAAGTTCACCTGGACCATCTCCAACACTTCTCTCTCCTTCCTGGACCTCTCTGTCTCCATCTCGGGCAACCACCTAGAAACAGATGTCCATTTCAAGCCCACTGACCCCCACAGCTACCTGGAATACACCTCCTCCCACCCACCCTCTTGCAAAAATGCCATCCCCTATTCCCAATTCCTTCGCCTCCGCCGCATCTGCTCCCAGGATGAGACATTCCAATCCCGTACATCTCAAATGTCCTCATTCTTCAAGGACCGCAACTTCCCCCCCACAGTGGTCGAGAACACCCTCGACCGTGTCTCCCGCATTTCCCGGAACACATCCCTCACGCCCCGTCCCCGCAACAATAACCAAAAAAGAATCCCCCTCGTCCTCACATACCATCCCACCAACCTCCGGATCCAAAGCATCATCCTCCGACACTTCCGCCATCTGCAATCAGACCCCACCACCAAAGACATTTTTCCCTCCCCACCTTTATCTGCCTTCTGGAGGGACCACTCCTTCCGCGACTCCCTTGTCCACTCCACACTCCCCTCCAGCCCCACCACACCCGGCACTTTTCCTTGTAACCACAGGAATTGCTACACCTGCCCCCACACCTCCTCCCTCACTCCAATCCCAGGCCCCAAGAAGACTTACCACATCAGGCAGATGTTCACCTGCACATCTGCCAATGTGGTATACTGCATCCGCTGTACCCGTTGTGGCTTCCTCTACATCGGGGAAACCAAGCGGAGGCTGGGGGACTGCTTTGCAGAACACCTGCGCTCAGTTTGCAACAAACAACTGCACCTCCCAGTCGCGAACCATTTCAACACCCCCTCCCATTCCTCAGATGACATGTCCATCCTGGGCCTCCTGCAATGCCACAGTGATGCCACCCGAAGGCTGCAGGAACAGCAAATCATATTCAGCCTGGGAACCCTGCAGCCCAATGGCATCAATGTGGATTTCACAAGCTTCAAAATCTCCCCTCCCCCAACCGCATCCCAAAACCAGCCCAGCTCATCTCCATCTCCCTAACCTGTTTTTCCTCTCACCTCAAGCCACACCCCCATCTCCTATCTACTAACATCATCCCGCCCCCTTGACCTGTCCGTCCTCCCTGGACTGACCTATCTCCTCCCCACCCCCTACCTACACTCACCTTTACTGGCTCCATCCCCGCCTCTTCGACTTGTCTGCCTCCTCTCCACCTATCCTCTCCTCTATCCATCCTCTATCCGCCTCCCCCTCTCTCCCTATTTATTTCAGAACCCTCTTCCACTCCCCCATTTCTGATGAAGGGTTTAGGCCCGAAACGTCAAGTTTTCCTGCTCCTATGATGCTGCTTGACCTGCTGTGTTCATCCAGCCCCATGCTTGTTACCTTTGGTATTAGGACTTGTTTGCCCTTGAAAATTACTTGTCACAATATACCGAGTTCATCTTTGTATGGCCAAAATGGACAAATGTTCTCAGAAACCTCTTTAATACTGTCAGGCTATCCCCAGAAAATAGCCTTCTGCAACTTTAGCAGTTACTCATTTTTAACAGTTGCTGGCTGAGGCCAAAGTCTAACAGATCAACTTTGAAAACATCTTCAATTTCATCGCCTCGAGCAGTTGTGTGTAATGTAAGAGGAATATCTTGGCCTTTGTGTAAGTTGGGTATTCTACACAGTGTCTCAGATGTATTCATTCTGGTATATGCTTTCTTTGTACCTTCAAAGTCATATGCTTTCAATTTGAAAAGAAAATGTTGCAAACGTAACAGTGTTCATAGTTTATGAGAGATATTTCTATTGTCTTATGGCCTGTTTCAATTGTGAATTTTTTGCCAAATAAGTAGGTGTGAAACCCCATGATGCCAATACCAGAGCAAATGCCTCATGCTCTATACTGCAATTATTGGCTTTTGCAGATAACAGGGTTTTTGAACTATAAGTTATAGGTTTTCATTTTGCAAAATTACTGTAGGTTCAAAAGCACGGTGATCTGCAATTTTGCTGACACAACTTGCTTGGGAGATTTAAAGTTGTATGGAGATGCCTTGCTTGCGTAAGTCTCTCAGTGGAGAAACCTTTTTGTTCCACAAAGTTGGAAATAAATTTAGAAGAAGTTGGGAAACCTCAGGGAACATTGCAGATCCTTATCTTGCAGAGTGCATTTGTTTAACATCGTCAATCTTGCTTGGACCAGGGTTTTCACCAAGGGCAGAGTAAACGACCTTGAAAACATTTATCTGGCTGATGCCAACCTGGCACTTCATGCTGTAAATGCCAAACCATGTCATTGCACAGCTGCCATCAGTAGGTACTGTGTCTGGGAGTCCGATTATAGGAAGGATATTGTTAAGCTAGAGAGGGTTCAGAAGAGATTTACCATGGCGTTGCTGCGTGGGGAAGGTTTGAGTTATAAAGAAAGGCTGGGAATTTTTTCACTGGAGCATAGAAGGTTGAAAGGTGACCTTACAGAGGTTTATAAAATCATGAGGGGTATAGATAAGGTGGATGATAGTTGTCTTTTCCCTGCGATGGGGGATTTCAAGACGCCGGGGGGCACATTTTTAAGGTGAGAGAAGAGAGATTTTAAAAAAATTGAGGGGCAATTTTTTTAGAAAGAGGATGGTTTGTGTGTGAAATGAACTTCCTGAGGATGTGGTGGATGCAGGCACAGTTATAATGTTTAAAAGACACTTAGATAAGTATATGAACAGGAAAGGTATGGTGGGATTTGGGCCAGCAGCAGGCTATGGGTCTAGTTTAGTTCGGGATTATGTTCGGCATGGACTGGTCGGGCCAAAGGGTCTGTTTCTGTGCTGTATGACTGTGTGAAGATAATAGTCATGCTCTGCCTTTGTCTGATCCATGATTGCAATATCATCAGCTAAGCAAAGCAGCCAAATACATTTTCACTGATCCTATCCAAGTGTTATTGGGCTTGGTCTTGACTAAATGATAGCCCAAAAGGTAACTTTGGGAACAATAACATCAAAATGACAACCTCAGTGTCATCAGCTTTTGTTAGATTGACAGACCAGTAGCCATACTCCGCATTTAACTTAGGAAAGAACTGTGATGGAGCTATATCAAATTGCGGGGTACTTGAATTTCCAAATGGTAGTATTTCACCCTATTTCATCAGTTCCACTCAGAGCTTCTCCTGAATGTGAATCTGCACTTCTTTGGAGGGTCGATGAGTGACATTGCATCCTCAGAGAACAGGCAACATGTTAACCCTGCAGACTCCCAATTCCCACCGTACTGCTGTAAATTTGGCTCCCATGGATTGGGGGGTGGGGACCCAGTGGGTTACCAGAGAGGGGTCTTCTTTTATCATTGCTGTAAGGCCTACAGAGCGTCCCTGACAAACAATGGCCACCACAACAGCTCTGATGCTCTGGGCTCATGCTTCTGATCACCAGTGCCTCGACACAGGAAATAAAAATCTTACCTAGTTTTTGGGTGTACTTTAAAATGGAGCCTCTGCAGTGGCTACATCTATCAGTGGCACTGTTATGGTGGCCTAAAAATCATGGGTATGAGTGCCATTGGTTAAGCCAGCATTTATTACCCATTATTAGCTGACGTCACAAATTGAGCTGCCAGCTTTAAGAGGCAGAGCACTATCACCACAAAGGCTTTTTAATTGGCCAGCACTGGTTCAATATTGCTTGGAGACCTGATCACTTAGAAGAGATATTAGGAGAACAATGAGGAGGCATGAAAAAACTCTTGAGGGCAAAAATAAAGCAAAATCCAAAGGATTTTTTTCTTAAGTATAAAACTTTTTCTTAAGCGTATTACAGGCGAGATGATAACCAGAGAAACAGCAGCTTTCATTAGGGACCAACCTGACAATATTTGTGTGGAGCTGGAAGACGTAGATGAGGTTTTGAATAAGGACTTTGTATCTATATTCAGTATGGAGAAGGGTGGTATAGTTATAGAAATCAGGGAGGGGTCTGTGTTATACTTGACTAAATTAGCATGGAGAGAGTAGATATTAACACTTTTACTGGGCCTACAATTGGATAAATCCCCAGGCCCTGATGACACACATTCCAGTTCATGTGAGGAGGCAAGGAAGAAGATTGAAGTAGCCCTGATGTTCATTTTCAAATCATCTATGGCCACTGAGAGCTTTTAGAGGACTAGAGGACAGTTAATATAATACCATTATTCAAGAAGAGTGACAGGGATAAATCGGGGCCACTGAGTCCAAAGTCAGTGGTAGAGAAATTTTTGGAAACAGTTCTGAGTGTCAGAATTAATCTTCACTTGGAGGGGCAAGAAGTAATCAAGTATAACCACATGGCTTTCTCAGGGGGTTGATCACAAAATTGATTGAATATTTTGAGGTGATGACTAGCTGTGTAGATGTGGGTAGTGCAGCTGATGTAGTCTACATTAACTTCATTAAGCCTTTTGTCAAGATTTCACTTGGCACACTGGTCAAGAAGGAAAGAACCCATGGGACAGAGGACAATTTGACAAATTGGATGCAAAGTTGGCTTAATGTAGGAGGCAGAGGCAAATGGTCGAAAGTTGTTTTTGTGACTGGAATACTGTGTCGGGTGGTGTACCACAGGGCTTAATGCCTTGTTGTTTTCAGTGTACATTAATGATCCAGACATCCACAGAAGCAATACAAGGCTACAGGTCAAGTGGGATCAGAGTAGATAGGAGCTTGGTGATCAGCACGAACACAATAGGCTGAAGGGCCATTTTCTGTGTTTCAATAGTCTTTGACTCTATGACTCTGACTTCCTCTTACTGCCAGTTTTCCCACATGACAAGGCCTGGTCTAATGCAAGTAAAATGGATAGGTTTAGGAAGTAATTTTTGTAATAATTAATGGGTTACATCCAGTCAGCGGTGGCTGGGAAGGTGTTGTGTTCACCTCCTGATGTCTTCTGACATTGCTTTACAAGGTCATCCAGCCAATGTACAGCAGTAGTCATTGTTCACCATTAGTGGCCCATCCCTAAATGCCCTTGAGCTGAATAGTTTACTAGACTATTTCAAAGGATAGTTAAGAGTCAACCACATTATTATAGATCTGTAGTCGCATGTAGGTTAGACCAGGTAAGATTCTCTGAAGAGTATCAATTGGATTTTCCATTGAGAGACAATCTCTTTCACCAAAGAAGGGAGCTCCATATTTCTGACATTATGTTCAGGGCACGCTCAAAAATATGGAGCAGGGATTTCATAGTGACAGTTCTTTGATAGTGCAGAACTGTCGGAGGAAGGCAAACAATGCCCCATTTTCAGAGCAGTCAGCTGCCGTATTCTGAAATTCAAAGTTCCTGTGAGCCACTTTGACAGCTGCTGACAAACTGTACGTACATAAGGGAAGTGTGATGTTTGTGTGCTGCAAGTGATGGGTGACAGATCAGTAGGGAGGTACAGGGTGCCAGGTGGGTGGGATGCCAAGGTGCCAGGTAAATAGCTTACAAGTTGGGAAAAGGTAGGACAACAGTGATTGGACGCCAGATTAGGGGATAGAATGTCAGGTTAATAGGATGTCAACCGAGTAGGGTGCCAGGGAAGTATGGTGCCAACTGGTGAGGACTAGGATGCAGCTAGTAGGGTACACCTGGGTAGGAGGCAGATGCCACCAGGGTAGAGGTCAGTGTGCCAGCTGGTTTGGAGGTAATGTGCCAGTAGATAGGATGCTAAGTGGGAATTGGATGGGGTGCCAGGATGCGAGGTGGCAAAGCAAGTGAGGCAGTGTTTGTGTGTTTCAGATCTCCGGCATCACCAGTTCTTTGTTTTATTGTAGCATTTCGGATAGGTTAGGCAGAATGTACGGTGGGTCAGGTCACATCTGGTATATGGGGTGTCTGTCAGGTTGGGGCTGGCAGTGCAGGTGAGGTGTTGGGTCTACTGAGGGGGGCATCATTGTTTGGGTCAGGTTCAGCAAGATGTAAGGGTTAAAAGGTGTAGAGCTGGATGAACACAGCAGGCCAAGCAGCATTATAGGAGCAGGAGAGCTTGACGTTTTGGGCCTAGACCCTTCATCAGAATATGTAAGGGTTTCAAGGGTTACAAAGATGTAAGGGTTTCAGTTTTTGATAATTTCCAGACGAGGAGTGTTTGATTATGAATCTGCTTTGTTAATTTAGAGGTGACAAAGTCTAAAATTGAAGTTGTGTGAGTCAAAGGAAAAGGCTTCATATCTCACAGGACCAGAAACAGATAAGTCAATCTACAGATTTGATAAGAAAGCAAATTTTCTCTGATTTTTGCTTGACTGTAAGGTGGTGGTGTTGAAGAATAGATCAGATTTTGTTTGCGCGGTGTTTAAAATTTTTTTCAACTTGTGTTTTTAAATCATTCGTGGGGTGAGGACATCACTGGCGAGGCTAGCATTTATTACCCATCCCTTATTGCACAGAGGGCAGTTAGGAGTCAACCACAATGTTGCGGTCTGGAGTTACATATAGGCCTGAACAGGTAAGCATGTCAGTTTCCTTCCCTAAAGGACATTAGTGAACCAGATGGGTTTTCCAACAATCGACAATGGATATACAGTCATCATTAGACTCTTAATTCCAGCTTTTTGTTATTGAATTCAAATTCCACCATTTGCCACGGCAGGATTTGAAACCAGGTCTCCAGGACATTACCTGGGTTTCTGGGTTAACAGTCCAGTGGCAGTAGCACTTAGTCATTGCCTTCCTTGAGTTTGTTTTATTTTACTGTTTATTTCTTTTGTATAATAAACATGTCTATTATTAAAATGAAACCTGCAGCCTGGCATACTTAAGTTTCAGTGAAGAAATTCAGCATTTAGAATATTGTGAGCAGTTTTGGACCCATTGTCTAGGGAACGATGTGCTAGTGTTGGAGGGTGTTCGGATGAGGTTTACAGGAATGATCTCGGGGATGAAAGGCTTGTCATATGAGGAGTGGTTGAGGGCTCTGGGTCTGCACTTGGAGTTTAGAACGATGAAGGGGGGATCTCATTGAAACTTACAGAATACTGAGAGACCTCAGTAGAGTGGATGTAGGGAAGATGTTTCCACTATCAGGCGAGACTAAGACCTGAGACCACCGTCACAGGGCGAAGGGATGACCCTTTAGAATTGAGATGAGGAGGAATTTCTTCAGCCAGAGGGTGGTGAATCTGTGGAACTCATTGCCACAGAAGGCTGTGGAGGCCAAGTTATTGAATGTACCTAAGACAGAGATGCATAGGTTCTTGATTAGTAAGAGGATCAAGGGTTATAGGGAGAAGGCAGGGGAATGGGGTTGAGAAACATATCAGGCATGGTAGAGTATGGCAGAGTAGACTCAACGGCCAAACGGCCTAATTCTGATCCTATATCATATGGTCTAAAACCACCATGTTAAATAATTTTTTTAAAGTACAAGATACAATCTATCAGGTCATATTTCATTCCGGAATCTGACGTGTCCAATAGTAACAGCAACTGAGATCATGTCACAATTTATTTGTAGATTAAAATCATCCATAATTATTCCTGTCCCTTTATCATTAGCACCCAAAAAGCACCGGGGAGGTGGTGCTACCTAGTGGTACTGCCTAGTGTTATTATTGCTGGACTGTAAATCCAGAGACCAGGATAACATTCTGGGGACCTGGTTTCGAATCCCGCCATGGCAGATGGTGGAATTTGAATTCAATAAAAAATCTTGAATTAACACTCAAATGATGACCGTGAATCTAGTGTCAAATGTCAGGATAAACCCACCTGGTTCACTAATGTCCTTCAGGGAAGGAAACTGCTATCCTTACCTGGTCTGGCCTACATGTGACTTCACACCCACAGCAATGTGCTTGACTCTGAACTGCCCTCTGGGCAATTAGGGATGGGCAATAAATGCTGCCTAGCCAGTAACATCCTCATCCCATTAATGAGGGTGGCATGGTGGATCAGTGGTTAGCACTGCTGCCTCACAGCACCAGGGACCTGGGTTTGATTCCAGCCTCGGGCAACTGTCTGTGTGGGTTTCCTCTGGGTGCTTCGGTTTCCTCCCACAGTCCAAAGATGTGCAGGTTAGGTGGATTGGCCATGCTAAATTGCCCATAGTGCCCAGGGATGTTTAGGTTAGCTGGATTAGACATGTGAAATGCAGGGGTAGGGGAATGGGTCTGGGTGGGGTACCCTTCGGAGGGGTGGTGTGGATTTGTTGGACCAAATGGCCTGTTTCCACGCTGTAGGGATTCTATGATTCTGTTCTATGAATAAAGGAATTTCTTCTTTCTATATTGCAGTTAGTGTTCAGGAGCCTGTAGATCACTCCCACAAGTGACTTCTTTCCCCTACTGTCCTTTATCTCCTCCCAAACCAATTCTATAAACCGATATCTTGAACCAAGGTCAGTTCTAATCCTTGTACTAAAGCCCTCCTCTGCATACATCTAGCTTCCAACTCTTTTTGAATGTCATATACATTCAATGTTCAGAACCCAATCATCACCATCTTGCAACCACATCACCATCATCCATACAAATCTATGTACTGTACTAGGAAGATGATTGTGGAGGCTAGTCATTGGTCTCAGAATATTATTGCAGGCCTTCCTGACAATAGCATTTTTGGTTCAACTATTTTATTGACTCAATAAATTAACTTCTATCCATGATTAGGCCACATTAGGGGCATCTAAACAGTCCTTGGATAAGCATATGGATGATGATGAATAGTGTAGGGGGATGGGCTTAGATTAGTTCACAGGTCGGCGCAACATCGAGGGCCGAAGGGCCTGTTCTGCGTTGTATTGTTCTATGTTCTATGTTCTAAGTAAAGCTGTTTACCAACGACTCCAATTTGTTCTTATACATTCAATGTCCAATAAAGATGCAGCCATGGATAAGCATCCATGTTTGGACTGATATAACAATTAAACAATATTGGTGACAAATGCTAACATTCTCCAAGCAGAAAAGGCCCAACCATCTATGCCTGACATTTCACAGCACCACTGTTGAAAATCTAGAGTTTTTAATGATGAATTTTGACTGCATTAGCTGCCTCAACTAGGGACTTCAAAAACACAGAACAGCTTTGTGACATTTAGATGACTGTGTTATGTTCTGATCTCTCATTCGTTCCCAAAAAGAGATCAGCTTTGTGATGGAATAGCAAGACTGGGCACAAAACGTAACATCAGGTCTTGCAGCATCTGTGAAGAAAAAATCAGAGTTAACGTTTCAGGTCCGGTGACCCTTCTTCAGAACTTCCCCAGCTCTGAGGAAGGGTCACCGGACCCGAAACGTTAACTCTGATGTTTTCATCACAGATGCTGCCAGATCTGCTGAGCTTTTCCAGCAACTTCTGTTTTTGTTCATGGTTTGCAGCATCCGTAGTTCTTTCAGTTTTTACAAAATGCAACATTCCCAGTATCACCCATATCCTGAAAACAAATTTTACAAAATGTGTTCTTCATAAAAAATTTAGAGCGTGAAATGATTTTCTTTGCCTCAGGCAAAGCCATTTTAATCACGGTTCAGCCCTTTCCATAATATGTCAGTATCTGACAATCAGTCTCATAATTGCTCCTGTACTGGCAGATATGGACTTCGCCGACAGTGATCGATCCCAGGCACAGTGTAGGCCTTGATTTCATTCGTAGTCTGTTATCGAGTATTCTAGCACATCTATATCCTGAATTTACATCATTTCTCATTTGAAAGACCATGCCAGCCAGAACTAAAGCAAAAGGCATGTCATTATTTTCTTGTCACTTTTGGCAATTATTACTTCATTAGTGGGAGGTTGGAGCTGATCATACAACTGACTTGCTTTCATGCACTTTAAGTGATTATGAATTGCAATACATTACTAATTTAGTTAGCTCCATCTTTTCCATTGAGGCTTTTGCTTCAGTTTTACCAGCCTATTGATAACATTTGAAACTTTTGTAGAATGATACCAACTGATACGATATGCATAAGACTCTTCCAACATCTGGCCAGTCTACCACTGCCAATGCAGAGATTTTCAAATGACAGATAAAGCTTTCTCATTTACTTATAAAGATCTTATTATATTTTGACACTGTCAAATTATCAGTGCTAAAACATCAGTAGACTACAAGATGTCAAACTCCGAATGATATCTTGCAGGAGCCTGACTCTCTTCTATCAGAGTGAAAGGGCTCCAAAGGGAAGCTTATCAATCAATCCTTGGGGTTGTTGTGAATTAAAACACTTTCTAGGATCTTATCTATTAAGTTTCTAATTGGTCTTGAGGAATATCAGGCAGATTTTACTATTGGCTGTGCAGCAAGATCCAAATTCATTTTTATCAATTCAAGAAAGTAACCATCTGAACATTTCTGCAGTCCTATTTTCAAATTGTCTTAATAAATTAAATAGAAGTTATTCTTGAATTTTGTCATATTTTAGAGAAATTTAATCTGGCCTTTCTCACCATAAATGTTGATAAACAACTTTGCTCCTGCTCTCTCTACTACCCTTTCTTTTTGACACTTCTGCTGACTTCCTTGATCCCTTACCGTCTGTCCACACGCCATTGGGTACTGGTCCTTATATGCAATCAAGCAACGTGACTAATACAGGACCATTTGTTTTAATATTTGTCTAAATCGGGGCAGCTTTACTAATGAGTCAAAATCTGCACTCTTGGCATTGCAAGGAGATTTTTTTATTGAACAAAATCAGCTTGTTTGGGTCAGGTGGGTAGGCCAAAAATAGAAAAATCTTTTTCCTGACACAAATCTATTACTCCCATCTTAATCTTAAACTGAATATTGTTTGAGTGATAAACTGAACTGAAATAGCCAAGTCAGAGCTTTGAACTTGATTATGAGCCCAATCCTCCGACACTTCCGCCATCTGCAATCTGACCCCACCACCAAAGACATTTTTCCCTCCCCACCCTCATCTGCTTTCCGGAGGGACCACTCCCTCCGCAACTCCCTTGTCCGCTCCACACTCCCCTCCAGCTCCACCACACCCGGCACTTTTCCCTGCAACTGCAGGAAGAGCTACACCTGCTCCCACACCTCCTCCCTCACCCCAATCCCAGGCCCCAAGAAGACTTTCCACATCAGGCAGATGTTCACCTGCACATCTGCCAATGTGGTATACTGCATCGGCTGTACCCGTTGTGGCTTCCTCTACATCGGGGAAACCAAGCAGAGGCTTGGGGACCGCTTTGCAGAACACCTACGCTCAGTTCTCAACAAACAACTGCACCTCCCAGTCGCAAACCATTTCAACTCCCCCTCCCATTCCTCAGACGACATGTCCATCCTGGGCCTCCTGCAATGCCACAGTGATGCCACCCGAAGGCTGCAGGAACAGCAAATCATATTCAGCCTGGGAACCCTGCAGCCCAATGGTATTAATGTGGATTTCACAAGCTTCAAAATCTCCCCTCCCCCAACCGCATCCCAAAACCAGCCCAGCTCATCTCCGCCTCCCTAACCTGTCCTTCCTCTCACCTATCCCCTCCTCCCACCTCATGCCCCACCCCCATCTCCTATCTACTAACATCATCCCGCCCCCTTGACCTGTCTGTCCTCCCTGGACTGACCTATCTCTTCCCTACGCCCCCACCTACACTCACCTTTACCGGCTCCATCCCCACCTCTCAAACTTGTCTGCCTCCTCTCCACCTATCCTCTCCTCTATCCATCTTCTATCCGCCTCCCCCTCCTCTCCCTATTTATTTCAGAACCCTCTTCCCCTCCCCCATTTCTGATGAAGGGTCTTGGCCCGAAACGTCAAGCTTTCCTGCTCCTATGATGCTGCTTGGCCTGCTGTGTTCATCCAGCCCCACACCTTGATATCTCGGATTCTCCAGCATCTGCAGTACCTTTTATCTCTGAGCCTAATTGTCATTTAGGTTTGGAAACTTCACAGCACTTGGTTGGGTTTCCCAAACCATAAGGAGCATAACAGTTTCCTCCAGGTGAGGACTTGGCGGACTTAGCAAGTGAGTGCCTGGGCATATGCCTTTGTAGGCTCACTGAACAGGGATTGTCCAGACCTTTATCAAAACCACTGACCCCCCATATCCTATCCCAAACTGCACAATAGGCCTGATTTCCACAGTCACCAGGGCCTGACCTCCCCTTTACCACCAGGGCCTGACATCACCTTTACCACCAGGGCCTGACATCACCTTTACTACCAGGGCCTGACCCCTCCTCTACCACCAGGGTCTGACCTCTCCTCTACCACCAGGGCCTGACCTCCCCTTTACCACCAGGGCCTGAACTCCCCTTTGCCACCAGGTCCTGATCTACCCTCTCCAATAATGTCTTTCCACCACTCAGGTCCCTTTTCCCAGGATTTTCAATTGTCTGTGTTCAATCCCATGAGCTCCTCCCCAAATTAAGGTAAACTCCAGCCCTCCCGATTGCCTCTCTCAGTTGAAATTCCTGCCTCCGATCACCCTCACCTTTCCCTGATCAAAACCCTTCCAATGAAACTCTGTGATTAGATCTCAGTTCCAGACCTCAGTTACAAAGATGTAACCAAGACTGGAGAATTTGAGTTATCAACCTCCATAAGGCCACCCCTCAGCTTCCTATGCCCCAGTAAAAAATGTCCCAGCCTATCCAGCCTCTCATAACAAAATTGTGATGGACTTAAATAAGGTGAATAGCCAAGGTCTTTTCCCCAGGGTAGGAGAGTCCAAAGCTAGGGAGCATAGGTTTAGGGTGACAGGGGAAAGATTTAGAAGGGACCTAAAGGGCAACTTTTTCAGACAGAGTGGTATGCGTGTATGGAACAAGCTGCTAGACGAAGTGTTAGAGGCAAGTACAACATTGAAAAGAGATTTAGACTGGTACATGATTAGGAAAGGTTCAGATGGATATAAGCCAAGTACAGGCAAACGGGGCTAGTTCAGTTTAGGAAACCCAGTCAGCATGGATGGGTTGGGCCAAAGGGTCTGTTTCTGTGCTGTATGAATCTCTGACTCTAATTAACAAAAGAGAAGCAAATAAAAACCATCTGGCTTCCAAATGTATAAATTTTCAAAATAAACGTTAAGTATTAATATGGAAAGAGAAACCATCTCCTTCATCTCTCTCTCTCACTTTCCAAACTGAAGCGCAGAAACAAAGACAAACATGTTCAAACTGTTGCTGAAATAATGGAATTCTGACTGAACTTTGTCCCATCCGAGACCGCACACTCTGAAGGATGAACTAATAGAGACAGTTAGTATGAACAAAACAACACCCATCACCCTGCAGTCTCCCATTTTCATCCAGGCATGGATGCATAGAGTTTGGAGAAAATGACTTTAAGTCAATCAGTAAAAAATGAAACGGCAGACAGTATATCAGAGGAAGTAAAACTATATTGAAGATGTATAAAATGCATTGATTTCAAAAATATTCACAAGGTGGATGGAGGTGAAGAGTGAACAAGATAATCTTTAAAGTGCAGGTATGAACTCTTTTTTGAATGATGTGTTTACAGCAGGCTAGTAATGTAGAATTCTGTGAGATGATCTGCAGATGGGGAGGGCAAATCTGATTTGATTTTCGTCACATTCACTGGAAATATTTTATTTATTCACAGTGTTTGTGTTGATGATACTGATAATTCTAGCAGTTTTTAATATGTTATCTGCAATGTTAGACAAAGGAATTAGGGAAACAAATCTACAGTTTAGAAATAATTAGCTTAGCTATGTATATGTTGTAAGAAGTCAATAAAGATACTTCTGTTTTACAGGAGGGACCTATAAGGAATCATTGTATAATAACTTGATATAATCTTAAGAAATTTATTGAATAAAAGTAACTCTCTCACTCTTATAATGAAAGCTCCCATAGTAACTTGTTGGACCAACAGTGAAGGCTGTTTATCTTTGCAAAGGACATGTCTCAAGCATTAGCACTGAAGCAAGAGATTACTCATCTAGATAAGGGGTGCGACGTGATCTCATGATCCATATGCATAACAGTTTCCTGAAGGTTAAGTAGAAAGACCTAGTGAGTAATGTGCCAAAAAACGGATATAGGCTTCGAATGGAAATAGTAAGGATTAGCTTGAATATCCATCCTTTGCCAATGGGCAGAAAAGATGCGTGAAATGTGCCTCCCAGCAATGAGGTGTATAAACCAGCTCTGGTGTGAGAAAAAAACATTTGGACAGAAGAGATAGTGAGAACTGCTGATGCTGGAGTCAGAGATAACACAGTGTGGAGCTGGAGGAACACAGCAAGTAAAGCAGCATCAGAGGAGTTGGAAAGTTGACGTTTTTTTCTCAGATGGACCAATGCTGTCTTCAGGCTAAGACTTTCCTTATGTATAACAATCTTTGGTCAGAGAAGATCATTTCAAACTTATCCATACTGTCTTCAGCCTGACCATTTGGCTTTCGCTCAAAAAGACTGAAGAAAATGGAAGAAACTGACACTTCAGCCAGCTATGGAGATCAACTTAATCCCATTGGTGTGTCCAATCTTGAATACATCATCCCTCTCACCTGTTAAGGGTTGTATGTCTTTTTTGCATATTTAGCTTTGGTGTTGCTTCTTAATAAACACCTTAGAATTACTTGTGAATTTTTGGCTACCAGTTTTGGGTAATCTGTGATTCCTGTAATCGAAACCCTACAATTTGTGCAGTTGTTGAAGACAGACATCTATGATCAGACGGGACTTCAGATGGAAATTAGGCTAATTGGAACTTCAGGCTGATAATCATTACAAATCATCGTCCTTGTCTTCTTTACTCAAGTGTTTTGTCATTTTGGAGGGAGTGGAAGTTTGTGGATCCTCCTCCTTCTTTTTGTTGCTTAATAGGTCACCATCATTCATGACTGAATGTGGCAAGATCGTAGAGTTTTAATCTGATCTGTTGCTTATGGAATCATTTAGCTCAGTATATAGCATGTTACTTCCATTATTCGGTGTGCAGTTGTCTATTAGCTTCACCAGGGTGACATCTGATTTAAACATCTGCCTTTTATTATTGCTGGAATGCTGTCCTACATTCCTTAATGAACCAATGTTGGCCCCCAGTATGACGGAAATAGTAGAATAAGAAATATACAGGCTACATTGGATATTGCAGCTAGTCCAAATCTGCTGTTGGTTTTGACCCACAATATCTTGAGAATGTCCAAAGCAGGGTGCCAGGTGTTTAAGGTGCCATGTTGCTAGAGTTTAAAGTAGAAGGTGAGTAGGGTACCACGTAACTAAGGCACCAAATACGGTGTCAGGAGATAAGAGGACAAGGGGACATGTGAGTGATGGGGTGTTTGACACAAGTAAAGGGGAAAGGGAGTGTTGGGGCTGGCTGTGGGGGAGGCAATCAAGTCCAAACGGTTGGGGAGGTGTGATCAGGCAGGGCAGGATGTGTCCAGCCTGGTGGCTAGGAAGGTGGTGTTGGGTAGAAGGTTGGTTCCAGAATTAAGTGGAGGGATGCTGGTGAGTCAGGTTCTTGGGTATCTAAGGAGTTGGGGAGTGTAGTTAAGATTGTGTAAACTAAGTTGGGACCTCAGTTTAATAATTGCTCAGGAGTCAGACAAGGCGTTTAGTAGTCTAAATTTTCTTCAGTAACTATTTTCCTAACTTTAGCAGCAACATTGAAATTCTCTTGTTTAAACAGAGATTTTTGTAGGGCTCCAGGCATATGGAATTGCCCAGCATAATCTTTAATTTCTTGCACAGTTGCTTTGGAGTCTGCTATGATGAGGACTCCACTGGGACCCCTACAAAAGTCCCGTTTACTCTTCAGAAAGGATTATCTGGCCATAGGAAAATCCAGGTCCATACAGATAATGCCACACAATCTGATGAGGGTGTCACCACAGCAGATGGTGAAATTTAAATTCAATAAAAATCTTTTATTAAAAACTGGCCGAATGACAACCATGTAACTGTTGCTGATTGTTGTGATAAACCATCTGGTTCACTAATGTCCTCTAGGGAAGGACATCTGCTATCCTTACCTCATCCAGCCTACGTGTGTCAATACAGTGTGGAGCTGGAGAAACACAGCAGGTCAGGCAGCTTCACAGGAGCAGGAAAGTTGATGTTTCGGGTTTACATCCTTCATTAAGACTGGGGAGAGGGAAGGGAACTCAGCAATAAATGGGGTGGGGTAGGGCTGGGAGTAGGTAGGTGGGATGGTGATAGGTGGATGCAGGTAGAGGGTAGTGGAAATTGGTTAGTGTGAAGGGTGGGGCAGATAAGTGGGAAAGAAGATGGACAGGTAGTTTCAGGTCAAGGAAGCAGGGATAAGAGGGAGGTTTGGACATGAGATGAGGCCAGGGGTGGGAAGATTTTGAAACTGGTGAATTCTATCTTGAGGCTATTGGGCTGTAAGTTCCAGAATATGAGACAGAATATGAGGTGTTGTTCCTTCAGATTGCGTGTGGCATCATTGTGGCACTGGAGGAGGGCCAGGATGGACATATCACCCAGGGAGTGGGAGGGAGAGTTAAAATGGTTGACAACCAGAAGGTGTTGTTGATTATAATGTACAGAGCACAGATGCTCCGCAAATCGCTCACCGAGTCTGCGCTTCATCTCATCGATGTAGAGGAGACTACATCATGAACAACGGATACAGTAGGCAAGGTTGGAGGATGTACAGGTGAATCCCTGTCAGATTTGGAAAGATTGTCTGGGTCCTTGGACAGAGGTGAGAAGGAAGGTGTAAGGGCAGGTGTAGCATCTCCTGAAGATACAACGAAAGGTGTCGGGTGTGGTGGGGTTGGTGGGCATTGCGGAATAGATGAGGGATTTGTGTAGTGAATGGTCCTTACTTCAAGGATGGAGCATTCCACTCCCAGATATCCCAGATGTCCTCCTACTTCAAGGACTGCAATTTCTCCCTTCTGTTGATTCATAATGTCCTCAACTGCATCTCTTGCATTTCCTGCACTTCTGCTCTCAACACCCGGCACTTTCCTTGTATCTGCAGGAGGTACTACACCTGCCCTTACACCTTCCATCTCACCTCTGTCCAAGGCCCCAGACAATCTTTCCAAATCCGAAAGGGATTCACTTGTACATCCTCCAACCTTGTCTACTGTATCCGATGTTTGCAATGTAGTCTCCTCTACATCGATGAGATGAAGCGCAGACTCGGTGAGCGATTTGCGGAGCATCTGTGCTCTGTACATTATAATCAACAACACCTTCTGGTTGTCAACAATTTTAACTGTCCCTCCCACTCCCTGGGTGACATGTCCATCCTGGGCCTCCTCCAGTGTCACAATGGTGCCACGTGCAAACTGGAGGAATAGCACCTCATATTCCGCCTCAGGAGACAACAGCCCAATGGCTTCAACATATAATTCACCAGTTTCAAAATCTCCCCAACCCCGGCCTCATCCCAAGTCCAACCTCCCTCCCTCTCGTCCCTGCTTCCTTGACCTTACACTACCTGTCCATCTTTTTTCCCACTTATCCTCCCCACCCTTCCCACTGACCAATCTCCACTACCCCCTCCCTGTGTCTACCTAACTCCAGCCCACCCACCTTCCCCCCACCCCACCCACCCATTTATGTCTGAGCTCCCTTCCCCCTCCCCGCTCCTGTTGAAGGGTGTAAACCCGAAACGTCGGCTTTGCTGCTTCTCTGATGCTGCCTGACCTGCTGTGCTCTTCCAGCTCCACACTGTATAGACTTTGACTCCAGCATTTGTAGTTCTTGCTGTCTCCTAGCCCACATGTGATTCAGACCCATAGCAATGTGGTTTACTACTCTCTAAAATGACCTAGCAAGCCACACAATTAAAGGGCAATTAGGGATGAGCAATAGATTTGGCCTTACCAGTGACACCCATGTCCCATGAGCAAATATGTAAAAAAAAAGAGTTTTGGGCCATTTGGGCCATCAAGACAGCTCTGTATAATCTTTATAAAATATGGCCAATCTGATTGTGGCCTCAGTTACATTTTTCTGATACACTTGACTCCATCATAGACCAAACACCTGTCTAAATCAGCCTTGAAAATATTCAATGAACAAGGCTCCCAGCGGAAGATCCCCTGAGAGAAAAAAAACCTCCTCGAAGCAGTGTTCAAATGCAGATTTTTAAACTTTTTCCTTGTTCTTCATTGTCACATGATGAAAAACACCCTCTCACCATCTACATTGTCAAGCCCAATTGAATCTTACATGTTGCCGACAAGATCACCTCTCATTTTTCTAAACCTAACGGGTACACACTCAACTGTTCAAATGCAAGAATATCCTTCCCTATGTAAGGAGAAGTAAACCATGCAGAGTACAGCTGGTACAGTTTCACCAATATCAGTTTGAGTTGTAGGAATACTTCCCTCCTTTTAGATTTAAGCTTTGTTGCAGATATAGATATTCAAACAGTTATGAATGGAGCTGAACACAATAGAGACATCAGCAAACATGGAGGGAAGGTCAGAATATAATTTTGAGTATTGAAGAAGGTTATTTACATCATTCTGGTTCATTCGCCAATTGTGACTCTAAGGCCACACTGCCCACTATCCTTTAAATGTTGTAGCATCAAGTCATCTCTTAAATAATTCCAAGGTTATTGTTTCCTTTACTCTATCTGGAAGGCAATGTTTCACATGATGAGCAACCCATGTATGAAAATGAAATTCCTGATAGTCTTACTTCCATCATTTAACTTAAATAAATGTTCTGCGTTACATTTTTATTTAGCCATAACGAAAATACATATTCCTACATAACATCATATCTCTTGGTTTAAAAGACGAGATTCTTTGATCTTCCCTTATTATTCAAGATTCTTACAATGGTGATTAGCTCTGTAACTCTTTCCTTACAGTTTCTGCCTTGGATTTGGTAATCAGAAAAGGATACAACATCTGAGCACCATGAGTTTGATTATTACCTCCTCTGACTTGTATTTTGCAGTCTTGGTTTTGTAAATCAACAATTTATTGGTCTCGTTATTTGCTGGCCTGAATTGGTCAAGTCTGTACTCTTAGAATTTTTCCAAGTTACTTTCGTATTATTTTTGAAGAACATAACTATCCATTTTCCCTTCCCATAAGAGTACAGTTGCATTCCATTTCATCTGCTTAATGTTCCACTTAATTACAAATCTTGTTCAACTCATGCATTCTCAGGTTTTATCCAGATTCTCCACAGGTTTGAATTTAACTAATTAATAGCTTTTCATGTGGGACTTAATCAAAAGATTTGATACACACCAAAGAGTTTCCTAAAGATGATTAGTATAGCATTACCTTGCCCTTGTGATCCTTTTGCACTTTAAGGAGAAAATAGATTTGGAATGGTGGCTCATGCATGACATTAAAAACAAACAAAATTTCAGAAAGCAATCCCTAATGGATCAGAGAATGGAGGCTGCTAGTGAAATTCCCGCCATATGAGGCTTCCACTGATAGCTGACATGTCTGGTTAGTGCACTTTGGGTGAATTTTTTATGTGAAAGCTGTACACAGAAAATTTACATATGCAAGTCCACAGAGATCATGCAAAGGCTTTCGGGAAGTGACTAAAAGCTTAAAAGCAAGGAATGATGAGGGATGATAAAAACAGTGAAGGCAGGGGAGGGAAAATCCATACTTAAGGTAGGGAGATGGCTGTGCACAAGATGGGAGGATCATCGGCAGTTATCCCTGGCTTTGTTGAGGCGACAATGCAAAATGATGATTGGCATAACTAAGCTGTAAGCCTGGTGCTCAGAAGGGTAGAGTGGTGAGATGAAGACACAGGGATAAAGCGTGGCGATGGAGTCAAATGCAAGAATTTTGTGAGAACATGGAAAGATCAAACCTGATGGGGTTGACAGAGCAAGACAGAATGGAAGCTAAAGGCTTGGTGGATCATCTCTGTTTACAGACTGAGTCTCAATACACTCCATGAGTCCTTAGTTCCACAGCTGGGGTGGAGGGAGCCTGCCCACTCATTGAGCACATTGGCCTTGGAGATTTAGGTGAGTGACCTGAAGAATGATTAAGGCTAGAGAGCACTGCCATGCTGATAGAGTCATGGCTAGATGCAGGTGCACCCTCCTTGGCTTCAAATTCCACAGGATTGAGCGTAGCAGACATGTCGGAGGTGCTGGGCACCTCTGAAATGACCTGACAGATGACTTCTGGGGATCCTCTATGTGTTTTCCCCCTCAGGTAGGTGTTTGCTGGCACCACCCTGCGTCGTTGTGAGGAAGGACCACCTGGAGTGAGGTCAAGGTCCCTTGCCCCAGTGGCCTTGCTTTTGGTGCTGGATACCAGTGGATGGAGCGATGGAGTGCAGGTCTGTGTTCCTCCCTAGCAGACCCTGAGATCCAGGTGGATCTGGATCCCAATGGCAGCTGCCACTATCTATGGACAGAACATGCATGCCACAGCCAGCAATGTATAGATGAAGTTGGTGAACATCTCCAACTTTCAATCCAGTTTGTCGAGTGACTGTGATAGACCAGCATGTTGCACCTGTGTTAGCATGTTTAACAAGATAATTGTATTAATGACTAATACTGTAGAGCCCTCTCCTGCCTGGAGCTGAGCAGGTGCCTGGTCTCTGGCAGTGCCCTGAATGCCAGCAATCTGAGGCATTTTGTCCTTGGCTGGCTTGCAGACATGGTAGCGATACCCTCACTAGAATGTGCTCCTCAGTCTAACGAGGCGAAAGTAGCAACAAAGTGTCAGTATCTCAGCTGATGGAGAGTACAGGAGGTAGTCTTGCCAGTACTTCCACTGAGTGGCCTGTGTCTTCTTCCTCAGCGGTGAAGGAGGAGATGTTGACTGGGTGGGGGGCCTGTGTGGATGCTGCTGGTACCTGCATGAGATGACAGAGAATGAGTTACAAAACAAGGGTAGAGAGTGGTTATGTTAAGAATACATTTACAGTGCTGGCCACGAGAGAGCTGCACCCGCCAGCACAATGACCTGGAGATCATGGCATCCCCAGTACAACTGGTCCTTATCCTCCCCCATGACTGGACAGACTCTCTCCTTTAAATGATTTGAGAAGATAAATAAGGGGCGTGCCTCTGCCCATCTTGGCCCTCTCTGCCAAATTGTGAACCGTGTTCTCTCACAATGTAACAAACGGAGGCACTGAATGAGATGAATGTGGCTGCCATAGCTCACAGTGTTGGTGCAGGTTCAGGAAAGGATGCTGAGTTGTTCTAAGTGAGTAGAAAGTGGTTAGTTGTCTTGATGGGCCACAGTGGTGGATGGAGTGGATGAGACCTGTTGTTGGAAGATACTGCTTGCAATGGTGAGAGTGGTAGAACATGAGTCTTGGTGGGACAAGAGAGCAGGAGCAGAGATAGAGTGAGTGTGAGATGGCAGAGAGAAGGTGGTGGTATTTGTCCTTGTAGAACACAGAAGGTCAATAACTATTGATGTGCGTTTCTTCAGCCTGTGAATACTACAATGAGCTGGGTGGCATCTTCTGGGTGGCTCTTTGGCACTAGTTTTTATCTCCTGCCCTTTACACACAGGTTAGCTGTTCTCTTCATGAAGCTGCTGTCCCAGCTCTCACTTGTGATGTTTGAGAAGCTATTAGTACTTGCTGTTAGTTACAATCAGCATAATCTTCAGTTTCCCTTTTTCTTAAATGCTTCCCCTTCAAAACCATTTGCTTCAATGTACTTAATGCTGTGGTACTGAAGATGTGTAAGGGCTTTAGGACCTTTGAGTAACCTTGCGATGATGTCGCATGTCATGGAGCTGCACATCACTGATCATAACTGGCACAGTGTGGATGAATTACTCCACATTAGGCCAAACCAGGTTGAGCTATGTTACTATCTGAAGACTTACACGAACACACAACAAACAAAGAAGATAGACCAGTCCTTATCTCATGCAACCATAAGATCGAAGCCTGGTATATCGATGATCATCATGTATAGCAGTATTTATTATTATTAGTAATAGTAGTAATATTACTATTTGAGATCAGAAACAGGTGCTGATGGCACCCACCAGATAGCACTTATGTCTGCAGAATACACTCAAGTATATTTCAGCTGCTAAAGCTTTCATACCAGAGCTATGTATGGTTACTGAAAGTGCCTTTTCCACTCTTATACATTCACTTTAACTATAGGCGGCTTAGTGTTCCTAAGCAATGTAGTTATTTTTAGTACCAATTGACTGCAATTTTTTGGAGTTCAATAAGACCAACTCAACCAATGAATCTCTAGCTACATTGGTAAGATGTCTAATGGCCCATAGATATGGAAACAATAGACCATAACTAAAAGAAAGATGAAAGCTTTGCATGCAGGTTGAGAAGTGGGTAGAATTATCAAGAGACATTAGAAGTCAATGCATAAAAATCAATTTTCAGCATTATCACTACAATGGCATGTCTTGCATAATGAATTAATCATAGACCGCAAGTGTTATGACCCAGGCAGTGTCAAAAAAAATCATTTGATAATTTAAAAATGGAATACCATTTAGTTTTATATTACAAATTCTGCTTTGAGCATTATTTTGCTCCATAACGTCTGTAGGCATACCTGACTATCCTGGTAGCCACAGAATTCAATTTATGCTTCCTTCTGAACTGTTATGCTTGAAGAGATTTCCGTACAGATTCCTATTGATCAATGTCATGAGTTGAAGAGTGTTCTGGATATTCAACCTTTGATTACCAAAAAAGACAGTGAGTTGAACCACTTAAAGATCAACTAGGTTGAACCTCAGGAGATGGGAGAGATATTAAATGAATATTTTGCGTGGGTTTTTACTGTTGAGAAAGAAATGGGGGCTGGAGAACTCCGTGAAATAAATATTGATGTTTTGAAAATGGTTCACATTACAGAAGAGGAAGTGCTGAAGGTCTTCGAAAACATAAAGATGGATAAATCTCCAGGACCTGATCAAGTGTATCCCAGCTTGTTGTGGGAAGTTAGGAAGAAAATTGCAGTGTCCCCAGCAAAAATATTTGTATCATCTACAAACATGAGTGAAGTGCCAGAGGACTGGAGGGTGGCTACTGCTGTGTTATTGTTTAAGAAAGGCTGTAAGGAGGAGCCTGGAAACAATAGACCTGTGAGTCTGACATCGGTGGTGGGGCTAGTTTAGTTTGGGAACAGGCTTGGCTGGTTGGATCAAAGGGTCTGTTTCCATGCTGTATGATGCTCTGACTCTATAACTACAAAAATCTTATGCTACTTTTACTTCCCAGATGCCTAATTTGTATTATGGACGAATGATCAATCAGTCATGATGAATTGTAGATTCAGCTTACATTGATTTTTCTTGAGATTTAATCAGTTCATATATTTTCAAAAAAATAAAACAATGACAATTGGAAACATGGTAACAATAATTCAAATGATGGCTGGAGTTATACAGATTGCTGATGTTTGCAGAAATGAGAGAATTTCTAATCAATTGTTTTATGATCCCAATTGATGGCAATACTGGACAAGTCAGTCCAAGATGAGGCCTGGGTTGATAGGGCAAAAGTTTTATATTTGCAATTAGTTTTCTGTGGTAGTCAGTTGTTGTATATTTTCACAAGAGGCCGCCAATGTACTTTTAACAATTGAACATAGCAGTTTATTAACCAACAAGGAAAAAAAGGACATTACACCATATAATATGTTAATGAAATGGACTTATTATAAATATCAGAAAGAAAGGTTCAACTCATTTACTTTCAATAACAACCTTAAAGACATTCAAACCTCAGTGAAGAGTCACCCTGGTCCCACTTAAAAGCTCCCGTTTCTTTGGCAATAATATAATATGCTTCTTTTAAGCAGATTTCTGTGTTTCCTTACTACTGTTGTTATCAGTTTAGCTGTCATCCTAAGACCCTTAAACAAATTGCAAACCTAGCTGACTTATTATTTAGAGATAATAGGTACTGCAGATACTGGAGAATCCGAGATAACAAGGTGTGGAGCTGGATGAACACAGCAGGTCAAGCAGCATCATAGGAGCAGGAAAGCTTGACGTTTTGATTTCTGATGAAGGGTCTAGGCCCGAAATGTCAAGCTTGCCTGCTCCTATGATGCTGCTTGGCCTGCTTTGTTCATCCTGACTTATTATTTAAAATGGGATGCTTAAACTCATGTTTTCTGCAGGATTCTGTTTCTGGAGTTTTCTTCAAAGCAACTTGAGACTTGCTTCCATCCCTGACTGTTCTGGAGACAGGTATTAATAGCACTTTTGCTGCTAAGGACCTCTTATCTCTGACTGAAACTTGACTATTTTTGGATTTTGAGACAACAAGGTGCATAGCTGGATGAACACAGCAGGCCAAGCAGCATCATAGGAGCAGGAAGGCTATGATGCTGCTTGGCCTGCTGTGTTCATCCAGCTCTGCGCCTTGTTGTATCAGATTCTCCAGCATCTGCAGTTCCTACTATCTCTGTTTATGGATTTTTCTGTCTTTTGTGAGAATGGACTTCTGTTGCAAGTCAACAGCAGGTTTATAATTTTCTCCTATCTGATCTCCCTGAATTCATCAAATTAATCATCTCGAGAATTTAACCGCCTCATCAAAATACATGTAAACAAATAAATTATCAGACATTACGCCACCTTTCACTTAAGACAAAAATGAAACTAAAGCTGAACACACATGAAATAGGAACACAAATCAAACTTAAAGAAGTAAAATGTTCTTCCACTTTAGAATCCATGCTGTCACGCAATAATAATGCATTATGAGCCTTCATCACAACTATTCCCTGTGTGAAAAACTGACCCTGCGGCTATATTTGGCATGAAAGAGTGTTTCAGCACATTCCATGTCTTAACTATATTAAGGCTCAAAATGTAAGAGAATATACATCCTCAATCTCTCACCTGCAACACAAGCTGGTTAATCATGAAGCCATCACCATATGCCCCACTCCGTGTGATGGACAAATCCGCAGGAAATCACAAGTGAGGCCTGCAGCATCCTGGTCCTAACCATGATGCCATTCTAATTTGCTATCGTCTTACCATCGGATTTATTAGGTGCATCTGAGGTCTGCTGCAAGAGGACCATTCCGCAATTCAGATGCGAACCAATTTCTAGGCTTGTGTTTTCAAAGATTTCTTCACATATGTAAGATGTTATCTCCATGAATGAAGCTAATAATAAGGGAAGAAAATAGTTTTTAGCTGCAATATTTACAAAGCTGCAGGCAGATTGAGAAGGAAAGGAGGGATGATTTAGGTTTGCTGTATTCATTTAGGATGCTGTCTGTGACATCCATAAGAGTAGTTACAGCATTGTAACAAGAGTACAAATTTGTTTGAAGGAAATCATAGAATATGGTCATTATGAGCATTTATTGCCTGTTCCTTATTTTCCTTGAGAAGGTGATGGTGAGTTGTCTTGTTGAATCATTGCAATACTTGGAGTCTAGGGATACCCACAGTGCTGTTAGGAATCCTGTTCAGGATTTTGACCCAGTGTCAGTAATTGAACAGTAAAATAGTTCCAAGTCGGGATGGTGAATGGCTTGGAGGGGAATTTCAGGCGTGATGTCCCATGTATCTTCCCGTTCTTTAAGATGATAGTGTGATCACAGGTTTAGAAGTTGCCTTTGGGAGTTGCTGCAGTGCATCTTGCCGAGGTTCAGGTGCTGCCGTGCATCTTGCCGAGGTTCAGGTGCTGCCCCCGAGCATTGGTGGTGGAGGGAGTGGATGCTTTTGGACGTGATGCCAATCAAGTGGGCTGCTTAGTTCTGGATGGTGCCAAACCTCTTGAGAGTTACTGGAGTTGTGATCGTCCTGGAGAGTAGGACGTATCCCAACATATTCTTGACTTGCGCCTTGTGGATGGTTTCAGAAGCAAACAAGCAAAGTTAAGACTGAAGGTGAACTATCTATTGCAGAATTCCTAGCCTTTGACCTTCTCCTGTCACTACAATCTTTATATGGCTCGTCCAGTTCAGCTTCTGATCAGTGGCAATTCTTAAGATGTTGATAGTGGAGGATTCAGAGATGGTGATATCATTGAGTGTCGAGGGGTGATGGTTGGATTCCCATTTGTTAGAGATGGGCATTACCTAGCATTTGTGTGGCATGAATGTTACTTACCACCTATCACCCAAAACCTGAATGTTGTCACGTTCTTGTTTCACATGGACACAGATTGATTCAGTGTATGAGGACTCGTGAATGGTGCTGAACATTGTGTAATCATCAGCAAAAATTCCCACTTCTGATGTTATGATGGATGAGAGATTATTGATGAAGCAGCTGAAAATGATTATGTCCAGGACACCATCCTGCGGAACTCCTGCAGAGATGTGCTGAACTTAAGATGACTGACCTCCAGCAACCAAATCGACAATGTAATCTGTGCTAAGAATGACTCCAACCAATTTAGAGGTTTCCCTCTGATGCCCGTTGACTCCAGTTTTTCTAGAGCTCCTGATGCCATATTCATTTAAATGTGCCCTTAATGTCAGGGGCTGTCATTCTCACTTCACCCCTGGGATTTAACTCTTTGGTCCATATTTAGACAAAGGCTGCAATGAGGCAGGTGACCCTGCTGGAACCTAAACTGAGCATAAATGGGCAGTTATTCTTTCGCAAGTGCTGCATGATGACATTGTCAATGACCACTTCTATCATGTTAGTGATGATGGAGAGTAGAAGGTAGCTTGTTGAATTTGTACTGCATTTTATACAGTATGCAGCTTATTTGGGCAATTTTCCACATTTGTCTGGTAAATCCCATTGCTGTAGCTGAACTGGAGCAGAATAACTAAGGAACAATAAGTTCAGGAGCACACATCTTCAGTACTACTGCTGGAATGTAGTTGGGCCCCATTGTCTTGACACTATCCTGCGCCTTCAGCTGTTTCTCGATGTGTCATGGAGTCATCAAATTGGTTACAGACTGTTATCTATGGTGCTGGGGACCTCCAGAGGAGGTGGATTATACACTCAGCACTTCTCGTTGAAGTTGAATTTATAAGGAACAGTACCTGAACAGAGTCAACCAGTTACAGTATCAGTTAACATTGGAACTGGGAAGGGAAGTGGTATAGGTGGTAGCTTACTGAAAATAGTTGGGGGAGCAGGGAATGAAGTCATTGGCAAAATTAGTTCCGTGAGAGTATGGGGGGAAATTGAGGAGAAACTAGAGAATTTTGAGTATTCAGGGCACACATAAAGAATGTAGGTATGCCATTAATCTACATTGCCTGCACTTTTAACTCATTTCCTATTGAATAACAACATGTGCATAACAACAACGAATAATTTTATGAGAAGCTGGGTTTGAGAAATGATAAAGGGATTCCTTTATGGCAGGCCTTATCTGTTGGTGCAGAAAAGCTAACCATGAATATACAGTAGATTTGTAATATATGACAACTATTCAGACTTCTTCTTCACTCACAGTTTTTTTAAACTGAAACAGTCCAAGCTCATATGAAGTAAAACCTGGCCAACATGTAGGCTTATGCTGGTAAGTGACATCTAACATTCACAACTTACAAATGCCAGGAAATGACTATCTTTAAGAAGAGAGAATTTAAATGACATTATCGCTACTCAATTCTCCACCATCAACATCCTGGTGTTACACTTTATACAGATTATGTTTTTACTCAGTGATGGTTTTATTACATTGTGTCTAAAAGGACTTCTTAAATTGGTGTAAATGCTTGTGACAGGTGAATAAGATTCGACTAACTGTCGAGTTGCAAAGCTTTTTAAATCAGTTTTTTAACATTTTGTAACACCTAAAGCATGTCTGTGCCTCTGAGTGCAAAAAATATTGATGCTTATAGTTTCAAAAGGTATTTATTAACATTACCCCAATGTTCATCATTATAGCATTACCACTGTTCACGCAATTCGCCATTATCAGAGGGGACTCTGTAACCTGTCAGACTGATTTACAGTTCCAAATTGGTATTAAAGTTAACAGAGATAATAGGTACTGCAGATGTTGGAGAATCCGAGATAACAAGGTGTGGAGTTGGATGAACACAGCAGGCCAAGCAGCATCATAGGAGCAGGATAGCTTGACGTTTCGGGCCTAGACCCTTCATCAGAAATGGGGGAGGGGAAGAGGGTTCTGAAATAAATAGGGAGAGAAGGGGAGGCGGATAGAAGATGGATAGAGGAGAGGTGCTTTATAAGCACAATTATTCATTTATATCAAGGATTACATACTTGAGGGGAATTTAAATGTATTGAATAGTCTTTCATCAATGAATGTGTTTTGCTTTGATGTAATGAAGTCTATAGTTGATCCTTAAAATATTACTTTATTTAATCTCAGCATGGCTCTGCATGTGCTGGATACTAAATAAGTTAATACTAAAGGTATATGAAAAAGAGGTGGCATATATAGGGGCATGGGTTTCCATGGGAGCCTGGGGGCCATTGGGGTGGGTGAAGGACCATTGGTTGGTATGGAATGTCTGACGGTGCCATTGGAACTGGCAGGAGAGGGGTTGGCTTGTATTAGCAGTAGAGGGATAGGGGGTCAGTAATGCAGAGCGCCATACTGAATAAAACAATTGGGACAGCATCTGAGAGCACGAAAGTGCACCTTTTAATCAGCCCATCACAGCTCTTGGAAGCCTCTCCATGCACCTCTATATGGTTTCTAGAGCTAGTGGGCCTGGCTGCAGCATATACCCACTCCTGAAAGTCCTGCAATCTGGGGCGCTTTTTCCTGAGACAGGTGGATGGTAGCAGTACAGGGTTTCTTTGTCAAATCTGATGTTGAAATTGCATATAAAGACTGATTTAACAGAAACTGCAGTGTCACTGATCGTTCCTCTGCTTACTCTTTTGCCCCTTTTGCCTTCCTCCCATTAAACATTTAACCCTGACTCTTCAAGTAGTGGCTGGATTCCATTCCCTTCCCTCTCTGATCAGTGAGCTATGGTGCTGCTCATTGACAGATGATCAATCCTCTTTAAAATGAGATCTGACCATGCTAGTGGTTCACAACTCTTCCTAATTACTCTGCTTATAAACATTCACAATTTTCACTTTACCTTAGCGGCTGGAGTATTTTACTGAACTATTGAAAACTTAATAGGATCAGATACAATTTATGAGGGCGTGACGCGGCTTGTAAATCAGAAATGAGTTGAGCAGGTGTTCCTCTGCTCAAAATGACCCAGGAGTGGGTCAGCAGCGAACCACAGAGACTCCATTGATGGCTTGTGCAGGAGGTAGCAGCTGGGTAAAAAAATAGAAATGTCAACCAGATACTTAAACTGCAAACTCTGTCCATTAAAAAAATAGAATTCATCCTGTGCAAAGAAAACAAACCACATGACTAAAGGTTAACACTACTTAATTATTTGGAGTTTCTAAACCTTACATTGAGAGATCATTTTGCAAAGCTTGTTGTATATTTGCCTGTTATTAGGAGCTGAATCTCAAGAACGCCATTGTAAAACAAAGGGTAGAATGAAGGCGACCAGAATCTGTGTTTGAAGATTAATAATCCAGGAAGCTATTAGAATTGGTAATATTTTGATGAGGTGAAGTTGAGCATAAGACAATGTGCTGTCTTGTTGAGATTTTTTATTTAGGTTTCTTAAAATAAAATCTGAGTGATATCCAGACTGTGTTTGCTGGAGATAGTGCGAGGCTATTGTTTTAAATAAATGAACTGAACAGTTGTCTGTGTGAACAACAAAATTCAAAGATTTTGGTTCTCTTGGATGTGTCAAGAAGAAATTGAGCAAACAGAAATTTTAAGGTGTGAGAAAAGACAGTGATATTTTTCCCTTGAGCTAAAAACCTCTCCATTTATTTATTGGCTTAAATAAAATAGAACTGCCCAAGGTGCTCCACAGGAGAGTTATGAAGCACAATTTGATATCAAGCTACAGAGGAGGTCTTAGGACAGGTGGCCAAAAGCTCAAACAGGTTTTAAGGAAAATCTTGAAGGAGTAAAAAGCTACAAAGAACCAAAGAACTTCAGCAAGGTTATTCCATGGTTTCGGGCCTAGGTGGCTGAATTTATGGTGATCAGTGCTGGAACAAGTAAAAGCTGCTTCGCTCAAGAGACCAGCGTTATATGACTGAACATATCCAAGGGTTGAGAGGCTGCAGAGGGAGGCAGAGATAAGGAGTACAAAATCTTGAACATGTTTAAAATCAAGATAAGAGAATTTTAAAATCCAGGCATTTGTTACTAGGAGCCATTGTAGTTGAATTAGCACAAGTACAATGGGCACAATTGGTGGAAGTAAAAACACCAGCAGCGGAGTTTTGAATAAACCCGAGTACATGGGAAGTAGAATATGGAAAGGCAGCCAGTTATGCATTGGAATCGTCAAGTCTATGGGTAACAGGCATGAGTAAGGATTCCAATGGCACATGAGCTAAGACAAGGGTAGAGTATCATGATCCTATGGATGTGGAAATGGGTCATCTTGGTGTTGATCTAGGTATAAAGATGGGAGGGACCTTCAGGTTAAATAGATTTTCTGGGCTAGCTAACCACCTTCCCACTCATCGCCAGCATGGACCTTGCAGCATAGATTGCCATTTGAAACAAAATTAGCAGACAACTAAGCTTTTAAACATGCCAACTGATTCAAATAATACATTGCTCAGACCAAGGTGTGTGAGATTCAATCAGTCTTTTTTTAAATAACTTTGTGGGAAAAAAATGGGAAGAAAAGTTTGCACTCTGTGGGAGCTGCCCCAGGGTAGAATAAAAGGTTGACTATAATTCTAATCTAATAATAGTTACTGAGCCTATGGAGCTGTGTCATTATGCTGTCAGATCATATGGAGTGGCAGCTGAGTGTATAAAATTCCAGAGATGTCCTCCCTCTCTTGGTCCTGCACGTGCACTCAGCAAAGATTAGTGATGTTCATTGATAAAAGTTTGGGTTAAATTCTGTTAGTAACCCAGATATGATCTTACTACATGGTGACAAAAGGCAAAGGACTTTGTAAAGAGAAACACAGAGCAGTAGAATGCAATGTATGAGGGAAGAGGCCATAGGAACAGGGGATAGGTCATTTAGTCCCTAGAACCTGTTCCACCACTTGATGAGATCACGGCTGATCTATGGCCTGACTCTATTTATGGGCCTTCTGCCCATATCCCTTAATACCTTTGCTTAACAAAAATTTATCTATCTCTGATTTAAAATTAACGACTGATCCTGCATTCACTACAGTATATGGAAGAGAATTCCTAACATCGACCACCTTTTGTATCAAGGAGTGCTTCCCTAACAGCTCTCCTGAATGGTCTAGTCCTAACTCTGTGACTACACCCCCTAGTTCTAGAACCTATAATAGCTAGTAATAGTTCACCTTTATGTACTCTGTCTTTTCCTGTTAATATCTTGAAGATATTCAATCAGAACATCCTGCAATCTTCTAAATTCTAGAGAAAATAGTCCTAATTTGTGTAAACTCAAATGCTGATGCCCAGGTATCGTTCTTATAAACCTACCCTGTATTCCTTCCAAGGTCAACATGTCCTTCTTAAGGTGTTGTGCCAGGATCTGCTCATAGTGCTCTAAGCGGGGCCTAACCTGGGTTTGTATAACTGGAGCATAAATTTAGCATCCTGTACTCCCAGTCCTCCAGATAGAAAGTCCAGCATTCCATTAGCTTTCTTGATTATTTTCTGCACCTGTTATTGGTATTTTAAACATCTGTGCACCGAACCTCCAAGTGTCTTTTGAGATTCATTGAATTTAACTTCATACCATCTAGAAAGTACCCTGATCTATCCTTTTTCAGTCTAAAGTAGATAACCTCACATTTGTTTACATTGAACTCCATGTGCTACAGTTTTACAGCTTTGCCATTTACTTATTCTATCAATATCCCTTTGTAATTTTATGCTCGCATCTACACTGTCTATAATGCCACCTGACTGTGTCATTAGAAAATTTGGATATACGTCTTTCTATGCCATTATGCTTTAGGAGCGGCACGATGATTTAAGGGATGTCATGATGACCCATTGATTGGCACTGCGGCCTCACGGTGCCAGGGATCTAGATTCGATACCAGCCTTGGGTAATTGTGTGGAGCTTGCACATTTTTCCCATGTCTGTGTGGGTTTCTGCTGGGTGTTCCGGTTTCTTCCCTCAGTCCAAAGATGTGCAGGTTCAGTGGAATAGCCATGCTACATTGTCCATAGTGTACAGGGATGTGCAGACTATGTGGATTAGCCATGGGAAATGTGGGGTTACAGGAACAGGGTAGGGGTCTGGATCGGCATGGAATGCTCTTCAGAGGGTCAGCACAGACTCAATGGGCTGAATGGCTGCTTTTCACACAGTAGGGATTCTATGATTCTATCCATGTCATTAATGAATAATGTGAATAATTGAGGCCCTAACAAACATCCTTTTGGGATACCACATCCTGCCAATTTGAGTACCTATCCATTATCCCTACTTTCTGTTACCTGCCACTCAACCAATATCCTTCAATTATCTGCCCTCAATTCCATGCGCTTCTACCTTAGTTAACAGTCTCTTATGTGGGGCTTTATGAAATGCCTTCTGGAAGTCCATATAAACAACATCCATAGATATTCTACTGTCCACTATCCTCAGTTATCTCTTCAAAACATTCAATGAGGTTTGTCAGGCATGTCCTACCTGTCTTGAATTCATGCTGACTCTCCCTGACTAACTGAAAAACATCAAGGCATTCCCTTACCGCATCCTTGATTATAGACTCCGACAATTTCCCCACCATAGATGTTAGGGCAGCTGTTCTATAATTCCCTGTTTTTTTTCTCTTTGCCCTTCTTAAAAAGCGATGTGGCATATGCTGTCTTACAATCCAGAGGGATGGCTCCTGTATCTCAGGACCCCTGAAAGATTATAATTAGGATATCTGCAATGTGCTCCTGCTTCCTTTAACACCTTTGGTTGGAAATTATTAGGCCCCTGGAATTTGTCAATCTTTAATTCCAATAATTTCCTCATTACCGACGTTTTACTTTCATTAATTTTATTAAGCGCCTGTTCCCAATTCATTCTTAATTTCCTCGGCACTTCCTGCAAGATATCCTTCTTTTCCACTTTAAACACTTGAGGAAATCAAATTATTCCACGTGCCTGCCATTTCCCTACAGTCATTGACTATATTCCCACTTGCAGTCTTATAAAAGTATTAAATTTCTTCTATTTGATTTTGATGTCCCTGGCAAGTTTCCTTTCATCATTCCTTTTAGTGGTTCTTATAAGCTGCTTCGTGGCACTCTGTGATCTTTATGTCTTTTTCATTCAGCAATACCTATCCTGTGTTTGCACTTTTGTAAGCCCTTTCATCTAGTCTTATGTTGTCCCTTATCTTTTGAGTTGACTGTAGCTGTTCTCTCTGTGAGGTGGAACATTTCCCTCTCAGGGGAATATACTGATCTTGTTTTATGTGCCGAGTGTTTCTTTAAACAATCTCTACTGTTCTTCAGTTGTTGCACCCGTCAGCAGATCTTCCCAGTTTGCTGTGGGCAATCTCTGGCTCATCTCATTAAAATCAGCTTTGCCTAAATCTAAAACTCCAGTGCTTTCAAATGCTACATTGGAATCGATCATGTTATGATCACTATTAGATAAATGTTCATATACCAACTATGTTCCTAATCAAATCTGGCTCATAATTCATTACTAAATCCAATGTGGCTTGTCCTCTCATTGGATCCAGGACACATTGCTATATGAAGCTATCCTGGATACATCCAGAGAGTCACCACCTTTTTAACAAATGCTTGTCTGCCACTCCCAAAATATGTTAAAGTTAAAATACCCGATTAATATTGTTCTGGCTTTACTACACTCTTGCCTGATTTTTGCGTTTGTACAATCTAGCCCTTAGGAGCTGCTATTAATGGATCTGCACAAAACACCAAATCAGTTTTAGATCATTTTCTCTTCCTTAATTCCACCCATTATGTCTCCATTGAATGCTTTCTCCTCATTATATCCTCCCTCACAAATGAAATGTTTTTTCTACTCCACTCCCTCTGCTATTTTTCCTTTCATCCTGTAAACCTTATAACCTGGTATATTTAGTACATAGTGCCACCGTCTTGCAGTTATAACTTTCAATTTGAATTTGGGCGTGCAGCTTACTTAATTTCTTCCTTATGTTCCGTGCATTAGTATATAGAACTCTTATTTGGGTCTTGCACTGTAACCTGTCCCTGATTTATCAGTGAGATGGCACAAGTCATTTATAAAATGCCTTTTGGCTCCTGGTTTCTCTGTTTAAAGTTTTTCTGCTCTATGAAAGAATTTGGTGATTTATTCTTTTATTTATTATTTCTCTTTTTTGGTTTAATCAATACATGTCTTATGGTTTTGCCATTCCCCACTACTCCTGAAGTAGGATACCAGTTTCTTTACTGTTCTATTATGTTACTAGATTTTGAAGCTATATTAACTTCCCCTAAGCCTTCGCTCCCCCCACCACCCGCGTCGCCCCCATTTATTAGTTTAAAGTTCTCATGACTCTACTTAGCCTTTCCATGAAGAAAGCTGAGTCAATCCATCCATCTGAGAGCAGAACAAGGGGAAAGGCCTGAAGAGAATCCCAGTGGCAGAATAGTTCAAGGCCAAGCCAAGAAAGGGACCGCAAAAACAGCACAGAAGAGAGGGAACCCTAAAATAGCTGGAATGGTGGAAAATTAAGATATCTTCAGGCACCGTAACACACTTAGCAGAAACATCCACTAACTGAAAAGACCTTGCCTTTACCAGAGCCTCTGGGTCATGTGGAAGGCTCTGATTAGGCCATGTATTAGATCAATTGCTGCCAACATTTTAACAGATACCACACTGCTTCAGGCCTAAATCAAAACACAAAGACCAGGTCAGCGTACGGTTGTATATACTTGCAGCAACGCTGGCATAATTTTTATTAGACAGGGTGCAGAAGAAATCATTAAATATGACAACATGATCGGGACCATCAACTCTTACTTTAGTCTGAAGTGTAATTCTTTCATAGAGCAGAAACATTTTAAACAGAGCAACCAGGAGCCAAAATGCATTTTATAAATGACTTGTGCATCCCACTGATAATTGCCAATATTGACAGATTGACACAGCATTGACATATGATCTTATAAGAGGGTTGTTTTGCTTAGTTGGTGAATGGTTGGCTTGCAATGCTGAGGTTATCATGAATGACATTCCTTCTTAACCTCTCCTCTTGCCTGACCTGTGTTGACCCTCAGGTTAAACCGCCACCAGTCATCTCTCTCTGGTAAGACAGCAGCCCTATGGTCGGGTAGCTCTATGGTGACTTTACCTTTTAAGAGACTACACCACGGGGTGTGCTGAATGAAGCTGTAGCAGAATTTTTAGTCAGAGGAACTTAAATTAGCAATGGCCATACATTTATGAGAAAGGCTGAAACTCACAAGTGAAAGAGGCTTTTTTATCACGGGAACAGAGAACTTTCCTGAAGTCGGACTGCAGACTCTGATGTGGTTCTGAAGTCTGTTCTTCAGAGGATTTCTAATTTGCCAGGAAGCCACCAGCCAAAACGAAAAGCGGGCTCAGTTCCCACTGTTGCTTCTGGTCTGTGTTGTGACAGCAAATCTTAACACCAGAGCTAGCTATGACCAGCTATCAAAACTGAGTAACATGCATGCTGCAAGTCATTTTAGGATTGTTTGCAGAAGCAGCAATCAGAGATTTCTACCCATAGGGTAAAAATGAAAAAAAAACTCCAGTATGGAACTGTCTAGGAAGGGAATGCTATGAATGAATGACAAATATTCTTCTTGGGAAGGTATTAGACTCTCACAATGATTTCCGGTATGCAAACATCATGAATCATGTCAAGTAATGTTAAATTAGATACAGGATCAGAAATATCCTTTCTTTCGATTCAATCCTGAGATTGAAGGTTTGCTTTCTCCTACCACCTTCTATCAACCTTAGAAGGACAGGAGAAATCACAATAATTGTGCGAAGCCAAATGTATGCTACTCTTCACTACGAGGGAGAGAGATACCATTGGTATTGTGAATACCATTCCTAATCGACATTATTCCTTATTAAACAAAGATACTTGTGTAGCTTTGAATGTTCTATAACTACTAGCTGCAGTAGAAATTGAAGTTGATTCCTTACCCTAGGTTTTAAGCTAGACTCCTTAAGCTAGTCTTTACTGAAGAATTAATATCTCTAGGGCCACAGGAGGGTTTTTAAAATCATTTCCTTCTCTTTGAGGAAAGGATAAAAAAAGCAAGCACAACATGCATGAGAAATGTTGGTGATGAGCTGCAAGTTGATGTTCTACACCTTAATTTTCTCCATCAGGAAAGAATGGAAATATACGATATGACCACTGAGGCAGATGATCTGTTTGATGAAGAAGTCCTGAATATTGATACACTGTTCGACTACACTGCGAACAATGGTGGTCTCTAAAAGAGACAGGTTTATCTGCTTATTTCCCTGAGCACACCAATGACAGCAGCAAAAGGCTTTTGAGGCAGGATGAGATTTTTCCCTACAAATTGGATCAAGCAAATATTGAATGGGCAGAGAATCATAGAATCTCTACAGTTTGGAAGCAGGCCATTCAGCCCATCAATTCCACACTGACCTCCTGAAGAGCATCCCACCTAGACACCCCCAGCTCTGTATCCCTACATTTTCTGTGGCAAATCCATCTAACCCCCACAACTTTGGACTGTAGGAGGAACCCCCTCATGTAGACGCAGGTAGAATGTGCAAACTCCACAGAAAAAGCCACCTGAGTGTGGAATTGAACCTGGAACCCTGGTGCTGGGAGGCAGCAGTAGCTAACCACTGAGCCACCATACCACCCAGAGCTTGTTAGCATGCAAAACTGTTAGAAGTCAGCAATTCAGTAAGCCATTGAAGTCCTCAATTTCATTTTCAGTACTGAAAATTGCAGAAGCCTAAACTACAAAGTTTCAAGCACTGAACAGTACCTTAGAAAAGCTTCCAGCCAAATATCAAATTAAGTCTGCAAGTATTAAAGATAAGCAAGAATTTGAAAAATCTAAGATAAAAGGTACTGCAGATGCTGGAGAATCCGAGATAACAAGCATGGGGCTGGATGAACACAGCAGGTCAAGCAGCATCATAGGAGCAG